>JAJJWX010003254.1:0-737255 GCA_023529315.1 Papaver bracteatum | reverse complement strand
ATTCTTAATCTCGTAAGAATAATATCATAGCGATATTCTGGTCCTACATTTTCCTTCCTATAAGTCCTTTCCCCGAAAGTGATTGTCTATGGACAGAGTCGAGACAATACAACAAATCGGTTCACAATTTGTGTGATCGTCTATGGATACGAGATCGAGACAATACAACAACAAAGTGTGTTTACTTGATACACAGGTTCAAACTTAACCAAACACAATAGGATTCACGTATCAAGTAAATAGGAATTAATATTTGTGCAATTTACTATAATTATAATAAAAAAATTATAATGCGGAAATATAAAGTAAATGACACATCAAGATTTTGTTAATGAGGAAACCGCAAATGCAGAAAACCCCGGGACCTAGTCTAGAATTGAATACTCTCAGGATTAAGACGCTATACAAGTGATATGAGTTGCGCAAAGGTTCCCTTGTTTGTCTTAACATAAACTCCTTTGCCAGGTTCCAAGATCTATCTTATGTTCAATCACTCAAAGTCAATCGTTAAGATTAAGCCAATTAATACCTTTAATCCCAAGGAAATGTATTGATGCCGATCTTCCTCAATTAATCAATCTAATCTACCACAAGGATAAACCGATTATTAATTGGATCCTCTTTTTCCCAAACAAGTATTGTGCACACCAAAGATTATAAACACCAAGTCAGAAATGTTCTATCTCTTCTTCGTCTTCAAATCTTATTAGATATTGAATAAACACCTGCACACAACTACTTGAATCTCTTGTGATAAATCACACACAGAACGGAGTCTGTTAACAATGGATTATCACAAGATCGTCTTTAGATCTAACAACAGTCTAAATATCCTGGTCGAAACATTGAACTAGTTTGAGTGAATATTATATCAGAAGAGAAGATTCCCAAGCATAAACAAACTAGGTGCAATTAAAGTTCAACCACCTGTAGGACCAGAATATCGCTACAATGCTATTCCTGCGATATTAACAACGCTTCTGCGAGCATCACTACCAATTCTTTAACAACGTTTCACGAGCGTCACAAAATATCCAAAAGAAACTGACGATGGAAGAAATAAAAGAAGAATATGTTGATCCTGCGATGGTCATCATTCTTGCGATAGAGAATATTGTAGCGATCGCAATCGCAGAATAGATCTGAAATAGGAGGAAAACTTAGCTGTCATCCATTATGTAAATCCCTATATAAAGGACTCGATAGATCCAGAAAATGATGATGTATTTTTGAGAGTTGAAAGAGTCTTGAGGAGAGAGAAACTTCAAGAGAATATTTGTAATCTTGATTTCTTCCAATTCTGTAAACATTTCTGAGATTTGAATAGTAAAGTGTCGTTTAAATCTTTGAAGTTTAATTGATTTCCAATAGATTCTATAGAATCTTAACAAGGGTGTAGTGTGGGAATTCCTGCAACTACATTTTGGCGTTAGAAACAGGGAGAATCAAGTTAAGAAATCTCTAATTACAACTTGAAAAATTGAAGAAATTGTTAGGGTTGAAGAAATGGCTAGAAGAAGAAAAAATACATCAGAACCACCGACAACTGTGAGGAGAAGTAAAAGACTTGCAGGTGAAGGAACATGTGAATTGGAAGAATCTTTAAGGATAAGATCAGGGAGAAATAGAATAAGAAATGAAGCAGAAAGTTCAATTCAACAGACGAATCAACAAACACAAACACGAGATATGAATGAGGATTATGATAGAGTGAGTGTACATACTTGGAGGTCGGATTCGATGGAAGAAGCAAAAAATCGACAATTAATAAATGAAGAAGAAGGAGAAAGAAATCAATAAATGGTTGGAGGATTAATTCATGAAGGACGTGAAATAGTAGATGATTTGAGATAAAGAATACAGGAAGAAAGAAGATTAGAGGCAAAAGAACGTGCGGATTTAACAAGACAAAATCATGAGCTAAGAATGGAGAATTTGAGGTTACAAAGAAGGAGATCAAGAAGTATTGTTAGATCAAATTCAAGATCATTCAGAGAAGAACCAAGGCAAAATTCCCCTATAAGAAATGTTAGAGAAAATACTCGAGGAGAAGTGCAAAATAGAGAAGAAGAGATAATTGGAGATCGCTATAATCCGTGTGACAATAGAAATCAAGAGGGAAGAAACAACCAAATTGAAGAAGAAAATCCAGAAGAAGGTAGGAGGATATTACATGGGCGAGAGAATCAAAGAATGATTGAAGAAGAAATTGAGAGTCATTACGCTGAACAAGCACATCTAGCTCGCGAGAGGGAAAGATTAAGGGCAGAAGTAGAAGAACATGAATTTCGAGAAGCAGTGCGAAAAAATAATCATGAAAATCGAGAAAGGAGACGTACGCAAAATCACTACAATGGTAATATTCAGGAGGAGTATGATAGGATACAGAGGAGAATAGAGAGACAACGAAGAGAAATGAGGAGAAATGAAGAAATCCGCAGAGAAGAAGATAGGCAGTTACGATATCAAGAGGAAGATGAAAGAGAAAATTGCAGAAAAAGACGAGATGATGATGAATAAGAAGATACACAAAATCTCGCAAGACAAGAAAGGCAAGAACGCAGAAGAAGGGAAACAGCATTAAAGAGACCAATGGAACAAAACTAAGCTGAGAATGAGCAAATATTGAGAGAATTAACAGAAATGCAAGGAATGATTGTAGGAGCAGAATCTCGCAACAACAACGCTCTTGCAAGGATTTCTACCACACATGGCAAGTGTCGCAGATTGATTACCAAAATGACACAACAAAGGACGGAAGACAAAAATGAAGAAAGACGTGAAGATTTTATAGAGAAAGCTCGCAAGAAATGTGGCAAGAGAAATCCTGCGAGGTATTATAGAAACCTGCGGGAAATGACAATGATGTTGCTGCGATATTACCGCAAGAGTTCAGATCCGAAATTAGGGGAAATGTGAGCTGTCAATGAGCTGTCATCCACAATGTAAATACCTATATAAAGAAGATAGCAGGAGAGAGAAAGGGGGGAGAAAATTTTAGGAGGAGAGAGAAAGTTATTTTGCAGAGAGGGTTTTTAGAGAGAGAAAATATAATTTCTTTATCATCTTCTTCCCCAAAACTAGATCTAGAATTCTTCTAAGAACTCCATTAATGGAGATTATAAATTAATATAGTTACAAATTATTATAGTGAAGATCCGTGGATGTAGATCACGTTGATCGAACCACGTAAAAATCTTGGTGTTTATTTATAATTTATGTATTTTTATCACCATTTTTATATGTAGATCTAGGAATTGTTATCAAGATTTGATAAGGGGTGTGTTGTAGGAAATCCTGCAACTACATTTTGGCGCTAGAAACAGGGACTACTATTTGATAGATTGAAGAAGATTCAAAGAAATTGTCTATGAGGAGTTAGAATTCGTGAGATCTAATTTTTTTGAGAGGAAATTATCTAATGGAAAGATTGTGTCTTCAAGAAAACACCGACAACACAGTGAAAGAGCATAAAATAAAATGACGAAGATGCAAAACTATGTAAAAAGGATGATTTTTCAAGAAAATTCCAAGAAAGATTAGCTACTGTTCATGTATATTTTTAGATCTAAAAAAAAAAAAATTAGGGTTAAAATGGAAATTTCATGGAAGAAATTACATTTTCAGAGAGTAATCATCATCAACAATTTAAAGACATGAGAAGACTAAGAGAAAAAAAAAATTAGTTGTTGTGGTGAATTTAAGAAAGAAAACCAAGGTTTTAGTGGAAGATTTATTGATCAGGAGAGAAAACAAGAGTCAAATTGTGAAAGAAATTAAGGGAGGACGAAAAGAAGATAAGAGGTAGACGCTGCAATTTTAATCACAAGCACAAGTTTGCACAGATGGTTCAAGTCTGCGAGAATAACAAAGAGGTCAAGGGTTCAAATCTCGCGAAAACACATATTTTTCATTTTCTTCTCATTTTCAGCGGAGAATAAAAGAATAAGTAAAAAAGTTCCGCGTTAAATGTCGCAAAGAGATTCTTGAATAGTTGGTCCAGAGAACAGTATGTGAGTTTGTGGACACAGGTTCGAATTTTCCTGCGAGCATAATTTTCTTCTTTTTACAAAGGGTGAAAAAATAGATAATTTCGCAGCATTGTTTCATTATCTCGCAAACAAGAGCTAGTACAGTTGGTAATATGCGAAATTAATGAGTTTATGGTCGCAAGTTCAAGTCCCAACACATACATATTTTTTCACGCAATATTTGATAATTTCGCAAGTGAATTTCACGCAGAAGATAGTAAATGATAATCTCGCAGAGAAGGGTTAGCACAGATGGTTCAGCGTGATATGTCGCAAGAAATAGGTCGTGGGATCAATTCTTACTTCACGCAAGTTTATTTTGGTTATTTCGCAAGTTATCCTTTGATTATTTCGCAGATAAATTTCGCAAGCAAGAGAGCTAGCACAGTTGGTTGAGAGGCATGAATGTAAGCAATAGGTCGCAGGATCAATTCTCATCTCACGCATGTTTATTTTTGTTTTGCGAGAATTGTCTCTAGAACAGTTAGACTTTGATTACTTCGCAAGATCTTTCATTATTTCGCAAGATAAGGTTAGCACAATTGGTATGGTGTGAGAAAATGCAGGAAGTAGATCAAGGGTTCAAGTCTCACTCTTCACAATTATTTTTGCTGCGAGATGTTCAGACAATTCACATAAGAGCTAAGTACCTTTTCTTAGAATATTTTACTTACAACAAACAAAAGATTTTTTATTTAATTTCCAAAATGCGATATAATCGCAAGATTTCTAAAATTCTTAAGATTTCAAAACATTTCAAAGATTTTGATTTCAAAAGATCATAAAAATGTCTGCGAATTATCGCAAAAAGTTACAAATTTCAAAGACTACAAAAAGTTAAATTATCGCAAAGATTTCTAAGATTTCAAATATTTTGATTTGATTTACAAAGAGCGATACAATCGCAGAATTACAAAGATTTTACAATTACAAAAATTTCAAAATTACAATATGTTAGAATTTTTCTTGAATATTTACTTCAGATGATATGATATTATGAGAATGAAAACAGATATGAAAGCATAAAGAAACGTGAATAAAGAAACGGGAGATTATTTCGCAGACATATTTCGCAAAAAATAGTTAGAACAGTTGATATGGCGCAACATTATACAAGAGGCAGATCAAGAGTTAATTTTGCAAGACTTCATTTCTCATTTCTTCTCAATCTTCAAGCAAATCATATACTTCGCAAGAGACAACAGTAAGCCGCAAAAGATAAGTACCATTTCCTTGCATATTTTATCTATAGAAGACAAAAGTTTTTTGATTATATTTAACAAAAGCGATACAATCGCAAGATTTCTAAAAAATTTAAGATTTCAAAATATTCCAGAGATTTTTTATTAAATTGGCAAAAAGCGATACAATCGCAAGATTCAAAAATTTTCAAAATATTACAATAAAGAATTCATCGAAAAAATTTAAATATCTCAAAAAATTTCAAAGATTTCAACGTTACAAAAAACAGAGAAAATTAAGTTTATATGTTTCTATAGAACATCTTTGATTTAAAAACGCGATATAATCGCAAGGTTTCAAAGAGGATTTCAAAATATTTTACAGAGAATTTACTTCAAAAATCATATTATGAGAATGAAAGAAAGAATGAATAAAAAATGCGAAATTATCGCAAGAAACGCGAATAAAATTTCGCAAGAGAGAAATGCAAATGCATAAGACGGGTGCAAATCGCCTAAAAACATATAAGAATGGGACGAACCTTTATGTAGTACACCTTAGTTCGCGGATTCTATACCGTAAGAGGCAATGTCCTTAAAGTGCGTCATAAGGGGGTATCTAAATTTCACAAGCGAGAAATGCAAATGCATAAGACGGGCGCAAATCGCCTAAAAACATATAAGAATGGGACGAACCTTTATGGCGTACACCTTAGTTCGCGGATTCTATTCCGTAAGAGGCAATGTCCTTAAAGTGCGTCATAAGGGGGGTATCTCTTTGCATGGCTATGGGAAAGGCTATACCGCTGCTGGAACCTAGTCATGGAGATTTGGGATTATAGAAAATCCATCCGGGAGAGATAACTTGGATTCCCAACTTTATAAGGTTATACCCTGGTTGGGCGCCCGAGAGTTTCTCCTAAGGAATGCAACGTATGATCAAGGCGCCGAGGTACACGGTTGAGCTGTGGGTGCCCGGGATGGATGAACCTACCCTGGCCATCCATGGAAAGTCTTGGCTTACGATATGTTCGGCCCGAAGAAAACCCCACTTAGGGTGCAGTCTTGTAACTATAAGCCATATAAGAGGCATAAAGGACAAGGCTGCGAAAACAACTGGTTGTTGGCAGAACCGGATGGGAAAGTGCTAGTCTTGTATGGCTGATGTATAATCCTTGAAGGGGCAACCGGGGGGAGAGATAAGGGAGATACCCTCCATTAGGGAGATGTGTATCAAAAAAGACGGCAATGTCATGGGGCTTTATAATCGCAAGAATATTTAGGCCCATCATATTGTCGCGTGACACAAACAACAATGTCATGGGACTTTATATTCGCAAGAATATTTAGGCCCGTCATATTGCCGCGTGACTGGCCAAAAAGCCTAAAGACAAATGTTAAGATGAGATCAATGGGTTTTTGCGATAAGATCAAAAGATGAGATAAGTGAAATCAATAATAAGAGGATATAAATCGCAAAGACGTCCTGCGATTTCATCGCAAAGATGGCAATGTCATAAGTCTCAAAAAGCAAAGAGAGATTAATCTCACAAGATAGCTTAGATTTATCATATTGTCGCAGAGATCAAAATAAATGATAAGGCAAGATCAATGGATTATTACATGTGAAAGTAAGAATGTCATGCGATCTTGTCGCAAAAAAGTGGCATAATAAGACCTTTAACTAGGAAGGCGAAATAAGACCACAAGAGAGGTTATACCTAAAAGCGTATAACAGATTGCTAACGATTTTATATTAGTCTTATTTCATTTCAGATCAATAACAAGAGGCAGGTATGGGAATGCATAAAATGGAAATTACAATTTATCGCAGAAAATAGTCGCAAGAAAGAAAGAGAGAAGTACACAAGTTTTACAGGCCAAAAAGAAAATAAGACCACTAGAGAGAACGCAAATAAACTTGCGAAGATAATTATATTGCAGAAGAAAAAGTGGAGAAAATAACAATGAGATACAATGAGCCAGAAAAATGAGGCACAAACGCTACATCATTTTTACCGCGGCAAAATGAGAATAATACTTTGAAAATTCGCAGGATTATTCATATTTTGATCCATTATTCGCAACACTATTCACAACACTATTTGTGGCACTCTTCGCAGAACTATTTGCGACACTATTCATAATTCGCGACACTATTTGCGACACTATTCGCAGGACTATTCATAATTCACGGTACTATTTGAGCACTATTCATAATTCGCAGAAATATTCAGAAATTAGCAAGGTTATTCATAATGATGTAGACTCATTCATAAATTCGCAGATTCACCCAGAATTTCGCAGGAATTAAGATTATTTTGCAGAATGTGATTATTTTCTTAAAGTGATTATCACTTGAGGCAGAGGCAAGATAAGAACAAAGAAGCAATTTAATCATTCAACATTTTCTCAAGGATTCTCCTTCATAGATAAAGAACAGAGGCAGTTAGGGATTACCAAGAAAATATTTTATGTTCTTTATCTTCTCGGCAAGAATCATTTCCAAAATGGGCAAGAATTCTTACCAAAAATGAAGAAATAATTTCGCATGAATAGAGGCAATATTTTTCATTCAAGAGCGGATACTTCTTATATTTCGAGGATTGAGTACTTCTTATACTTCTTCAAGGATACTTCGCATACTTCATTCTTCATACTTCGTGTACTTCAAAAGATCATACTTCTAATTATTTCTCAAAGCTTCAGAACTTTGCAAAAGAATAGAGGCAAGTATATACTTTTTAAGTTTGGTATTCTTTCGCTAGTTCCTTCGTCAACAAAGATCAGAGACTACTACAACAACGAATTTTTTCTTAAATATTGCTCTTCAAGCAATATTCAAGAAAAAAGAGGCAAAATGTAGGAGCAGAATCTCGCAACAACAACGCTCTTGCAAGGATTTCTACCACACATGGAAAGTGTCGCAGATTGATTACCAAAACGACACAACAAAGGACGGAAGACAAAAATGAAGAAATACGTGAAGATTTTATAGAGAAAGCTCGCAAGAAATGTGGCAAGAGAAATCCTGCGAGGTATTATAGAAACCTGTGGGAAATGACAATGATGTTGCTGCGATATTATCGCAAGAGTTCAGATCCGAAATTAGGGGAAATGTGAGCTGTCAATGAGCTGTCATCCACAATGTAAATACCTATATAAAGAAGATAGCAGGAGAGAGAAAGGGGGAAAATAATTTTAGGAGGAGAGAGAAAGTTATTTTGCAGAGAGGGTTTTTAGAGAGAGAAAATATAATTTCTTTATCATCTTCTTCCCCAAAACTAGATCTAGAATTCTTCTAAGAACTCCATTAATGGAGATTGTAAATGTAAATTAATATAGTTACAAATTATTATAGTGAAGATCCGTGGATGTAGATCACGTTGATCGAACCACGTAAAAATCTTGGTGTTTATTTATAATTTGTGTATTTTTATCACCATTTTTATATGTAGATCTAGGAATTGTTATCAAGATTTGATAAGGGGTGTGTTGTAGGAAATCCTGCAACTACATTAAACAATAGAAGAGAAGGAGGTAGAAGGCAACTTGATGAAGCTATTGAAGAAGATGCGAGAAATCCATTTACTCAAGAAGTACAGTTAAGAGGGATACCTCCAAAATGTAATTTACCAGCATTAACCAGCATTTTTGATGGAACTACTTGTGATGTTCAACATGTCAAAGCTTATGTTAGATGTATGCTACAATGGGAGAATCATGATGCTATGCTATGCAAATATTTTGCATCCAGCTTAACTGGCGAGGCGTTGAAATGGTTCGAAGGATTACCAAAAAATACCATAACTTCTTTTGATCATTTACAAGCTACATTTTTAGGAGCATATATTAGCAACAATTCATCGCGGCCGGGTATTGAAGATTTGTTTGGGTTAAAACAGAGAGTTGGTGAGAGTCTAAAATATTTAACCATAAGATGGAAGACAATGTGCAGTAAGATGGCAGGAAGAGTTGACGAGAGATATATTATCTTGTCTTTTATCAATGCAATGTTCACGACCAATCTACTGTACATACAAATTTTCAGAGTCAAGAATACAATCACTATGACTGAACTATGAGAACTACAGGAAGAGTACATTGCTTTGGAGGAGAAACAAAATGAGATGGAATCATATCCAATCGCGAACACCAGCTCGCTAGCGGCAAGTGGAAGTTTGCTCCCTAAAATGATAAATAATGTGGCGAGCACCTCGCAGCCACAACAAGAGAAGGTGGTAAGTGATAACCAACAAAAATTGGTAGCGATGGGCAGTCGAGATCAAGAAGAATATGAAAGGGAGAAGAATTATTACAATCGCGGTGGAAATAATAAGATTCAAAGACTTGATCAGCCGCAAGAAACTTATGGCGGACAAAGGCAGAATAACTTTAGAGGGCAAGGAAATCAAAAGATAATATGGGAAGAAATTAAGATGCCACCTCTCAATGCTAGTATAGAAAAAATTTGGGAAGCTATCATTTTAATGGAAAATATACCATCTCCATGGAACATGGGAAAAGAACCACATCCTAACAATCGCAGTCAAGAATTTTGTCCTTACCATCATTTTCATGGCCATTCGATAAATGATTGTAGGAATGTAAAGAGGATAATTTTGAGGATGATTGATCAGGGGAAGTTAAATCACTTTCTAGTAGGACATCCACAATCTCATCAACTACCGCCAGCACCAGAAACTCGCAGAGTGAATGTTGTAAAAGGAGCAAAAACATTCGTGATAGAAGTGGGAGCTAAAGCAAAGAATTTGTTTTGTAACTCCATTGTGCATTCATTCAGAATTGTGGAAGATTTCCATGATAATGTTTTAAGTAGAGTCTTCGCGAGAAATACAGATGGAAGAGACATAATGAATATAGCGAGAGCCTCGCCATTAGAATAATGGAAGAAACAAACTCTATCTTTCACTGCGCAAGATATACCAGAGCTTGGCGAGCAGCATGACAACCCATTGGTCGTACGATTAGAGATAAAACCAAAGCAAATGCAAGAGGAAGATGAAGAAAATGATGGTAAAATTGAAGACTCTTGGGCCATCAACATAGTCTTAATAGATACCAAGAGTTCAGTTGATATCTTATTCTATCATACCTATAGAACCATGGGCGGAAGAGATGAAGATTTAATACCATCAACGTATAAAATCTATGGATTTAACGGTACAGCTAACAAACCAAAGGGGGAAATTGAAATGCAATTACCGTTAAAAGGAATATCTTCTAAAATCTTATTCTGCATTGTGGACATCGAATCACCTTACAATGCCTTGATAGGACGACCTTGGTTACACAGGATATTAGGTGTAGCATCCACTTATCACCAGTGTATCAAATTTCCTCATCCTAAAGGTGTTGGAGTTATTAAAGGAGATTGGGGAGAACGCAAGAAATGTTATGCAATCGATATGAAATCTTGCGAAGAAAGAGCTGAAAAGAATAGCAATTGGAAGTACAAAATCAAACAACAACAGAGATGTGAAAGGTTAATGATTGATACAATAGAGTGGAAAGAGGATGTGAAAGCTGATGGCGAGCGTCTCGCAGAAAAATAAACAACAGTAAAACGTAGTAGAAAAGCAGCATCGGAAAATAGTAAGTAGAGAGGTAAAATGATGAACTTTAGAAAACTCTATGAATGATTTGTTTGAAAAATATGTAATTGAACAGAATATTCTATTTGAAAGAATCTCAAGATTTTACAAAAAGAAAGAAGATCAAAGTTATGAAATTCTATCAGAGTTACAATACTCGCGAGAAGCGCGAATAAAATTTCGCAGAGATTAAAGAATGGGACGAACCTTTATGGCGTGCACCCTAGTTCACGAATAAAATTTCGCAAGAGGCAAATGTAAGACCTAATAGTGCATCATAGGAGGGGGTATTTCTTGACATGATTCAGGGGTAAGGTTATACCGCTGCTGGATCCTGAGTCATGTAGATGTTGGGGTTAAAGAAAACCTATCCGGGAGAGAGATCTTGGATTTCCAATTATATATGGTTATACCCTGGTTGGAAGACCGAGAATATCTTCCAAGAAGTGCAAAGTTTGACCAAGGTGCCGAGGTACACGGTTGAGCCAAGGGTGCCAAGGGCGTACGAAACTCCCTTGCCATTCTTGGTAATTCTTGGCTATGACACTTGGCCTGAAGAAAACCCCACTTAGGGTGCAGTCTTGTAACTATAATCCATATAGGCATAAAGGACAAGAGGCTGCGAAAAAAGCTGGTTGTTGGTAAATCTGGATGGGAGGAGCTAGTCTCTCCTTGAAGGGGCAACTAGGAGAAGATAAGGGCGGCACCCTCCATTAGGGAGCTGATAAGTGTCTTAAGACGGCAATGTCATGGGGCTTTATGATCGCAAGAATATTTAGGCCTGTCATATTGTCGCGTGACGTAAATTATACATAGGAAACAAGCCAAAAGTTAAGATGAGATCAATGGGTTTTTACATGAAAGTGTAAATACGTCATGCGATTTCATCGCAAGGCGGCAATGTCACGAGGCTTTGATCTCGCGAGAGAGCTTAGACTTGTCATATTGTCGCAATACAATCAAAGAAGAAAGATAAGGCAAGATCAATGGGTCAATACATGCAAATGTAAAGACGTCCTGTGAGCGTGGCAAAATAAGACCTTTAATTAGGAAGGCGTAATAAGACCACAAGATTACTGCGATAATACTCGCAGATGTTACGAGAATTGCGATTTCACGCAGTTATTGCTAGCAATAAGATCTCCAATATTAAGGCAAATTTTATTTACCACTAATATCTAATCTTTAATCAAATTTTTATATTGCAGATGAATAATAAAGGCAAGTATGAGAATGCATGAGAACGATGAAATTATTATTCATCTATCATATAAAAATTGCATAGATAAATGCACGCAGATAGTTAAAGAATAATAATTATATTGATTGATTGACTTGCAGAAAAAGAACTATTTTCTAATTCATACAGGTAGAAGCAAAAGAAATTCAAAAAATTGGAGAAACTCACATCAATGTTACAGAAAGAAGAAAATAAATATACAAGGAAGATAGAAGGAAAAAGAAGAACTAGCTAGATCCATCGCCATCCTCTTTATTGGACTTCTCTTTATCGCCAGAGTTCTCCCTTTTATCATTATCATCACTATCTTCATTCTTATCAGATTCTTCTCCTCCACCAGATTTTTCTCCTTCGTCATTATCATTATTATTTTCATCCTCGTCAGAATCCTCAGCTTCACTATCAGAGATGTTAAGATTTGGGATTGCTGAGGGAATTTCCTTTGCAAGATCAGGATATATAGAAGGAGAAATTCCATGATCATTGCAGACCAACTTAATGGAATCATTACGAACAACAATGAGAGATCTATTGAAATTTTCGGTGGTAATGTCAAACTGCTCTTTCAATCGTGAATATTTATTATTGCGAGCAGCAAGAGTATTCACGAGTTGATTCCTCTCATTTTCAAGTTCCTCAATTCTTTCAAGATATCTTTTTTCAGATCCTGCGAGAATATATGACGACAAGTTAGAAATTTTGTTAAGAAGAGTAATAAAAACAGGAAAATAGCGAGAAGAAGAACAGCAAACAACCTTCTCTTTCAGAAATCATATCTCTAATTAAGGCCGCTTGTTCAACTTGAAGGATAAAATTTACACCTAAGTCATTCCTGGCATTGTCAAGAACCTTCGCATACCAAGCAAACTCATCATCGCTATTAATAAGGAGACGAGATCGAACTTGAGTCTCCCTCGCAAGATGATCTTCATTCTCGCGGATAAGTTTATCTATGTCCATTTGAACGTCAAGGAGAGTTTTATGAAAGTCTGTTAGGGTCTTGGATCCCTTCTTGATAGCAAGATCTTTCTCGTCAATGAGATCGCTAATTTTCTGTCTTAATCTGTCTATTTCTTTCTTTGAATCAAGATAAAAGCGCTTATGTTTGTCAGTCAAACCTAAATTGAATCTGTTTTCAATTTTTAAGAGATTAAGCTTGGATCTAAGTTCATCTATGGAAAGGGATTTAATCTTATCATCTGAGAAATTACTTAAAGAGTTATTAAGACAGGAAAGAAGAGTATGATCATCTACAGGTTCAGGGAAAGATTGAAAGAGTATAGCCTCGTCAGTAAGACCATAAATATCTGCAAGTTAAAAGTGGTCGCTTGAATAAGCTGCGATAGAGTAAAAATAATTAAGAGAGAAAGGAAATCAGCCATACCATATAGTTGTTGGTTAGCTCTATCAAGATCATAGATCTTTTTCTTATCAACTGAAGCTTCAGTCTCCAGCTGTTTATTCTTCTTGCGAAGTTCAATAACTTCAGATTCTAATTTCTCTTTGTTTTTGCGAAGTTTAGCAGCTTTCTCTTCAGAGTTGACACATCTTTTATCTAAATTAGAAGCAACAGCAAAAGAATCTCTTCCAACCTGCGAAAGAAAAATATAAATTAAGATCTACCGATGGAGAAAATATATAAACAAACTGAAGAAATGAAAACATACCAAGGCACCAAGAGAATTCAAGAGACTGGGAGTCAGCGATCTTGAGATTCCTTGGAGAGAATCATTATCCACCAGAATAGGGGCATCGCAAACTTTAGCGAGAGCTTGGTATGTCTTGTCAATAACTTCATCCTCGTCATTGCAAGTTATGTTGTGGGAAATATCGCTAAAAATTCTGGATAAATGAGTCATTGAAGAATCAGAAGAATTTTTTATTGAAGGAAAACCGCTAACATCAAAACCCTCGTCATTATTATCCTTATCAAGATCAACACTTGGATTTTCTGGAATTAGTTGAGGAATTGAAGAAGAATAAGGTTGAGTTTTCCTTCTCTTTAATAGAGGATCGCTAGATTCTTCATTGCGAGGGGCAGAAGACTTTCCCCTGGAAGGAGCAGTAGATTTCTCCTTTGAAGGTTTCCCAGATTTCTTTTTTGAAGATTTCTCCTTGGTTTTTGCGAGAATTAATGGTTCTAACTCTTCGATTTCCTACGAGCACAGATGAAGGTAAGAAATAGGGGAAACAATATATTGTTAAAATTTATGAAGAAATATTTCTTACTTCATCCGTGAAAGATTTCAGAGCCAAGAAAGTGCTAGGCTTCCTAAAAGTTTGGTAACTGAGCTTCATTCTTTCAATCTGAGAAAGATCAAAATAATTAGCGAGAATATAAAAACGCAAAGAAGACAATGAATAATAATAATATGAAAATCCAGAGAGATTAGTACCTCTTTAGTTCTCTCAGGCCAATTAAATACCCAAGGTTGATATTCTGCAAGATTCGCGGGAAGTTCGCGAGAACCAGAAATATAAGGACCTTCGAGACACAACGAAAAAATAAACCACTTTTCATCGCTAGAATGGCGAGGGCCGTGATTGGTTTTCGTATGAAATTCGATATCTAGCATGAGAGATTCTTTAATAGCGAGTTTCTTCAGGCGAACACCCCAGAAGGTGCTATCCCTCTTCATAGGGAGTATCTTGTAATTTTTGAAAAAGTTTTCTACAGTATAATCTACAGGGTTAATTGGAATATGTTTGTAAAGAGGATTTTGAGCATCTTCAGAATAGCGCGATCCTTTACCAAAGACCACGAGAAGCATATTCAAGTAGCAATCTAATGCAATCTCCACCTAATTGATATATTGCTCGCGAGAACCTCTCGTCAGATATTATTTGGTAGAATAATGGGAGTTCTGGGTCATAGAGAGGAAGGGGAAGACTAGCTTCAATTTTCCCTAGCGATACTATGATTTTTTCGCGAGAACATTGATCATCAGTAAATAATTTAAGAGAGAGTTCAGATCTAGAATCCTGATCTGGAATTAAAGACAAGTTAAGACCTTTAATGTTGATTTTCTCACGCATCTCATTAAAGGCCTTCAAGTTTTTGGTACTAGCAGCAACCATTTTTGAGTATGGGAATGAAAGAAAAGGTTGAAAATAAGAAAGAAATCACAGCAGTAACAGAAGCGCAATTCGCGGAAGAACAGTAAAATTTGCAGAGAGGGTATGGAGAGAAAGAAGAAGAAAGTAAAAGAGAAAAAGGAAAGGAATGATAAGAGTATTTATAGAAGAAAAAATTTCTCGAAGGAGATGAAGGCAATTAATTCAAAGAAAAGACGTGGGTGGTCAGATCGCAGCGGTTAGAGGAGACGTGTCAAAAATTTATTGGAAGAGAGAATTCGTGAAAACAGCTGGCGAAGGACACATAAACGTGTCAGAACAGAGAAGTATGGAAAGATAAGCAGTTATGGCATTTTAAAAGGTTCTCATGATCTTATCTTCCTCGCAGAAAAGACATGAGAAGAGGAAAGATGTAGGACCATAATATCGTGACAACGCTATTCCTGTGATATTAACAACGCTTCTGCGAGCATCACTACCAATTCTTTAACAAAGTTTCACGAGCGTCACAAAATATCCAAAAGAAACTGACGATGGAAGAAATAAAAGAAAAATATGTTGATCCTGCGACGGTCATCATTCTTGCGATAGAGAATATTGTAGCGATCGCAATCGCAGAATAGATCCGAAATAGGAGGAAAACTTAGCTGTCATCCATTATGTAAATCCCTATATAAAGGACTCGATAGATCCAGAAAATGATGATGTATTTTTGAGAGTTGAAAGAGTCTTGAGGAGAGAGAAACTTCAAGAGAATATTTGTAATCTTGATTTCTTCCAATTCTGTAAACATTTCTGAGATTTGAATAGTAAAGTGTCGTTTAAATCTTTGAAGTTTAATTGATTTCCAATAGATTCTATAGAATCTTAACAAGGGTGTAGTGTGGGAATTCCTGCAACTACACCACCGTTAGTCAATCAAATCAATACGAAAACTAAAGATAAACCGCAATATCTAGTTTCCAACCAATGGGTCGCGCTAGAGCTTCTCAATCCCAAAGAAGACTTTAAATTGAACGTTTGTTTATAGGTGAAAACTATTCCTGCTAATTTTGGTAATTTGGGGTGTGGATGAGGAATGAATCTAAACCTTAAAAAATGCACTGCGCAGTGAGTGCTTGTAGATTCGAGAGATCAATCTGTGCAAATCCATCCTAAACCAAGAAATGGCCGTTCCAGACTTGTTTCGGTCACAAAGTGAAGGAAATGGGGTTGATCTTAAGGATGGAAGCGAAGAAGGTGTTGAGATTGTGAAGGTGTTGGCTATGTATGACTTGTATCAGAAAGATGAACTGGCTTGCAGGATGTAAGCTATCAGTTCCGGTGTTTGAATACGATTGTATCAACACTTGCCTCTGTTATCTTGTCTTGTTCTGTTGTTGTGAAAAATAGGGCGGAAAACCTATTTATACAAGTCTTTTACCCTAACCTTCATATCTCGTGGGAATTGGAGAAATTGGAGTGATGGAGTAGTGGAGTAGTGTGTTGGTGTCACACGACCAGGCTTGCCCACTTCTCCCATCATCACTAACCGTCCATGACTTCCTGACACGTTCTTGTGATGGTACGTTATGCGCTGCACGCTGTAAACCGCCAGACCAATACCCTAGTATGTATCCCCCAATTTGTGACATGATTGATGTCTTGAACGTGTGGATCATGGGACCCACAAAAAGTAGCATGTAATGCTACGTTATTTAGGAAATTGATACTTGTGAAGTATCGTATGTATACTATGCAGGTACTGCATCGAGTATATTCAGCATGTATGAAGGATCGCTTTTTGAGAGTCTTAAAATAATCTCATGTCCATCCTACTTCATGTGATATTTTGGAGGTTGCGCAAAAAAGTCCTCCCTTGGACGACCACATGGTGTGGTAGAGTGATGGGTGGTGATCACCATGACTCCACACTGAACAATTAACTCCTGACCAGGGTTGTATAACCAATCCGGTGAAGTTGGACGAACGAGATAATCTCTGAGACACGCATTCTGCGACCATTGGTGAAATTAGGGATTTGGAAAAGGCGCACAAGCACCACTCTTCAGCCTGATCGAATCCAAGCTTGGGATACAAATTTTGGCTGGCCGACCGTACATGCATGTAGATGACATGACGGTGTAGGCGTCCATACCTCATTGTATCATGAAAGTGTGATCTGGGCCACTCAATTCTTCCTGCAAAGTTGTGTGGTCGAGATCAATTTGCGACAGAAAATTGGTGCCGCAAAAGTCACACACCGTACCAACTTCGGCCGCGCGTTCCAAGACGACCAGGCTTGGCCAGTCTTAGCCGATTGCTCCAGCGTATAGGTGGTAGGCTGGTGTTTACGCCTATGCCTTACCGCCCCATGAAAACATGATCTAAGCCACTTAATTCGTTCGGAGAAATCGAGAGGTTGAGATTAGTTTGTAATTTGGAAGGAGCGACCATGCATGTTTGGGCGGATGATTTGGGATAACCAGGCATGGTATGCCTTGGTCGATCAGGTGAGGGGATAGATGGGTCCACGGTGGTCATGTTCGTATAACCGGACCTGCTTGATCTAATCTCGGACCCTCCATTCGTGCCAGAGAAAATGGACGCTCGTGATTTCAAAACCCTAACTTTGGGTTTCAAGGACGTGCGTCATGCTCCATTCGAGCGCACGAATTGGAATGACCAACCATAGTTGGTCCTGACCGATTGGACAGGTGTGTAGGTGGGCCCATGGTGATTGTGTTGACATGCTCCGTTCCCTTTGAATCAACATCTGCACCCTCCATCTATACCTGCGAGGATGGATGGTTGAGACTGTTTTGCGACACATGTAATATGCCGCAAACCCTAATTTAGGGTTTTGCGTCCATACTGCTATGTTTTGGGACATTTTGGAAAGCTAGGCCAGTCTTTTGGGGAGACCAACCATGCGGGGCCCGCATTGGTTCGGCAGCGGATATTCCATACCTGCTTGGGGGTTATGGAATCGATCTGGGCCATCCAATCATGCTGGTGGAGTTGGATGGTCGTGATCATATCCAGACTGATACAGTCAGTCTGGATGCTCAATCAGGCTAGTATAACACACCGAGAGTGGCTCAATCGGGCTAGTATAACACACCGAGAGTTGCAGCATGTACGGGTATTTCGTACATGTTTCATTATAATGCTTGGAGTTTCATGCTGTTCTGCTGAGAGAAACACTCAGTCGTCATGCCGTACTGATAATGAGTACATAAAATACAAGGCTGGTTGCGCATTAATTAATAATGCTGTAAATTCACAGGGTATATGGGATTGTTGCTACATGCTCCAACATGGATGAATTTCGTGTATTTTATTCACAGAATGGGATTTTTGCCACATGCTCCATTCTAGGTGAATTAGTAAAGTGAAGGAGTATCCATCACTTATTAATGGCCTTATCTTTTACAAGATGTTAGCGCATAATTTTTAGGTTTTACAATTTTACCCTTAAATAAAAATCCACCATCAATATTAAGTCCCATGCCTAGCACATAATAGTTTTACTATTGTGGGGTAGGTATGAGATGGTGACAAATTTGTACATTGAAATGACCAAGTTAAAGTGAATGCATATTTAACGGATAGGTCGACCTCGTCAGGCGTTGCCCTGGGAGTCTTGGTTAGGGTTGTGAAGGAAGCAGGACTTAATCCGGTGAGTCGCTTTGGTTTCTTTTGTACAGGGCAGAGCTCGGTCCCTTCCTTGGGTTAGGTGTACTCCCTTTCATCATATGGCAGCTTTCCTCAGATGTATGCGATAAGCATCATTGATTGCTATCCCGAAATAGTAGCCTTCATAGGTGGTAAGTAAAGACTTATTTTCTCCTGGGATTCTATCAACTTGCGAGATTATAAAGAATCATCTAACGTATTTGTTCCTTCCATATCTCAGGTACTGATCCGCACTTATGTGATCTTCTGATTGACTGATTGATTTATTTTTTTATAACTTCTTATTCTTTGCAGTTTAACATGGAGGCGGTGGACGAACATCATATCACCTCTCCAGAAAGAATCTTCAAAGTTGATAAGCCCGAAACCCATGCGCACAAAGAAGTAATGACTAAGATCGACCTTCCACTTCATGAAGTTGGTCGTGCTATACAAGGGATGTCTATTTTGCACCTACGTATTTCCAGGGGACGTATCTGTTCCCTTTCAGTTGCGATTGGCATGGAGGAGCGGTGGAGGCGTGAGGAAGTGTTGCAGGCACCAGTAAGCGCAAGGTCATAGAGATTTGCAGCGCGGTTGAAGAGGCGGAGGGTTGAGCATAAACGACCTCCAAATGAAGATAAGTGCGATTACCCAATCCAGGACGGCGTGATAATTCTCGATTCTGACACAGATGAACCTGAATGTTTGGAATCAACCTACATGACTCCTGATGTTGTTGTGGCCTTTGATGCTCCTGCTGATGATGTTGGGATGAAGTGCGTTGCTAAGGAAACATCTAATGCGGAAGCTGAGGCAGATCTGAAGGGAGGAGCATTAACAAGTGATGGCATTGAAGCAGAACTTGACATTGGTGCAGGCGTGGTCGACCCTCTTGACGACTAAAACCTCTTTTCTTGTTTTTTCGCTTTCCAAGTATATTTCGTAATTTGTGAATATCTTCCTTGTACTTAGTGGCAGCTGAGTTCAAGGTTTTCTTCTATTATTTGATTAATTGAATAAAGGTTTTACTTTATAATCCTTTTTCAAGATCACGACTGAACTTTCTCAGGTGCAAGGGTGCGCCTTTACATGTAATTCTTTGTGATAAAAGAAATAATGCCATAATGGAATACCACAGACATGTGTTCCTGATGCAAGATCTTCCTGGACTTGCTGGGGTGAGTGGCTCAAAGCTCATTCCCTTTCCGCGCACATCTTTTTCCTCGACTCTTTTTCAGGATGTTTTTGCTTAGGGTTTCTTTCCTGACCTGCTCTAGTAGATTGGTTTAGGCTGGATTTTGTATCTTTAGGGATAAAGAGGCTCTCAGATGGAAATAATACTTCAATTAATTTGAAAATCGAAAATTGAAACCCTAACTATGAATGCAAGTATTGCAATCATTTTCTAGAGGAATTACAAATATAATGTGAAATTGTAAGTGAAAACACGCTGGAGGAAGTAGCACAGCATCTTAAAGCGTGTAGGATGCTGGAAAGTGGTAGCACATCGTTTTAAGTACGGTAGGGTTTGAGCCATCGCGAGTGAATTGTTACGCCTTCTAGCTTGTCAGCGTTGATGAGTTGCAGTAGCTGCCTAAGATGACATCTGCTACCAGGTACGGTTCATCCTCCTTCTCGGTGGGTGAATTAGGTGAGGTAGCCATTTTCACCGTAAATCTTCCGACCTTGAACGCGGTTGTCTTCGTTACTAGGTCTCCAATTCCGAATGGGTTTGGGCGTGTAGACATCAGGGTCTTGGTTTTTTCATCTTTGATCGAGATAACTTCTAGACTCCTGATAAACTATTTAAAGGGGCCAGCCTCCCATTTGCATCTCTTAGCCAAGGTTGGTTTTTTGGATAGAGCCAGTCCCCATGACTTACCAGAATGAGGGGCGGTTGGTCGTAAAAAGGGTTGCGTGATAAGACTTACTTGAGATCGAAACCTTTCAACGTATGCTGACAGGCTCTTCCCGGGAAGTTGTGTCACATTGGCAAGTTGTTGGTGCGGAAACAAACAATCTTCAGGTACAGAAGGTGTGTTGGAGATTCTTTCAGGTATCGAAGCCGGTAGAGGACAGACTCCTAGCATTGCCCTGTTGTCATGCATCCAAGGGCGTCCTAGGATCATGTCATAGTTGGGATGATCTTTGACTATGTAGAACTTTTCTTGTGTGAAGGAATCACCCAATTTGACTTGAAGATCAATGTATCCATATGCATCTCTGAGTTCTCCTTCTGGATCCTTAACTATAGTTGGGTGACGATTAGTTTCCTGCTTCGGAATCTTTGCCGCTATCAAGGTCTTGACAGTAATGATGTTAAATTCGGAGGCCGTATCAATAAATGCGCTATCGAACTCAACGTTTCATAAATGAGTGACGGTTAGGAGTCCCCAGTTTCCTTTGTTCGTATCTTTCATGAAAGACTGGGGTTCCTGGACTGCTTCTGGATACAAACGCCCTCCTGATACAACGCGGTTGAGAGCTGTAAATATGTCTTGACGCTGTCCCTTGGATAAATACAAGATTTCACACAAGCGCTCCATCATAGATTGTACAGTCTTGCGAACAAAATCCCCAGAAATCATACAGTTCCTGATAGGAAGAGGATCTCTATGAACACCTTCATTTCCAAGTTGGAATTCTCCTGTCTCTATCTTTTCCCTGAAGATTTGTTTCAGCCTGTTACAATCTTTGGTTGGATGGTGAACGAATCTATGGTAGCAAAAGTATTTAGGGTCCGCCATGTCTTTCTCAATTGGATGACATCTGATAGGAGGCATCTTGATGGCGTCGTATTGTATCCACACTTCTAAGAGTTATATCACTTCATTCATGGGGAAAGGAAAACATGTATCTTCGGTGTCTTGTGTAGGAGTTTTGTCCGCTCCTTTCCGAGATGAAGTCTTGTGTGTCGGGGATGCCCGCTTGGTTTGTTGTTCCATCGCTGAAGATTTCCTTTGTTCTCCCCCGCCTACTACACTCACAGAAGGACCAGTGTTGTATTTCTTATTCGTGAGATGCCTGCTTCCTCGACTTTCACGCGAATCTTCACTTCGAACAACTCTGGTTCTTTCTAGAAATGCTGGTGTGGTTTTTGCTGAACGTTTGGCAGCTTCATGGAGTTCAGAGAACGTTTGAAAGCCCAGATTCTCTAATAGAGCGCGGTATATGGGTATCATCCCATTGATGCACAACTCCACCAATTTTCGTTCGGTGATGTTCGGGTCATGACAATCAAGTGCTTGGGTTCTGAACCTCTTAATGAAGTCGTTGGGATGCTCGTTGTTCCGCTGAATAATTCTTCCTAGATCTGAAAAGGTGATCTGTTCGGACATGAATAAATAATTTCTGTAGAAAGTACTGACCATCTCATTCCAATTGGATATGATGTTAGGTGCGATGTTATTGTACCAGGTGTACGCCCTTCCCATAAGTGACTTTGAAAATTCTTTTAGGCGGAGAACATGATTGTATTCATGCTCCCCCAAAGATTCTAAGAATCGAGAGACGTGTTCACGAGTATTACCAGTACCATCGTAGAGGGAGAATTGGGGAGAGGTGTAACCTCTGGGAAGAGGAATTTGTTGCATATCTTGAGGGTACGGCGACTGATGCTGGTGTACATCCGTTCGGTCCCCTTTGCCTTGATTTTGGAGAAGTCGTTACAGGTCCTCATGTGTGATGAAGTTGGATGGTTGGTTCCATTCTCTTGGGTGTTCAGGAAAAATGCGAGTTTCCTCGTCCGTGTGGGAAAGGATGGAAACGTCTCCCCCGGGTTGTCGTGAACCTTGCGTCAATTGTTCAATCAAAGTTTTGAGGAAAGTGAGTACCTCTTTCTGAGTTGCGGCCATATCCGTTTGGGTCTTAGCCAGAACTTCATGTTTCTCCATTAAGTCTACAATGGTAATGGGTGGTGGTCCTCCTCTTGTCCCTCCGTATCCTCGTCCTGATGAAGGAGTGAAAGTTGTTGCTCTGGTGACCACCGGAGGCGTTACACTTGAGGAGATGCTGGGATTAGCGGCTGATCTGGCTCTGGTGATGGGAGGTGTTACAATTATTGGAATATTTCCTGCTATGCTGGTGCTTACGGTAGAGGTGACGACTCCACGAGATGTATTGACTACAGTATCTCCACTGACAGGTACATTGACACCGGGAGTGTTATCCACACTAGTTCCATCAGAATTGATTGCGGATCTAGACCTAAGTTCTACCATCTTGAAATGAGTTGTTGATTGAATTGTATCTAAGATCTACCCATTTGAAATTGACAAAATCGAATCGGATTTCGAAGAAATTGACTTTACAACCGAGAGATTAATCTCCCACTGTGGTCCCCAATTGTTTATGGGTGAAAACTATTCCTGCTAATTTTGGTAATTTGGGGTGTGGATGAGGAATGAATCTAAACCTTAAACAAATGCACTGCGTGGTGAGTGCTTATAGATTCGAGAGATCAATCTGTGCAAATCCGGCCTAAACCAAGAAATGACCATTCCAGACTTGTTTCGGTCACAAAGTGAAGGATATGGGGTTGATCTTAGGGTGGGAAGCGAATAAGGTGTTCATATTGTGAAGGTGTTGGCTATGTATGACTTGTATCAGAAACCTAAACTGGCTTGCAAAATATAAGCTATCAGTTCCGGTGTTTGAATATGATTGTATCAACACTTGCCTCTGTTATCTTTTCTTGTTCTGTTGTTGTGAAAAATAGGGCGGAGAACCTATTTATACAAGTCTTTTAGCCTAACCTTCGTATCTCGTGGGAAGTGGAGAAAGTCGAGCGATGGAGTAGTGGAGTAGTGTGTTGGTGTCACACGACCAAGATTTCCCACTTCTCCCATCATCACTAACCGTCCATGACTTCCTGACACGTTCTTGTGATGACGCGTTATGCGCTGCTTGCTGTAAACCTCCAGACCAATACCCCAGTATGTATCCCCCAGTTTCTGACATGATTGATGTCTTGAACGTGTAGATCGTGGGACCCA
Source organism: Papaver bracteatum (assembly GCA_023529315.1). Classification (NCBI taxonomy): domain Eukaryota; kingdom Viridiplantae; phylum Streptophyta; class Magnoliopsida; order Ranunculales; family Papaveraceae; genus Papaver; species Papaver bracteatum. The sequence continues at coordinate 713,459 of JAJJWX010003254.1, read as the reverse complement.
CAAAAAGTAGCATGTAATGCTACATTATTTAGGAAATTGATACTTGTGAAGTATCGTGTGTATATTATGCAGGTACTGCATCGAGTATATTCATCATGTATGAAGCATCGCTGTTTGAGAGTCTTAAAATAATCTCATGTCCAGCCTACTTCATGTGATAGTTTGGAGGTTGCGCAAACAAGTCCTCCCTTGGCCGACCACATGGTGTGGTAGAGTGACGGGTGGTGATCACCATGACTCCTCACTGACCAATTAACTCCTGACCAGGGTTGTATAACCAAGCCGGTGAAGTTGGACGGATGAGATGGTCTCTGAAACACGCATCTGCGACCGTTTATGAAATTAAGGTTTTGGAGAAGGCGCACAAGAACCACTCTTCAGCATGATCAAATCCAATCTTGGGATACAAATTTTGGTTGGCCGACCGTACATGCATGTAGATGACATGACAGTGTAGGCGTCCATACCTCATTGTATTATGAAAGTGTGATCTGGGCCACTCAATTCGTCCTGCGAAGTTGTGTGGTCGAGATCAATTTGCGACAGAAAATTGGTGCCGCAAAAGTCACACACCGTACCAACTTCGGGCGAGCGTTCCAAGACGACCAGGCTTGGTCGGTCTTGGCCTATTGCTCTAGAGTGTAGGTGGTAGGCTGGTGTTCACGCCTATGCCTTACTGTCCCATGAAAACATGATCTAAGCCACTCAATTCGTCCGGGGAAATCGAGCGGTTGAGATTAGTTTGCAATTTGGAAGGAGCGACCATGCATGTTTGGGCGGACGATTTGGGATAACCAGGCTTGGTATGCCTTGGCCGATTAGGTGAGGGGATAGATGGGTCCACGGTGGTCATGTTGGTATGACCGGACCTGCTTGATCTAATCTCGGACCCTCCATTCGTGCCGGATAAAATGGACGCTCGTGATTTCAAAACCCTAACTTTGGGTTTCAAGGCCGTGCGTCATGCTCCATTCGAGCGCACGAATTGGAATGACCAACCATAGTTGGTCCTGACTGATTGGTCAAGTGTGTAGGTGGGCCCACGGTGATTATGTTGACATGCTCTGTGCCCTTTGAATCAACATATGCACCCTCCATATGTACCTGCGAAGATGGATGGTTGAGACTGTTTTGCGACACATGTAATATGCCGCAAACCCTAATTTAGGGTTTTGCGTCCATACTGCTAAGATTTGGGACATTTTGGCAAGCTAGGCCAATCTTTTGGGGAGACCGACCATGCGGGGACCGCATTGGTTCGGAAGCGGATATTTCATACCTGCTTGGGGGTTATGGAATCGATCTGGGCCATCCAATCATGCTGGTGGAGTTGGATGGTCGTGATCATATCCATACTGATACGGTCAGTCTGGATGCTCAATCGGGCTAGTATAACACACCGAGAGTTGAAGCATGTACGGGTATTTCGTACATGTTTCATTATAATGCTTGGAGATTCGTTCTGCTCTGTTGAGAGCAACCCTCAGTCGTCATGCCGCACTGATAATGAGTACAAGAAATACAAGGCTGGTTGCGCATTAATTAATAATGTCGTAAATTCACAGGGTATATGGGATTGTTGCTACATGCTCCAACCTGGATGAATTTCGTGTGTTTTATTCACAGAATGGGATTGTTGCCACATGCTCCATTATAGGTGAATTAGTAAAGTGAAGGAGTATCCATCACTTATTAATGGCCTTATCTTTTACAAGATGTTAGCGCATAATTTTTAGGTTTTACAATTTTACCCTTAAATGAAAATCCACCATCAACAACGGTCGTAAGAGATTTCACCTAATTAGATTACTCTCTTCTCTGATAGGCGGCTTCACCAGTAACAAAGACAAAAATTGTTATGCAGGATTAGTTTGATAGAAATGCAAACTCAAAGTATTTATAGACAAGGAAGTTTGGACACCAAGGAATTTCCAAAACCGAAAATATTCTCAAGATATTTTTCATTCCTACACCAAATTCGGTTTTCATAATTCTTGTGAATGCACTGTCCAAAAATACGATCGAAATCTCCTTGGAAAATATTTAAGTAGTAATTAAAAAGATTCTTAACTTATTTAAACTCGATCTTGGGATTTACTTCCTTCTTAGCCTTTAAGGAATATCTTTGAACAATATCGAATAAGCATTAATGCACCGTGTTCAAAGTGTGTCGACATCTTACTCTTGCAAGTCCTTTTTCATACTTGCTAACTTGAAACTGCTTTACCACACTTCCAAACAAGTTTAGAATTGGTTCATCTGACTTTCGAGAACTATGTGATTGATCAAGTAAGACTTAATCACAAACCATGGGTTTAACGGTTCTACCAAAATAAGTTTCGGTTTTACCTCCATGTGAGTACTGTGCATAGTCATACTAGCTTACCATAATTAAGATGACTAGGTACTAGGATCGGTTCCCCATATATATTTGGTATCTAACTTGTATGCACTGCACATGTCCATAGGATCGGTTCCCCCTTCCCAAAAACATGTTGCACATGTTCATAGGATCGGTTCCCCTTTCTTCAATAAACCTTGTTGCACCTCATACAAGGATAGATTCTCCTTGTTATACATTGCACCTCTTACTAAGATCGGTTCCCCTTCTCCTAATAATTAGTCAGACACTCACAAACACGATCATACCCCATGTGCTTAGTTAATATCGGTTTCACTAATAAAAGTCATACCAATACATAAGTCAGGCCTCATGTGAATAGTTTTACCAAGAACATAAACAAGTCATGATCGGTTATACTAATCACACATATTGATCGTTCATAAGATATGCAATGAAGAACATCCCCAATAATGCCCTTTTCGGTTCACAACACATATCATGAACTTACTTCCTTTAAACACGTGTAAATATTGTTCCCTAGGATGAAATCCTCACCTCATACCCATACATAATCACAATATCATTCATATGATTATGTCGATGTCTTATATACAAAGTTTAATGGTTATGCAAGAATCTTAATATTGTATTCCTTAATACTATGTCTATCTAGAGTGTTCATGCTTCACAGTTTTATGTTTTCAATATGCACGACTTTAAAGATACGTTAGGGAATGAGACAGTTCAAGTCAAATATCACTAACCTCAAATGGAAGGATGATGTTGTGGTTGTAGCTCCGTTCTACTTCACTTCTTCAAGTCTTCGCAATACTTGTAATGTCTCACCCTAATACTTTCAAGCTAACCTATACGAAGTTGACTCTAGTACATTTAAATCAAGAGACTCTTAAATGAGTTTTGGTTCACTAAAATATGACAACCAAACTTGACATACCAACGCTTGGTGGGTTCAACCAAGTAATGCTCTAACAATCTCCCCCTTTGTCAATTTTAGTGACAAAACTCTTACAATCATATGGATAAATAAATTACAAGAATTCATTACACATACGCTTGATTCCCGAATCTAACAACACAAAACCTGCATTCATTCAATCCTTCAAATGCAGCAGCTACACTATAATAACAAAGCTCATACTCCCCCTAAAGGTGAGATAGGTAGATTTTCAATCCGCACGTCTTTGTTATCCCAATCATATGATATGTTACTCCCCCTTAGTCTGTGTTTTTCCTCATTCGTTAGATAAACGTTTCAATCACCATTGTCCTCTTCCCTAGTGACATAAATCAACCATAAAATTGATACCATCATCACTTGTTTACTCCATATATTTCTCCCCCTTTTTGTCACAAAAATGACAAAGAAACGAAAAATAAAGGACAACACGAAAAGGATCTTACAAATCTCAAAATAGACTTGCAACCTGTTGAGTCAAGCACGAGGGTTCCACATACCATTTTTGACAACCAATATCAAAACCGAAACTACAAGTAATTATGTTTTCCCGAAGCAATTTTCCCAACTAGTTTAGCAAACTAAAAATCAGCTAAGCATGTTAGTTCCTTTGCTAAACCTATTGTATAAATACAACCGCTTTATTCGATAAGACCAATTCAAAGATAAACTCCATTTTTTATCATCAGGTTTTAATTATCCATATAACTTAGACCTTTAGATTTTAACAAGCCAAATACTAGGTTAGTTAACTAGCATTTCCTTGTTTAGGAATTCGGCTAGACTTGAATAACCGAAACCTCCAATTTGATAAGTCTAACTAAGATCAGAATTAACTTAACGTAGCTTATCCCGAATCGAATTGTACTAAATAACTCATCCAGTCAACATATTCATTCGTTAAGCCATAAATAATTTATACAAACCAATAAATCAACTTGCATAAATATTCACCTCAACCGGAAAGCAATTGAAACAACATATATATCAAAGTTTCACTATTGCACCGAAATTTTGTAAGCCTAAACAATTGATACTACACAATAAAGCAAAATAACAATTGTTGTACCTAAATGGAAGCAATTGAATTAACATAGACATTAAAGCACCACAATTGCACCAAATTTTGTAAGCCTAAACTATTGAAATCACACAACAAAGCAAGATAACAAAAGTTTTACCTAACCAGAAACAATTGAATCACAGAAACATGCACACATACATAATGGAATAAACACATCAATTGTACCGACAATTTATTTTAAGCAAAAGAAATATATATATATATCAAATAAAAATAGGCTTTTCTTAAAACAGGAAAACAATTAACTAACAAGATTGTTACCTCAATTTCACATCCAACTTCTCCAAATATGATCGCATCGTTTTCTTCTTCCGGGAGAATTGATATCGAAATACCATTATGTTGTCATCCTTATACAAAAACAAAAGAATAACAACAACCAACCTTTACTAGATAAAGGTTGAACATCGGTTTTAACAATTGCAAGCAAAAGTTGAAAACCGTCGAAACACATATGCTTTTATGCTAAACCAAAACCGATTCAACGTATTGTGACTTTTTCACATATAGTTTCTACAGGAACCCCTCATGATCCTTTGATAAAGCCTACCAACATGGGCTATAACTTAATCCTGCTAAATCAAAAAGTCAGCCAAACCATAAGGGTTCAAAACATATTATGAGATCGAATATCAAGGTAATAAAACCGAAATCAAACATCCCATAATCATACATAGCAAATAAAATAAAGCATTAAAGTACCGGATGTAAATAAAAAACTATCACAAGAAAAATTATAAATCAAATAACTTTATTCATAATAGTTTTTATTCAATAGACTTATACAATCAATGAAAGAGATCAAAAATTGATGTCTATTTTTCCTTTCTCAAATCTCGTGAAGATTACTTTCAAAAACTTGATTCAATTCTTCTGAACACTCCATTTTTCAGTAGATGATTTCTTCATTTCAAACAGTTGGGAATGAAGATTAGCTAATACTTCTTTTGAATCCTTTATCATCAACTCATGATATCTAATGCAACCTTTAACAGAGAGAATTTGTTTTCTTAGAGAATATTGAGAAATATCATGAAGAGAAACATCATGAGTTCCAGTTACAACAGATGCACATAGTGCTAAGTCATCAAGAGATGTCTTTTCTTCAGTCGAATTCTCTATTTAAATCCAAAGTCTTCTATCGAACAATAAGAAGATATAAGGATTAGAGAATATCAATGATTTTGGTTTAAGAAAACCAAAACTATATTTACCAAAAATAGAAAGATATCTATTATTTTTCACAGACAGAATTACATGCCTGGTTTTATGCTTCCTCACACACAAAATTTTGGGCAACAAGTGAGGATGCATATTTCAACACAATCAGTGTGTGTTGAGGTGAGAATTATTCCCACCATATTGAACAAAGAAATCTTTAGGATGACTTATAAACACAATAGATTGTGTTTCCTTTTGTTCCTTTATTCTATTGTAATTGCAAGAGTTTGCAATCTCCTTTTGAGATCTTATAAACTTATCAGTCTTCAAAATCTTTATCCCTTTGCGAAGAGCCTTGATAAATTTATTTTCAAGGAGAGTTTTAGTATGATTATTTCTTCTACATGAATATCTCATCATATTGTCAGAAAACTTAGTTTCTGATTCTTTCCGCTTTTCATCCGATTTCTCTTGTTCAGATTTTACCATACTGGTTTTGTCCGAAAGAAATTTCAGATGGTTTTCAAGAACCAGACTTAACCTTTTATTCTCTTTAATTTCTAACTCACCTTTTTCTAAGAGTTGTTTAGACTCACATAATTCCTCACTAGAGTTGGCAAGAAGTGCATTATAATTAGATATTTCTTCATTGGATTCTTCCACCGGAATATCATCAAGGTTGGAGACATGTGCCTTGTTGCACTTCTGAGTTCTTCTATTGGGACAATGTTTTTCCATATGTTCGAATCCTCGGCACTTGAAGCATTGTACTTCGTCTTTGTCCTTTTTATGGAAAACCGAAATTGTATCTGGAACATGTTTATCAATAGATAAGATGTTCTTAATTCGTTACGCTAAAATCACAATAGTTGAGTCAAGATATTTTTCAACATGAACCTTGTCCTTATGGCAACGTTTCTCAGTTTGATTCTTCAGCAGAATTTCTTTATCAAAGATCTTTAACTTTCCTACAAGAGATCTTCGAGAAAGTGTAGAAAGATCGTTTCCTTCTATTATAGCATGTTTCTTAGACTCGTATCTGGATATTAACGATCTGAGAATTTTACATATTATTTATTTTTCAGGTATAACCTTTCCAAAGAAAAAAGATGCATTAAAAATCTCAGAAAGTTTAGAGTTAAACTCCTCAAAGGTGTCGTTATCATCCATCTTTACCTAGTGACGAAAGCTTTACCAACACACATTTTGTGAAATAGATAAGCGAGATATACTCAGCTCGAAATGTCACATGTGCATATTCTTAGTTTATATAGTAATACGACTTTTGTCTCAAGATAGGAGATAGAATAAATATAATTTTGAGTGATAGATAAGTTCAAGTCTCCACATACCTTTTAGTCTATGAAGATCCACTGGTTCCTTGAGTAGTCCTTCGTCTTGTATGATGATTTTCATGGAGTTCTTGAGATCAACTACACTTTCTTTCCTAGTCCAAGACCTTAGCTATAATAGACTAGAAATCGAGACTTTATAGTTTTGATCGCTAACATTGACAAACACGCTTGAGATGGAAACACATGCGAGTTTGACCGAGCAATGCTCTAACAAGGATATTTATTCTCAATTTGTCTCGAGAATCCAATTCAGCATATTATTGACTAACTTATTTCTCATGTATAATTATTCACAATTCTCGGATTCTTCCCATGCCAGAGTTCGTGTCATTCAAGAAGGTCGTTCATACCTACCTTGGATGACCATGGTAAGTCTACTCCCTAGTGGTGTACATGTTTTTATTTATGGATGATCACATCAGTCCTCCCGAATGGGTATCTTGGGGCGTTCATACAAATAATAATGTGTCTGACACTTTAACTATGAAGTGTTCAATAATTCAGGTCCAGGTGGTTCAGTCATCCCCCGAGTAAACTGGATAGGCTACCATGGGATTACCTATCCCGAAGAATCCCAAAGTTCAGTGTAAGTCAATCCATCTATTAGAGCATAGCTCGGTTGAACCCACCAACCACTGGTATGTCAAGTTTGGTTGTCATATTTTAGTGAATCAAAACTCATTTAAAGTGTCGCTTGATTATTTACTAGAGGCAACTTTGTATAGGTTAGCTAGAAATTTACTAGGATATGAGACTTACAAGTATTACGTGAAGACTTGAAGAATGTGAAGAAATAAATACCTACAACGACGACATCATCCTTCCTATTAAGGTTAGTAATATCTGAATTGAACGGTTTCATTCCTAACGTATCTTTCAAGTCGTGCATATTGAAAACATAACTGTGAAGCTGTGAATGATTATACTCTAGTTAGACATAGTATTAAGGAATTACAATACGAAGTATAAAATTTATCTTTTGAACTTCGTATATAAGACATCGACATAATCATATGAATGCTATTGTGGTTATGTATGGGGATGGGTGAAGATTTCATCCTAGGAAACAATGTTTACATTCGTTTAAAGGAAGTATAATTCATAAACTTGTTTTGTGAATCGAAAGGGAAATCGCTAGGCTTATTGGTATTGTTATTCATTGCAAATATTTGGATTACCAATATGTGTGTTTAGTATAACTGCTCATAACTTGTTCATGTATCTTGGTAAAACTATTCACAATGCCTGACATTTGTACTGGTATGACTTTTATTAGTGAAACCGATCTTAAGTAATTACCTGAAATGGTATGTGTTAGAGCACTGCTCGGTCAAACTCGCATGCGTTGATATCTCAAGCATGTTTGTCAATCTTAGTGATCAAAACTATAAAGTCTTAGTTTCTAGTCTACTATAGCTAAGGTCTCGGACTAGGATAGAAAGTGTAGTTGAGCTCAAGAACTCCATGGCAATCATCATACAAGACGAAGGACTACTCAAGGAACCAGTGGATATTCATCGACTAAAAGGTATGTGGAGACTTGAACTTATCTATCACTCAAAAGTCTATCTACTCTATCTCTTATCTTGAGACAAAAGTCGTTTTACTATATAGACTAAGAATATGCACATGTGACATTTCGAGCTGAGTATATCTTGCTTATCTATTTCTCGAAATGGGTGTTGGTAAAAATTTCACTTTAGACAAGTTCATCTTTGCCTAGTGACGAAAATCATGTTATGTTTCAATCACTTTGGAAATCGCTCTGATGAAAAATAGTTTGTGAATAACAACTATATAACGCCCTCTGAGAATGTTTTAATGATTGAATGAGATTTTAGACTATATAACCATTGTGGGATATAAACATTGTTGTGGTAACACATATATATGTATAGTCCTTAGCACTTGAACCGAAGTTTGCGAACTGTGTTGATCAAGTGGAACCGGAACATGAGCAGTCAACTCAGTCCGCGAACTGGCGTAAGTTCTCGAACCCAGAAATATTTGATGAAGTTGAAGCACAGGTACAGTCCGCGAACCCAATCCGCGAACTGACGAAAGTTCTCGACCCGAGAAATTATGCTGGAGTTTATTAACTTCAACTGGGTAGCTTGAGTCCGCGAACTCAAGAGGTTATGTCTGAAAACGTTGTTCGTGAACTTATCTTAAACTAAGGAATGCTTTTGCAAACCGTGGTTTTATAGTTCATGAAATGATTCGAGTGAATCACATCGTTTTTGATTTAATTGTGCCTTGTGTAGTACATGAGATCTCATAGCAATTGAACAACTCTCTAACTAGTTCATTTAAGTCATTTGGACTAGTTATGGTGTAGAAGAATATGGTTGATATGAAAGTTATCATTTGGCTAATCATTTGGTTGACTAATATTGAACCAACCATTGTACACATTTGGGTACAGTTACACAAACCCAAAACTTCAAGTACATGTGTGTATGGCAAGCTAAGTTTTCGATCTAATGGTTAAGAGATATTAGCTTGTATCTAATTAGGTTTTCATCTAATGGTGAATATTGAATGCTTTGTTAGTAAGCTAACATTGATTGCAAACCATGATTTGAAAGACTACATAAGGGAGAACTCTAGCAACTGGGAAACCTAATCCCCACACATTCTGTGTGATACTAGTTTGCTAAAGCTAGAGTCGATTCTCCTTTAACCTTTGGTTTTCTTCTTCTAAAACCAGGTTAACGACTTAAAGACTTCATTGGGATTATGAAGCCGGATCGATATTACTTTTCTTGTAGTTGTGTGATATGATCTTGTTGTTTCTATCGTACGAGTACAATTGTAATAATTGGCTTGAGATTTCTATCTCCGATAGGCAAGATAAAAGTAGTCACAAACATCTTCGTCTCATTGTTTGTGATTCCTCAATAATCTTCTTCGCTGCGTCGATTAAGTTTATTGTGAGGTGATGGATGAAACTGAGCCGTTCTTCGAGAACATAAGTCTGGTTTTATCGATTTGTTCCTTTTCACCTTGATTTATCAAAAGATGGAACAAAACTTATAGGTTTATTCGTGGGAGATGAATTTATCTATTACCTGTAGAATTTTCTGTATGAGACAGATTTGTTTATTAGAGTCTTCTACTTTGGGTCGTATCTAGTTGTGGGTGAGATCATCTTAGGGAATCAAGTGCGCATTATCCTACTGGGATCAGAGGTGTAGGAGCATAACTGTACCTTGGATCAGTGTGAGATTGGTTGGGGTTCAACTATAGTCCAGACCGAAGTTAATTTGGAGTAGGCTAGTGTTTGTAGCGGCTTAATACAGTGTATGTTTAATCTGGACTAGGTCCCGGGGTTTTTCTGCATTTGCGGTTTCCTCGTTAACAAAATTTCTGGTATCTGTGTTATTTCTTTTCCGCATTATATTTTTATATTATTGAAATAATACAGGTTGTGCATTGTTCAATCAATTAGAATATCCGACCATTTTGGTTGTTGATTTAAATTGATTGACACTTGGATATTGGTCTTTGTTACCATCCAAGTTATCTCTCTTTGATTAGACTCGCGAATCATGTTTGCTTGAGTAAATCAAGTCGAGAGATTGAGATAATAACTCCTTGAGTATTTTCTATTGATTGAGTCTAACTGTCTCGTTGATTCTCTAGAAAACAACTCGGAGTTGTCCATACAGATTATTAATCGAAATATGTGGTGTTGTTATATCCCCGCTTTTTCAGTATGATAGATATTTGTAATTGGTATGACCAACTCTAGACATTGGGAAATAGATCCTAGTAAGAGGTGCAACCAATCACAAGTATGTGGAATCGATCCTTGTAAGAGGTGCAACAAGTCTTAGTAATTGGTAACTGATCCTATGACTTGTACCTAGTCAACCAAATTTTGGAAAGCTAGTGTGACTGATCCTAGTACCCACGTGGAAGTAGAACCAAAACTTGTTTTGGTGGAACCGTTAAACCCATGATTGGTTATTTGATAGGATAATCAATCACATAGTTCTTGGAAGTCAGATGAACCAATTCTAAGCTTGTTTGGAAGTGTGGCAAATCGGTTCCAAGATTGTAAATATGAAAAAGGATTTACAAAGTAAAGATGTCGACATACTTTGAACATGTGAAGTAATTCTTATCTTTTATTGTTCAAAGATATTACTTAATAACTAAAGGAGAATCCGGGATCGAAATAAATTGAGAATCTTTTAATTAAGGTTTTTAGTTTTATATGCTTTTAATTTCCAGCAATTAAATGCATATCTTTAGAAAATAAAAATTGGTAATGTGCATTTACTAATTGGACATTTTATACTGAGATTTCAGTCCATATTTGGACAGAGCATTTCTAGGAATTATGAAAACCGATTTGGACTTTATTCCATATCTTTGAGAATATTCAGTTTTGAAAATTCCTTGGTGTCCAAACTTCCTTGGTCTATAAATATTGAAGTTTTCATTTCGAGCAAACTAATCCTCAGAGCCAGCAAAACTACCTAGTTGTGTTGTTACTGGTGGAGCCGTCTATTCGGAGAGGAAAGTACCTTAATTAGGTGAAATCTCGTACGACAGTTCATTTCAAAGACTTCTTTGGGATTGGGAAGCTCTATGAGTACCGTTGGTGGGAAACTAGATAATTGAAGTTTATTATTAGTTTTTCGATTGATTTGATTGACTAACGGTTGTTGAACTTTGATTGCACCTAGTTTGTTTATGCTTGAGAATATTATCTTCTGATATAAGATTCACTCAAACTAGATCGAAGTATCGATGGGGATCTTTAGAACTGTTTGTAGATCTAAAGAAGTCTTGTGATAATCCATCGTTAACAGATTCAGTTCTATGTATGATTGATCACAGGAGATTTAAGTTGTTTGTGTGCAGGTGTTTATTAAAGATCTAAGAAGATTTGAAGACAAAGAAGATTTCTTATTTGAGTTCATAATCTTTGGTGTGCATAAAAACTTGATCGGCTGGAGGGATCCAACTATAATCGGTTTATCTTTGTGATAATCTTGATTGATTATTAGTTGAGTAGGTCGGCATCAATATATTTCTTTGTGATTCATAGTATTGATTGCATAGTCTGAACAATTGCTTTGGTAGTTGTTGAAGAGATTGATCTAAGAACCCGACAAAGGAGTTTATTGGGATAAACGAAAGAGCCTTTCGTCAAACTTATATCACTTTGTTTGAAAAGAGTTGTTACCGAACAGATTTTTTGTTCCTTTACTGTTTGGAATACGAACCAAAGGAATTGTTCCAAGTGCGTGACTTATTACAAGTTGGAGGCGCATGGATACTGTGGGAACTAGGTGAACTATAGGTTTAGTTGCTTGGTCTCAACTGTACGAAGTTGGTTTAGATTTTGTATGGCGGCTTAATTATGAGAATATTCAATTTTGGACAAGGTCCCGGGGTTTTTCTGCATTTGCGGTTTCCTCGTTAACAAAATCTTGCTGTGTCTTTTACTTTTCTATTTCCACAATTATAATTATTTTATTATAATTAGAAGTAAAATACACAAACGCTAATTCCTAATTACTTGATAGCAATCCTACTGTGTTTGGTTAAGTCCGAAACTTTTATGAAGTAATCATACTTCGTTGTTGTATTGTCTCGATCATCTATCCATAATCAATCACACAATTTATCTTGTTGTCGTATTATCACGATCTCGTATCCATATACGATCACACGAAGTGTGAACCGATTAGTTGTATTGTCCCGACTCAGTCCATAGACAATTACTTTTGGAGAAAGGACTTATAGGTGGAAATTTTTTAGATTGAGGTATATTTGGGTACCCTCGTCTTTTCAACATCCTTGGTTTTACGTGGTTTTCCTCTAATGGAGTACCTTGTACCGCATGATTATCAGATTGAATTATATAACTTACCTATCTATAATATTGTATAAATAGTTGTGATTTGATAAAATAGTGGTAATATGGTTAGCTCACTAACATATTTTGATGTATTAGACAACATGATAGTATGATACAATATCTATGATATGCAAAAGTTTATTTATTTCGCATGCGTTTCAATTCAAAGGTTCTTTTTTTAATGTTTATTCAGTTTACCAAGTCTGACATCATTAAAAAAAAAAAAAAACTCACAGAACCAGAGAAAACTTATGGAGGATCAAGAATAGCTCCTTCAACTTTATAATAACATCATCAAGATTCAATTATTTGATCTTGAGATGTATGTAATACATACACGACTTACTTCATGGTTTCATTATTTCATATTTTCTTTGTATGATGTTAGTGTTTTCTTTCCGTGATCTTTCACATGTAAACAAAATAAAAAAGGCATAAATTAATCTGTGATATCATGAATTTATCTAATGATATGATGTCGACATCAGGGGGAGTGTTGAACTCTTTTTACCTTCACCGAGTTTATTTTGTCCCAATGGGTTTTGCTACTCGGAAAGGTTTTTAATGAGACAATAACAACACTAGGATTATGACTCCCCATTTGAGTATATCTTTTTCCCATATGGTTTTCATATTTTAGGTTTTTCTGAAGAGAAGTGGCCAGCTTTATCAACACGTTGTACTCTTTTACATTCGTCAAGGTTTTGTCCCATTGGGTTTTCCATGTCAAGGTTTTAACGAGGAAACACATTTGAAGTTACGCTTTTGAACCGCACAAGGGGGAGTGTTATAGGGCCTATGGCCCATGGATATGTGCGGTCCATTAGTATACTAGGATATTACCTTCTACTCTTGTATAAATAGAATATTATACTATGTATTTGGGTCCCCCTATTTTTGGTTAATGAAATCCTCTTCTCTCTCTTGCTTTTTATTACTCTAAATCACGTTATCAGCACGGAAAAGAGTACAACGTGTTGATAAAGTTGGCCACTTCTCTTCAGAAAAACGTGTTGATACTCAAATGGGGAGTCATAATTCTGGTGTTGTTGTTGTCTCATTAAAAACCTTTCCGAGTAGCAAAACCCATTGGGACAAAATAAACTCGGTGAATGGAAAAAGAGTTCAACACCCCCCCTGATGTCGATATCATATCATTAGATACTCCTCCCCGATGTTTCCATCTCCCCCTGATTACAATCAAGGGAGTTCAGACAATTTCCTTAGTCCAATACTCTTTACGTGTTTTACAAATAAGGAATTAGGGAGTGACTTAGTAAATAAGTCTGCTACATTCTCATCAGACGGTACTTTGTTGACTTGAATGTTTAAGAGACATTTTTGTTGCTGATTGTAAAAGAACTTTGGTGAAATATGTTTCGTATTATCACCCTTGATATATGCTTGCTTCATCTGTTCGATACAAGATGCATTATCTTCATAAATGCATGTTGGCTCTTCAGTGGTGGAATTCAAACCACTAGTCCCTCGAATATGTGTAATGATAGACCTTAACCATATACACTCATGAACCGCTTCATGTAGGGCAATGATCTCTGAGTGGTTCGTGGAGGTAGCTACAAGAGTTTGCTTGGTCGATCTCCAGGATATTGCTGTGTTCCCTATGGTGAATACATAGCCAGTTTGGGATCGAGCTTTATGTGGGTCTGTAGTTGCAGAATATCCTACAACTACACCCTCAGTAGAATTAGTAAACTTTAAGAAGTTCATGATGATTAATAACAATTTTCTTATTAATGCTCTCAATTGATCACAAGAAATATCTGAATGGAACTAGAATAGTTACAACTTTCTCTATTCTCTCTCCTTTAATATTTTTTCAGACTCACTAAAAGAACCTCCCGAATTTTACATTTGAACTATTATTTATAGTAAGATCTTTACAACTGTAATAACTTACGAAGCATCGTAACTTATGATCGCAAGCTTATTTTATCTCGTAAACTTTCCATTCTTCTCCCACGTATCTTCTATCATCGTGTTATTTTGAGACACTTTCCTTTTATAAATATTGCTATATTCGTAACCCAACTTCTTGCGATATTCGGTACCTACATCTTGCCTCTTCTCATGTCAGTTCTGCGAAGAAGAAATGTCATGAGAACCTCTATTCTCGTAAATTTAATATAGTTATCACCACCTGTTAGATTCGCAACACGTATTTTTCTCTTTCATTAAAATTTTGACACGTTGTTTCGTTACCGTCCTTCTCAACCGTTCACGTTTAATCGCATTGATGAATTTTTACTTCCATCGAACTCTCCCTTCTTTATAAATACTATCTTTTTATTCTTTTATTCTATTCATCTTCTTTACCACACCTGTTTCTCCAATTTCTTCTATTACGATTTCTTATCTTTTTCACTTATTTTCCTCTCTGTTTTTCTATCTTTCATCCAATGGCTCCAAAGAAGAAAACTATAGAACAACTTAATGCAGAGTTTGCTGATAGAGATCTTGTCCTTTCTGAAATTGATGGTCATGATAATAAGTCCTCTCTCTGTATGGAACTCTTTACTGATCTCCATTGGGATGATCGGAAAGTTTTAGTCTCACGAGGCCAAATCCTCGCAGGTCTCCCTCTTCCTCTTTATGATGTCCATCTTCCTTTATTCTATGAAATTATCTCCCATACAAATTTCTCACGAGCCATTTATCAATTGACTGGTGATTACATTCGCATTCTGGTTGAATTCGCAACTCGCGCTGCTACTGGAAAATCTTTATATCCAATTGATCTTAGGAAACCTGCATTTAGGGATGTAGAAATTGTTGCTGCAAATTATACAGTCGAGAATTTCTTCAAAAATTATACTTAATTCCTGCGAAGAAAGAAGGTAAGCGTTGTGGTGTTCGTCTTCATCGTAAAGATGATATCGCAGAAGATCTTCTTATGCACGATATTGATTATGCCTCAGGAAATAATAAAACCCCTCGCCGTTCTCATGATGAAGATTGGTATAATTACCCTCTAGCATTATCGGGTTCTTACATTTTTGGGATAGTTGATCTTCCTGCGAACCTTCGTGATCGTAACTATCAACCTTGGGTCTTTTCTTGGCCTAACAAAGATAAAGATGTATGTATCTCCATCCCCTTATCTTCTTGTTATTTTTCAATTTGTTTTCAAATGAGGTAAGAAACACTTTTATATGTATTCTAAACAATATATTGTTGCCTCTGTTTCTTATCCTTATTTGAATTTATAGACTCTTCCTGATTTTCCTGGGACCGTTGCGAGTAAAGATAAGAACTCAACTTCTTCTGAAATGCTATCTGTGAGACAGAGAACGCTTCGTTCTGCGAAGAACACCAAACCTTCTGATGAAGAAAATATTCTTCGCAAAGGAAAGAGGAAGCTTGATGATGTAATTTCTGCAAAGAAGAGGAAGAAACTCCCAACCAGTACTTACTCCAACGTGATTTCCTCTAGCAAGAATGTTGACGGAGAACAAAGTGATGAAGATGATAAATTTCCTGAGAAGGGTCTTAGCTCTAACTCTAATACTATTTCTGATAGGGGATATGATGATGACAATGATGAAGAAGATGAAGACTATAACAATGCAGAAACTTTCGAGTCTGCAATGATTCAAGTTTCTGAGGCTTTTCTCCACTCTTCTCGTGGGTTAGGAAACTCTCCTACTGCGAATGCTCGTAAATTTATTGCGAAGTCTTGCAAAGTTCCCACTGTACTCAACAATAACTCACTTAATGGAATTTCAAGATTCGTATCTCCTGCTAAATTATACGCTTTGGGGAGTATGGTAAATTTCTTTACTATTCCTTGTTTATTTCCCTTATTTCATTGATTTTTAATCCTTTTTATTTATTCAGGTTGGGAGGGTCAGCTGCGCAGCTGCTTCAGATTGGGAAAGGCGTCATTCCATTGCTGAGAAGAAAACTTTAAGCCGTTGTAAGAAGTTGGAAATTGAGAATTCAAAACTTCGTCAGCAAATAGAGGATTTGAATATTGATAATGCGGAATTAAATTCCCGTTGCGAAGATAACCTACAATCTGCGAATATCGCAGCTGGAAGTTCTTCCCTTCTTGAGGAGAATAATCAACTAAAGCTTGAAAATACTTCTCTTCGTAATGATAAGAAGCAATCAGAAGGTAAGTTTGTGTATTATGAATACTTTAATTCCGTAATTTGCTAACCGATTTCTTAATTCCTTCCCTTACTCTTTATTCTCTTATCCTGTAATTACTGCAGAAAATTATGCGAAGATGAATGATGATCTGAAAACTATTCTTGCCGCACGTAACCAGAAGATTCGTGATTTAAAATCTCAACTTCAAATTTCTCGGGACAATCATAATTTAAATATCAAGCGATTCCGAGCTAAAATGACTCGCAAGATTTTTGAAGACAACCAAATTCCTCTCAAGAAGTATCAGACACTCCTTTCTGAAGAAATTCCCAATGATACCCCGTATTTAGAAATTTCTGATAGTGAAGTTGAAGATGATATCTCCGAAGAAGAAAAATAAGATCATTTTGATGAAGATAAATCATCTTCAAAATAGTTTTAATCCTTTCTGTATATTTGCTTCAGTTCTTTTATCTTGTTTACTTAAGTACTGCACTTTTTAATCCATAAACAATTTCCTTTTGAAATTTAATTAGTACCAATGTCTTAATTTTGCGATGATAAATTGATGTTTAACTGAATGCTTCCCTCTGTTTGAATGACTTGATCATATGGAGAGAAATAATATAGAGAAATAATATACCCTCTGTTTGCATGACTTGATCATATGGAGAGAAATAATATATTTTGAAGACCTAACATAGTATTCCTTTCCCCCTTATTATTGCTCTTCAGGTGATCAATCCTTATTTTAAGTATCTAGAATATCTACCTCAGTTTAATGTTGCGAAGCTTCAAGATTTTGCGAAGTATATATGAAATCTTCCCCTTGAAGTATAAGTATTATGAATCCTCCTTGCAGAATTACGAAACATCCTTGAAAAAAGTATAAGAAGTATGAAATATTCTTGAAGAAACATAAAAAGTATGAAACATCCTTAAAGAAGTATACAAAGTATGAAAAATCCTTGAAGAAGTATAAAAAATATTCACTTTATGAAGAAACATTCAATGTTTGAAGAAGTATAAGAAGTATTGAATCTCTGAAAAAGTATAAGAAGTATTGAATCTTTGAAGAAATATAAGAAGTATTCAATCCTTATAAAATTTAATGAATATGAAATATCCGTCTTCGATTGCGAACAAAATTGCCTCTATGATTATGAACTCTTTATATATATTCTCGTACAAATTTTCCAACATTATTGATGGAATTGATTTCATTAGTTGTTGTGGTCTTATCATGCCTTCCTAAGTAAAGGTCTTATTTTTCCACCTCTTTTGTGGTAATATTTTTGCGATAATATGACAAGTCTGAACATTCTTACGAATATACAACCTCGTGACATTATCGTCTTGCGATGAGATCGCAGGACGTTATCACACTTTCATGTAATAACCCATTGATCTCATCTTAACTTTATTGTATGTAATTCTGCTAATATGTATATATATATATTTATTTATTTATTTAATTACTCGCAGAAATATTATTGTTGCACAAATATGACAAGCCTTTACGTTCTTGCGAACAAAAAGCCTCGTGACATTTGTGTCTTATAGCACGTATCAACTCCCTAATGGAGGGTGCTGCCCTTTATCTTCCCCTTGGTTGCCCCTTCAAGGAAGCGTACATCGACCATACAAGGTTATCTCTTCCCATCTGGTTTTGCAAACAACCAGATTTTGATCGCAACCTCTTATCCTTTTTGCCTATAGGGATTATAGTTACGAGGTTGCACCCTATGGGGTATCTTTGGGCCAAGTGCATCATTTTCCAAGACTTGTCAAGAATGGCAGATGTGCTTCAAACCCATCCGGCACTCTTGACTCAACCGTGTACCTCAGCGCCTTGATCGTTTTCTACACTTCTTGAGAAAGACAATATGCCTTAGCCGCCCAACCTATATCCTGGTACTTCGCAAGGTTAGGTTGAGAATCCAAGGTGTCTAACCCAGATAGGTACCCCGCTTTTGGGTTGTACCCCGTAATGTCCATGTACTCAGGTTCCTTGGTGGTGTTCCGGTTTCCCTGAGCCATGCTTGTAGGTACCCCCTTAAATGACGTACTTTTAGGACTTTGCCTCTTACGAAATGTTACTTTGTGAACTAGGGTGTACGCCACAAAGGTTTGCCTTCTGCGGCTTTCTTTCTTTTTTTGAAATCTAATCACAGTTTGCGGTCTTTTGTTCGCAAATATGTTTTGCATCTTTCTTCAATGAAAGCTAATCGCAAAAAAAAAAAAAAAAAAAAAATTGTATTCGTAAAAATAGTTCACAAATATTTCACGTTGCGAAATACCTCATTTCATTTTCTTGTTTTTTCAAAATGCATTTTATTATACGCTGTGAAGAAATGTACTGATTACCTTCGTAAATCATACCTATTCTTTACCTTCGTAAATTTCTTGTATGCTCAATCATTGTAACTTCATTCCTTCATGACTTAATCTTCAGCCATTAAATTTTCACTTCTCTTTGCAGCCTTTGTTCTTTTTCTCCAACTTTCCTTCTCAACAGTTTTTCCTTCGCAAACTTCTACTTCAGTATCGTAACATTTCTTTCCTTCTGCCCAATCACCCTTGATAACTCCAATACCTTTAGGATGAGGAAATTTTATACATTGATGAAAAGTTGAAGCTACGCCTAAAATCTCGTGAATCCAAGGTCTCCCTATCAAAGCGTTATACGGTGATTCAACATCAACAACGCAAAATAAGATTTCAGTTCGCATCCCCCCTAATGGAATTCGCATGCTTATTTTTCCTTTAGGTTTATTGGAAGTTCCATTAAAGCCATAAATCCTGTAAGTAGAAGGTATTAGATCTGCGTCCTTTCCCCCCATGATTTTGTAAGCAGGATAGAAGAGAATATTTACAGAGCTTCCTGTATCAATTAAGATTCTATTAAGACAAAATGATTCTCTATCTGTATCATCCTCACTTTCTTCCATATTCAGACAAATTTCCAATCTCACTACCAATGGATTATCATGTATTTCGCAACCTTCTGGAATTTCTGTAGCTTCAAAAGAGATTTCACGCTTCTTCCAATCTTCGAGTCGTGAAATTTTTGCGATGTTCATTATTTCTCTTCCTTCACCATCTCTCGCATATACCCTACTTAACACATTATCATGATAATCTTCTATAGTTTTATATGAGTGAACTATAGAATTGCAGAAAACATTTCTTGCTTTTTGTCCCACTTCAATGTGTAATATTTCTTTTCCCTTTTCTTGTGTTGTATTCACCATGCGAGTTTCCACTGGTGCTTGCGGTAATTGTTGCGATTGTGCTTGCTTGAGTAAAAAGTGATCTAGTTTGCCCTGATCAATCATTCGCAAGATAATCCTTTTGATATTATTAAAACTATTTGTAGAGTGCCCATGAAAATGATGGTACAAGCAAAATTCAAGACTTCTTGGACCAATTGGTGGTTCCTTTCCCATATTCCATGGAGTTGGTATATTCTCCATCAAGATAATTGCCTGCCATATCTTTTCTACACTTGTATTCAAAGGTGGCATCTTTATTTCTTCTCTTATCATTCTTTGACCTCCTTGACCATTGTTATAATTTTGTCTATGATTCCCTTGTCCAAAATAATTATGCCTTTGTCCCCCATAATTTTCTTGCTGCTGATCTAATCTTGGGATCTGGTTATTTCCTCCTCGACTATAGAAATTCCTTTATCTATCATACTCTTCTTGATCTTTACTTCCCATTGCTACCATTTTTGGCTGGCTATTGTTGGTTTTCTTTTCTTCTGATATCTGCGAAGATGTTTGCGAAGTACCTGCTACGACATTGATTATTTTAGGAAGTAAGTTTGCTCCTGTATCCTGATTGCTGGTGTTTACTACTGGATATGACTCCATATTGTTTTGCTTTTCTTCTAATGTAATGTACTCCTCTTGCAATTCTCGCAATTCTGTCATCATAATCGAATTCTTTCTTCTGAAGATTTGAACATATAATTGTTCAGTTGTGAACATCGCATTTATGAAAGACAAAATCAGGTATCTCTCATCCACACGTCCTGCCATATCACTGCACATAGTTTTCCATCTTCTTACCAAATGCTTCAAACTTTCACAAATTATTTGTTTTAAACCAAACACATCTTCAATGCCAAGTCGCGAGGAATGATTCGTGATATATGCTCCTAAGAAAGTTACTTGTAAATGATTAAATGATGTAATAGTGTTCTTGGGAAGCCCTTCAAACCATTTTAGAGCTTCTCCTGTTAAACTTGATGCGAAGTACTTGCATAATACAGCATCATGATTCTCCCATTGTAGCATGCATCTTACATATGCTTTAATGTGCTGAATAGCACATGAATTCCCGTCAAAGATGCTAGTTAACGTAGGAAGATTGCACTTTGGTGGAATCCCTCCCAACTGTACCTCTCTAGAAAAAGGAGTCCTCGCAGCTTCTTCTATTGCTTCATCTAATTTCCTTCTATCTCCTCCTTCTCTACTGCTTATCATTCCTCTCATTTACGCTAATTCTCTAAAGATTCGTGCATTTGCTTCAGAATTCTCCTCTATTGGCCTCTTCAACGCAGCTTCTCTTCTTCTACGTTCTTGCATCTCCTCTCTTGCGATTCTTCGCATTCTATCATATTCTTCATTAATGTTTTCATTTGCATGATTTTGAAAATATCTCCTTTCCAAATTATCACAATTGTTTTGTTGCAGAGCATTTTGAAATTCTTGTTCTTCCATTTCTGTTTTCCTCATCCTTATCATATGAATATCTAGAATTTCTTCTTCTTCATTTCTCCTTCTTCTGTGATTTATTTCTTCCTGGTTTTCCTGAACTCTGATTCGAAGATTTGGTTCGCTCCTTGTTATTTCTTCCCGTTGATTCCAAATCTTCCTCCAAATTCTATCAAACCCAAGATTTTGATTGTTG
Source organism: Papaver bracteatum (assembly GCA_023529315.1). NCBI lineage: Eukaryota > Viridiplantae > Streptophyta > Magnoliopsida > Ranunculales > Papaveraceae > Papaver > Papaver bracteatum. The sequence continues at coordinate 691,625 of JAJJWX010003254.1, read as the reverse complement.
CGAGCTTGTTCACGTCTTCTTACTCCATCTTCATAATTGTTTTGATGCATAGCTTGTTGTCTCTCAATTTCTTACACGAGTTGCCGCTCTTCCTCTTGATTTTATTCACCACTCTGATTATTTTCCCTTGGAAGTGGCTCTGTTCATAAATTCTCCATATTTTGTTCGTGATTTGGCACTAGAATGAAACGATTCTCTCGATTTCTTTCAACTTGATTCTGTGCTTGTTCTTGCATCTCATTTTCACTATTGATTGTTGGCGAATTTTGTTCTTCTCTTCTTGGTCTAGCATTTGATCTTACAACACTTTGAGATTTCCTCCTTTGTAACATCTCATTTTCCCTTCTGAATTCTTGATTCTGTCTTGTTAGATTGACACGTTCTTCAGCTTCAAACCTTCGTTCTTCTTGAATTTCTTGTCTCAATGTTTCTAACATCTCCCTTTCTCTTTCACGAGTTGTTCCTCCCATCAATCTCTCATTTTCTCTAATTTTTGGTTCTTTGTATGTTTCTGCTGGTGTATCAGTTCTCCAAGTGTGTATACTCACTCGATCATGATCTTCTGTTTGTTGAATTTGATTTCTTTGATTATTCCTTCTCCTACTAGGTTCTCCTGTTACATTTGCTTCTCCACCTGCAAGCCTTACACTTATTCTTACTGCAGTCAATGGTTCTGATGTATTTCTTCTTCTAGCCATTTCATATTTTCAAAACTCCCTAGAATTTTTGCTAGAACAATCTTCAAAGTCCCTGTTTCTAGCGCCAATTATGTAGTTGCAGAATATCCTACAACTACACCCTCAGTAGAATTAGTAAACTTTAAGAAGTTCATGATGATGAATAACAATTTTCTTATTAATGCTTTCAATTGATCACAAGAAATATCTGAATGGAACTAGAATAGTTACAACTTTCTCTATTCTCTCTCCTTTAATATTTTTTCAGACTCACTAAAAGAACCTCCCGAATTTTACATTTGAACTATTATTTATAGTAAAATCTTTACAACTGTAATAACTTATGAAGTATCGTAACTTATGATCGCAAGCTTATTTTATCTCGCAAACTTTCCATTCTTCTCCCACGTATCTTCTATCATCGTGTTATTTTGAGACACTTTCCTTTTATAAATATTTCTATATTCGTAACCCAAATTCTTGCGATATTCGGTACCTACAGGGTCAGAGAGGTACCCAGCATCAGCAAAACCAACCAAAACATTATTTAGGGTTTTAGTGTAGGGGGTTGCTTTAGCAATCCTCCTTTCGTCCTCATAGAGATAAAATAGACCCATGTCAATGGTTCCTTTAAGGTATCTGAATACATTCTTTATACCATTCCAATGACGTTGCGTTGGCGCAGAGCTATATCTAGCTAAAAAGTTCACTGATAATGATATATCATGTCGAGTACATTGTCCTAAGTACAATAATGCTGCTATTGCACTTAGGTAGGGAATTTCAGCTCCCAATACCTCTTCGTCATCTTCCTTTAGACGAAATGGATCCTTTTGTACATCTAAACTTCGACCAATCATGGGAGTGCTAGAAGGATGCACCTTGTCCATATTGAATTGCATGATTATCTTATGGACATATGCAGACTGGTGGATTAGTATTCCACAGGCTCGGTGTTCTATCTCAAGTCCTAGACAAAACCAAGTTTTCCCAAGATCTTTCATCTCAAATTCAGATTTTAGGTAGCTTGCGGTTTCTCTTATTTCATCAAGAGTACCTATTATGTTCATATCATCAACATAAACAGCTATAATTGCAAATCCGGAACTCGTTTTCTTTATAAATACGCAGGGGCATAACTCATTATTTGTATATCCCTTCCCAATCAAATAATCACTTAGACGAGTATACCACATTCGTCCGAATTGCTTTAATCCGTAAAGTGAGCGTTTCAACTTGATCGAAAATGCACTTCGTGGTTTAGAGTTACTTGATTCGGGCAATGGAAGGCCATCAGGCACTTTCATGTATATCTCTGAATCTAGATCCCCACAGAGATACGCTGTAACCACATCCATAAGCTGCATTTCAAGTCCTTCTGAAACTACCAAGCTAACTAAGTAGCGGAACGTTATGATGTCCATTACGGGAGAGTATGTTTCCTCATAATCAATTCTAGGGCATTGTGAGAAATCTTGCGCCACAAGGAGAGCCTTCTACCTCAAGACTTCATTCTTCTCATTACGCTTTCTGACAAATACCCATTTATGTCCTACGGGCTTTAAACCTAGTGGGGTTAGCACTATCGCACCAAATACCCGTCTCTTTTCTAGTGAAATTAATTCTTCCAGGATTGCAACTTCCCATTTAGGCTAGTCTACTCTTTTTTGACATTCTTCAATAGAGCGTGGTTCGATGTCATCGTGCTCAATGATCTCTTGAGCAACTATGTATGCAAATGCATCATCAATCTGCGTGGAGGATCTTTCCATCAACACGTATGCACTCTCATAATCCATAGAGATTTCTTTGTTCTCTGGAATCATTTCAAACATCGGAGCGTCCTCCAGTATTGATTCATGGACATAACTATAATCAGAGACAATTTCATGAGAGGGATTATCTGTATTGATGATGAATGGATCGGATTGTGCCTTACTCACTCTTTTCTTCCTTGGGTGAGTATCCATCGAACCACGTGGTCTTCCCCTCTTACTTTGGTGGGCCACAGCCTCAGCTACACTTCCACCAAGTGTAGGTTTGACACCTCTATATAAGGTGCATTTTCCCATATTAGGGATTTCTAACCTTACAGGCACGTTTGCAGCTGGTATGTATGATCTCGTCACTTTAGCAATATCAGTTAATGCATCAGGCATTGAGTTTGCCACATTCTGAAGATAAATAATTCTTTGCACTTCACTTTCACATTGTAAGGTGAGGTGATCAAGATGAGACAAAGTGGGGACACACCACAACAGCTCCTGTCATTACCTTAGGAAATCCTTTTCCATACCTCCCCCTAACGACGAGAAGGTTGTCTCATCAAAGTAACAGTCCGCGAATTTAGCGGTACAGAGATCGCCTGTCATAGGTTCCAAATAGTGGATAATTGTTGGGGATTCATATCCAACATAAATACTTAATCGTCTTCGGGGACCCATCTTAGTACGTTATGGGGGCGTAATAGGCACGTATACAGCATAACCAAAAATGCGTAAATGTGAAATATCAGGCTCATATCCAGTTACCAACTGGTACGCAGAAAATGGTTATCTAATAGGGGGTCTAAATCGGATAAGTAATGTTGCATGCAATATGGCGTACCCCTTTAGAATTTATATCTAAAGGATTTGATGATTTCTGTATGTCTATCGGAATTGACCCCCAATTCCGATAGACATACAGAAATCATCAAATCCTTTAGATATAAATTCTCCAGCATTATCGAGTCTAATAGACTTGATTGGATAATCGGAGTGGTGAGCCCTCAAATGTATAATTTGTGATAGGAGATTTGCAAAGGCAGCATTTCTTGTGTACAGTAATGCAACGTGTGACCAGCGGGTCGAAGCATCTACCAAAACCATAAAATACCTGAATGGTCCGCACTCTGGATGTATAGGTACACAAATATCACCTTGTATTCTTTGTAAAAATGGAATGTTTTGTTTTGTATCTTTAGCATAGGATGGTCTCGCTCCTGTCTTGTCTAAAGAACAAGCTTTGCAAAATGAGCGGTGTGCTTTTGAAAAAGTCCACGAAGTAGAATGAGAGAGAGGTTGCACATCAGTTTCTTTAGATGGCAATGGTTGGCAGACGTTGTTACTTTGCATTGCAACTGTCTTTTGTCCTATTTTACTTTTCACTCGAAAGAAAGGATGTCCGTGTGAGTTCTTTAAAATACAGATCATCATATCACTACCTGGGTGACCCAAGCGGTCGTGCCAAAGCTTGTATAAGTCATTGTTCAAAAATTCATCGTTGGTAACAACATGTGATTCGATAATCCGAATAGTAGTAGTGTACATACCACTAGAGTGACTCATTAACTTCTCTAAAATGCGTTTTCTTCCACATGTATTAGAGATAATATTTATATGTTCAATTCCATTTTCACAGTGAGTTTCTAAATGATAACCATTTGCACGGATATCTTTGAAGCTCAACAAGGTACGATTAGCTCTTGGTGCATATAGAGCTTCTGTGACTTTAATCATTGTGCCATTTGGCAACAAAAATTGAGCATTACCTCGCCCAATGATCACTTGTGATGATCCAATCATCGTATTCACAGAGGATTTATAAGGGATTAAGTCAAAAAATAATTGCATATTTCTTAAAATAGTGTGTGTGGTGCTACTATCAGCTAGGCACTCAATCTCTTCTGATGATGACATCCCTACAAATGAATAATACTTCAGAGAATTCGGTCACATAATTCAATCATGCAATAGATTATCACAATAAAAATTAAATCCAAAGCATAATAAGTGCCCATTAAAAAAACATGGATCCATCAACAACAACGATAATATAAGACTACCTAACATAGTTTAAATCATCAAAACAAATATATAAACCAAAGTCTTCTAAACTACAAAGCAAGAAAATAAACAAGTTTTTAGGATCAAATGACAACTAAAGAAAAAATAATAATCAATCAAAGTCAGGTGTTTCCATAAGGGCATGGTTCTTTTTGCCCTGGAAGTGTGAAATGGTGAAGTTGACATCTGGGGCATGATCATGTTATTCCACATAATGAGATTCTTGATCTATAGATTCCCGGTACTTTTTGTAGCTGGCTGCTACTTTTGCACTAGCTTTGCATTGCTGGTACCAATGTCCGGAGATATCATACCTGTAACAAGGTTCATTGCCATTGTCTACCTTCTTAGGTGGGGTTCTTATGTGTTTTTTCAAAAGTGTTGCCCCTACCACTAGGTCAAGAAGTAACATCTCTAGACCAGGTATTTGAATGGCCTCCACGCCCATGGTCCCTTCCACGATGACCCTTTTTTCCTCTTCCACGTGGGTTATTATCCCCACGTGAGTATGGAGCATGAGAATATGAATCGTTTTTAACCCTCTTTTCTTTGGGGTGTTTTCGCTTGTTATCCTTGCCATAGTTAGCCTCGGGAATTTTCTTCTTCCCGGGGGCTCTAACATTGTTGTTTGCTAGAACTTCATTGTGCCTTTTGGCTACCCGCAACAGGTTGATCAACTTACTAAAAGTTGTTATTCTCTTGTTATCAACTTCTATGCGGTATTGGTTGGCTAGAATAACAGATGACAAAGGGAAAGTAGACAATGTATTTTGAATTATATCTTTATCAGTAAGTTTTATCCTACAAGAATTGAGTTGTGCTTGTAGATTAAGAATATCTCGTTGGAAATCACCTACCTTCACATAATCAAGAAAACGAATGTCATTCCACTGTTCATTCAACTGTGGGAGAAGACAATCCTCAATGCTCCCAAAACGACTTGCTAATGCATCCCACAGTTCTTTGGGACACATCATGTGTTGGTATCCCCAAAGGAGATTAGGGTCAATGTGTACCTTCAAATATCGAAGGGCTTCAGACTTTTCTTGTTCAGCTGCTGGGAAAACATCTTTGTTAGTAGAGGGTATGATGGTATGGGTGCATTCTTTTGCCACAAAAGCGATCTTCACATCAGCCATCCAACAGTGATACTCAAGTCCATCTATGCCCAACTGTGCGAATTCTTGTCGGATATATTCCTTCTTGCTCATCTATATAAGGCAAGGTTAAAGGACATTAGTATGACCAATTCCGGAACCATCATTCACGTACCAAATTTCTTTATGGCTAAAATGAATTTCTTAGAAACAAAATTTCTTCATGGCTCTTAAAATGTTCCGGTTGAGTCAAAATTCGACAGATGACAAAACCCCCCATTAACGGTTGATTACCAAAGGTGAAAATGTAAAGAAAATAAAAGAAAATACTAATAATACACAAAATATTTAGGTAACGTACAATAGTTATGACATTTATACACATAACTCATAACTTAATTAATCCAGAGTCAATATAAGATTCATCTGTTACAAACATTACGATTAAATGAATAAAATAATAATACAAATAAATACAGATTCATCCGTTACTTAATTAATTATAACACTAAACATAAATTAATTATATTTTTGTTACTTTTCAAAGAAACAGTGATGACAATTTATAATAATATATATAAAAAAAATGATAACCCAAAAAAAATCTCAGTGGAGAAAGAGATCGTGTTGATAACGTGATTTAGAGTAAGAAAAAGGAAGAGAGAGAAGAGGATTTCATTAACCAAAAACAGGGGGACCCAAATACATAGTATAGTATTCTATTTATACAAGAGTAGAAGGGAAAACCCTAGTATACTAATGGACCGCACATATCCATGGGCCATAGGCCCTATAACAGAATTTGGGAGTTAATCTGAACATTAATTATACATGGAGAACATTAATTAGGCATGGAGAATTAAAAAATAAACAGGAAGAGAAAAACATTAAAAAAAAAAAAGAATCAACTGGAGATGGTAAAAGAAATAAATGTGAGAATAAAAACAATTAGGTTTTCTTCGAAAAACATTTATGATAAAATAATTGGTGACAAATACATCCAATGCCCTATTGGTCTTAATTTTTTCTAATGGTTTTCTATTAGTCTAAATCTAGCATGAACAGGGACAAAAATTTTAGAACTTCGCTAAATTAATCCGCGATAAATTACTAAGTTCGCTAAAATATTATTTTTGCTGGTTCCGATTTGGACCAGCGTGCTAAATTTATAAGACAATAAATATTTTAAGTTTCTAATAGGGACCAACTAATATATAAATTAATCATCAGTGCAAGAGGACTACACTAAAACAAGAATCCAAATTTGTTTTTTTCTTGTTCATATTTATATAACATTGGACTTCATCTCAAACATTTTGTAGCCCCTTGAGAAGTTACAGAGTAATTTTAGTGTGTTGTTCTTTGTATTTTAATTTTTAACATCAAAGTTAATATCTTTTACACAAATAAGACGCTTTTTTTTTTTTTTTGAAATTTGAGTTTCAATTTGGTGTGTTTTGATATATTAATAACTTATTAATTTATTAGTAAATTAATACTTCGCTAAGTTGATAGAGTTTGGCATTCTGAAGGCTACTAATTTATCGAAGTTTTACTGTATTCTAATTTTTGTCCACTAATTTCTAATGGTCGAAATTTTCTCTAGTGGAGGAATAAGATCTAGAATTCGAACTTGATACAACTTTCAACCACAACCAAGAACATTCTACTGAAATTACATATATAAAATACTTTAACAGTCGTTAAGTTTAGGCCTACTGATGATCGCATTTCCGTATCGGCCAGACAAACCAACATATGTGAAATCAGTTGAAGATTTGAAAATGGAGAGTGGGGATTAAATTTAATTAAAGTGGATGAACATGTGATTTGGAGAAATAAAGAACTCGGTCGACAGGTTCAGTCTATGTGAAGCAATTGAATATTTTTAAATTTACCGATAAAAGAAGTTACCGACATCATTTAAATCTTCTAAAAGTTAAGATCTAATGCAACTAGGTGGATTAAAATTCCACTTTACCGTAAGTTTTTTAATTTTGACAGCTCTAGATAAAATATCAAGATACTTTATTTTGTTCTTCCATAACATTATAACATCTGTGGCTTTTAAAGGGTTGAAAGGCAAATGATGCACTTCCCAAGTGATGTTGAACTGGTTTTTGGTTTCTGCTTCCACGCCCGCTTAGAATCTGATTCAAAATTGGTGCCCTCTATTTTCAAAGCCTTAGCCCACTTTTGTTTTCGTGTCTAGAATTTCAATTTCTTGATTCTCAAGTTATCTTAGCTTGAATTCTAAGCATCCCCTGGTTTTGGAAAAACTATAAATAGATATGCTCTTTTAACTGGGAAATTCAATCCCTAACACTTTGTGCCCTAGTTGATTCTAGACTCGTCCTCTGTTGACCTAGATTTCCTCAGAGAAACATAATTAGGTCTACGACTAAAAGACTTCCCTTTTGGGATTCGTGAATTTTGATATTATTTTTCTGTTATCGAGGTTTTCGTAATATCTTTCAGGTAAGATAGATAATAATCGCAAAGTTCTCTTCGTCTCAGAATTTGTGATTCCTCAAGATAGATATCTGAAAAATGATCTTAATTGATCTTTTGAAGATCGTTCTTGAGAGGTGGTTAAGAATATAGACTGCTCTTTGGGAGTCGTAAGTTTCGTATTTGTGAGGTTTGCTAGCTTTGTCAATTGCAAAAAAAAATTCCTCACCTTGATTTTTGATCTAAACGGAAATCAAATAAGCTTATCTGTTAGAGGAAGATTGGTATCAAAAGTCTTCACTTTGGATGAAACAACTCTAAGACTGTAACGAATGTCAGCTAACAGATGCATAAATCCTTACGAGTTTCAAGATACATAAGGAGCAAGACTATAGCCTAGTTTGGTATTGATGTTAGTTTTGTAAAAGTGCTTTTCTGTGGTGTTGTGCTGTGCTTTAAAAATAAAGTAGTCAGACGTTTGGTAAATTATAATATGTAAAGTGTTGTGGAACCAACAAACTGTAAATTTTGTTTGGTAAATTATCATGTTGAAGTGCTTATGATGTGGCTAATGACTAATATAGACATGATTTAAAAATTCTTTTTAAATTATATCTATTAATAATAATAATAAAAAATGAATATTATATTTAAATAAAGATAAAAAATAATAATATTCTTTTTCATAATTTAATCATTTAATATTTTTAGTTTTAGTTTTTTCCTTTAAATATTATTATTGTTATAATTATTATTTTATAAAAAAATTAAAAAAATTGATTAGTGAAATAATTGTACATAAATAAATATTTAAGGGTAGATTTTGTCTTTTTAATATAATAACAAGGTTAAAATAGAGAATAAATTAATTAAAATTGAGTGGGTCCACAGCTTCTGCTTTTACTGCTTTTAAAAGCTACTCCTGGGTAACTTTTAAAAGTTGGCCTAAAACAAAAGTGTTTTTGGAGAAAAGCTCTTTGAAAAAAGCTTACCAAACGCTATTTTCCTAAATTTTTTGTTACAAGTTGGTTACAAAGTGCTTTTGTAGGGAAAAAAAAATCCCAAACGGGGCTTATAACTGAATCGCTTGGAGGGTGGGTTCGGTCTCACTTTGTCGTGGAAAACTCTGGAACTGGACATATATTTTGCTAGTTTTTCTTTGTGGTTCTCTCAACCAAGTGTTTTTCAAATTGACAAAAAATCAACCCAAGTTACAACATCTGTTCTATTATATAAAGCCAACCCCCTTACTGTTGCAGGTGAAGCTGCAAAAAATGTTTTCCGAATTTACCCTCCATTTTATTTTTTTCATTTAACCATTCCATGAATAAATGGGGCTACAAAAGTAATTTACGAGAACTGAAATCCCCAAAGACATATCATAACCATCACAAGTTTTCTTTATAAAACAAATCAGAATCAAACAATTTCTCACCCCATAATGAGATACACCACAATAACTTACCGCTTCTCCATCACCACAACTGAGTCACAATTGTTTATATTGTTGTAACTTATTTTAGTCGCCAACAACTTATCTTAGTCAAGGTTGTTTAAGTGTATATAGATTAGGCTAACTCATATCTTATCTTCTTTGTATCTGTGTATAAGAAGCAACGCATTGAATCAATAAAATCAAGCAGTTGAAAACTACCAAATTCAGAAATTCTTTATGGTATCAGAGCCAGCACTGGATTGATTGAGAAGAGACAATAGGCCACGATATTGACCGGGTGTGAAAGTTGGCATTAAAGCATCAGTTATGGCAGCAGAAACAAAGGGACATTCACTGTTGTTTCCCTTGTGAGATGGATGTCCAGTCATCCTAAAACAATAAGGCTTTGAATGACCATAAATTTTACAATGGTCACAAAAAATATTGGAACGCTTGTTCAAACTAGAACTTGAAGTTGTCTTCGCATTAGGGCGAAAAAACTGTAGTTCTGTGAAACATGGATTAGAAGCGCTAATGATAGGTTTAGGATTATGAGTTTTGGGTTCTTCATAAACAGGGGAATAGTTAATAGAAGCCATTAACAAATGAAGAAACAATTGGGTTTTAAGGTTTAGGTTATAGGAGGATCGAAACTATTAAAGAAGATACCATAATGGCGTAATACATCAACATTATTGTGTTGATACACCTCAACAGAATAGTATTATGGAACACAAATACCGACATTTATTGGATGTTGCACATGCATTACGTTTTTAAGCATCTTTACCTATGAAATTTTGGGGTGAATGCGTGCTAACAGATGCTTTTTTAATTAATAAAATGCCATCTCATGTTCTTGGAAACAAATCTCCGCATGAGATGTTAATTGGCAAAGTTCCAAATTACTCGTTTCTTCGGGTGTTTGGTTGTTTATGCTTTGCTCGCAATACTCACGTTAAGCATAAATTTGATTCTCGGGCTTCTCCTTGCATTTTCCTGGGATATCCCCACGGTTATAAAGGTTAACTTGTTTATAATTTTCATACCAATACTAAGTTTATCAGTAGGGATGTCGTGTTTCACGAATCTATATTTCCTTACTCTGATTTGTCTCACGCCAAATCTAGGTTAAACACTTCTCAAACATTCAGTAATACTAAATTTCCAAGTGATTGTTACTTTGATGATGAGGAGTCTGTATCTCCTCCTTTGTATTTACCCTCTCATGATGATATCACTCATCATTTATCCCCACCAATTCAAACTATAATTCATAATTCTTTTATTACTAATAACTCTTCATCACCGTCCAATTTGAATGATTCTTCGCTTCATTCTCCATTTACGTCAGAACATTCCACTGTTTCCAATCAAAATTATGTACCTGTAGCATGTACTGATTCGTCACCAGTACAATTCATTAGTCCAATTGATTCTCCAATATTACCTGCTAATGTGACACCAAATAATTCTCCAGTATCACCTGCTACTGGGACACATACTGATTCTCCAGTTTTACCAGTTACTACCATACTAAATGATTCTCTAGTATTACCCAATACTGCGACCCCAATAAATAATTCGGTTCTCCTTAATTCCGATACATCTCGTCCTGTACGAGTAACTAAACTACCGGCTTATTTAGCCGACTATGACTGCAACTTTACTGGTTGCACTATGTCCCATCCATATCCATTAACTGACTATTTATCTTACAACCAATTCTCTAATACCCACAAAGTTTTTCTAGTGTTCTTACACATGATGAACCTCGTACTTTCACAAAAGCTATGAAAATTCCAGTCTGGCGTACTGCTATGAAAAATGAATTTTTCGCCTTGGAAGACAATGATACTTTCACGTATACAGAATTACCTCAGGGCAAAACTTCTATAGGTTGTAAGTGGGTTTATAAGATCAAGTTAAAATCATACGGAACTATTGAGCATTACAAGGCTCGCCTTGTTGCTAAGGGATTTACATAAAAAGTATAGATTTTCATGATACTTTTGCCCCTATTGCTAAACTTGTTACAGTCTGAGTTCTCCTTTCTATTGCCTCCATAAAAGGTTGGTCTCTCCATCAAATGGATGTCAATAATTCCTTCTTCAAGGTGATCTTCATGAAGAAATTTATATGAAACTTCCTCCTGGTTTTAAGCCACCTGGTGATAAAAAATTAGTTTGTCGTCTAAACAAGTCTATTTATGGGCTTCGACAATGGTTTGCTAAATTTTCTTCTATTCTTCTAAAAGAAGGTTTTACTCAATCAAGAGTTGATTACTTTTTGTTTACTTATCATCATGAATCTATTTCTTTATATGTTTTGGTGTATGTTGATGATATTATCATCACTGGACCTTGTGTTTCCGCTATTTCGGCTTTCAAACGAAAGATTGCAACTCTATTTTCTATTAAAGACTTGGGTCGTTGTAAGTACTGAATATCGCAAGATAATAGTTCACGAGTATCGTAATAAATAAAGGAGAAAAGAGTTATAAAATGATACGATGATAGAAGTAGCGCGGAGAAATATGAAGTTTTGCGAGGATGAAGTAATTTTGCGAGTATGAGTTGCGATACTTCGCAACTCATATACAGCTGTATAAGTTTTACTATAAATAGGAGTTCAAATGTAAAATTCGGGAGGTTCTTTTAGTGAGTGTTATAAAATATCTTAGGAAAGAGAATAGAGAAAGTTGTAACTATTCTACTTCCATTTAGATACTTCTTTGTAATCAATTGAGAACATTAATAAGAAAATTGTTATTCATCATCAAGAACTTCTTGAGTTTTTACTAATTCTATTGAGGGTATAGTTGTAGGTTATTCTGCAACTACATAATTGGCGCTAGAAGGAGGGGACTTGAGAATTGTGGTAGCCTAAATTTGAGGGAATTGTGGAAAATTTGAAGATCAAATGAAGTCAGTAGATGGAGATTGCAAAAAAGAAGAATGTAATATGATCACAAAGACGATGATTGATGAATTTCATAGTAATATGAAGGGAAAAATATACAAGTGAGATTGTAGAGGAAGAAAGATCATGGAGGAAGAAAAGATAACAACCTTAGAAGAATGGGAAAAGCAGAAAATCACATTTTCAGTAGCAGAAATTCCAAATGAAGACTTGAACCACACCTCACCATTGGTGATCACATTGCCAATAATGCTAGAAGATAAGAAAGCTGTAGAAAAATGGAAATTAAACCGAATTCTGGTTGATACAGGGAGTTCTATTAATATCATATTCTATCATGCACTTAAAGGGATGGGAATTAAAGATGAAGAAATCACAAATTCAAAATGTCTTATTCATGGATTAGGAAAATCTACAACAAAATCTAAAGGGGAAATTGCGCTGCGAATATTACTGGGAGAAATCGAAACACATGTAATCTTGTGTGTGATAGATATGGAATCTCCAAATAACATGCTGATAGGAAGGCCGTGGATTCATGCGATCAAAGCTGTTGCTTCAACATTACATCATAAAATCAAATTTCCTACACCAAATGGAATACAAGAAATAAAAGGAGATCTTGATAGTACAAAATTTTGTTATCAAATTGAAGTAATGCAATGCGGAGGAAGAGAAAGAAAGAAAAATCTTCGTAGGAAACTTGCGAAGGAAACAAAAAAGGAAGAAGAATTCCAAGTGTATACAGTAAGAGCAAAGGAAGGTAGAGGTATACCAAATGAGATTCCAGAAAAAGAAGGGGAACCATCAAAAATAATCAAAGAACCAACACCTATGGGGGAGAAAAATCCAAGTTATGTTGCAGCTGAACCAACTAAAGAAATAAATATTGGGAGTAAAGAGGAGCCTTTATTCTTGCGAATTGGAACTAAGATGGATGAAGAAGAAGAAAAAAAAACTATTGATCTTTTACGAGAATATAAAGATATCTTCGCAGGAAGTGTAGATGAGATACCAGGAATTGATCCAACAGTGGCGTGTCATAGATTGAACATAGATAAAAATGTAAGACCATTCAAACAAAGAATAAAGAAGATATCACAGAATTATCATGTACAGATAGAAGAAGAGTTACAAAAGATGTTGGATGCAGGGATCATAAGGGAAGCAAAATATCCAGAATGGATTGCGAATATGGTCATTGTTCAGAAAAAGAATAAAGGAATAAGAATTTGCATAGATTTCACTGATCTAAACAAGGCATGTCCCAAAGACAGTTTTCCATTACCAGATATACCACAAATGGTGGAATCAGCTGCAGGTCATGATAGAGTCACTTCACTTGATGGATATAAAGGGTATAATCAAATATCACTCGCAGAAGAAGATCAGAACATACTGCCTTTTTTGATCCAAGGGGTTTGTATTGTTATGTGAAGATGCCATTTGGTTTGCGGAATGCGGGTGCTACATATCAACGTATGGTTGAAAAAGTGTTCGCGAAGTGGATACATAAAACTTTGGAGGTATATGTAGATGATATGTTGATAAAAATCAAGGAAGCTAAAGACCATGTGCAAGATTTGAAGGAAATATTTGAGCAAATGAGAAAGTTCAACATCAAATTAAATCCTGAGAAATGTATAATTGGGGTTTCATCTGGAAAGTTATTGGGATACATAGTATCGAAGGAGGGAATACAAGTTGATCCAGAAAAGGTCCAAGCAGTTCGTGACATGCCAACACCTGCAACGGTAAAAGAAGTACAAAAACTAAATGTACTCTTGGCTTCACTTGGAAGATTTATTTCGCGAATGTCAGATAAGTGCAAGCATTTTTTCAACATACTTAAGAAGGGAGCAAAATTCAAGTGGTCTGATGAATGTGAAAAAGCTTTTCAAGGAATCAAAGAGTACCTCGCAAATACATCTATACTACAGAAACCAGAGAAAGGCGAAGAATTATTGGTATACCTCGCAACAACTCCATATGCTCTAAGTGCAGTTCTGTTACGAGCAGATGCAGGAGTAGAGAGACCCATTTACTATATTAGTAAAACTTTTAATGCAGCAGAGAAGAATTATTCCAAAATGGAGAAGTTAATCTTAGCCCTGGTTTATGCATCATTCAAGTTACGAATATACTTTCAAGCACATGTGATAAAAGTGGTAACCAAAATCCCAATTGAATCAACCATGAAGAACACAAAAAGGTCAGGAAGAATAGAAAGGTGGAATGCACAAGTAAACCATTACAAGATAAAATACGAAGTATTATCATCGCAAAAATCACAAGTTGTCGCAGATTTTTTTGGCAGAATTTCCTTTGGAAGAAGATGAAGCAGTAGAGGAAATGATGGATGTTGAAGAAGAATTTGGAAATCCAAAAGACTTGTTAACAGAACCAGATAGATGGGAAATTCTAGTGGATGGATCATCCAATAGTGAGGGAAATTAAATTGGAGTCGTGTTGATTTCACTAGAAGGAGAAAGAACATCATTCTCATTCAGACTAGAATTTGCATCCACGAACAATGAAACAGAGTACGAAGCTGTAGTGCATGCATTAAAGATCGCAATAGAAAAGAAGCTTGAAAGTATAAGGATAACAAGTGATTCGCAGTTAGTGATTTGTCAAATTAAAGGGGAATATACCACAAATGAATCTTCTTTGAAGAAATACAAGAAACTCGTTGAAGAATTATCTGCGAAGATACCAAAATTAAAATGGAGACATATATCCAGAAAATATAATCGTCTCATGAGATGCTTTTGCATTTATTCCAAGCATGATGACAAATCCAAATACAAGAAATATCCAAATACAGACAATTCAACACCCATCAGTGGACAAAGAGAAAGAAATTGAGGAAGCTGTTGCAATGGAAGTAGAAAAAGAATTATCAAACAACATAGCAGATTGGAGAAAAGAAATTCATGCATATCTCGCAACAGGAGAAATATCCAGGAACAGACTAGAAGCACATAAATTAAAGAGTCGTGCAACAAACTATGAGTTACGAGAAGGAATTTTATATAGAAAGTCTTTCAATGGACCACCTCTCAGGTGCTTAACTCGCGAATAAGGAGAAAAAATATTGAAGATGTTACATAGAGGAGAAGCTGGAAATCATAGTGGGGGAAGATCTCTAGCATATAGAGCAAAGATACAAGGGTATTACTGGCCTTATATGCATACAGACGCAAAATTGTTCGTACGAAGATGCAAGGAATGTCAACGACATGGTAAAATAATTCATGCACCAGGAGCCACATGAACTTCTTCAACAAGCTGCTGGCCTTTTGTTAAATGGGTATTGGATATTGTTGGACCATTTATACCTGGATCTGGACAAAGGCGATACTTGATAGTTGCAACAGATTATTTCACGAAGCTCATGAAGTAAAAAAAGCATACAAGATATTCGTGATAAAGATGTTTTTACATTCATATTTGAGAACCTCATTTGCAGTGTACGGGATTCGGACAACTAGTATCTGATAATGGAAAACAATTTGAGGGGCAGAATATAGAGATGTTACTCAGTGATTTTAGGATAAAATGTGGGAAGTCAACCCCGTTATATCCACAAGCTAATGGACAAGCAGAAGCAACAAATAAAACAATCGCAGATACAATCAAAAAGAAATTAGAAGGATATCTCAAAGGGTGGTGCGAGCAAGTACCTAACGCAGTTTGGGCATACAATACAACTAGAAGAGAAGCAACTGGAATGTCTCCTTATTATCTAACATATGGAGTAGAAGCAGTATTACCCACAGAGGTTGTAATTCCGACAACAAAGAAATAAGCTTGGGAAAGAAATTTAAGTGCGGGAGTAATATTAAGTGAATTGGATGATTTGGAAGAAAAAAGAGAAAAGGTGTTGCACCATATGAAGATTTATCAGGAACGATTAGCTCGAGAATACAACAACAGAGTAATTGAACGTGAATATAAACCAGGTGATTTGGTCATGCGAGAAACACCTAAATATGAAAAAGAAAATGGAGGAAAATTAGCACCAAAATGGGATGGACCATACATTGTTAAAGAAGTTGTAAGAAGCGGAGCTTATCGGCTGATGGATCCAGAAGGGAGAGACATGGGTTTGAGGCTTGGTAGACCTTGGAACATGCTATATTTGAAAAGGTATTACCCATAAAACTCATGAAATTTTTTACGAATATTGTTTGCTCGCAGGAAATTGGGAAAAGTTACGAATTTTCAGAATTTATATTCCGATTAAAATTTCATTAATTTGCGAATAAAAGACCGCAATCTGTGATCAGCCTCCAAAAAAGAAAGAGAGCCGTAGAAAATTTTATACAGGCAAACCTTTGTGGCGTACACCCTAGTTCGCGAAGCTATATTTCGTAAGAGGCAAAGTCCTAAAGTACGTCATTTAAGGGGGTACCTATAACGTGGCTAAGGGTAACCGGAACACCACCAAGGACCCTTAGTACATGGTAAAAATTTTGGGGTACAACCCAATAATGGGGTACCTATCCGGGTTAGACACCTTGGATTCTCACCTAATCTAGCGACATTACGCAATATAAAATGCGGTGTAAGAGGATTTAGGTTGGGCGACTAAGGCATACTTGTCTTTCCCAAGAAGTGCAAAAACGATCAAGGCGCCGAGGTACACGGTTGAGTCAAGAGTGCCGGGTGAGGTTGAACCACATCTTCCATTTTTGACAAGTCTTGGCAAATGATGCACTTGGCCCAAAGATACCCCATAGGGTGCAACCTCGTAACTATAAGCCCTATAGGCAAAAAGGATAAGAGGTTGCGATCAAAAGCTGGTTGTTGGCAGAACCGGATGGGAAGAGCTAACCTTGTATGGTCGATGTACGCTTCCTTGAAGGGGCAATCAGGGGGAAGATAAAGGGCAGCACCCTCCATTAGGGAGCTGATACGTGCTATAAGACGCAAATTTCACGAGGCTTCTTTTTTGCGAAAACATAAAGGCTTTTCATATTTGTGCAACAAATGAAGTTCTGAGAGCCTTCTAAAAAAAAAGAGAAAGAAAGAAAGAAAGAAAAGAATAAAGAACTCGCAGAACATAATAAAGAAGTTAAGATGAGATCAATGGGTCACTACATGAAAGTGTAGAGACGTCCTGCGATTTCATCGCAAGACGGAAATGTCACGGGGCTTTATGTTCGCAAGAATATTTAGGACTGTCATATTTTCGCAACAATTCCTGAAGAGGCTAAAATACTATACAAAGAAGTTAAGATGAGATCAATGGGTTTTTGCATGAAAGTGTAAGAACGTCCTGCGATTTCATCGCAAGACGATAATGTCACGAGGTTGTATATTCGCAAGAATGTTCAGACTTGTCATATTATCGCAAATACAAAAATTTACTATAAAAGAGGTGGCAAAATAATACCTTTACTTAGGAAGGCATGATAAGACCACAGAAATTAATGAAATTCATTGCATCAATATCATTGAAGAAATTATACAAGAATATACATTATGAAGATTTGAAGAGAAGACAGCTTCGTCAATACCATTGAAGAAATTATACAAGAATATACATTATGAAGATTTGAAGAGAATACAGCTTCGTCAATATCATTGAAGAATTTTTACAAAAAGTCCTATCAAAGAAGATAACATCATTAAAGAATTGTCACGAAGACTTAGCAAAAGATGCGATTTTGATAGCAATCAAATACAGATAAGTTCATACTCGTAAAATGTTACGAGAATTACATACTTCTTATACTTCTCCATATATTGAATATTTCTCCAAAAGATTGAATACTTCTTATAATTCTTCAAGAATATATCATATTCATTATACTTCTTTAACGGATATTTCATTTGGCGAAGGTTAAATAATCATTATACTTCGTCATATGTTACGTAATTATTCACAGATTGAATACTTCTTATATTTCTTCAGTGGGTGAATTGATTACTTCTAATACTTCTTATATTTCTTCAGTTGGTGAATTGAGTACTTCTAATACTTCTTATATTTCTTCATTTGGTGAATTGAGTACTTCTAATACTTCTTATATCTCTTCATTTGGTGGATCGAGTACTTCTAATACTTCTTATATCTCTTCATTTGACGGATTTGGTACTTCTAATACTTCTTCAAAAGTATTGTATATGTAGTATACTTATTAAAGATATTTCATATATTTTATTTTTATACTTAAAAGGGAGGATTTCTTATTTACAATCGTAACAAGTTGAAACTTCGTAAGATAAATTGAGGCAGATATTCTAATACTTTAAACAACGTTTAATCATTTAAAGAGAAATAATAGGGGGAAAAGGAGATACTAAGATTTATTTGTGAGTTATATATTATTTCTCTTCATATGATCAAATGGGGGAAATTTAATTAAAGAAAGGATAAATTATCTTCGCAAAATATCAGAAAGAAAGGATAAATCATCTTCGCAAAATATTAGATGTACTTCTTAAAAAATAGAATTGTTCGCAAAAAAGAAAACCAACAGTAATTAAGGGAAGGAATTCAAAAGAAAGGAGGACAGGAGAGTCAATGATAAATTGAAAAAAAAAAAAAAGAATGTTATCATGCTTCATCAACATTTTGTGCTGGATATTCAAGATCAGTAGGGTCATTAGCAGCCTTCGACTTTTGCGAGATATCATCCTTGGAAGAATATGCAACAGAAACATCTCCTTGAGGAATAGATTCTTTCTCATCATCAAGATCTTCATCATCACTCTCATAATAAAAATCACTATCAGGCTCACGAGCAACTTCATCGTCGGATATCTTCAGAGGAGTAATTTTCACAGGAGGCAAGCCTCTTGATAAGAGAACGTTATTCGTAAAGACTTGAGCTTTCAGATGACTTTCACGAAGTATAGCTTTTTGATGATTGGTATCTTCGATATCTTTGGAATAAGCAAGATAGTTGAATCTCCGAGTAGCACGGTCACGAGAGTTGATTAAGCGGGTAGAAAGAAAAGCATTCTTCTTACGAAGATCGGAACAGGAGGCTTCTAATCCAGCTTTCGCATTACGAAGGTTGTTCTCATATTCTGCAAATAAAACAAAGTTCAAGGAATAAAATTTGCGAGTATAACGAAATTTAAAAGATATACAAGAGGCAGTCAAATTTTAATGACTACCTTCTCTTTGCGAAGTAAGAGATTGAGTTAAAGATAGACAACAGTTCTTCATCTGATTCATCGCATTATCAAAAC
Source organism: Papaver bracteatum (assembly GCA_023529315.1). Classification (NCBI taxonomy): domain Eukaryota; kingdom Viridiplantae; phylum Streptophyta; class Magnoliopsida; order Ranunculales; family Papaveraceae; genus Papaver; species Papaver bracteatum. Next base: position 672,007 of record JAJJWX010003254.1, on the reverse strand, counting down.
CATCACCAACTAATCCTTTAAGTCGAGATTGAAGCTTTTGATCTTTAGAAAGGAGAAAATTCTTATCCTTCGCAAGTTTGGCATTAAGACTTTTTAATGACGAATAATCTTCTTCAAGTTGATTCTTCTTAGCACTCAAGACTATGTTCTTATTAATAAGGGAATTCTTCTCAATAACAAAAAATTTCTTTCAGCATCTGAAGACTTCTTTAATTCCTCAAGTTCACCTTTCAACAGAGAAAGAAGATTTTCTTGATCGCAACATTTATTCTGAAGAGTTTTTAATTCTTGCGAAGAAACAATCATTATATTCAAAAACGAACATTTCTCTTCTGATAAGGTTTTGTTCTATTCTAATAAGGTTTCTATTCTCAAATTAGCTTTAGTTAAGGAAGAAAAAAGTTGAGATATATCATCATTCAAAATTTTTCGATCATATATCAGTTGAGTATTCTCTTGAAAAAGAGCGTCAGAGTTGTCAAGAGCACACGAGTAAAGATTAGATAAATGGGAGAATTGGTTTGAGAGGCTTTCATGCTTGGTTCGATATTCTGTTGCATCTGATTCATGGTGAAGTACCAATCTTCTACATTTCTGGATGGATTCTATAAAGGGGAATGGGTTTTAATGGATGTTTCAAGCATATGAAGAATATAAGTAAATAAAAGGGAAAATATGAAGATAGTAATCATACCTTTCAATTCATAATTTCTTTTGTGAAGAATCGCACAGTCGAGAGAATTATTCTGAAGATGATGATTTTCTTTACGGAGATCCTCGCATTCTGCTTGAGAAGATTTCAAAGATTGGCGGAGCAATTCAATTTCTTTTTCCAAAGATTGACGTGAAGAATAAATGTCTGGATTGACGAAATTATTTAGAACTTCGCAAAACTCATATTGCGAACGAACATTAGTAGACTTCGCAGTATTGGTCAAAATCTCAGATAACATTCGGAAAGTTGAATAAATTCCATCTCGAATTTCCTGAGGAAGGGGAGAAGAATTTGAAGGAATAAGAGCAAGCTGCAAATTGTCCGGAGAAATAGCACTCAAAGGATTTGGGGACAAGACAGGTTTTTCAAAAGAAGAAGTTGAAGAAATATTTTGCGAGGGTTGTTTTTCAAGAGAAGAAGTTGAAGAAATATTCTGTGAAGGTTGATCTTGAAGAAGTGTTGATAAATTGACACTGATGGGAGATTGAAAGATAGGTAATGGAGTAGAGGCAGGAGTGTGTGAAGAAACATTTTCACGAGGAGGAGAGGAAAATTCCTTATCAACTTCAGGAAGGAAATCATCAATCGGAATTAATGGTGTGGGTTTAGTTATTCGAGATCTCTTACTAGGGTTTGGTTTTTCGCCAACCTGCGAATCAAAATGTAGATTAAAAACTGAGGCAACAATATATTGTTCAGAAAAGAAGGAAAAGTATTTTAACTACCTTTTGATTCTCAGATTTTCTTCTTCGTGGATTAAGGCTTGGATTCTTTAGTTGAGATTTCATCTGAGGAGTTATTTTTTGAAATAAACCAAAATCGAGATAACAAATTATACTGAGAAATTAAAGAGAAACAACAAATGAAATGCGCGGAGATAGAAGGAAATTACCTTGGAGAACTCATGAAGATATAACAGAAGAAAAAAATTGCAGAGAAAACAGTAATAGAGAGTATGAGTAGAAGATAGAATTGCGGAAATAAGAAGAAAAAAAGGAAGAGAATATAAAGGAGTTATATAAGGGAATAACTAGAAAAGAACGGTTACAAAAGACGTGTCAAAGTTTTAAAAGACTAAGTAACGGTTATGTTCTCATGATCATTTCTTCTTCGTAGAATTGACATGAGAAGAGGCAAGATGTAAGTACTGAATATCGCAAGATAATAGTTCACGAGTATCGTAATAAATAAAGGAGAAAAGAGTTATAAAATGATACGATGATAGAAGTAGCGTGGAGAAATATGAAGTTTTGCGAGGATGAAGTAATTTTGCGAGTATGAGTTGCGATACTTCGCAACTCATATACAGCTGTATAAGTTTTACTATAAATAGGAGTTCAAATGTAAAATTCGGGAGGTTCTTTTAGTGAGTGTTAGAAAATATCTTAGGAAAGAGAATAGAGAAAGTTGTAACTATTCTACTTCCATTTAGATACTTCTTTGTAATCAATTGAGAACATTAATAAGAAAATTGTTATTCATCATCAAGAACTTCTTGAGTTTTTACTAATTCTATTGAGGGTGTAGTTGTAGGTTATTCTGCAACTACAGTCGTCTTCAATATTTTCTTGGAATTGAAGTGTCTCATTCCTTAAAAGGTATTTTCCTATGTCAGCGCAAATATGTTTTAGATATTCTGAAAGATTCCGGTTTAACGGGTGCTAAAACATCTTCTTTTCCTATGGAGCAACACTTGAAATTGCTTCCAACTGATGGTGACATCCTCGATGATCCTAAGGTTTATCATCGCTTAATTGGTCGCCTCCTTTATTTAACGGTTACTCGTCCTGATATCGCTTATGCGGTTAATACTCTTAGCCAATTTCTTCAAACTCAGCGGATTTCTCATCTCGCCGTTGCTACGAGAGTGCTACGTTACTTTAAAAGTACCATTGGTCATGGTCTCCTTCTTTCTTCTAATAGTTCCAGATTCGTGGATTCACAGATTCTGACTGGGCTAGTTGTCCCATAACTGGTCGGTCTACGACTGGTTATTTCACCTTCATCGGTGATAGTCCTATATCATGGAAATCTAAAAAGAAACCAACGGTTTCCCGCTCTTCTGCTGAAGCTGAATATCGTGCCCTTGCATATCTAACAACTGAGATACAATGGTTGCGCTATCTTTTCAATAATTTAAGGGTATATTCTTCTAATCCTATTCTTGTATTTTGTGATAGCCAAGCTGCAATTCACATTGCCAACTCCAATGTTCCATAAACGCACCAAACACATCGAAATCGATTGTCACTTTGTTCGTGAAAAGATCGAATATAAGTTGATTGCTCCACAATACATCCACACTACAGATCAACTAGCAGACATTTTTACCAAGCCCGTTGGTGCTGAACGCTTCTTCAAAGGGAAAAATATCATTTGGTCCTTTTGTGACGGGGCCTACAACAGTTTAGTCCTTTTAGAAAAACTATTTTCCATTTGGTCCACAATTAAAAAAAAATACTGAACAGACAATAATACCCTTTCACACGTCCACCAAAATTACACGTGGCGTCGGGTCCACTGTAATCGCTTCGTCTTCTTTTCTAGCGTTAACCTTCTCTCTCTTTCATTTTTTTCATTTTCTCTTTCATTTGCAGAAGTTTTTCAGCTTCTTCTCTGAAACTGCTTCGTCTTCTTTTCTTCAAGATCCAGAAAAAAACCAAAATCAAAATCCGTCTTTAAAAATCAGTAGAACAAAACCCTAGAAAGTCAATCGAATATTTCCATTCGAAATCAAATCAGTCTTCGAAATCAGTAGAACAAAAAACCCAAATCATAAATCCTAGAAAAATTAGAGAACTCAAAACCCTAAAATGAGGAGATCATAGGGAAAACAAGTAGTAGAGTCATCTTCTGATGGTGATTTTGAACAAATTCATGAAAGAAACAGCCAATTAGTTGAGTATGTAGGAGTAAATGAAGATGATGAAGAACCAGTTTCAAAGAAATCCAGAGCAAAGAAACTGTCAAAAGGTACAAGAAAACCCTAATTAGAAGTACTAGAAGTTAATTTTCGATGTTTATTGTTCTTCTGATATTGATTTTTGATTTTGGATGTTCTTCCGAAATGAATATTCGTCTTGTTGAATGAAGTTGATTTTGCTGGACTTCATTCCAGGAATGAAGTCTGGAGAAACTTCTCCATTACACATCCATAGAATGGACTTCATTCCAGGAATGAAGTCTGGAAAAACTTCTCCATTGCACATCCATAGAATGGACTTCATTCCAGGAACGAAGTCTAGAAAAACTTCTCCGTTGTATATCCATAGAATGTACTTCATTCCTGGAATGAAGTCTGGAAAAAAAAATTCCGTTCCATATCCATAGAATGGACTTCATTCCAGGAATGAAGTCTAGAAAAAATTCTACAGTCCATGCCATAAAATGGACTTCATTCCTGGAATGAAGTCTAGAAAAACTGTAGTATTGGTCCTTCAAGCTATACTTTATCTTCTTTATATCAGTTACTATTTATGACCATTAATGTTTTTTCTTGCTTTTCTTTCAAAAAATATAAATAAGAAGATAATATCAAAGTGTAGTTGTGCTGGAGTAATTGGACTTGTTGTTAAGATTAAAGCACTACATGGAGAAGAGGCTTTGAATGAAGAACAAAAACATGCTTTGTATAGGAGTCCATTGGGTAATGTAGTCAAAGTGTTTTTTGAAGAGACCATTGTCGCTTCTACATGGATTATGTAGGACCAGAATATCGCCACAATGATATTCTTGCGATATTAACAACACTTCCCAGCGAGCATCACCACAAGATCTTCAACTACACTTCACGAGTGTCACAAAAGCCTTCAAAAGAATGACGTAATAACTGACGATTGAAGAAAACTTGAGAAAAGTATGTTTTTTCTGCGATGGATACAAAACTTGCGAGATTTAACATTATAACTATCGCGGTACAATCGCAGAATCAACCCGAAATAAGAGGGAAACTTAGCTGTCATCCACTATGTAACTACCCTATAAATATAGACCTAATGTGTCCAGAAAAGGATGATGTATTTTTGAGAGTTAAGAAAGCCTTGAGGAGAGAGAAATTTCAATAGAATAGTTGTAATCTTGAATTCTTTCATTTCTGTAAACATTTCTGAAATCAAAATAATAAAGTGTCGTTTTTCATCTTCAATTATGAGTTGATTATAACAAAATATTAACAAGGGTGTAGTGTGGGAAATCCTGCAACTACATTTTGGTGCCCGAAACAGGTAGAATCAAGCTAAAAAATCTCTAATTACAATTTGAAGATTTGAAGAAATTGTTAGAGTTGAAGAAATGGCTAGAAGAAGGAGAAATACGTCAGAACCACCAACAACTGTAAGGAGGAGTAAAAGACTTGCAGGAGAAGAAACAAATGAATTAGGAGAATCTTCAAGGATAAGAACTAGAAGAAATAGAACAAGGATTGAAGGAGAAGATCAAATTCCACAACCTAATCAACAAACATCGATACAAAATAGAAATATGGATTATGATAGAGTAAGTGTGCATACTTGGAGATCGGATTCGATGGAATGTGTAGAAGATCGACAATTAAGAGACGGAAGAAGAGAAGAAATAAATCAAGGAATGGTTGAAGGATTAATTCATGGAGAAGGCGAAAATGAAGCAGAAGATGATCCAAGACAAAGAACACAAGAGGAAAGAAGGTTAGAGGCGGAAGAACGTGCAAATTTAACAAGACAAAATCACGAGTTAAGAATGGATAATTTGAGGTTGCAAAATAGAAGATAAAGAAGTACTGCTAGATCGAATTCAAGATCATTAAGAGAATAATTAAGGCAAAATTATCCAATAAGAAATGCTAGAGGAAATATCCAGGAAGAAATGCAAAATCCAAATGAAGAACAACGTCATGGAGAAGAAGAGGTAATAGAAGATCGCCATGATCCGCGTGTCGAAAATTTGGCTAATAGATTTAACAACAGAAATCAAGAGGGAAGAGACATCCAAAATGATGAAGATAATCCAGAAGAAGGTAGGAGGATATTACATGGGAGAGAGATCCAAAGAAATCTAAGAATTATTGAAGAAGAAATTGAGAGACATTATGCTGAACAAGCACGACTAGCTCGCGAGAGAGAAAGATTAAGGGCAGAGGTAGAAGAACAAGAATTCCAAGAGGCAGTACGACAGAATAATCATTAAAATCGAGAAAGGAGACGTACACAAAATCGTTATAATAATAATATCCAGGAAGAGTATAATAGAATACAAAGGAGAATAGAAAGACAACGAAGAGAAATGATGAGAAATGAAGAAATTCGCAGAGAATTACAGCTGTGATTGCAAGAAGAAGGTGAAGCAGAAGATCGCAGAATAAGGAATGTGGGAGTAGATGAAGACACACAAAATCTCGCAAGACAAGAGGTACATGAACGCAGGAGAAGGGAAGCTGCATTAAAAAGACCGATGGAACCAAGTTCAACGGCAAATGAACAAATTTTAATAGAATTAACAGAGATGAGGGGAATAATAAATAACAGAAGAGAAGGAGGTAGCAGGAAACTTGATGAAGCTATTGAAGAAGCTGTGAGAACTCCATTCACTCAAGAAGTACAGTTAAGAGGAATACCTCCAAAATGAAATTTACCAGCATTAACCAGCATTTTTGATGGAACTACCTGTGCTGTACAACATGTTAAGGCTTATGTTAGGTGTATGCTGCAATTGGAGAATCATGATGTTGTATTGTGCAAATATTTTTCATCTAGCTTAAGTGGTGAGGCACTAAAATGATTTGAGGGATTGCCAAAAAACACTATCACTTCTTTTGATCATTTACAAGCTACATTTATGGGAGCATATATAAGCAACAATTCATCGCGGCCAGGTATTGAAGATGTGTTTGGATTAAAACAGAGGGTTGGCGAGAGTCTGAAACATTTAACCATAAGATGGAAGAAAATGTGAAGTGAAATGGCTGGAAGAGTAGACGAGAGATATCTTATCTTGTCTTATATCAATGCAATGTTCGTGACCAATCTGTTGTACATACAAATTTTCAGAGTCAAGAATACAATCACTATGACTGAACTACTAGAACTACAAGAAGAGTACATTTCTTTAGAGGATAAACAAAATGAGATGGAATCATATCCAATCGCGAATACTAGTTCAGTAGCAGCAAATGGGAGTTTACTTCCTAAAATGATTAACAATGTGGCGAGCAGCTCGCAAACACAACAAGAGAAAGTGGAGACTGATAACCAGCAGAAGTTGGTAGCTATGGGCAGTCGAGATCAAGAAGAATATGAAATGGAGAAGAATTATTACAATCGCGGTGGGAATAGTAAGATTCAAAGGATTGATCAGCCGCAAGAAACTTATGGTGGACAGAGGCAAAACAATTTCAGAAATCAAGGAAATCAGAAGATCATATGGGAAGAAATTAAGATGCCTCCTCTCAATGCTAGTATAGAGAAAATCTGGGAAGCTATCATTTTGATGGAAAATATACCGTCACCATGGAATATGGGAAAAGAACCACATCCTAATAATCGTAGTCAAGAATTTTGTCCTTACCATCACTTTCATGGTCACACAGTAAATGATTGCAGGAATGTCAAGAGAATAATTTTAAGGATGACTGACCAAGGAAAGCTAAATCACTTTTTAGTAGGACATCCACAATCTCAGCGATTGCCTCCAGCACCAGAAATTCGCAGGGTAAATACTGTAAAAGGAGCAGAATCATTCGTAATAGAATTTGGGGCTAAAGCAAAGAATTTGTTTTGTAATTCCATTGTACATTCACACAGAACAATAGAGGATTTCCATGATAATGTTCTAAGTAGAGTCTTCGCGAGAGACACAGATGGAAGAGAGATAATGAATATCGCGAGAGCCTCGCCATTAGAAGAATGGCAGAAGAAAATTATATCTTTCATTACACAAGAAGTACCAGAACCTGGCGAGCAGCATGATAATCCATTGGTGGTAGGATTAGAGATAAATCCAAAGCAAATATAAGAAGAATATGAAGAAAAGGATGATGAAAATGAAGATTCTTGGGCTATCAATAGAGTTCTAATAGACACAGGAAGCTCAGTTGATATATTATTTTATCATACCTATAACACCATGGGTGGAAGAGACGGAGATCTAATTCCATCAACATATAAAATCTATGGTTTTAACGGTACTGCCAATAAACCCAAAGGGGAAATTGAAATGCGGATTCCATTGAAAGGGATAACTTCCAAGATCTTGTTTTGTGTTATTAACATTGAATCACCGTACAATGCCCTAATTGGTCGACCTTGGCTACATAGGATATTAGGTGTAGCATCTACTTTCCACTAGTGTGTTAAATTTCCTCATCCTAATGGTGTTGGAGTTATTAAGGGAGATTGGGGAGAAAGCAAGAAATGTTATGAGATTGATATAAAATATTGCGAGGGAAGATCTGAGAAGAAGAGCAATTGGAAGTACAACATCAAGTAACGACAGAGATGTAAAAGATTGATGATTGATTCAATAGAGCAACGAGAGCAAGATAATGGCGAGCAGCTCGCAGATAAAGAAAAAATAGCAAAACGTTACAGAAAAGCATAGCCATAAGATAGTAAGTAGAAAGGTAAAATGATGAAATTTAAAGAAGCTTACGCAGAATTTGTTTAAAGAAAATGCAATTGAAAAAGTACTCTGTTTGAAAGAATTGCAAAATTTTACAAAAAAATCAAAGAAATGAAATTTTATCAGAGTTACAATGCCCGTGAGAAACGCGAATAACATTTCGCAGAGATTAATAGAATGGGACGAACCTTTATGGCGTGCACCTTAGTTCGCGAATACAATTTCGCAAGAGGCAAATGTAAGACCTAATAGTGCGTCATATAAGGGGGTATCTCTTTACATGACTCAGTGATAAGGTTATACCGCTGCTGGAACCTTAGTTATGCAGATGTTGGAACCTATCCAGGAGAGGGATCTTGGATTTCCAATTATATAAGGTTATACCCTGATTAGACGACTAAGAACCTCTTCTAAGGAATGCAGAGTATGACCAAGGCGCCGAGGTACACGGTTGAGTCAAGGGTGCCCGGGGCGTACGAAACTACCCTGGCCATCCTTGGAAAGTCTTGGATATGATGCATTCGGCCCGAAGAAAACCCCACTTAGGGTGCAGTCTTGTAACTATAAGCCATATAGGCATAAAGGACAAGAGGCTGCGAAAATAGCTGGTTGTTGGGAAATCTGGATGGGAGGAGCTAGTCTTGTATGGACGATGTGCCATCCTTGAAGTGGCAACCAGGGGGAAGATAAGGGCGGCACCCTCCATTAGGGAGATGATAAGTGTCTAAAGACGGAAATGTCATGGGGCTTTATGATCGCAAGAACATTTAGGCCTGTCATATTGTCGCGTGACGAAAGTTATACAAAGGCAACAATCCAAAACAGAAGAGTTAAGATGAGATCAATGGGTTTTTACATTTAACAAGTGTAAAGATGTCCTGCGATTTCATCACAAGACGGCAATGTCATAAGGTTTAATTCTTGCAAGAGAGTTTATACTTATCATATTGTCGCAAAGATGTTGAAAAAATTGATAAGACAAGATCAATGGGTCAATACATGCAAATTTAAAGACGTCCTGCGATTTTGTCGCAGAAAGAAAAAATGTGGCAAAATAAGACCTTTAATTAGGAAGGCATAATAAGACCATAAGATTATTGTGATAATTATCGCAGAATTTATGAGATTTGCGATTCTACGCAGAAATCATAAATTTATGCAATTATTGCTAGCGATAACATCGCCGATATTGAGGAAAATTTAATTTGATTCACAATTAATATCTAATCTCTACTCAATTTTTTCATATTGCAGATGAATAATAGAGTCAAGTATGGGAATGCATAGAATGATGAAATTATTATTCATCCATCATATGATAAAATTGCTTAGATGATACATTTATACAAATAATTAAAGGATAATAATTCCGATTGATTGATTATGTTGCAGAAGAAGAATTGTTTTCTAATTCATACAGATAAAAGCAAAAGAAGTTTACACATCAAGTTGGAGAAGCTCGCAGGGATGTTACGAGAAGCAAAAAATAAATGCACAAAATTTACAACAAAGAAAAAGAAGAAGAAACAAGACTAAGTAGACCCATTACCACCCTCATCAGAGCTCTTTTCTTTTTCAGATTCTTCTTCATTACCAGACTTCTCTTCCTCGCCAGATAATTCTTCATCTTCGCTAGACTCCTCAGCTTCGCTATCAGAGATAACTAAATTTTGGGAATCATCTAGAATTTCCTTTGCAAGGTCAGGGTATATATAATGAGGAATACCATGACCATCGCAGACTATCTTAACAACGTCATTACGAACACGAAGAAGGGCATTACTAAAATTTGAAGATGAGATTTTCGATTTATCCTTCAATCTAGAATACTTTTCATTATGAGAAGATAGATTTCCAGCGAGTTGATTTTTCTCTTCTTCTAACTCATCAAATCTCTTACGATAGTTCTTTTCGGATGCTGTGAGAAAATGATAACAAAGTTAATACAAATAAGGATGATTCAATAAGGAAATAATTCAGGGAAATCATAAGAGTGATAACCTTCTCTTTCAGAAATCATGTCTTTAATTAAAGCCGCTTGATCAGCATGAAGACTAACATCTACACTGAAATTAGTTCTGGAGTTATCAAGAATATTCGCAGCCCAAGAAAACTCATCATCGCTATTAATAAGGAGACGAGATCGAACTTGAGTTTCCCTCGCAAGAAGATCTTCATTCTCGCGGATAAGCTTATCTCTTTCCATTTGAACATTAAGAAGAGTTTTATGGAAGTTTGCTAGGGTCTTGGAGCCATTTTTAACGGCAAGATATTTCCATTTGATATTTATAGGCCCAAAACTTTTATTTTCAGGGCTTATTAATAAAAAAAAATTATTTCATAATACCAAAACAGTCCTTTAGTATATATATGCAATAAAGCTAGGTCCATATTTCAGTTTTATTTCATTTTCTTTTTCACTTTGTCTCTCTCATTTCTTACGCTCTCTCGCATATGAAGAAACAGGCCAAGAAAATACCATTTATGATCAAAATTTTCACCGAAAAATGATTTCAAAACCTAGATCTTACCTTCACAAACAAAGATACTGATTATGTAAACCTAAATTCAAGATTAACATCACTTGTTCATCAGATATTGAATGAAAATCAATGGAAATCATCACCATCAGCTAATGATTTTGAAGATTCGCCTACGAGATCAAATTGAACAGATAAGTATGTTTATCTTTAACATTCCAATTCAATCGGTAGATTAAATTTTTAGATTTAGTTTTTTATTTTCTGAAAAATCATTTGAAAACCTATATTAGTTTGATTTCAGCTCAAATATGTTACTGAAATCATAATTAGAGTTAGATATGTTATAATATCACCTCAATTTTACTTTTGAAAGAAAAGTTTCAAAGAAATTTCAAAGAAATTTTTTTAGGGTTCTTGAATGAAATTCGATCTATCTTTTAATCTCTTATCTCGATTGAAAATCGGTTTCCGTATTCGTAATTTGTGAATCATTATTCATCTTACCCATATATTTGATACGGATTTCATTTACTTTGATTTTCAAACTGATTTGCTACATAAGTACTTTGTCTTGAAGATGAAATCTATAACTGGAAGCTTACTGTTGTATCTATAATTGAATCATTTTTGCTTAATGTTTAATCCTCGGCTATTTAGATACATCTGCAGTGTTCTGAATATTTGGTTATTTAGATTTGGCAGTACATGTATTTTTTGTTTCAATTGAGATGTGCAAATATTTGTATCCAGTCTCAATTTGGTAGTGCTAATACTAATAAGTTCCTAGTGATTTTTTCATATTTATATTTAGTTTTCTATAGGGATAATTTCAAGATGTATTAATGACCACTTACAAAGAGAATTGACAATGCTAGAGCAGTTCTAAGTGAAGGTGAGCTTCATATGTTGAACTTAATCATATCAGATATTAGTGGCTGCTAATGTGGATTTAGTTATGCATTTTTGAAGGTTGTGGGAATTTTCATTTTTTGCTCAGTGGGCCGTTAGCTTAGAAGAGGCAGTAGTGGAGGTTATTGGTATATTTACGCAATATGATAGTGTCGCACAATGAATTGCTGCTAATGTGCATTTAGTTGTGCTTCTTGTTTCCATTATCTACTTCCCACCTTTATAGTGTTGATTTCTTTTGTAAATACAAGTTATTGTATGTCACTCCCGAGAAAGTTGCTAAGTGAGTGGCTTTCTCACTCTAATTTTAGATATATATGAATGTGATGATTAGTTAATGGTCTCATTTCCTGTTTATTTTACGTTCACCTTTCTTTAATTATAGTACGTAACCATCAGTAAACCAGTTCTGCTTCCATTGAGATTTTGAGGTGTTGGGTACTTAGTAACGCATTTGTTACCTTATCCTAAATTAGAGAAAGTAAAAAATTTCTTTGGGTATGATTACTAAATAAGATGCACTGTTCTATTAAATACTAAAACGAGTTAATGAGGCTTGGGGGGGACCTTTTCTGTAATGAGGTACCTTGGAATTTAGTACCGCCCTTTATGTTCACATGACACTAATTTGAGTGCAGGAGTGATGTTTTGTTGAGACAATTGGACAATTTGCATGCGCTTCAATCTCTTTTGAGGATAGTTGTGGATGAAGCTCATTGTGTAAGCCAATGGGGGCATGGCTTTAGACCGGAATATCAGGTTTGACTAAAAGTTTTTTCATTTTCATACTGTAATGGTTGATTTGTGCGCATCTTGTGTACGCTCGATTTGTTTCCTATTATACATTTTTATTTTGTAATATAGACATGCACACAGGAGAATTCTTGGCATTGTCTTGACATATATGCACATTTATATTTTTAGAGATGGAAAACTACTTGCACCCAATTTTTTTTTAATTCATTTACATGCTGTTTACACTTTCCTGTAGAACCTAGATAGCGGATCTTGATCTGTATCATGAGACTTAATAACAATTCAAGGATCATTTCATGCTTGCCTCAGCTGGTTTAAGCTAATAATAGAGTATATAGCAAGCGTAGGTTTTGATTGAGGTGTCCAGGGCATGTAAAATAGAGTGGAGATCTCAATTCCCCTCCCTGAAGCACTAAAATGATGATCTGGATAAACTTGAGTCTCGTTATTAAGATTATTTTTTTTGTCTCTGATGGTCAATGTGTTTCTCTCTTTCCAGAGTCTTGATATTTTGAAACAAAAGTTCCCAAATACTCCAGTATTGGCTTTAACTGCTACTGCTACTGCAACAACAAGTGTTAAAGAAGATGTTGTCCAAGCTCTTGTTCTTGTGAATTGTGTTGTTTTTACGCAGAGTTTCAATCGTCCAAATTTGTGGTAAGTATCAAAATGTACTGTATGCTTGTTTGTCTCCGGTTATGGGTATACAATTTCAGAATATTCAGAAATGTACGCAATATGATAGTATTGCACAATAATAGTGTTGATTTCTTTTATGGAGGTTGTTGGTATATTTACGCAATATGATAGTGTTGCACAATGAATTGCTGCTAATGTGCATTTAGTTGTGCTTCTTGTTTCCATTATCTACTTCTCACCTTTATATTATGTAAAGGGACCCATTCTCTCATGCTTATGCTTGAACCCTCAGTTTATTATATATGTTCTAGATCACAAGTTCTTACTACATTCAGTTTTTTTTTTCTTTCAAGTTCACGACCTTACTAGGGTGCTAGAAGATTGTTTGGAATTGAATCCTTTAAGTTTGTGCTATTAAGTTATGAGTGGTGTTACAAACTCTTGCTAGTAGGCAGTAACGTATACCTTAAAAACTTATGCTTTTATTCCCCCTTCATACTTGTTTAGGTTTGATATGTGTTGTTCAGTTATAGGTTTAAGTTCTCATACTTCAGCTGAGATATTTGTTGTTTAATTTTGTTTTTCAGGTATTTTTTTGGTGCTAAAATTAGTAAATAAAATAGGAATGCAAGGCGTTAGGTTCAAGATACTGCAGCATACAACTATGGGAGGTAAAAACTAAACTCTAAGAACTTTGATTCACTTCTCAACTCTCGACATTCTATGATCATCTGTAACTTTTAGTTACATTTTGGAAAATGCATGTGTAACTCTTAGTTACACTTGGAAAATGCATCTGTAACTCTTAGTTACACTAGGAAAGTGCATGTGTAACTACCAATTACACTTGAAAGATTTTGATGATTTTTCTAGATTCAGTATGAACTCTATTAAACCGTGGTGAAAAAGGAAGAAAAAATAGAAGTAGAACCAGAACCAGAAGTAATGGTTGTTTCTGGTGTTGAGATCATTCAATCTATGTCTTCTTTCCTTGCTTTTGGATTCAGATATTGATTTTAGTTTTCATTTTGAAAATTTTAGCGATCTTGTACTCTCTGGTACTAACAACTGTGTTGCAATTTTCAAATGATGCATTGTTTCATAAGAAGCATGGGATTCATATTCCTTGGAATAGTGTGTCGTCACCACTTCATAGGTATAATATCAACCTTGTTGACTTAATAATTTGTCCTTCATATGAGACGATTATTATGTTCATATGTCTTCATTCCATCTGTACTTTATGAATGACTTACTAGTTTGATTATTATGTTCATATGTATTCATTCCATTTGTCCTTTATATGAGACGATTATTATGTTCATATGTCTTCATTCCATCTATTTTTACGCTTGCTTATATCTTATTTTTATGCAGTTCATTGTATGTCTGTATGCTTGCTTCTATCTTCTTCTTTTTTATTTTCCTTGGTAAAGCTTGACTTCACCTATTGGTACCCTGGCTAATCAATTGTGAAATTTCTTACAGCTCCGTTTGGATAGTGCTGGACATATAATTTCTTACAGCTCAGTTTTTCAAGGATTTAAGGTGATTGCTGGTGTCAGTGAGACTCTTGAATAACGAGGTGAGAAGTGATGATTCTTAGATCTTTTATAGTTGAAAATGTATGCTTTTATATGGATGTGTAACTCTCAGTTACACAAGTTAGGTGCATCTGTAGAACTCTCGATTACACATGATTTATGCATGTGTAACTCCTCTTTACAGTAGACAGATGCATGTGTAACTCCTAGTTACACATGATAAAATGAACAAAGTTGCAACCAATTGTTTTTGCATGCTACGTATCCAAGTCATATGCATGTATAACTGTCAATTACACATGACATATGCATGTGTAACTCCCAGTTACACATGCTAAGATAGGTTATCATTAACTTTTCTGTGATCTTTGTTCTATAATTTTTCCTTACAATTGTTCTATGTAACTCCTCATCTTTTGACGTTAACTTCGTATCGCATATAGGAAAATTTGAGCTTCATATCATGGATGGAGAGTTTGCTGATTCTCAAATTGTAGTTATGCTTGTTGAAAACGGGAAGGGGAAGACGACATTTCTTTGCTTGCTGGTACACCTTTTTAGATCCCTCTCTTATTGTTTTTAGTTTCAAATTCTATGTCTAAACTGCGCATTTATTCACATTACACAAGTAGGATGCATGTGTAACTTCTAGTTACACATGTTATGTTCTTGTGTAACCCCTAATTACACAAGTAGGATGCATGTGTAACTCTGAATTACACTAGACAGATGCATGCGTATCTTCTAGTTACACATGCCAATTATGAACAAACCTTGTAACCAAAAAATTACGCATGCCAGTTACACAAGCTTTTATGGATGTGTAACTCTTAGTTACACAAGTCAGATGCATCTGAACTCTCGCCACACATATTATATGCATGTGTAACTCCTCTTTACACTAGACAGATGCATGTGTAACTCCTAGTTACACATGCTAAAATGAACAGACTTGCAACCAAAAAATTCCACATGCTAGGTATCCAAGTCATATGCATGTGTAACCGTCAATTACACATGATAGATGCATGTGTAACTCCAAGTTACACATGCTAAGATGGGTTATCATGTGTCTTTTCTGTGATCTTTGTTCTATAATTTTGCCTTACAATTCTCATATAATATAATATAATATCATTTTCTTTTCTTTTTATTCATCCAACCTAATCCATGGATGTTTATTTCATTGCAGATATGCAAGCATTTTGGAATGAGGAAGACAAGAAAGAAAGGCAAAACTTCTAGTATAGGTTTAAGTGGCTTATTTCTAGTGTTTTAACTCATTTATTGTGTTCAGTAACAACCGATTACTATAGCTGGTAAACATAGATATTATTGTAAATTAATATTAATGCAATAGATGTATTTTTTGTATTTTTTTTTTCTGTTGTGTAACTGTTGACTACACATGCCATATGCATGTGTAACTTGTGGATACACTTGTCATATGTATGTGTAACTTCTTGTTACACATGTCATATTGATGTGTAACTTTTAGTCACACACTATTGAATACACAACATGAATGTGTAACTTCCAGTTACACTTGCAATATCAATGTGGTCGGAGGTGGTGGTGAGCGGTGGTCGGTCGACGGTGGTGGTGGTCGGAGGTGGTTGGTGGTGGTGGTGGTTGCCGGCAGTGGTGGTCGGAGGTGGTTGGTGGTGGTTGTGGTGGTGGTTGCTGGCGGTGGTGGTCGGAGGTGGTTGCCGGCAGTGGTGGTCGGAGGTGGTTGGCGGTGGCTGTGGTGGTGGTTGCCGGCGGTGGTGGTCGGAGGTGGTTGGCGGTGGTTGTGGTGGTGGTTGCCGGCGGTGGTGGTCGGAGGTGGTTGGAACATCATTACATAATATTTTAATAATTTTGGGCCTAAATTTAAATTTTATTTAATTATGGGCTTGACCATATGCATAAGGGTATCAAAGTCTTTTAATAATTTGGGGCCTAGATTTAAACTTCTTTTAATTAAGGGTCTCATATTATGGGTTATCCATGAGTTGGGCCTTAGCCTAATTTTCCCATATTATTTCTAGGACTAATAGGTATTTCCTACTTCTCCAAATTACTTAGCAAGTTGGGCCTCTGTTCTCTTCCTCCGCCGGCTCCAACTTGAGGGGGGTAATGAGATACACCACCACAACTTACCAGTTCTCCAGCACCACAACTGAGTTGTTTATATATTGTTGTAACTTATTGGGCCGACCGACCGGAGGGCCCAAAGGGTCCGTAGGGAGGGAGTCCCTTTTATGGCCACTTTTTTGTTAAATGAAGAGTAACGTAAATGTTCAATTTCATAAAAAGATTGAGAAAGAATATTCCTTGCAGATTCCCGTCACATTTTCACTAGACAAGATTATCCCTCTCTTTTAGTCAAATTACTATAACTCTTTGTGTATCCTACTTTTCAGGGGTATAATTTGAAAGCCAACTTTAATATAATATATATATATATATATATAAATCCGTGCCTTAGAATTTTACAAATTTTATCTCGTTGGAAAGGTTGTAAAAAAATCTACGCAACGAGCACAAACAACAATATCAAATTTAAACTCCATCTTCATATTCTTTTTCGGTCGGCCCTTCCACCGTGGCAACGGTTATACTAGTTCTAGTCACCAACAACTTATCTTAGTCAAAATTGTTTAAGTGTAGATAGATTAGGCTAACTCATATCTTATCACCTTTGTATCTGTGTATAAGATGCAACGCATTGAATCAATAAAATCAAGCAGTTGAAAATTACCAAATTCAGAAATTCTTTACCCCAAAAGACAAGATCAGAATGAAGTCTGTTAGATTAAATAAAATTTGCAATTTATTACCCCAACAAACAATCCTGTTATCCATAATTAAAATCAGAATTAAAAACAACATAAAAAAAAATGAAAACTTAGAACTAATAGATCGTAACCTTACCTTACAGTTATCATCTCTTAGGAAATCCCATCAATTTGATAGAATTCCATAAATTACATTAACAAAAACAATGAAATTGAAATTTATCTTCACTGCGAACTTGGAGTTGAATGAACAATTCTTCTATTAATTTCTTCAATCACCATCAAACAAGGAAATAACAAAATACATAAACTAGACCTTACCAATTAAAAGGGATTAAAGACGGGGAGTCCTCATGCTATAATAAGTCAATTAATTGACCAACATGACCGATTATTTCTTCCACCTGTTGGACATGCATGTTCGGTTTTAGTGTGATTGTGTACATTAAGGTGTGATTTAATTAACATACTCTAACTTATAGATTCCTTTTCAGCCGTTGATTGAAGCACGTGCGTAACATTCTTGTTAGAAATAACACCAACGATGGATAGAGAGAGATATGGCCAGAGTCCAGAACATGCCTAGAAAAAAATACATATCTTCACCCCCTTGTCACAGAGATAACTAAGCACAGATGTCTACTTTTTCCTTTGCACAAGCGGGCTGCAATGATCTCCCTATACTTGTCGAACAATTCATCCATAATATCTTCTCCAAAGTGGCTCACCAGAAACGGTTCAGTTGCAGCTCTAATGCAATTGGCGACATTGCTGCTGCTTCTAAACAACTGCTTGTCATCATCGCCACAAATAGTTCCTTCATCTTCACCGTCCCAAGTCACTTCAAATGTGTGCAGTCGATTGATATAAAATGACCCTTCACTTAGTATGGCGGATTTCACCTCTGAAGAGGATGGTATGTAATGGGGTATATTAAATAGATCTAAATCCTCCTCTTTCATCTTTCCCTACATCAAAATTCAATATATATATGTTAAAGTACGTTGGTGTTATATCAATCAATCAATTATCGTTGAGAAAATGCAAAATGGCTTGTCAATAAAACTTTTTTTTTCTGTTATAAACAGAGCGGGGTTGGAACCTCTAGCCAATAACTTGAGAGTTAGACACAACTGAAAGATAGGTAATAGAGGGTACCAATTTTCTTGGGAATGTACCAAATTTTCCATATAAGACGGAAACATTATATACCTTGGAAATGGTACACTCCCAAGCAAACTAATACCCCTAGCAATTCGGCCAACTGGGCTAATCCCCGTGTTAATACAGTTATACCTGTGTCATCATGTAATTGAGTGCCTTTGCTAATAGCTCCCAAATGTAACAACACTCTTTGCTTGAAGGACCTACATCACCACCCCTGCCTAAGATTGTTAGCACCATTCTTCCTCCCTTTACCACTTCCTTGGATCTACACTTGAGGAAAATTTTAAAATCTGCATTGAACTGCTTCATATATGCCTCAACTACACAAGGAGGGCTCGTCTCCGCCATGTAAATGTTCCCCTTATTACACTTCCCAATCCCTTGAGGAATCTGCATCAGTTAGAGAAGTTTATTAAATACTGTAATTTGTTAGATTTTTTTTTTGTTTGTTTGTTGAGAACGTACTACTAGAAAATTCACACTGATTGACCTGGGACAACCAATGGAGACTGTATGAAGAATGAACAAAATGGAGAGTATCATCAGGAAAAAGTCTGGCGTAAAATGAACCCGGAATCCCTGCAATAAAACATGGTTGGTGTTGTGGTTCATCATCAGTTCCAGCTAATTTGTAGTTTTCCTTGAGTTTGTCATAGAAACTTCCCAATGACTTAAAAGTTGTGCTGAAGTCATTGCAAGGAAGATCGTTAAGGAACACGAGAATCTTAGGATGAAGAGGGGAACGATCACCGTGCACATCATTCCATGTTCCAATATATTTGTTGTGAATGATGTCCACAATGTAGGAGACAACCAGTAAAGCATTGGGTCCAGAGGAACAACCCATATCTGCTATATTCAGGCATTGACTAGTATTGAACGGCGAGGCAGCTGAATGCTCTGAGATGAGATCTAGTATTGCTTCCTCAATTATGGGCTTTGTCATTTCTATACCTTTTCTCTGTTAAAATATAGTAACTCAAAACTATTAGCATAAAGTACTGGTACAGCATATCTATCTTATATGAGCGACACACATATACCTGCACAAAGGAGTTGGAAGAATAACTTGTTTCACCAGTGCCACCGTTCATATGAAAATTTTGAGCGATTTTCATTGGTAAGAATCTTGTAAAGAGAAGAGTTTAATCTTATTGCTATTTCTCAAATGTAGAAGAACTCTTACTCATATTTCCATATATATATATATATAGTTCTGGGAGGAAGCAACACTATTATTCAGACATATATGTTGAGTCATGATCGGTTCCTAGTACTACTTCGGGACCATTTTTTCTATGTAAAGACTGAAAGATGCTACTCCTGGTAAGATATTATTTGCAAAACTCCAAGTGAGTAAAGTTGACACTTCAAAAAAAATGGGGACCTTAGTTTCACATTTTTAAGGTGTGCATATTCTTCAAGGTGAAAAAGATTGTGTAGTCGGAACTCGTTAAAATCAGTTTGTTATCTCTTCTTAAATCCAAACCTCATTAATGGATGCATGCCGCTTAATTGATGGTAATTAGTCGAAAAGCAGAAATGTTGCACAAGAAATTTGATTACGCATATAGCCTAACACAGGAAAATGAAATGCATGACATGCTTGCGTCTTTTAAAATGCAGTACATGCTGGCCGGCCTTTAAATTGAAGAAGCAAATGGGCGAGTATTCCAAATTACCCAATTTGAACTCACCTTGTACAGTTTAGATATACAATTTCGAGCGGTTTGTCTTGTCCAATCTGACAAAATTTTGAACAGATTTCCCAGTTGCACAAGTGTTGAATTATAAACAATAAAATGCTGAACGCCAACATGGAATTGAAGTTGATTGCATCAGGATTCGAGACGCAACCAAACGTAAGGGACCAAATAATGCACTGCCCATGTGACCTTGGCTGTTACAGGGTCGATATCTATGATAGGGTCCATATTTGTTCACCTTTTGGAAAGTGTTATAATCGCAGGTACACTCTGACGGCACCCCAAACACACACAAAAAACAACCAAATCATATTCTCCTAAAAATATCAAGACCATAGCCATGTGTTCTTTACCAATGTAGAAATCGAAAATATATATATAGAAAAAAACTCCCTCAACTAATTGTACTGAAAGTTATGCTTCAAAGTAAAGTTTTGGGGCTTGCTACATTTGGTCGGATACTCAGTAACCGGCCAAATAGTGCTAGGAGGATACTTACTATCCGAGTATTTGACATACAGGAAGGAAACCCTGCGATTTCCCTTTTTTTTCTTTCTTTTGCCTTCTGAATACGAAAGAGGTATACCATGTATTTTTCATATAGCAGTGTCGACTGCAAATGTTCTGGGGCGAAATAGTCTCAACTTGTCTTGGTGTCGACTGCAAATGTTCTGGGGCGAAATAGTCACACAGAATATGAGGCTGTGATTCATGCTTTAAAATTTGCGATAGAAATGAAGCTGGAAATCCAAGGTCTCTCTCCTGGATGGGTTTTCTTTAACCCCAACGTCTCCATGACTCAGGATCCAGCAGCGGTATAACCTTACCCCTGAATCATGTTAGCAGATACCCCCTTATATGACTTACTTTAGGTCTTATATTTGCCTCTTGCGAGATTGTACTCGCGAACTAAGGTGTACGCCATAAAGGTTCGTCCCATTAACTTATCTTGGTGTCAGACTTTTTTTTCTCGTACAAACAATGTTTAAGGCCACTCTAGAAACAATTTATAAAAAATTTGAGTTCTAGATTTTTGCTTGTGCGGAAATTTTATCTAACTAATTGGGGCACTAATACAAATTTGTCAGGTTAATGAAGATATGTCTGTTTGGTCGGCTTCTCTAAATGTTGCGAAGGTTGACACTGATGATGCCAGTGTCACTTTATGTAATCCATCATGAGTATAACCTTTGGTTATGCAACTGGCGCTTATGATGTTAATCACCCTAGTGTTGCTGAGACATTGAAATCGTCCAGGTATTGAGCTTGCTCAAATGGTTAACGCAGAGAAGGCCATCATAGAAGGTAAATGCAAGAACATTCATTGTCTACAATAGGCTAACGTTGTGGCTCTAGCATAGAATGGTAGAAATTTTTTGATGGGGGCAAATATGGATGGGGGCATGGGGGATGAATTGAAATTTGACATTTGTCACTCTTTTCCTTACCATTTTTAATAAATTAACATTTTGAAATTGTAAACCGGAACTGCCCTTCCTCAAATCTAATCAAATATTAACTTACCTTAATAATGGTGGAGCGATGATTGTTCTTAAATGGGATATATCAGCAAGATTAAGATGATTTTTCTGTAATGGGGTAGGCTCTAGCCAGTCAGGATTAATTCAAGTAATATAGGTGACATTGATATAATGATTAAAATACTGATATGATAAAATAAAAAAAATACTGATATGATCATGATCAAAGGGAAACAGTCTCACAGATGTTGTGATTATTTGTAACATTAGTGCAGGTTTTTCGAACATTAAACCATTTTAGATTGAGTAAACAAGAGGTTTTGGTTTTCTCTGATTCAATGGAGCACGAGTTGTTGCTCTAATCCGTGGTTAATTAAACCATATAATGGTAATTTTATGAATCACTACAATGGTTTTACGCAGAACTTCAGAGAATACTTTGTTATTTAAATATATATCTACCAAAGATTCATGAGTACTCCGTTTGATCAAGAGAAAAATGGTATATAAATATCAGTTTCGATTAATATATGTATATCATATGTTTTACATGTTTATCTGTTCCTGCCTATTAGATTTACATAATTCAACGATCACGCTGCACTGTTCAAAGATAAGTGTATAAGTATATTTTGTTTCCTTCTCTGGCGAAATTCCATCCGTGTTTAAGATGTAGAAACTACCATTAATATTGGAGAAGTCACCGATTATTAATAAGATCAACAAATTTTGTGGAAGGGTAAATTGGGTTTAAAAATTGAAAATCTTAATTAGTTAAAAACGGTAAGAAATAGGGGAACAAATGTCCAATTCCTATTCGTCCCCCATGCCCCCCATCCGCATTTGCCCTCATCAAAATTTTTTTCATAGAACGGAAGAGAATTACAAGATTTTTTGAACTTACTGGACTATAAATAGTAAAACGATAAACACGAAACGTCTGGTACTTGACTACTTTGTACGAACGACCCCATGATCAGTCTCACTCAGTGAGAAAAACCAAACCCAGTAACCCACTAACAAAAATAATTCAAAAATAGACCAGCATTTTTTTTTCTGGTGTGCAGCCAAAGGTAAGGGGACCATTATAGAAGATGCATTGAAAATGTGAGCATGACGAGAGCTGCCAGGAATATGTATGATTATGCACAATGGTTCTCTGTTTTGAAAGAAATGGAAGAATCACTATGGTTAAAAAGATAACATTTTATCAACAGTATTTCCGAGGACCATAAATAACTGGTCAACACAATCAACCGTTCTTCTGCAACATCTAACTGGGCATTAGAAAGATGTCACCCCCTTGTCATGGAGATGACAATGGAAAGATGCTTAGTTTTCGCACTTTCTTCTCTGGATAAGAGGGGTGCAACTATCTCCCTATACCTCTCATACAACTCCTCAATGATCTCTTCCCCAAAGTGGCTCACCATTAAGGATTCTGATATAGGTCTCATAAAGTTCACAAAGTTCCTGCTTCCAGTTAGCATATCATTGTTGTTGTCATCATCATCTCCGCCCATGCAA
The DNA here is from genome assembly GCA_023529315.1 of Papaver bracteatum. Taxonomy (NCBI): domain Eukaryota; kingdom Viridiplantae; phylum Streptophyta; class Magnoliopsida; order Ranunculales; family Papaveraceae; genus Papaver; species Papaver bracteatum. The sequence continues at coordinate 648,707 of JAJJWX010003254.1, read as the reverse complement.
AAAATCCCTTCGCCTTCGCCCAAAGTCACTTCAAATGTTTCTAGTCGGTTAATGGTAAATGAACCTTCAGTAAGTATGATAGATTTCACTTCCGAAGGAGATGGCACATACAGAGGCATGTTAAATGAGTCTAATATCTCCTCTTCAATCTTACCCTGGATCATTATGACACATATCAATCCAATATAAAGATTGCTTTCTACATGCATACTCATCAGTTGAAAAGCACAACAAAATTATACCTGTGAGACCATGTTCCTGAGTGCCTCTGCTAATAAACCCCACATGTGACAACGCATGTCGCTACAAGGACTAGTACCATTAGCTCTGCCAAAGATTGTTAGCACCATTCTTCCTCCCTTTACAATTTCTTCAAATCTGCACTTCAAAAAAGACTTAAAATCTCTTTCGAATTGCTTCAGGTATGCTTCTAGGACTAACGGTGGGCTCGACTCTGCCATGCAAATATTACCCTTATTACTCTTCTCAATTCCCTGTGGACTCTGCATCAATACCTTGAGATGTTCATTAATCGTAAATAAGTAATTAACAAGAACAGGTAATTTTCAGTGCACTGTTAGCTAACCTGAGACAACCAGTGGAGAGTGTAAGAAGAATGAACAAAATGGAGGCCGTCGCTAGGAAAGAGTCTGTCATAAAATAAACCTGGAATTCCTGCCACAAAGCACCGGTGTTGCTTTTGAGCATCGTTAGCGTCACCTAACTTGTTATATGTTTTCTTGAGTTCATCATAAAAACCTTGCAGGGATTTAAAAATTATGTTGAAGTCATTACTAGAAAGATCGTTCAGGAACACGAGAATCTCGGGATGAGGAGAAGCACTAAGAGCGCCATCCAATTCATGAAGAAATTTGTGGTAAATTGTGTCCATAATGTAGGAAACAGCCAACAGTGCATTCGGTCCCGAAGAACAGCCCATTTCTGCAATACTTATGCTCTTAGATATATTCTTCCCTGAAGAAGTTGAGTTAATGGTCTCTAGTATGGCTTCCTCTATTATTGGCTTTGTTACTTGGATACCTTTTTTCTGAATGAGTGAGTTGGAAGAGTAACTTGTTTCACTAGTGCCGCTGCCACCATTCATATGAAAGTATTGGATGACTTCCATATTGGAAGATTGGATCAATATTGGGTTCAGTTGAGAGTGTAGATCTGTTTTGTGTTTCAAATTCTTCTAAATTTTCAGAAACAGTATAACTCAGAGATCGGAAGACTTTCCAATATCATGCCAATGAAAGGCACATTATTATTTTCTGACGTATGCTGAAAATGATTATAAAAATTGGCAGTGGATTAGTTGATAGTACGTAGTGGTTACTAATTGATGAGTTAGAAGACTTTATATCAATGAAGAAACTAGTGCTGTCTGCCTGGGCCTAACAAATAGTATACTAAAGTAGTGGTGCGCCAGCGCCCACTTTATCTGTGGAGATGCACCCAAAATGGAAAGGATGCATTGTTTTTGAAGAAAAAATTAGTAGGCTCCAGCTAAAAGTAAATTACGGTGCTAAATTGCTCAAACACTAAGAAATTTATGAACATTTTGAGTTTTACATTTTTGCTCAAACACTGAATTGCTCTAATCGCCCTCTTGTCAAGGAGATAACTATGCAGTGATGTCTACTTTCTCCTTCAGACAAGCGGGCTGCAGTTATCTCCCTGTACTTATCAAACAATTCATCCATAATATCTTCTCCAAAGTGACTCACTAGCAAGGGTTCAGTTGCAGCTCGAATGCAGTTAGCTACGTTGTTGCTGCTTCTAAACAATTGCTCATCATCATTCCCACAGGCTATTCCTTCCTCTTCACCTCCCAAGTCACTTCAAATGTCTTCAGTTGATTAATGAAAAATGACCCTTCACTTTGTATGATGGACTTGACCTCGGAAGAGGATGGTATATAATGAGGTATATTAAATGAAGTGAGAATGTTATTTATGCCCCTACTATCCATGGGCCTTGCACAAACACCTTTATGGGTCTTTACAAATACCCCTAATGGCATAATTGAAATTATGAAAAGCAAAATAATTCACATAATCCCTCTTTTAACCTTGATATCTTATACGTCAACTTCTTCTTCATTTTTCAATCGATAAAAATCAATGGAACTTTCCACCATCTCCATCATTGCCACCACCACCACCACCATTTCCATCTCCATCGCCACCACAACCAACGCCACCAATACCAACACCAGAATCATCTGCATCGCCATCATTACCATCTCAGAGAGTTTTAATTTCACATCAGAAAAAAAGAATATATGTTCTCTCTCTTTTTATCCTGAAATCACCACCACCACCACCATCTCCTCCACCAACAGATTTCGATTTAATCGTAAATTATTATCGGCAACAAATGGTTCGTATGCTTGAAAGACCTTCTTCTTGTTGTTTAATTTCAAAAACAGATTCAAAAATATCGAGATCTGATTTTCGGTTTTGATTTACGACAAGTTCATCTCGATTTCAACTAGATTGGGATTGAAGAACCTAAAATCGATGATTACATTGGTTAATCTGAGAATTTTTGCATCTATTTGGAATTTATTGATTATCTTCTTTCTTTTGCTTTGATGTTTCTGCTGGTGATTGTGGTATTGTAATTGGTGGTGATGTAGATAGAAAGAGGTTATATTAACAAGACAGAATTGATGGAGATTGCGGTGGTTCTTGTTGGAGTGGTAAAGTTTGGCGATTGAGACGGTGGTGGTTAAGTTTGTTTGTTGTGGTGGTGGTGGTTGAAGATGGTGGTGGTGGTGATATCTTCTAGATAGGAAAGAAGAATAGTATACAAATGATGGTGGTGGATCTTATTTCCAAGGTATGGTTTCCATCTTGAAATTGTTTATTGTCGGTTGAATTGATTTTAATTGAATTGTGGTTTAATTGAGTAATGCAAATTTGGGTTCATATGAATGAACTGTGTTGAAATAGGAAGAAGGGGTATAAAATGAATGTTAGGTGTTGTAGGAGATAACAAGGTGAAAGAGAGCTAATACAAGAGAAGAATAAGAAGGTGTTGCACTGGGTATGTGGTGTTGCAGTTGAATTGCAGTTGAACTGAAGTTTGTTGGTTTTAGAGTGATCAATTGGGATTTTTTGGTAGCAGTGAGCAATTGGGAGTAGCATGGTTCTGTGTCTTTGTGTTGAGGCTGTGTTGGTTGGATGCGGTGGTAAAGCAATGGGGGTATTGAGCTGATGGAGAGATTCGAGATGGAAGAAATGGCTAGCTAGCTATGGCACTTTGTGTTGGTGTTTGAGATGTTATGAAGCGAGAGATGAAGCTACGGTTCGGGTGGAATAGGTGCGAGATTACGGGGGAAGGCTGGAATGCATTTGTGGTGCCAAGCTTGGAGGTTGAATGGAGGCTACTTTACTGCAACTTAGTTGGCTAAATTTCAGGTATACTCTCTCTTGATGCCATTATCGATTCAGTTAATTTTATTTTTGCTTGAATAGTGTGATATTGAACAGTAGAAACATCGAAAATAGCTCCATTCCGATGGTGTGATATTCAACTTGACCAAGTTGCTTCTATTATTTGGAGACAACTTATGCTAGTTGCATCCAACTTTGAAGACAACTTGACCAAGTTTCTTTCACTTTTTGGAGGCAACTTGTGCTAGTTGCTTCCATATTGGAGGCAACTTGACCAAGTTGCTTTCACCTTTTGGAGGAAACTTGAGCTAGTTGCTTTCACTTTTGGAGGCAACTTGTGCTAGTTGCTTCCAGATTGGAGGAAACTTGAGCTAGTTGCTTTCACCTTTGGAGGCAACTTGTGCTAGTTGCTTCCAGATTGGAGGCAACTTGAGCTAGTTGATTCCATTTCGGAGGAAACTTGGTTATGTTTTTGAGCTCGTTGACGAATTTGTGGTGCAATGGTAACACAGGGTTGTGTTGATTTTCTGATGATGGTTGTGTTGTTGATGCTCATGATTTAAAGTCAAGAGGATAGATGAATGCTTAGGAACTTGAGCATGAACTCAATATGTATCCAGGCAGTGAAAGCGAGAACAAGAAGTTGTTACTTGCTTGTGTGTTGTTGATGGTCTTTGAGTAGGGGCATGGAAGTGACTGCAGTTATTGGCTCATGTTGCAAGTGTGCATAAACGGTTGTGGTCATGAAGCTGTTACAGGTAGAGTTGCGATGCAGAGATGGATGGTGTGGTGTTGTATGGTGGATGTTTTAATTGTTGGTTGAACAACGATGGGGTGGCGAACCTTGTGGTGCAATGGTAGCACAACTGACTATATGTCAGAAGATGTGTGTTCGATTCACACTAGGTTCACTTATTTGTGTATAATTTTTATTTTTTTTAGAGACAACTTGTGCAAGTTGCCTCCATATATGGAGACAACTTAGGCTAGTTGCTATCACTTGTTGAAGACAACTTGAGCTAGTTGCTTTCACTTGTTGAAGACAACTTGAGCTAGTTGCCTCCGATGTGGACACAACTTCAGCAAGTTGACTCCACATGGTGGTGGTGGTTGGCGGCGGCGATGGTGGTTGATGGTGGTGATGGTTGTTGGCGGCGGCGGGTAACGGTTGTTGGCGGCGGTGGTGGAAGTAGACAGTGGTGGTGTTGGTTAGCGGCGGCGGCGGTGGTGGTGGACAGTGGTTGGCGGTGATGGTAGTCGGTGGTCGGTGGTGGTCGGTGGTGGTGGTGGTCGGTGGTGGTGGTGGTCGGTGGTGGGAAGCGGTGGAAAGTGGTGCTTGTTGGCGGTGGACAGTGGTGTGGGCATTAGAGATTTTTTTTTTTTTGAATAGTGGTAATGGTGGTGGTTTTGTATATACACTATATAAAAGAGGGTATTTTAGTAATGTATTAGACTTAGGGGTATTTGTATAAGTTGATAAGGGTATTTTAGAAGGGGCTCTATAATAAGGGTATTTAAATAATGTTAACTGAAGTGAATGTAAATTCTCCTCTTTAAGCTTTCCCTGCATCAGAAAATGGTAGTGTTGTTTAGTGTGTACATGTTTGTCAGCTCACTAATCAATATCAGCGAAATAATGCGGTGATACCTGTGTCAACATGTAATTGAGTGCATTTTCCAATAGCTCCCAAATGTAACAACACTCTTTGCTAGAAGGATCTCCGTAATTGTTCCTGCCCAGGATCGTTAGCACCATTCTGCCACCCTTTACTACTTCCTTGGATCGACTCTTTAGGAAAATCGTAAAATCCATGTTGAACTGCTTCATGTAGGCTTCAACTACATATGCGGGGCTTGATTTCCCCATGTAGGAAATAAATTCCCTACATATGTAGAAAATAAATTCCCTTCATGTAGGCTTCAACTACATATGTAGGAACAAATAGCAGCATGGATTTGAATTTCTAAATTCCCTCTTTGGTCAGTGAGCTCAAAAGCGTTTCCAGCATGCAGAACCCACATATGTGAAGGAGCCTCGACGGGTATTTTCCAATCCCTATCGCCTTTGACCTTATCCGGGAACCGAGGAAGCAAGTAGATTGGCGACGTATGCTTGTTTGGATTTACTGATAATGCAGTTATCATCGGAGACAATCCAGATAATGCCAACATTGATCCTATAATTGAAATCATAAAAACAATAATTCTTTGACTAGGTGATCTTCGAGGATTATGTTAAATGGTGTAATTTAGGCATGGGTAATATGTACCTGGAACATCAAGCTTAATGCGATTACCAAACAAGACATAGTGTGTCTCGGTAAAAGCCCAGTCATGGATCATCATGTGCTCAGGTATATGAAATTCTTGCTTATGTAATAGCCTGAAATTTGAATCAAATTCTGCAACCAAAACAACAAAACCAAATTCAAATTCTAGCTTTAGGTTTTCAATTCACTAATTTAAAATCGATCCAGAACATATTGGGGTGTTTTTTTATTTCTAACTCAGCTCAGCTGACTCGTCTGAACTGAACTGAATTCCACTTAGTAAACCTGACTTAAAAATTACTAAATAATTGAGTGACATAAAACTTTTAAAACTAATTAGACATGTGCCTAACTAGTTGGCTACAAAACTAAATCTGACTCAAATATAAACCGAGTCAGATATGGAATCAGATATATTACAATAATGAAATGGTAAATAGTCTAGCATCTAACTCTTGCCAAATTCTGATACAACTAGACAAGATGAAATGGTAAATAGTCTAGCATCTAACTCTTGCCAAATTCAGATACAACTAGACAAGGTGTATGATTGCATGTTAGTTACCGTAGCAGGGCTGCTACACGTACCGGGGAAAAACTTCCCCAAAAACCGAACCCTCACAGTTTGGGGGGCCCCGGGGGAGTTAACAAGGGGGCCGGGTAAAAAAGATGTGGGACCCACCATTAATCTCTCACCCCGGTTTTGGGTGGTTTTGGGGCTCGGTTCATTTATCTTTTTTGTTACCGTAGAAGGTGAAAGAACTGCGGGGAATAAGCATATCTTCTACGTTGCACGAGACAGTCAAAAGCCTGTCTAGAGTAGGATCAATCTTGTAATGCGACAAAAGCCGTTTAGGTGGCATCTGGAATCTACACAACCCACAGTTTAAGTACAGTATGGATCATCAAAGTGGTAGACCCATGTGTACCATCAAATCCAATGATTAGTCCAAAAATTTGCCGGCCTCAATTGTTCAAAAGTAAAAAATGTCATCTTGTTGCACCTCATTGGGTGACAAAATTGTGGTTGGCCACTAAAAATAAATATACGATATATATATACTAACCATGAAGAATAGGTTTCACCACGCTAGCAGCAAAATCCCAAAAACCGCCACCACCGTTACCGGAAATCTGATTAACACCTCCTGAAGCTATATCTTCCGGCTGTAGATGATGGCGATTAATCAGATCGAATATACCAACGGTATCCAAATGACCATTTTCGATATGGATCTCATAAGGATCGCCACCTTCCCATAAACAAAGTAATTTGCCACCCCATTTCAGGACACTAGTATTAGCAACTGTGGACACATAAATAACGATGGCACCAATGTGTCCACAAACAAGATTTCTATGAGATCAGATGTGATTCGATCTCAGAAAATAAATATAATTAACGAGTTGATGACACTCCGGAAATTCTGAGCTTTATACTCATCAGTATTCCTCGGCGGATGTTGGCCAGCGTCGGGGAGACGCTGACAATGCTAGCAACCCTGAGACTTTTAGATACACAATCGAAAAAATAAGACAAAGATTTATGTGGTTTAGCACTAAGGCTTACGCCCACGGGGATGGTGCTTCATTATAGGTATTTAGAACATTACAAAGCATAGTCAAATGACTCTTGGTGATAGGGTAACGAAGCTAGAAAGACAAAGAACGTGACTAACTCTCACGGCTTTCCTCTCTTTTCTCACTCTTTTTTCCTAAAAATTGGTCGACCCCTTTCTCTCAGAAGGATTGGGGTATTTATAGATGGATTATGAGGATCCCACACTTCTGATCTTCTTATCCTTATCTTCTCGGGTTTTACGCCAATCCCAAAGATATCTTCGTTCTAATCTGAAGCCTTCTAACGGTCATATGTTGTATCGATGCGCTGCCTTTCTTTGGTTCCACAAAGCGCTTGACACGTGTAAGGCGTTTTGTGCTTTTTGCGCTGCCCCAGCGCTCGACCTCTCCTTAATCCAGAGAGAACTTGACACGCGTATTGCAATAGATGTGATAAATGCGGGTGGTTTGGGGTGAAGCATGCGTGAGACAGCTATTTCTGCAGCTGTCACTTCCTCGTCAGTTGCTTTCCATCTCCACCGTCCAATTTGAATCTGCCTCGGGATAGAGTAAAGTAATTTTTAGATCTTTTACAGTGCTTCTCGGGTGATCAATCATCAGGTAGTCCTTGGTTGGGCGTCGTTGGATCTTGCTGATGATGGGCACGTGGCGGAAGGTGATGAGGCTATGCTTGTGATGAGGGACACGTGTATTTGTAGATATTTGTGCACCTACAATTTGCCCCTTTTCTTTCTAATTTTTGGCGGGTTTAGCCAATTTTTTGGAAGAAAAACTGCTCATCTTCTCCCCGCAATAACTCCTCATCTTTCTTAAGGCACGTTTCCCACTCTCTTACAATAACTCCTCATAATAATGGGGTAGGTTTCTCTTTCTTGTTGGTAATAAATACAGGAAGGGGCCTGGATGTGAGAATTTTTATTCTCTTCTTCTTCTTCCTTACTCCTGTCTCTTTCTGTTTTTTGGATAAGAATTTTCAGAAACCTTAAAAAATCAAAAACCTAAATATATTCCTTGTCTTCTTGCTCTTTACTCCATCTGATACTTCATCTACCTGGTACACCTTTACTGCTGCTTTAACTCTGCTCATGTGTTTGATGTCGTTCTTTTTCTGGTCCTTTCCTATTGATTTTTGGTAAGTATCGATTTACTGTGTTTGAGTTTCTGCTTGTGTAAAACTTTGTATCAGGTTTTTTTTTTTTACTTCTCTTCCAATGTTTCTGAGGTTAGCGACGGGGAAAAGTTTCTTCGTGTCAGTATATATACTTGCCCCTGTTCTCCATTGTTAAGTTCTAGATACAGTTGCCCCTATTTCCGAGTTGTTGTATTTATCAGTAGTGGTGGTAGGGTTTTGATCTTATCATTATTTCTTGTTATTGTCTCTTGTAGGTAATCATGACCAACAGTAATCGACGGGATAGTCCTTTTCGAACGCCTCCCTCGAGTCCATTCAGATCTTCTTTGCAACGAAGCCCCGATATTTCTCCGCCGAAGGATCCAGCGCAATCTCCTCACCATCCCCTTCGTCCTAGAGACACTTCTTCTTCTCAATAATGTGGGGAACGCGCTAGGGGTTCTCGTCATCCCGTCGATCGCTCGTCAAATACGTCTTCTCGTCATCATTCCGAACCGCTGACGATTCAACCCCTTCGTACGATACCTCCGAACACTTCGTCTTCTCAAGGAGCTGGGGTGTCCCATGCCGTCCCGTTGTCTAAGAAGGATGCATACATTACTAGGAAACCAATGTCTAAGAGGAAATCCGACGATCTGATCCCTTCGAAGAAGTCATCGGGCGCACACATAATATCTGAAGCTGCCCCTTCGAGACGTACTACAGCTAACCCGAAGAAGAAGAAAAAACAGTCATTCAAAAGTATTAATTTGGAGGAGTTCAAGGTAAGGCATGGCCTTGAGTAATTTGAAGTTCGTCTCTATAACCAGGGTGATGAGCTTACATATGAGATGGTCTCAAACTATAAGTATGATTCCCAGCATCTGTTGACGACCGTGGGTGCCTTCGAGGCAGGCCTGATGCTTCCTCTCTACATATCTGGTAATTCCTTTTATTACGATGTTTTGGCTGACCGCGAGGGTTCTACTCCTCATGCGCACTGTCGTTCGGTGGTCCAGCTAAGTGGGAACTATCTTCGGACTCTTCGAGAGGCCTACCTTCAGAGTAAGGGAAAAACGTTGATGACCTGCTACCGTCCTAATCTTGGGGAAAGGGATTTATACACTCCGCAGAATTTTAATGCTTCTTTCGGAGATTAAGTTAATGGTAGGAATCGAAAACCTTGGAGCGTTGGCTTGCGTACGATGCCTGCTCCTCGTAGTGAAGTTCTCCTTCTGAGTAAGGTGAGTGATACGAAGATGCGCTACGTCCCTGGTACTGAGAATAGCGCTCATCCCACCCCCTTTACTGGCAATGAGAAGCTTCGCCGTGATAACGATTATGAGTGGTACGCTACACCCATAGAAATTATTGGTCCTTGGGCCCATGGCTGGATCCCTGGCAATCAAGTATGGAGACCAACTGCTCATAGTAAGATTCGTGAAGGTGCCCCTGTTCGGTACGACGATTTCTGCCCTTGGGAGTTGAATTTTGCTGGCATGAGCTTTAACTATCGTGTCAAAACCGTTGATGTCGACGATGTTGTCGAATAGGATGTTTCTGAGCATGTTCTTCCTACAAAATCTTTCAGAGCTTCTGGTGCTGCAAAGGTTTGATTTATGATTATATCCCTTTCTATTGTGTATTTCTATCTTCGTCCCCTAGGTTTACACATCTTATGTTTGCTTGTTTTGTAGGGTTCGAAGAAAAAGAATATTGGTCCTTTGCAATCATCCACTGCGGAGGTTTCTGATACTGGCATACCTGAAGTTACCAGTCATGTTGGTAATGAAGATGAAGTGGAGTACGAAGAAGAATAAGATGAAGAGGAAAGGATTGAAACGACTCCATTTGCCACTGATTATACTGACGAGGAGATTCTCGTTGAAGGTCGTACAGGGGGTACTAAGGTTACTTCTGAGAACGCTCCCTCTCACCCCTCTGGTGAACACGCAGATGTTGGTGCCTGCAGCTCTTTGCCATTGAACACCCCTGAGGATAATCCTGAGTTTTCTTTTGGGAAAATTCATTCATATGGTGGTGCTTCAGGCATCGGCATCATTCCGTATTTGGTGCAAGGATTCCAACTGTTGTCTCCAAATGATTATTGGGAAGTAGCGGTTGAAGAAGTCGTTGAAGGAGAGGGTTCTGAAGGTGCCGGGCTATGTGCTTCAGAATAAGCCAAAGAGAAGAAGATCTCAGTGGATGAAGAGAAAGATGATGCCGGCGTTGGTGGGGAGGAGGAGCGCGGTCCCTTCGTATTTGGGGATACTTCGACCGTGGAGCCAGAAAAGCTTATCCCCGATGAGTTTGACGCTGCCGACGATGGGGGTGATGACGTGACCTATAGATGGTTGCAGGTTAAAGGTCTTCTGAACGTTCCTTATGGTGCTCTTCCCATGCCTGAGGAGAGACCTTCTGATGCTTTTACTCGTCAGCGGATGCAACTTACATCCCATGAGCGGGTAGACGAGATTTGAGATCGGGATCTGACTACTGCCGCTTCGAGTTTACTACCCCAGGCTCCTACTTTCATCTCTGATATGATTTCTGTGTCCGATGGCTATCAGTACGGCTATTCCCAGAAGCGTGTCCTTGAGGTCTAAGATCTACCTTTTATTGATTTCTACTTAACTTTTGGTTCCTGCTAACTTTTGGTTTTGTTGGTTTGTTTTAGCTTTCCAATAGCGAGTACTGCAACCACGCGTTGTATCGGTTCTTCAGGGAGAAATCTCTTAAGTTGGAAGCTAAGCTTATTCAGAGGGACGAAGAACTCTCCACAGCTCAAGGCTCTATTGCGGCCAAAGATAAGGAGATTGAGGGGTTTCGGGATGCCTTGAAAGAGAAAGAGCGGATCGGAGCCTCCGAAGAACAGCTTCGTCGAGAAATGGCTAGCCTTCGCTCGGATTTAGAGAGGGAGCGTGCTGAAGCTTCGTCCTCAATAGGTTCGTTCTTTTTGTATTCTCCCATTTTTCATGTCTTTTTGAATGTTCTTTCTAAGTTAGCCAGCCCTGTCTTCAGCGGGCGATACCAGGGAACTTACCTGGCTTCGTAATGAGAGAACTCGTCAAGCCTCCCGAATTAGAGAGCTAGTAGCTCGAGTGATTGAGGCGGAGAAAAAATGGAATTACCATGCGGATGAGTTTAATCAGATGTTCGCGCAGCATAGGCAGAGTCGTCAACAGATGGTCGATATGCAAAATAACATGAATACTCACTACACCATTTTAAGGATATAGCAACCCAGAATAGCAACAGCAGTAGCGCCATTGCTAAATTTCCGTTGCTATATTTTCGCAACGGCGTATTTCTATTTCTAATGTAGCGATAGTAGATTTTCGGTTTCGAATAGCAACGACAAGGTATTCATGCATGCGAAGCACGCGTGTGGCCGGGAACACTTTGACGTTTTTTTACGCCCAAGTCAAAGTTTGGTCACTCCTCTTCTTTATTTTTCCACCCCTTCAGCCTTATCTACCATTATACTTGGAATTTTCTCAGCCATTCTTGGCCATTTTCATTTTTCATCGCCCTCTTTCTTTTTCTACTCCCGAAGATATTTTCTCCCCTTGATATCAACTGAAGATTCAGTTGCAGTCTCGATCTAAATCAATCTTCAGTTACATTCTCGTAGTCGATCTGGTATGTATTTACTAGTATTAGTTTTTCGATTCCAGTTAATCGATTCTAGGGTTTAACGATTTCAGGGAATTTGATTTCAGGTTTCATCTGCTTTTTTTTTTTTTCATTTTAGTCTATCGATTTTAGGTTTCATCTTCGAATCATTTTTCGATTTTAGGGATTTTGATTTTAGTTTTTCAATTTCAGTTTATCAATTTTAGGGTTTCATCTGAAATTTGTTGTTTCCGATTTCAGTTTTTCGATTTCGTCTGTCTCTTTCGATTTAAAGGTATCATATGTGAATCTAACACGGTTTTATTTATTTCATTTTAGGGTTTGTCAAGGTTGAAGAGCTGAACTACTTTGAAGAAAAAACTCTGAAGAACTGAAGAACATAGAAGGTAAAGTTTAATTTATTGTTTTATGTTAAGCTGTTTTAGGGGTTTTGATATATTTCCAATTTAGGGTTTAATTTCTATTTTATGATTTGTTGTAGTTATGTGATTACTGTTTGTATGAACTAGTAGTGAAGTTGTTGTAGTTATATTGTTTGATCATATATATCCATGTTTTTCTTATATTGATTTCATGTAGCGAACTTCTTATATTGACAGTAGAGAAAAGAGAGAACGAGAAAAAAGAAAAAAGGGGGATGAAGATTCCTACCACCTTAGAAGGATCTACTTTGTTACTTTTTCTTTCTTGTTCTTACATGCTCATACATGTGCTTAATTATTTTAAATAATATTGTGACATCGTAGGATCCGTTTTTCTCTTCAACAGTATCCTTGTATTTATTGAGCAACACTAGCATTGTGATGGCTGCCTTGATTATGTTCCACTTAAAAAAATCAACCAACTGTTCCTAATATGAGTATGGTAACACAATACATTGTCAGGATAAGCCGAAGCTAATTTAGATAAAAGGTTTTGGACTCTGTAACTTATTTTTATATTTGGTAAAGAATGTGGTAGTTCCCGGATTTTCCAGTACTATTCTGTCAGGCTTTGTAAAAATTATCTTATCGCTATGAAGTGCCATGTTTATGGGTCTTTTGATTTTTGGTGCAAACTTTGATTTTACCTGGACTATCTCTGAACCAGAGGAGTGAAATCGGCTAAGGATCATGTTGTATTTGTCATTGGATGGTTCTGGGACGGGCTATTTAGGCCCATAACTTAAAATATATGACTGTAAAGAGTTTTGGTGGCATTTCTTATAATATAAAGTCATGTAGGATGTAGTGAGATAACAAGTCTAGTTTGCACCAACTGGGGATACTAACATTCCTGGAAAACCAATTGAGAAATGAATTTGCATAAAATCCTAAGGTGTTAAAAGTATCAGATAAGAAGTAATTATTCAACCAAGTTATGTTGTAAAGTCCCGGAGCATCTTAGGCTTCCTCAAAAGTTAGCATGAGAGACGTAACATCCGTTGGATCATATTCACGTAGTAATAGGTGTAACAAAAGACCACATTCAGTTACACTCAAGAGCCAAGAGGTCGGTACAACCTTTTTTTCCAGCCTACTCCTTTGGCTGCACTACCTCCTTCTTGGCAGTGGGTTCTTCATCTGACTACTTGTGCTTGATCATATATATCCAGGTTTTCACTAAAGGAGTAACTCAAGGTACTGTTATTCTGATGGCTGCTCGAGCATCTCAGACTGAAAATCAAGATATTATAGACACAACTATTTTTGGGATGTTGGCTGACCCAAAGTAGGTATGTTTGCTAATGTTGGACTTCGCCGTATTTCTTCATAGACTTGACCAAATAGTTTCTCTTTGAGTATTTTTTTAGTAGTGTTTCTGATTTGATCTAATTCACTAAAATGCACGTGCTGGCATTCAAGAAGTGCACTTTCTCCCATTTAACCCCATTGACAAACGAACAATGCTTACATACATTGACAATGAAAGTAAAATGCATCGGGTCAGCAAAGGTGCACCAGAGCAGGTTTCACTTTCTGAACTTTTTTTGTTTTTTGGTTATTTGCATGTTCTTAACAACTTTTGTTGTTAATCTGGCCAATATTTTTGATGATCAGATTTTGAATCTTGCAAACAATAAACCGGACATAGAGCGTAGAGTCCATGCAGAGATTGATAGATTTGCAGAACAAGTCTTAAGGTCACTCTAAGTAGCATACCAAGAAGTCCCAAAATGTATGAAAGAGAGCATGGATGCTCCATGGAAGTTTGTAGGCCTCTTGCCACTCTTTGATCCACCTAGACTAGACAGCGCCGAGACCATTAAGCGGGATCTAGAACTTGGGGTTAGTGTCAAAATGATCACATGTGGGTTTCTATTTTTCCCATGTATTTTCTGTTGCTATCCCTTCTCGTGATTCCTTTAATCATTCAAGTGAGCAGAGACTCAGTTTATTCAGTTTCCCTTTCAATTATTGTTAGGTGATCAACTGTCCATTGGGAAAGAAACTGGCCACCGTATGGGAATGGGAACCAACATGTACACCTCATAAGACCATTAAGCGGGCTCTAGAACTTGGGGTTAGTGTCAAATTGATCACAAGTGGGTTTCTGTTTTTCCCATGTATTTTCTATTGCCATCCCTTATCGTGATTCCTTTTAGCATTCAAGTGAGCAGAGACTCAGTTTATTCAGTTTCCCTTTCAATTATTATTAGGGGTACATGTTGGGAATGGGAACCAACATGTACCCCTCATCTGCATTTCTAGGTCGGAGCGAGGATGAATCTGTTACAGCTTTATCGGTTAATGAACTGATAGATAAAGCAAATGGTTTTGCTGGTGTTTTTCCAGATACTGTTGTCATTACAACTACTTAACTGGGTTTATATTTCTTGTTCCTTTTTGGATTTCATTTTGATTGGATTTCTTGTGTTTGATTCAGAACATAAATATGAGATCGTAAAATACCTGCAAGCTAGGAAGCACATATGTGGAATGACTGGTGATGGAGTGGACGATGCTCCTTCTCTTAAAAAGGATGACATTGGTATTGATGTAGCGTACTCGACTTATGCAGCTCGTAATGCTTCTGACGTTGTACTAACTGTGCATGGCCTTAATGTTATTATTAGTGCCGTGTTGACAAGTCGAGATATTTTCCAAAGAATGAAAAGCTACATGTTAATTTTTGGTTCTTAATATTAGGTGACGCATGTGAAATCACTTCTATATTGCCAAATAGCATCTCAACTCGTGTTAAGTTTGTAAACTTTTATTATTTTGTGGTTCTACAGATTTACGCTGCTTCTATCACCATCCGTGTTGTTGTAAGTAACTAGTTTTTTCTATGCAGAACATTTCTTTTAATTTGAGGGGCTGTAGTTAATATCAACAAGTTAATAGATTCTAATCCACCACCTCACACTTTATTTTATTGTGATAGCTTGGTTTCATGCTACTATCTCTCATTTGGAAGTTCGACTTTCCTCTTTTCATTATTGCCATACTTAGTGATGGTTCGTGTTCACTTCTCCAAGATTGCATATTTTCATTTGTTGAGCCACGCTAGACACATGTTTTCTTTTCTAACTTATATCAGGTACCATAATGACGATAAGGGTTGGATGAATCAGCAAAATCTTATGTCATGTGCTGTCCGGCTCCCCATTCTGCACCGACCTATGAATTTTCAATTTCCTGTGTTGTCCTTCAACATGATGTAGATACACTCACAGCAGTAGTAGTTTCTGAATGTTCATGATCAACAACTACTCTGAAACGAAGGTAAACAATTTTTTTTTGAAAGATTTCGTCTATAAGTCATAAGCTTATAATGTCAGACCTTGCAAACTAGAATTTATCTGATTGAACAATCATTTCATTCCTTTGGATTAGGTAAACATTTCTGAACATGATACTATTTGCTTGTGCGATTGTATGGTATTGAGGTTGGATTTTAGGAGTGTATTATTGTTCTCTTATTCTCACACTTGTCTCTCTGAACTAACCGCATTATCAAGGTTCCTAGTTATTATTACTACATTTTAATAAGTGAACTGAAATGGAGTTCT
This sequence comes from Papaver bracteatum, assembly GCA_023529315.1. Lineage (NCBI taxonomy): Eukaryota > Viridiplantae > Streptophyta > Magnoliopsida > Ranunculales > Papaveraceae > Papaver > Papaver bracteatum. The sequence continues at coordinate 632,711 of JAJJWX010003254.1, read as the reverse complement.
AAGTCCTACGACCATACAACTCAATTTCAGTTCACTTATAGTAGAGTAGTGTAAGAAGGAGTTCTCTACGCCCTCTCACATGATGTTCTCTTAAATATTTTATTTGGATTTGCTTCTACATACATCTCCATTTAGTTCACTTATAGTAGAGTTTGTTGATATTTTCTTTACATGGTTTTTGACTTGTCTCTGCAGATTATACAAAATCTAGGGTTTAGTCTTTTGTTTGTGACATCAGTACTGAAACATCAAGTTGGTTGTTATGTAGGTATTTGGGATCAAGTCAAAAAGCAGTACTCTGGTGATATATTAGAAGCAGTTGAATCTTTGCTGAGGAGATTGGTTAAGCAAGCAGAGTCTGGTGATACTTCTGGTGATATGTAGTCTTTGTTTCCCTATTTTTCTAGGTTACCTATCCATTTATAAACATCAACATAGATCGAATATTGTATGTCAGTCAAAACATACATAAGTTTACTTGTGTACATTTTTATCAATTGAAGAATCCTTTCTTTTATGATAATATTATCAGTGGTGATTCTGAACTACATTTGTATCAGTTTTGTATTGTCATTGTATAGTTTGTATATCTGTGTGAATGTTGAATATGGGGAACTGGGTAATTGCAGGGAGGAAATGTGGGGGTAATGAATTTTGACTAGGTAAATAAACATAAACTTGACCTTTTTTTTTGTGGTTGCAAAAAATTAGCAACCTCAGTGCTCTGTTGCTAAATTAGAACCAGAACCAATAAATTAGAACCAGAACCAATAGTATATGGTTCTGGGTAAGGGTATTCCTAAAATTAGTAACAGATTAGCAACAAAAGGATCATGTTGCTAATTAAAAACTTAGCAACGGCAAGAGCCGTTGCGAATTGTCGTTGCTGACCGAGATTCGCAACAAAGCTTATGTCGTTGCTAAAAATTGCGACACCGTGTTTAGCAACAGCGAAAGCCTGTTGCGACCCTGTTTAGCAACATCTATGGTAGGTTGCTAATACCTTAAAATGGTGTAGTGACTAAGCGTCGTCAATTTAATAGCGCCTTGCTTTGGACTCGAGATAATCTGGACGAGGCTCACACACTGAATTCCATCTTGGATGCTAATATAGCTAACTTGGAAGCGGAGCTTCATCAGGCTTAGTCTCCTAATGACTACGTGTGACGCCTTGTTCGTGAGAGGGACGATGCTAGGTCCGAAGATCTTACTCTCAGCAAAGCTCTATCTTCTTCCCGGGCTGAAGTTGCTCGTCTGGATGATTCAGAGAGGGATTTGGAAGTGAACTTGTATAGACTTACTAAGGGTATCGAAGAGATGACTAGTAAAATAAGTCATCTTCATCATTCTGATTCTATGAAGCAGGTATAGTTAGATGAGTGTCAATTTTCTCTCACAAATCTTCAGCTGGATTATAAGAAAATATTCGATGAATATGACTTTCTTGACGATGCTCGAGATGCAGTAGTAAATGAGTTAGAAATAACTTCGGCTAGTGTCGAAGGTATATGTTTGTCTGTTTACGGGTGATTTTGTGTACCCCTTTCATTAACTCTTACTTGTTCTTGTTTCGTTTCATAGCTCAAGAGACAACTTGGACTTGAAAATGAAGAACTTAAAAAGGATCAATCTACCGTAGAAGTTTATCAGAAGCAGTCTAAGCATTTTGAAGGGTTGGCTCAATCTTGTCAAGAGTCAGTGACGAAGGCGACCCAAGAGGTCGAGAAGATCTTATCCTTGGTCAGCCAGTCATAAGTCAAGGTTGCATATATCACTCATGAATCTCGCCGCCATCTTGCTGAAGAAGTGAACAAGACGCTGGCTTCAATAGAGCAAACTCTTCTGAAGGACCATGGTCTCACCGAGAGGTTCAAGCGTCGTCCAGTACCAGGCCCTTTCAAGTATACTTCCGGTCCTTCCTCTGGTGGGAGCATTCCTTCGTCGCATGTGGAACTTCCTTGATGCCTTCGTACCTAGTGTTTTTATTTTGTAGCCACGGTCTGATCCTTGTTGATTACTTTACCTACGGACCTGCTTTCTGTACGTTGTCCCTGTTATTTAAATTCCTTTCAAGGCTTGTAATAAACTTTTTTTTGGTAAATGGATCATTGTTCTGGCTTCAGTATTTTTGGTTCTTCTTCTTATTGTACCTGCATTTTAAATTTGTTTAGATATGTATGAGCGTTTCATTTTTCGAAGTAAAAATAGAAAACGTTTCAGATAGTGTCGAAGGTATATCTGGTGATACCTTCGATAGTTTTGCGGACCTGTCTCCCCGTTGGATAATCCTCGGGCCATGAGGTTACCAAACGGTGGGGGTCAATGCAACGCTCCAGGAAATGTGATGCCTTAGTGAAATATGTACAAGCATCCAGTCCGTTGTACCGTTGTCGTATTATTTGGTTGGGTATCCCTTTCTACTGGAAGCCTTCCCCCGGGTCTTACTATGATAGACTCTGACAGGGGAGTCCCGAGGGATTGTGTTCTGGCACTTTCCCCAATGTCAAAAAAGTTGTATTTGATTAATGCGCTGAGGTCTGCTACTCCTCTTCCAGAGACAGAAACATGCTCAGCGGCTACGCTGCCTTCTTCTTCTGGTGTTTCCCATACAGATGCAGAACTGTATTGTTTTTAGGGGTAGTACGGCTTGATGTACTTAGCGTTCCAGGGGTGCCTCAGGGTCTCTCCTCTTAGATTATGCAGATAATATGACCCGTTTCCGACGACATCTTGTATGATAAATGGTCCCTCCCCCCCCCCCCCCAGATTGGCGCTAGTTTTCCCCATTTTCTTTCTCGCTGATATTGTGGTATTGTTCGGAGCACGTACTGTCCTTCCACAAAGTTCCTAAGCTGAACTTTCTTATTGTATTCCTTTGCCAATCTTCGTTGGTAGTTTTCCATTTTCTGTAACGCTGTCTCTCTTCTTTCTTCTAAATCATCCAACCTTTCCAGCATCATATCCGTTGTGAGGTTTTTCTCCCATGCTTCGGTCTTGGTTGTGGGAATGATGATCTATGTGGGGATGAATGCTTCGGTCCCATATGTGAGAAGGAACGGGGATTCTCCTGTGGCCATCCTTATTGTGGTCCGGTATAACCACGGCGCGTTGTGCAGTTGTTCACACCATCGGCTTTTGTGTTCATCTAGGGTCTTTTTTAGGACCAGAGCTAGCGTCTTGTTGGTAGCTTTGGCTTGTCCATTGCTCTGTGGGTAAATGGGAGTGGATTTGTTCTTCCTGATTTTGAATGTATCGAATAACATATATCTATATTCTTTCCTTGTAGTTGCTTGCGATTGTCCGAAACAATTTCTGCAGGAATGCCAATTCTGCAAATGATATTTTGGAAGATGAATGTAAAGATATCAAAGTCTATGATTCTCGCAAGAACTTTGGCCTTCACCCATTTACTGAAATAGTCTGTTGCTGCTATAAGGAATCGCCTTTTCCCTGATCCTTCGATCAAGGGCCCCACGATATCCACCCCCCACTTCGCAAATGTCCATGGGCTATCAACTGAATTCAATGTTGTTACATGGAAATGGATTTTCCTAGAGAATCTCTGACATTCCTCACACCTTCGAGACATCTTGGTCGCGTCTCGCATCATCTGAGGCCAATAGTACCCCTGTTTCTTGGCTTTATGGGCTAGGTATCTCATTCCGCTGTGATTGCCGGCGTCTCCATAATGAATATATTTTAAGATGTAATAGCCTTATTGTATGGATAAATATCGTAATAGGGGTCCCAAGAAGGATTTCTTGTACATGATTCCATCCCGGATCTCATATCTTCCTGCCTTGGCTTGTATATTTTTTTGCTTGCTTTACATCTGCTGGCACCGTCCCCTCTTCAAGGAACAGGTGAATCTCGGTTCTCCGGTCTTCCTCTCTGCTGAAATATTTATCTTTCTTTGCCCTTGCCAGGATGTCATCTTGGGAGAAATCCTCTTGGATGTCCTCTCCCGCATTATCATCGTCAATGTCTTCCTCCACGTCGTCTTTCTTATTTTTAACGAGGGATTGTTGCGGGGAGATCGATGGCTCATACACTCTATTTATCTTGATGGATTTTACATTTTCATCCCTTAACATGGATGATATGTACGCCAAAGCGTCGGCGTGCCTTAGATCTTTTCTGAGCAGGTGTCGGAATTTGATATTGGGTATTTGGGATGCTAAGGTCTGAACCAAGGCCATGTATGCTGAAAGAGTCTCGTCGTAGATGTTGTACTCTAACTCGATTTGTCGAATAACCAGTTGGGAGTCGCTGGAGAGACGTACGTCTGTGATCCCCATTTCTAGGATTAAACGAAGGGAGTGAATCACAGCTTCGTACTCCACAATGTTGTTGGTGCACTTTTTGAACTCCAGCCTTAGTGCGTGCACGATCCTATCTTTGGCTGGAGTAGTGAGCACGATGCCTATACCTGCGCCTTCCTTATTCCTTGATCCATCGATGAAGACCTCCCATCGTCTTTGGGTTGAGGTCTCTACGACATCCAGCGGGTCCTTACCGTTTTCTTCGACTTCGGCAGAGTCCTTTACTTCTTCGTCGTATTCTAGGGGAAGATCCGCCAGGACCTGCGACTTATGAGCGGTCTAAATCTCATGGATTATATTGAATTGTTCAAGATGAGTATTCCATTTTTCTATCCTTCCTACTTTCCCCGCGTTTTTGAGGACGGCTTCCAACGGTGCTTTACATGGGACGCGAACATAATGTGTGAGGAAGTAGGTTTTTAGCTTTTGTGTTGCCCATACCAATGCCAATATTTATTGTTCGATCTTCGTGTAATTCCTTTCCGCTGAGTTAAGGGTTTTGCTAACATAGTATATAGGCTTCTCTATCTTCGTGTTTGTTTTGACTAATACCGCGTCCTCCGTTGCAGCTATGTAGAGATCTAACACTTCATCTCGGTCGGGTTACTGAAGGATTGGGATTGTGGCCAGGTAATCTTTGATCTTTTGGAATGCCTCTTCGCACTTATCTTTCCATTCAAACTTGCTCCCTTTTTTGAGGATGGTGAAGAAATATTTGCATTTGTCCGAAGACCTGACGATGAATCTTCCCAGGGCCGCTAAGGATCCGTTTAGCCTTTTCACTTCTTTTAGGTTCCTTGGGGATGTCATTTCCGCGATGGCTTGAATTTTGGCGGGGCCGACCTCGATGCCCCTCTTTGTTACGAGATACCCAAGGAATTTTCCCGAAGTCACCCCAAAAGTGCACTTATCTGGATTTACCTTCATGTTGTGCTTTCTCATTGCTTCGAATATATTTCTCAAATCTTGATGGTGGTCTTTTCAAAATTTGCTTTTGACAAGCATATCGTCGACGTAAACTTCCAACGTACTTCCAATCTATGGCTTGAAAATTGTGTCCACCATCCTCTGGTATGTTTCCCCGGCGTTTCTTAGTCCGAAGGGCATCCTTGTGTAACAGTAGAGGTCGTGCGGAGTGTAGAATATCGTATGTTGTTGATCTTCTTCCGCCAGTGCCACTTGGTTGTAGCCTGAGTACCCGTCCATGAATGACATCTCTTCGTATCCCTCTACCGCTTCGACCAACTGATCGATGCTTGGGAACGGATAACTTTCTTTGGGGCACGCCTTGTTGAGGTTGGTAAAATCGATACATATTCTTACTCCTCCGGTCTTTTTTGGTACGATTACCATGTTCGAGATCCACGATGGATACTTTACTTCATTAATAAATCCTGCTTCCAACAGCTTGTTCTCAATTGCTTGATGGTATTCTTGTGCCACTTTGCGTACCTTTTTTCTGACATGGGTCGTGCCTGACCTTACAAAAAGATCGTGTTGGATCGTCTTCGGATCAATCCCTAGCATGTATCCCAGCTTCCATGAGAAAATGTCCGCGTACTCCCTCAGTAGACTCCCTAGAGACTCCTTTCTAGCTTCATCCATCAAGGTTTCTATCTTGATCATCTTCGGGTTATCTTTGGTACCGATATTAATTTCCTCCGTTGGATCGACGGGCGTGAAGGTAGGCTTCGATTCCCCTAGGAGAGGGATGTCCTTTAATTGCTATTTGGTATGCTTTTTACGTTCTTTGTCTTTCTCAGATGTTGGTATCCATGCTTCGCTGTTCAGGACGCTGCTTTCCTTGGTGAGGCTTTTTCCTGAGATTTCTTCGAGATATAGATCGATTACTTTATTCTTGGAGGCCTCTCTGTTCAAGCTTCTTCGGGGTTTCCGCTGCGCTTCTTTCTCGTTGTTGAGCTTATTTTGCATAGCCTGGCACTCGCGGGCAGTGACCCGATCCCCCTTAATCTCCATTACCTCTTCGGGCATGGGGAACCTAAGGTACTGATGATACGTAGCTTCTACCCCCTTTAAGCTTGTGTACCCATCGTCGGCCAATGATTGCATTGTATGGTAAGGGAGCATCCACTATGATGAAGCGTGCGTCCACCTTCATTGGTCCCGCATATACTTGTAGAACAATGTCCCAAATAGGCTTCGTGGGAGCTCCGTTGAATCCATAGATGGTATAATAGGAAGACATGAGTTGCTCTTCCTTTAGCTTCATTCATTTAAAGGTGTCATAGAATAGGACGTTAACTGAACTTCCCCCATCAATTAGAATTTTCTTGATGTTTCACCCTGCCACTGGCAGCGTGAGAACTAGGGGATCGTTGTGGTTTTCCATGTCCTCTTCAATATATGTGGCGTCGAATGTCAGAGAGGCATCCATCCATTGCTCATGCTCATCTACTTCTATCCCGTCGATCTTGTACAGTTCGCAGTAATCCTCAAACTGCTTCCTTAACCTTTTACCTATTTGAGTTGTTAATGATGGTCCAGTAGTTTCAGAACATGAGATAGCATTGAGCATTCTGTTTCCTTTGGGTAGCTGGACCTGCTTGCTCTGCTTAACTCTTTCCCCTTCATCAGTCTTCTGGACGTAACGTTTGAGTTCTCCAGCGTGTACTAGCTTTTGAATTATTATCTTGAGATTTTTACACTTGTCCGTTTGATGCCCGTTAAAGTAGTGGTACTCACAGTAATCTCTGTATTGTTCCGTGCATGGAGGTTGTTTCCCCTTGGACCACAGCTATTCTAGGTTCTCCTGATCCTTAATTTCTTTCAAGATGCGAGTATAGCTGGCGTTCAGCTTCGTGTAAGCCTGATCTTCGAATTTAGGATTACCCTTGGGACTATCATCCCTTTGTCTTCTTTTGTATTCATATGGACGTTCCGGTGATCTTGTATCCTTAGATCCACTGACATGTTCCACCGTATTGGTACGGTGTGACTTATGGATGTGAGATCTAGGGTTTTCCCCCTGGATTTCCTCTAACCTAGCGTGCTTTTCGATAATTACTCGGAGATCTCCTTCGGTGTTGGGTACGCTCCCGTGAATTTCGACAAATAGAGGGCTCATCCTGTCTAGTCCCCATTTGTAACAGTTGATGATAATGGCGGGGTCAGCGTTTCCTATTGCTTGTCATATTTTATGCCACCTGTCGGTATATTCACTGATGGTTTCTTTGTAGGCTACAGCTAGCGAGAAGAGTTTGTCCATCCCCGTATTTACGGTCTTGTTGTACATGTAGGTTCTCAAGAATTTCTCAGAGAGCTGATTGAAAGATTCGATGGTGTTGGGAGGTAAGTTATTGAACCACGACAACGCCGATCCCTTTAAGCTGGAGGGGAAATACCTGCAGAGGACAACATCGTTTTGGTCCCAACTGGCCAAGGCTCGGTTATAATATCGAAGATGAGTGGCGGGGTTGCTGGATCCGTCGTAGCACTCGAATGATGGGATATGACACTTTTCTGGGATGAGCGCCCCGGATAGTCAAGTTGTTAGCGGAGTGGTGGCGGCTTCTCTCATGACTTCTTCCAACCTTCCACCACCTTGCCTTGTATTTAGAAGTCGAATCTCTGTCATCATTTATGCTCAAAGTTCTTCCATAGCGAGATGGTACCGATCCTCCACTGTGGACTGTCCAGATCTCTGATCTTCATCATCGTAATAGTATGGGTCATCAGGAATAGAATATGTGTTTGACGCTCTATCCCCCCTTTCCAATCTTCTTCTCAGGGGTTCGGGGTTAGGTTTCCTTGTTAAGAACATTCTTCGATCTTGGTTAGTTAGCTTCGTTTCGAGGATCTTCTCCTCCCGCGCTTCTTGCTATTCTGTCCCTTAGTTATTGATTTTCTTGTGCGAGCAGTGCCACGACATCGGCGTATACCTTCTGGTTTCTTTTTACTTCTTCAAGTTCCAACGCAAGCTGGGTAGAGGGGTTTGATCCTTGGTTCGTTGTCCCCACGCGCAAGCGCCCATCAACTGCTATAGTGTGATCTTCATCAACGGTCTGTATCAGTGGTGCCAATGGGTCCGCCCGTGGATGCTGCAATCCTACCATTTGAATAGTGATATGATCCGTTGTCAAGAGGTTCTGAATGGCTATCAGCGGGTGGTTGTGTTCGTATGTTGGTGGCATTCCCAAGTTAGGTTTCTTCACGGTTGATTCCACCATGCCTTCCCTTTGTTCGTTGATTCACGCTCCAGTGGTTATCCTGAGAGCCTTAGCTTTTGTTGCGGCTTCTCTTAATGCTGCCGCTGCTACTGCGCTGGCGTCCGGGAGTGTTGTGCTTTATGCTCCGTCCGGCTTATGGGCTAGCGTCTTCAGCTCCACCATTTTAACAAGAGACATTCTGAGACTCTTTGAAAATCTCTATGGACTAATAGAAGATTTGGAAACTCCCCAGAAGTCATTTGAAATCACATTTGACTAACCCCATGTTATTATTATCAACCTCTTTTAACAAATTAACATCGGATTTTATTTTCCAAGAGACTTCCTCCACCATTTTAACCTTTTCAAACTCATCTTGCAAAGGTAACTTATCACCCGTTTGATCTTCTTGAGGTAGATTGTCTTCAACTGCAACATCCAACATTTGAATACCCTATAAAATATCATTATGTTTTTCAGTTGTATTTTCTAAAGTTTTTTTTTTTTTCAAATTATTGAGAATTTATTAAAGAGCTTTTAGCTTCCGCTATATATATGCATTTGGGATACTCGCAAAGTAAAATGTGCTCCAACATAACCCAATAAGTTAGAAAACCTTTCTTAAGAAACCACATGATGTCAAAAAGGAAGGACTAGGTTTCAAGAAGGGTCAAAGATATCTAAAACAATAATTATGTGATATGAGGTTGGTTTAGCCTTAGCTAGTTAAAAAAGGTAGAAGGTAATGAATTTCGAAAGAGGGAGATATTGTGAATCTATCAAGCCGAGACATGATTTACTTAACCATCGACCATGTGACTCTAGATCATTTTAGAGGAAGATTAATAACTTCACATTGAGTATGAACTCGAAAACTTTTCACTCTTTTAGTAGTACGAGTGCAACTTTTTTTTGTCATAATTTTTGGTGGTGTTGAAGTCTCCACCAATAGACCAAGGTAATTGATATTGCCCATAAACACTTGCAATTTCTCCCGAAATAAGTATTAAGAAATGGAAAATTAGGCGCATACACATTGGTTAATACCCAATGGAGATCATTATTTTTGTTGCGAGTTAACCGAAAGAGAGTATTCATCCACCATGGAAGAGATAAAACCAATAATGTCTTGGCTCCAAATAATGATCCTACCACCATACCAACCCACATATTGCTGAAAAGTCCATCTATAATTAGAAGAGCCACAAATGGGTTGAATATCTCTATCAAGACAAATCATCGTCTTAGTCTACTGTTATAATATAATAACTGGAGTCCCACGCAGTTGAATAATTTTACGAACAATTATAAGCTTATTGTCAGAGCACAAGTCTCTAACATTCCAAGATAAAATCTCGAGACTCATCTATAACTTTATGAACCCAGAGATTTCTTAAATCTCCTAGCTTTCTACTACTTTAAATGGACCCATACTGTCACATATGGTATGGGTGAGGTGTGCAAAAAGTCCCGAACCACGAATTTCACCCATAAAGTTGTGGGTGAAACCCAATTCGCGAGATTTATGGGCCGGACACAGATGAAATTCTCAAATCCACACTTTTAACGGTTTGATTGCGGTTGGACTTTGAAATCCGCGGATTCACCCGCATCGTTGGAATTTGATTAGCGGTCAAGTCCTACCTACTAATCAACTGGTTGATACTCCTCCAACTAGAGGTGTAAATTGGGCTGTGTCAACACGAGCACAACCCAGCATAACACGCAAAAAGTTGAGGACAGCCCAGCCCAGCACGTGACTTAGCCCAGCACGACATAACATGTTAGTTTTATGGGGCGGGATGAGTTTGACTAATCAACACTGTAGCCCAGCACAACACACGGCACGACACAACACAACACGTTAAGAAAGCACGTCATAATATGTATAAAATACTACACAACATAGAACAATACATCACATTTTGTGTATATTTCACAAAAGAACCTTTATTCTAGCAAATTATTGACATTTTATTATCGTTATGTTGACTTATTTTCATAATAACACATAAATACCTAAATATCTGGAAAACATTTATATTGGAAAATATAAAATAAAATATGCTTGACACGGCACAACACGTTTATTTTTCTGGCACATCCCAACACAACACGTCTTCTAGCACGGCACAACACGACACGTCATAATCTCCGGCACAACACAACCCGACACATAACACGTGATTTCGTGGGTTGTGTTGTGCTGGGCTGACACGTTTTATACCTCTACCTCCATCCAAATAATCCAATTAATTGGATATTGCCATAACGTAGAAAAGCTACATATATTGGGCCGAGTATCTCCAAGAAAAAAAAATTACTATCCCTACTTTCCTTTCCTATTTTCTCAGTGCAAACAATAATCATGGAGTTTTCTTCTCTCAACAACTTCAATTCAAACAATAATCATGGAGTTTTCTCTTCAGTTGTTCTTGCGTATACCGGTACTTTAGAGTTATATATTTTCAACTAGAACCAGCATGATGTTGAATTCAACTTACAGAAAACATGGGTCTTCTCTCCTACACAAATTTTGATGAAGATTCAAGTAGTTTAATTTTAAGTACTTTAGAGTTATATATTTTCACATGAAGGGAATTTGGAGAACACCACTCTTAGGCCTATTCCTATGGACATGCCAAAAAAAATGGTGTTTGGCATGCCAGGTGGCATGGCAAACCATTTGTGCCACTATGGGAGAACCAATAAGCGATAGAAATTTTAACGAGCGATATTGATTATATCGCTAGCGATAAAATCTCTATCGCCAGCGTTAATGTCTTTATCACCGACGATATAATCTCTAGCGCCAACGACTACTTCTTCATCGTTATTAAAATGTAACTTTCAAACTCAAATCTTACCCCAATTTTTTTACACAAAAAATTTCTCTTCTTCTCAATCTATTCTCTATTTCTCAATCTAATTTTTTTATTCTATTTTCTTCAAATGGCACAATTAACCCAACTTGATTCGGCCACACAACTTGATTTTTCAGGAGTAGTGCTTGAAGGTGCCATTTAGAAGATATGTGATAATTATAAAGAAATTGGTAAGAAGCAAAGAAGTCTTCAAGTTTTGGATATTAACCAAGTCAAAACCACAACTAAGAAAAGGCAAAGGAAAATTCAACGTAAGGAAAATCAAGGCAAAACAAATTTGAATCCAAAGAAGAAGATAAACAAAGGAGACTCCGTTCATGAGCGCATTGATTAGAAGTTTGGTGAAATGAAGAAGATGAACAAGATGAAGAACATTGTCCCAAATTTTTGTTTTTAGAGTCTTTCCAATTATTGTCTAGTTTTAAGTCTTGTAAAATGACTATTTTAATTGTATTGAAGTTTTTAATTTCGTGAAGTTTAATGAATTTGAAAATTTGACGAATATTGTTGAAAATTAATATTAATTATATTCTTAAACATTAAAACTATTACAAATATTAAAACTTAAACAAATATTAAAAATATTAATACTTAAACAAATATTAAAACTTTAAAAGTGGAGAATTGAGAAATTACAACATAAATGTTGGACAATATTGGGGAAAATATCTTAAAATCTCGAAACAACTTTCAAAATGGAATTTTTGCCCGTAGATGCGACGATATTCCACACGACACCTTTCCTGAAATTCCATCGTGGTTTCACCACTTCTCAAGGTTGGACATTCTCGCTGAAGTAAAGCAAAATACCTAGTAACTTCCTGCATAATTATACCGAAGCGCCGAACCAAATCTGAAACATTACGACCGTGTAGGTTCATTGTTTGTTCTTGAAATTTAACAAAAATCCTTTCCCACTATAGTTGGTGATCAAATATTGGCTCCATTGTAAAATCAATATAATTCCTGCAAATACATTCATATTCCGCAGTTTTGAATTTTAGGTTTCACCTCACTTGACGTCTCCTAATTTGACTTCTCCTAGTTTCACTGTCTACAATTGCACGACAAGCGGCTCATCGATTTTGGATAATACATTAATTGGTTTTCCATGCACTCAGCCAGATTCCTATTATCAGCTATGCTCTCTAAGGAATTAGAAGAGTGATGAAAAGAATTGGAGATTGAGAAATTCTAAAGAGATTGAGAAATTCTTGAGCGATTAAGAAATTCTGGTGTGAGTTGAAATGAGATTAAAATTAGTTATTTATAAAGAGGGGAAACATTAGCCGTTGGATGAAGATCTGATTAGCGATTATCATACCAACGAGCGACGTCATGACTATCGCCAGTGATTTTATGATTGACGAGCGATGATCTTTCCATCAAGCGACCAAAACTCTATCGCTCGCTGGAAACTCTGTCGTATATGCCTATATGCCAGGAAAAACATATTGGCATATGAGTTTGGCAGTTTGGCATACCCATAATGGATGCATATATGCCAAATATCATGTTTTGGCATGTGCATAGGAATATGCCTTAAAAGGAGGAGCTGTATAAGTATGCTTGTCCGAGACCTTTTGCCTAAACAGTGAGAATGTGTTGATTTAATATGTGCACAGACAACAGTGCACTGATGGAAGCTTGGTTGTAATCGACACATTGCAACAAACCCAAGATATTCTCATAACCTACAACCTATGATGTGTGCATCACTCTCCGCCATTTTCCCTCTTTCTTTGTCTGCATATCTCTCGATTCAAAACAGTTTTAAATCATGAGGACCAGTAAATAAAGAACATATATATATAGAGTGCAGAGAAGGGAAAAATAAAAATTATTGACGAAATCACTCATCTATTTTTTTGGTTTCGTTTTACTAATTCTCGCATCCGGCCCGTGTAATCCGCTGATCCACGGGTGACTGGTCCGAACACGGTTGGAATTTCCAAATTCGAAACTTTGACTGATTGGGCGTGGGTGACCCTAATCCGCATCCGCTCGTCCCTTGCACACCCCTACATAATGGAGCATATCGAACCTTTGAGGAATGGGATGACCAGCTAAGTTATCCATAAAAAAAGGAATCATATTTTGAGGCATACTCATGATTCGGCTGATAACCTATATTTTTTCCTAGGTTCGGCTAATAACTTTTCAGCCGATCTTAGATAAATGTATGCCTCAAAACAGGTTTCAAAAAGGGAAAATTAGGGGGAGACCCAAAAAAAAAATCTCATTGTCAGGCCCACAATTAATTTTGGATACCGTGACACCCATAAATATTTATGTGACACCCATAATTATCCGAAATTATTAAAACATGTCTGTATGATGATTTATGCATCTGCATTACGTGTTATGCATACTGTTTTTTCAGGGATAACTCGTTATGCATCCCAATTTTTCAGGGGTATAATTGGCAATGCAACTTGGATATAACATATCTAAAAATCTGCGCCTTGGAATTTTACAAATTTTATATCGTTGGAAATCTTTTTAAAAGAGCTACGCAAAGATTACAAAGAACAACATTACATTTTTGTTTTTCACGAAAATATTGGAGGTGATCTTCATTATAGGCAAAATTTCGAAAATTGGCTACATAACCATTATGCAGCCACCAAAAACGATGCATAACACATTATGTAGACGCATAACGAATTATGCAACCATTTTCTCAATTGCATAACAAATTATGCATTTGGATAACAAAGTTATGCATCTATAACAAGTTAAGTAACCATTATTTTGGTTGAATTTAGTGCGTCCATAAAAAAATCGATGCATAATGCAGTATGCATCCCATATTTACGGATGCATATCAGGTTATGCATCTATTTTCTTGATGCATAAAAGATTGTGCAACAATTTTCTCGATGTATAATGCAGTCATATTTTCGGATGCATAACAGGTTATGCATCCATTTTCACGACTGCATAACATGTTATGTAGATATTATTGTAGGTGCATGACAAGTTATGAAGCCTTATTTTTTGTTGGTTTCAATACTAAGAAAAAAGTACCTGCATAATGTGTTATGCAACCGTTTTCTGGACTGCATAACAAGTTATGCAAAAAAAAAAAAAAACACTGCAAAACGTGTTATGCAACCAATTTCGATAATTCATAACAAGTTATGCGACAAATGTTGTTGATGCATAACCTGTTATGCATCACTATTCACACCTCCATTTTCGCAATATTGCACACAATTCATCAAACCAACACCAGTTGCACATTGCATCACCACCAATCAAAGATAACAAATTATGCATTTGGATAACAAAGTTATGCATCTATAACAAGTTATGTAACCATTGTTATCTTTCATCATAAAATCAGTGGCAACACATCAGTTCTCAACCAAATTCAAATTGGATTGATACCCAATTTCTGATTCTTGCTCTTCTTCAAATTCATGTCCGCCAAATACCTATTCTTCTTGTCCTTATTGAATTCACTCTAAAAAATTTGACAGCAACCACATGGATCCCTTGTAACTTGAGTATTACAAGAATCAGAAGCTTCATTCCGCAACACCAACATCATCTCATCTTCCAATTGAGTTAACCAAAGGGTCTCCTGCAAACACTCAAAGTGAATGTCGTATAGCTTTAATTGTAGGAGGACCTAATAAAATTACTTCCACAAGGTACGCAAACGAAGTTTGGAAAGGTCAGAACATGGTTTTTATTGGTTCAATGATTCCACTCCTATTAGCTTGGAAGTGATACATTTGAATATAATTTGGATAATGATGATTCAAACATTAACTGCTTGTGAGAAAATTAAATATGGAGTACCTAACATCCAAGGTGGATTGGAGTTTTTTATAAGCCAATTTGGCGAGGTTATTGGAAACGGAGAACAAGAACTTAATCCATCTCAACAGTCCAACCCAGATTGTTTTTTATAAGAACACTTTGAATGCCTGTAAGCATTGAGTTCAGTTTCATTGATTCCATTCCAACACCTGTTTGGTATTCAAATCTGCAAAAAAGCAAGAAATGTCTACATGCCTTGTTAACCAAACTATAAAATACCAATAGGCGACTAATAAATGGGAATAAAGTTTGGGAGAAAAATACAAATAGGTTACAAAAAAAAATCTACAATCTATACACAGAAGAAGAAAAATCAACCACATATTCGCATAGAGCCATCAAAATATCTTTGTCTCTTGTATACATTGTTGTACTACAACAATCCTTGGTGGTGGTGCACCTGATTTTTGAACTGTTCAATAAATCACAATTTTAACCTATGGAACCCAATTTTTGAAATCAATTATAAACAAAATTATGAAATTAGTACATGACAACTCCTAAATTGAATATCAGAGTAGTAGATGTTGCGGTTGTGATTATCATTTCAGGACATTGATAAGTACATAAAAAGGTTCTTAAGAAGATAGAGGAAATTGATCAAGAGGAAAATAATCGTCATAGATAACGAGAGAAGAATTAATATGATTCTATTCAATTGATAATCCTCCAAATCTAAAACCTAAATTGAAACACAACAAAAATATAGATTCCTTACCAGATTAATTGAAAATCAAACAATAATCAACAAAAACCAATTTTGACGAAACCGTAACTCAATTTTCTTCTTCTTCCCATCACAGCAGCAGATACCTTTTCTGATTCATTTTCATGGCTACAACCTCATCTTCGATTCAACAACAGTAGGTTTATCACTGTCTTCAATCTCGAGTATCAGCAGTAGTAGAAACTATACCCATCTTCAATTTCTTCTTTGATTCTTAACCACGAGCTCAAACCCATTCTCTGATTTCATCAATTACTACCCATATTGATTCAAATTACAACTTGTCCAGACCTTATGAGATCTCGCCTCCAACCCTCGTCCTCATGGTTTGACATAAAAAAATATAATTTTACTTATGAGAAACCAGATTTACATTCAAGGGATACGGGGAAAATTAAAAAACATAATTTTTAGAAAATATGGGTTTCTGAGTAATTTTTTCCCCAAAAATGGGGGCGCGCCTGAAGTTTTATGTCCGTGGGTTTCTCAGTGGAAAAATCTGGAAGAATGGGTCTCACTGTAGTTTTTACTTTAAAAAAGAATCATTTTTTGGGGATCATGTTTTTTTTTGGGGGACTATGATTTTTTAGACATAAGTTCGGTTAGTTGCAAAAAACATTTTTCCCAACCGAACATAAGTTCGGTTAGTTGCAAAAAAATATTTACCAACCGAACTTATGTTCGGTTAGTTGCAAAACATATTTACCAACCGAACTGGTTAGTTCGGTTGTTACAAAAACATTTACCAACCGAACAATAGTTCGGTTAGTTGCAAAAAACATTTCCCAACCGAACAATAGTTCGGTTACGTCGCAAAAAATATTTCCCAACCAAACATGTCGCTAGGAAAAAAAAAACATGGTCCCAGAAAAAAACCATGGTCCCAAAAAAAAAAACGATTCTTAAAAAAAAAAGGGAACTATTTTCCTAAGGCTGGGCCCAAAATTTCCCAAGCCCAGAGCCACTCATCCGACTTGAGCTGACCATAACTTGAGTAAATTGCTTTGCATAATTTCAGTTTCTACTTTCTCCTGTCCGTCCTCGGGTGAACTCAAGAGAATAAATTTGAAGAAAGAGGGGTTAAGCGTTTACTTCTGATATTTGCTCATGCGTAACTTTGATCAGTTCTTGAGGTAATTAATTGCGTGATTTAATTGTTGTGCTATCTTTTGATTTGGTTGACTGCTTCACTTCAAAAATCTCATTTCGAATTTCAGAAGTTTCATTTTCTATTTCTAGGGTTAATAAAAAACCATGTCATGTGTATTCCAACAAAATTAGAACCTGATAATTAAAATGATGATATGTTAGTAAGTTCTTGTTATTTGTCTGTTGTCATGAATGTTTGATAGAATGCCTCAATGAGATTATCAGTTTTCCCTTACTGATTTGAACGCAGTCATAGCAATTATGGAAAACCCATGTTATAAAAATCATGGGTTCCATCTATTTTTAGCCTAGTCAGTTGAAATTTGCGTTTTTTTTTCCTTGCAGAGTGGAATACTAGACTATAGTACTTGTTATGGGGATAGAGGAAAACAAAGATTTGTTGAAAGGGGTTGATTGGAAGAATGTAGGTGGTGATGTGACTGATGCTAGTTCTGCTGCTACACCAGTTATTAAGAAGTTATTAAGAAGCGGCTTCCAAAGAAGGTCAGACAAGTTCTTGAGTATTATTTTCTCCCTCGAAGACCTTTATCGGTTATCCTTCCTTTCTATGGGGCATGTATTGCTGCGGGAATTGGTACTGGGATGTTGATCGAAGTCTGGATTAATAAGAAAATTAAAGGTATTTTCTTTTATGTTTGAATTGTAATGTACTAGTATGGAACAATATTGCATTGTGTAACTTGTGTCTGAATAGGGTACCAGCAGTTTGTATGATTGTCAAGTTCAGTTCAGTATGGTGCATTAAAGATGATGTAATCAACTGTCTGTATTAGCACCCTTGTCTCCGGCACTGTTGGTTTTCCCCCTAGCGTGAGTGGGTTACAAATAGCTAATAGAATTTAAAGCACACAAGTCTTGTGTTTACGATAACATGTCTTTCTTTGATTTACCGAGGATGGAGGGGGTGTACTTTGGAAGCTGGAATAGTAAATGCCTGAACCTGAAGATGATAGAGCTTGTGGTGCGTAGCCTTATTAGGTACTTAAACTTGATATAATGGTATGCACTGTCTTGTTTGTTAGGATTTTGGAGTACTGTGTCTACAACAATTTAATAAGGCACTTAACATATATGTTTATTGTACGAATTGATGTCTCTTTTGTTTTTATACTTAAGCATGTTTCCAACTAGGAAACTGAATTTATAGAAATTCTTCCTATAAACTGTGTTGTCATTATGACTAGGAAATTGATCACAATATCGAACTCTACTTAGGATCATTCCTTTTGGGTTTGGCATAGATTGGATTGTTCGAACGAGGGTAAAAAATATATTCAGATCTTTCTGATGCAAAATTGGAGAAGTACGATGCTTAACCATCTTACAAACTCAAAATAATCCATATAATGGTGGAGACCCCTAGCAAACAGCCAAACAGCAACTAGGAAATGTTTGTTCTGATGTGTAACAAGCACCCAAGGTTCAGAAAATTTGTTGTGGGCATAGTCATCATCTGCAAATTCACTTTCATCTATTACTGTGCTGTAGAAAATGTGAGGGTGATCTAACATCTCATTCAGGAATAACTTTCCGTTTCTATCTTCATCAGCCTGCCTGGATTATTTTCAAAAACAACCAGCTTAGAGATTTGTAAAGGCCATCCATTAGTAGTAATAGCATTGGTGATTGAGTTCTTACCATCCTGGTTAGGTACTTCATAAAATGCTAGCGGAAGAAAGTTCCCCGGGACTTAGATTGTGTATAAGGGGCCTCAGTTCTGCTGCAGTCAAGTGTCTGCAAGCTGTGTAGAGAAGTTATGTATACACTATTGCTTTTCATAATTTCAGTTTGTACACTTTAACCTCTGGAGGAAATCAGATTCGACAAAAGAGTGGGTGAGGGTTTACTTCAGATATTTGCTCTATGTGTAGCTCAAGTGATTTATATGTTGTGCTATCTTTTGATTTCCTCACTTGCTTCACTTGGAAAATCCCATGTCAAATTTCAGAAGTTCCATTGTTCTGTTTCTAGGGTTTCATTTCAAATTTTCTTTTGTAGATTTTTGTTGTCAGCTAATTTTAACAAAATTGAAGCCTGATCATTGGAATGATGATTGTGAGAAGCGAAAGGGAAAAGGATAGGATAAGTGAGTTACCTGAACCCCTAGTTCATCACCTATATTCTCATAAGATGAAACTGAATTTTCTCACTGTTAACGCTTCAATTCTAGAAGGTATTTTGATTAGTAAAAACAATGACTACTTATGCTGAGCCTTTCAACAGATTTTTTAATTGAGAGGTAATTGACAGAGCCACAGGCCCACAGGAGTGCTAAATTTTAAGTTTTACAATTTTGATCTGGTAGAGTACAGTTACAATGATTTTACACTAAGAGTTATGGAGTTGTATTAACTGAAAAAATAAATAAATCCACGTTCCCTTTTTTTGTGTTTATCACAAACATGAATACAAAATTAGAGAACTGTCTTGAGTCACGACTGTCTACATCCAGAAGGACTAGAACGGCATGTTTTTTCTTTTTTTTTGAAAATGGAACCACATTCAACTTTTACTCAGATGTTGTGGTTTAATTTCTTGGGTTAATGAGAAATTTGTAATTCTTAGGTTTTAGTGATTTAATTCCACACATATAGACACCGTAAGATTGGTACTACATAGTCCAGGGAGTCTAGGTTTGTTTACCTTCCAAGAAATCTTGAGATTACAGATGCAAACAAGGCTAGGTTCGTTTACCTTTCAAGAAGAAAAATGTCCCTTCTAAATAATAAACTCTTTGTTTGCATTACACACTGTGCATTCTGGATTAACTAGCAAATTAAGGGTATTTCTTTTAAGTTTGGACCGTAATGTACAAGTATGGAACAATATTGCATCATAAAACGTGTTTCTGGATAGGGTACCTGTAGTTTGCATGATCGTCAAGCATCAAAAAATTGTTGTAATTAAACCCTTGTCTCCCGCACTGTTGGTTTTCCCCTTAGCGTGAATGGGTTATGAAAAGCTAATAGGATTTAAAGGTACAGAAAGTGATCCATTCTTAGTTGCACTACATGGGCTATTGTTTTTCTTATCACCACCATCTCTTGGCTCGTAAAGCCTTATGTTTAAGCTAACTTGTCTTTCTTTGATTTACAGAGGATGGAGGAGGTGTACTTTGGGAGCTGGAATAGTTAATGTCTGAACTTGAAGATGATAGAGCTTTTCGTGCGTAGCCTCATTAGGTATATTAACCTCTTAGGTATATAAACTTTACATAATGGTATGCACTGCCTTGTTTGTTAGGATTTTAGAGTACTGTGTGACTATGTCTACTACGGTACTACTCCTATTAAATTAGGCTATGGCATTTGTATTTTGAACATACTATGTTTTCATGTCTGTTTCTCTTTTGTTTTTATACTTCAGGGTCATAATGGTAAGCAAGCACACATAAATGCAGTTAAAGCATGTTTTCTTACTAGGAAACACAATTTAGAGAAATGCTCCCTTAAATTGGAAAAATAAACCGTGTTGGCATTATAACTTGGAAATTGGTTACAATATCTGATCCTACTTCTGAAATTTCTACCTTGTATCATTCTTTTTTGGGTTTGGCATAGATTGGGATTGTTTGAATTATGAAAAAAGAAGTAATCATTTTTTTTTTCTGACACAAAGTTAGAGAATTAGAAATGCTTAGCCATCGTACAATCTCAAAATGATCCATATAATGATGGAGAACCCTAGCAAGCAGCAACAAGGGAATGTTTGTTCTGATGTGGAACAAGCATCCAAGGATTACAAAGTTTGTGGGCATTGTCATCATCTGGTTGTTGTTAAGACCGGATGGGAGGAGCTAGTCTTGTATGGCCGATGTACGCCTCCTTGAAGTGGCAACCAGGGGGGAGATAAGGGCGGCACCCTCCATTAGGGAGCTGACAGTGTCAAAAAAGACGGCAATGTCATGGGGCTTTACGTTCGCAAGAACATTTAGGCATGTCATATTGTCGCGTGAAAAATATCCTGCAGAGGCAATAATACTAGAGAAAAGATAAGACGAGATCAATGGGTCTATGCATGCAAGTGTACGGACGTCCTGCGATTTCGTCGCAAGACGGCAATGTCATGGGGCTTTACGTTCGCAAGAACATTTAGGCATGTCATATTGTCGTGTGAAAAATATCCTGCAGAGGCAATAATACTAGAGAAATGATACGACAAGATCAATGGGTCAATACATGAAAGTGTTAAGACGTCCTGCGATTTTGTCGCAAAGAAAAAAGAAACGTGGCAAAATAAGACCTTTAACTAGGAAGGCAAAATAAGACCACATAAGAGAGTATGCAAATAAACTTGCGAAGATGATTATATGTAAGCAAACAAGCTTGCGAACATGTATAAATAAATGAAAATGAGATAATGAAAATGATGCACCTTTGATATTTTGATTATATTATATTATGCGGTACTAATAGTGTAGGAATAAACAGTGGAGACAATAAAATAATGAGATACAATGAGCTAAAGATGGACAAAGAATAAAAGCAAGAAAAATGAGGTACCAACAAATGAACTTGCAAGAACAATAACTACGCAAAGAGGAATGCATATATAATGCAATTTAAAGCTACATCAATTTTAGCGCGGCAAAATAAGCTAAGTAACACAAACATTAGCTATATATTGCAATAGATAAGCATTCTCATCATACCCGCATCATAAAAGCATTGCATAAGCATTTCATGACATAAACATCGCATAATACATTTTATAACATAATCATTACATAAAAATTATATTCGCCCAAGTATTTTACAAAACTTTACAGAATAATACCGCAAAATTTCGCTGGATTATTCAGAATTTCGCTGCACTATTCATAATTTCGCAGCATTATTCATAATTTCGCAGCATTATTCAGAATTTCTCATAATATGATTATAATTTCGCAGAATGTGCCAGAATTTCGTAGAATGTATCAGGATTTCGCAGAATGTGATTATTATGCAGGATGTGGTTATTTGGATCAATTATTTCGCACAATTAAAAGTAACTTGAAGAGATTATACTATCGCATGAGCGGCAAACATGAGACAGAGGCAAGATAAGAATAAAGAAACAATTCACTCATTCAACACTTTTTTAAGGATTCTACCTTCATAGATAAAGAACAGAGGAAACTGTGGATTACCAAGAAAACATTTTATGTTATTTATCTTCTCGGCAAGAATCATTTCCAAAGTGGACGTTCATAAATGAACAACAAGAATCCTCACCAAAAACGGAGTAATAATTTCTCATGAACAGAGGCAATACTTATTACTCTCATTCAAGGACGGATACTTCTTATATTTCAAGGATTAAGTACTTCTTATACTTCTTCAATGATACTTCATACTTCGCAGAGATGATACTTCTTATTTACTTCGCAAAGCTTCGGAACTTCACAAAAGAATAGAGGCAAGTATATACTTTTGAAGTCCAATATTCTTTCGCTCGTTCCTCCAACAACTACAACAAAGTGGATTTTTCCTTAAAGATCGCTCTTCAAGCAATATTCAAGGAAAAAGAGGCAAGATGCAGGATCCGAATATCGCAAGAAGGACGCATTTGCGAAGTTTTGATCAACAACACATTGCGAGTGTCGCAGGTTGATTTGGAGAATGACGTAATAGACAACGACAGCATAAAACATGAGAAAGATGTGAAGACCTTGTGAAATTATAGAGAAAGCTTGCGAGAATGTAGCAGGAGAGAGAGAGAGAGCCTGCGAAATTATGGAGAGAGTCTGCGAGAATGTAGTAAGGGATCCTAAAATAGGGGGAATATGAGTTGTATGTGAGCTGTCGTCCACCACGTAAACACCTATATAAAGAGAAGAGCAGGAGAGAGAAAAGGGAGGAGACACATTTTTGGTAAGAGAGAGAGATTTATTTTCTTTATCATCTTCTTCCCTAAAACTATATCTAGAGCTCCAAATATTCATTAATGGAGTCTCAATGTAACCCAAATGTAATTTCAATAATCGTAGTGAAGAACCCTAACCCCGTAGATGTAGATCATAGTGATCGAACCACGTAAATCTTGTGTCTTATTTTATAATTTTAGCACTTTAATTTTTATTTTGGTTATGAAATAGATTTAGATCTAGAAATTATTATCATAATATTATAAGGGGTGTGTTGTAGGATTTCCTGCAACTACAATTATCTTGCGGTCTTCATGGTTCAGTTCCATATATGCCTCAACTTACAGAGCTCAATGTGTATTCGAATCCTAATCTACATGTAAATCTTGCGCAAATGTTTGAACATAAGTGGCCAAATTTGAAATTTCTTAGGATATCATCAACTATAGTAACCGGGCCATTTCAGAAATTAATTTCAAATGTGCCGCTATTGGAGTTACTTTATGCCTCCGGCTGTACCATTCAGGGATCCATCCCAGAATCACTCTGCCAGATTTCTTTTCTGCGAGATCTATTTTTGCCGAGAAACAATTTTACAGGAACAATACCAAGTTGCATTACCATGCTCAGGTACCTTAACCGGTTAGATGTAAGTAACAACTCTATTGGAGGAGATGTTTCACTTCCCTCTTTGGTTACCAAGTTAAACCTAACTTTCTTAGAGCTGGGCTCAAACAAGCTAACAGTATCTATAGATCGACACTTACACCTATACTCTGAACTTAAACTCAAGGTTTTAGGGTTGCGATCATGCAATCTGACAGGATTGTTCCCTACTTTCATTTGTAATTTAACTGATTTAGAGATGTTGCATTTACAAGATAATAACCTTTCAGGAATTATCTCTTCTTGCATCTACAAACTTAAAAATCTCCATTCCTTAGATCTCTCGCACAACAATCTTCATGGTCCTCTACCTCTTCCTTGTAAAAATGCCAAACTATATAATATAGCACATAATAAATTCAACAATGAAATCTCTATGGAAATCGGAAAAAAGACTACCTACCATTATCTCAGTTATGTTATCTGGTAATAAACTTACAGGTTCAGTTCCCTCTTCTATATGCTCCAATGAACCTGGATTACATTCTGATATTCAAATTCTTGATCTCTCCAAGAACAAATTATATGGAATTATTCCTACTACTGTAAGGTATTGTAATTATCTTAAGTATCTAAATCTTGGAACCAATAACCTCACTGGAAATGTTCCGAAAGAGCTTGAACAAGCAAAGGAATTGCAAATTCTGCAACTAAATAACAACAATCTTGATGGCGTTCCTCTTTATTTCATCGGTAAACTTCACGAGTTGGTAGTTCTGGACTTGGGTAATAACTGTTTTAGAGGAAGTATATCCCATTTGTCTGGTACACTCGATAAGCTTAAGATTGTTTCTTTAAGATCAAATAGATTCAATGAATCAATCCCCAAAGACATTGTCGATTTGCATTTGCTCCATGCATTAAACTTTTTTTTGGAAATCTTGTATTTGTTTTGAACATCTACCAAATAAAAAGTAGTGAAAACAAAACAAACTTGTACATTAGGGTTTTAACTTACAATCAGTATGTGTACTCACAAGAAGTCCGTGAATATAATTTTCGTAAGTGAACTTGGGTGATTCCAAAGATCAATTTCCAAGTTAAGAAAACCCTAATAATTCTACAACAAGAACAACTAGAATAAATCTAGAGATATCTTGTATAAAACTTCTTAAGGATTTTTACGAGATACCTTAATCTAAGTTTTCTTTCTAGCTTCCGATTTTGACTAACAATTGTTGGTATACGATCGGAAACTGAAATCTATCAAAACCTAGGGTTTATGATCAACAACTCTTGACTGGTTTTATATCAGAAAAGAAAAGCTTAGAATAGACAAGAGGTGAAAAACCTAGATTACAAGTTGTATAATCAATCACGAAGATTAAATCCAACTCGGCTTTGTGATCCCCAATACAAAGACTTTTATCTCACTCTTGTTCACGAAGAACAGAAGACATGGAAAACAACCTTATGAAGCTTACACCAAATTTTCCAAAGGGGATGAAAATGTGTAGCACTCACGAACTCTTTATTTATAGTGAAATGTAGCTTGAAAGCTAAGCATAGATATTTTCCTTTTTCAAGACTCTCCTAATTTTGGGAGTCTTTCCTAAGTTACAACTCTTGCCAAAATAATTAATTAGCAAATATTGTATTTATGTGAATACATTATATTTTAACTTAGGCAGGAATTAAAAGTTATCAAAAACACTTTAATATGGTAATTAAATATGTTTGGATTAATTGCCATCTTGCCTAGATAAGGAAACATCACCAACTTGACCAAAAATGCCTTTTAGTCACGTAATTGGGCCCAAGTCCGTGAACCGTTACAAACAATCCATGGATTATTTCCTACTAATGAACTGTAACAATTACAACACTTATAATTGTTACTTTAATAAATCACTCATAACTTCATCGTCATAACTCGGAATTGAGTGATTCTTGGCTCGTTGAATTCGTAAGCTCATTCACTATAACATGATATCCTCTATAGGGATAAAGGTTATTACCACCAAATTCATGAATCAAATAACCTCAATTATATATACATAAATGTACATTTATCGTCATAGGAATTGTTCCATAGAGTGTGCATTTATCTCGATAGATTAGAAAAGTATAATTGAACAAGAATCCAAATGAAATCAATTACATACCTTTTTTGATGAAGTACTTGTTTATGTCTTCTTGTAGTCTTCAAACTTCATCATTTAAGGATAACTTTGATTCTTCATAGACCTAATCTAGTCTGAAACTATCTTTAGTATGCTAAATCAAGAATGCATTTTGGAAATTAAAATTGACAACTAACTTTACATACCAACGCTAGTGGGTTCAACCGACTAATGCTCTAACAAGATGGGTGATAACTCATTCCCTCCCATGTCTTG
Organism: Papaver bracteatum; assembly: GCA_023529315.1. Taxonomy (NCBI): domain Eukaryota; kingdom Viridiplantae; phylum Streptophyta; class Magnoliopsida; order Ranunculales; family Papaveraceae; genus Papaver; species Papaver bracteatum. The sequence goes on along the minus strand of JAJJWX010003254.1, from coordinate 606,757 downwards.
TGCGAGCACTGCGCCTATCGCTGAGCTAGTGAATGTCGTATATAGGTAGAGGGGGACTCCCCTTATGGTCGGCATGAGAACCTTGGGGCTGATGAGGCATTGCTTAAATTTTTCGAAAGCGGCACATTGCACTTTCTCCCATACGAAGGCTACATCTTTCTTAAGTAATGGGAGAAACGCGGTCATCAGTTACACTAGGCCAGGTACGAAGCACCGTATGTATGGTATCCATCCTATAAAGGCTTACAGTTCATTTGCGTTTGTTGGTGGCGCTATGGTTTTGATTGCCTCAACTTTGTTAGGATATACCCAAATCCCTTCAGTGGTCACCACAAAGCCCAAGAACTTTCCTGATGTTACCCCAAAGACGCATTTGAGGGGATTCATTTTGAGTTTGAACCTCCTACATCTCTCAAAGGTCGTTTTCAAGTGGGTGATGTGATCCATAGCCTCATGTGTCTTGACAACTATATCATCGACAAATACCTCTACTGTGTGATGTAGCAAGTCATGGAATATGGAATTCATGGAGCGTTGATATGTAGCGAAAGACATCACTAAGTAGTAGAAATTTCCATATGGGGTTTGAAAATCGGTCTTTTTGCATCTAACGGATCCATGATTATTTGATTGTATCCGCTGAATCCATCCATGAAGGAGAATTGGCTCTTACCCCCTGTCGCGTCCAGAGTCATGTCGATATTAGGCAACGTGAAATTTTCCTTCGGGCACGCCCGATTTAGGTCCCTATAGTCAACACAACACCTGATCTTTCCACTCTTTTTTACTACAAATACGACGTTAGCCAACCACATCGGGTGTTGGATAGGCTTGATAAACCTAGCCTTTAGCAGTCATTATATTTCTTCTTTGATCGCCATAGCTGTGGCTCTAGGTAACTCTCTATTCCTTTGCTTCACCGGCTTGAATTCGGGTGAAACTCCAAGATTATGAGCCACCATACTTCTGTCTAGACCCGGCAGTTCATCATAATCAAAAGTAAAGACATCCTTGTAATCCTTAAGTAGTGCGATCAATGCTTTTCTTTAATCTTCATCCAAGTTCTTGCTTATCATGATGGGGCACTTTTCCTTCAGTGTCCCTATGTTAATTTCCTCTATACCATCCATAATGTGGTCTTATGGCATTTGTTTTTCTGCAGCTTTTGGGGGCGCGTCCATGAGCTGATCTCGTAGGTCCTCATCACCCATTGTGTTGTAAGGTAGCTCAGCTAGTCTGTGCACGGATTCCTCAGAGGGAGTCTCCACTTCACTCATTGACTCATCGGAAAAATCTTGTATTTCCGCGGGTACTCCCTCAGCTAATTGCTATAAGCGATACACGTTCCCTCTATCTGGCTTAGAGAAATGCTGAAATTTGGGTTTCTCCTCTTTCTTCCTTTTCCTCTCAGGGGGAACGTCATCCTTGATGGGCTAAATGCGGACTTGGTCGGCTCTGTTTTTTCTTCCTCTTCCCATTTAGGGAGCGGGGTAAGTCATATTTCAGGTATTTCTTCCGTCTCTTTTGATTCATTGTAGAAGACTGTGTCCGCCATGTATGCTTCCTCTAGCTCAAAGGGATTTTGCGTTTCCGGGATCCGGTACTGTCTTACCCCTATATTTTTCTTGACGCATTGATGTTATGTCAACGCCACCACCTTGTGATTGAGTAACCATCCCCTTCCTAGCAGTACATGAAACGTGGTATCATCCTCTAGCATGTAGAATTGTGTGAGTGCTCGGATGGGTCAAACTATTAGGACTAGGCTGACGATTCCGATGGCTGTTTGAGTGTGACCTCCAAACCCTCTTACCACTTTACTTCGCATCCTGATTGCAGATCGCGGCACTCCTATGATGTTTAGTGTGTACATGGGGATTAGGTTTAGAGACGCGCCTCCGTCCACAAAGGCTCTCTTCAACGACTACTTGTTGACGTGAACCGTTAAGTACAAGGGCCTAAGGTTTTCCCCGGGTAGCAGATGTCCTCGTCTATAAACACGATCGCCTCTTTGGGGAGAGGATCATAAGGCTTTCCTGACGTAATAGCTGCTATGACCTTGGACGCTTCTTTGATTTGATTTTCGTTAAAGCCGAGGGAATCGAAGAATTATTGGGCTAACACTGTTTGAGAGAACTTACTAGCCACGCCATCTTTATTGTAAACGCCGTGTTGTCCATCTCGACTTCATATGTTTCTTCCTTATCATCCCAAGGCCTTCAAACATCTCTGCTTGGGTCATGTGAGGGAATCATGATGTGACGCTGAATTACCTTACCATCCTTGGATTTTCTCATCTCGATATCTCCTATCTCCATCTTCTTTTGGAACATTCTTCGGAGGTTATATCAATAAACCATGGGGTGTTGTATCCTTTGGTGGAAGTAGCAATACCTGACATCATTTTTGTCGAGAGCGCTAGGATCCATTTTTGTCGGAGGAAGTTGGGTTTCTTTGTTTGCTATCCATTGCTCCAATAGACATATAATTTGTTCCTTGCTGCAAGGCAAGGGTGGGGGAAGCGCTTGTGTGCTCCAGCTTTCTCGGTTATTGCTATAACGGATGCTTCTAGGTGTGGTTGAGACGGTGTTAACTGTGTTGCACCAGGCGTAGTCCGAGTTATTATCCTCAACACAATCAGCGATCCTTGCCTCCGCTTCTTCTAGTTCGATGAAATTCGGGAAGCGAAAGTTAACCAGGTTTTTCTTGAAGGATGGAGTCATTCCGCGTACACATATTTCTACTAAAACTTCTTCCTTGTTGTCTTCGTGGCATTCTAGAGTAAGAAGGCAAAACCTAGCGATATATTTTCCTATCTCTTCGCTAGGCGCTGATTGCACTTGCTCAATTCTATAGTCGTAACCCTTTTTTTTTGCCGAATAGAATTTTCTGAGGAAGAGAGTGGACGCAGTTGACCATGAGCTAATGCTTCCTGGTTTTAGGTTATCATACCAAGTAAATGATGTACCGGTCAGCGACTTCGGAAATTCCTTCATGCAGAATTTCCCATTAGCGGGATGATCATTCATAGTAGATAGAAATCGACTGAGGTGTTCCCGCGCGTTTCCCTGGCCATTGTATACCTTGAACTTTGGCGAGGTATAGTCTTCAGGATACTAATACTCCGTCACTTCAGAAGAGTATGGGCTAGCCATGAAGTCATAGTTGTGTTGCTTTACAACTCTGTAATTCGTCTCCAAATACTTCTCAATCGCCTCTTGCGTCATATTTATGGGTTCTTCCCCTTCACCCATTGTAGCTTCCACCACTCCTTTAGTGTTTTGTTCGGCGCTGGAGGCTTTCATAAGTTTCCTTAATTCTTGCTCTCTGCGTACATGTTCCTCTAGCTCATGTCGTATTTCTCCCATTGAAGGTTGTGTGGGTGGAATTTCCTCAACTTCTTGATGTTTGTTTCTCTGGGGTGTCTGATTTCCTTACTTGTGTGATCAGATATGAGACTATTCCTACCCTCTCGCCTTCTAGGTTGAGCGAAAGGATGTTTGGTCGGTCCTCTATCGCGCCTAAGCAAGCGCCTCCTAAGTGTGTCATGGTGAACTAGGCACGAGCCTCCTGGTGTGGTCTCCAAATGTTGAGGGGTGGATTCAGTTCTAGTCCTACCCGTCCTAACTACACCAAATGACCTCACTTTTCCAAGAATAGTAAGAGAGAGAGTTTTTTTTCCATTGAACCTTGGCCTTCTTTATATAGACTTTCCTAAAAGTCCCTCCTTTTATGACATCATGACATATGTCCTAAACCTCCTTAAATACTCCTAATGTCATTCCTTAACATAACCTCCTCCTTATTTATTAATCCCTTCCTTGTCATTTTTACCTCATGGGTATTTTCTCATTGGACTTGGGCCTAGTCCCCAAGTCCCCATGCTTCATACTAGACTTGTATACCCTCTTGGGGGCACCCCGAACCCGTTTAAGGGGTATTATTTTCATGTATCAACAACAGGTGTAGTAGAAAAGATGTCAACTTCAATGAAAATAAGTGTTGGTGCTGATGAAGAGGTACTTTGATAGGTGTCTAAAACACCTTTTTAGTTATCTATTGTTTATGCTTTCTCTGCTAGTTTTCTTGTTAATTATGTATCTTATGTTTTGTTTTTGAGTATTTAGGCACTTTGGAGTCATTTGGAACAAAAGAAGAAGAAACAGTGCGAAAGCCTCATCTCATGTGCGATGGCTGTTGGAGGCGGATTATTTCTTATTATTTGATTTTATTTCTTCATCTCTGTCTGAAAAGCATGTCGGCTTTAGTGATGCAAATTATGTCTGAAAAGCATGACAACTTTAGTGATGAATAGACATTTAATAGGAGAAGTGGATATGAAAAGTAAAAGATGACTATTGTTGGAATTCAAGAAGAGCAAGAGCGTCATTCACAGGCGAGCGATGTTTGGAACCAGCTAAGATTGCACAAGAAGGAGTGATGAACTGTCAGTTTTCTGAGACTGACAGGCCAAATGGTCAGTGGGTGGCCTGCATTAATCTGTCAGGTGCCTATAGTTTTTCTGCTCATTACTTCCCCCTAAATTCAAGAGAAATGTTTCTCTTTTCATTTCGAGCCTCACCTGAAATCAAGACGAACATAGAGACGGCTGCTGTGAATTCGTGAAGAACTCAAGGAGAAATTGAGAAGATGAAGCTGTTTTGAAAGATCGACAGTTTATGAAGAATTATTTGATATGTTTGTTTCTGATTAAGGTTAGGGACTCTTACTGGTGGTTGAGAACAGATTGAGAAGAATCCAGGGTTGAATTTAGCTGGGGGACAAATTGGTGCTTGTTGATGGGTTATGGTGGCGATTTAGAACAGGGTTAAGAATGGTTTTTGGTTGAATTAGGTGTTGGGTTGCTTGAATCAAGAAATCAGGGAAGATGTTATTGAGTTAGGGTTTACTGAATGTTGCAGTCAGATTTGGGTGTGAGTGATGTCTGAAATTGAAGTTGGTCATAGTAGTTGAGTCTGATGTTGTTATTAAAGCAATTTAGGCTTTGAGAAAAGGTTTTGAGCTAATGTGTGTTGGATCTGTGATCCTGTGTTGATGGCGTATTGAACTTGCTAATATCAAGAGAAGAAAATAAATCTTGTCCACTACAAGCCTTGGGTTGGAGTTTTGCCGTGAGAGTTCGAAATTGAAAGGCGGTGAGTAAGAGGATGAAATTGCAGACATTCATGTGTATATGAAAGATTCATGGAATTTCAGTTGTGTTGTGGGTGTTGTGAAGAAGTGGAGTTTGCTATGTGGAATGAGATTGAGGTTGCAGCTCAGATGGAGCTAGTGGATGGGTGATTTCTGAGAATGAGGAGGCTATAGAATTGAAGTTGCAGTTGTGTTGCAGTGAGTAGATGGAATTGGTGGTGAAGCAGTGGTGGTATTGTATTCACTTAGGAGATGCAAATGGTTTGCTCTGCCTATGGGTATGCTGTTGATGTTGGAGTTTAAACTAAGAAGTAACTGAGTCATTGCGGTGGGTATTATGGTTTCTGGTACTTGAAATACTGAATCGCTGGTGGTTGTTATGCAGCATCTCTGGTAGAGTTCATACATAACAAGTAGATGTATGCCTAGGTTGTGTGTTGTGAATTGCAGGAACTGGTGATTGCAGGATTTAGATATGGTGATGATAATGTTAAGAGTACCAAGGGTTAGATGTAAGTAAGGAGGTGTTGTTGCTATCTTGGGTTGAGCAAATGAGTATGCTGTTAAAATGATGATTTTAGGATGAGTTGTAACTAGTTATGGAATGAAGCAGAATAAGCCAGTGTCGCAGGTGAATGAACTGTAACGGATGGAATAATGGCTCAAGCAATGAAAGATGGCAGAATGAGTTAGCTATGCAGCCGCAGTTATGGCAATGAATTGTTCCAAATGATACGAGCATGTGGCCTGAGATGGTTGAACAAAGAATGAACTGATAGTGGTGACTTGTTGCTGCTGTAAAAGTGAACAAGAGGATCAATGGGCTAATGGAATGAGTTGGTGATGATGCTGCGATGGAACTGGCAGAAGACTGTTGGTGAATAAGAAAAGATGGATGTGATGGGAGCATTGCAGTGGCGAGTCTAAGGCTGGAGTTTTAATAGCAGATTGCAGAGATGAGTTGCGATGGAATGGAATTGAAATGAGATGCTGATGCTGAATGGAGTTCACAGGGTGTGCTTCCATGGGAACTGCAGGTACAAGCCAATGCAGGTTATGATAGATTGAGATATGATACAATGGAAGTAAAGCAGGAGGTTATTCATGCTGTTGGTAGTGATCAAATTATGAAATGGTGATGACAGTGTCACATGGGATGTGGTCTAAATATTTGTGGGAAAAGATGAGATTGTCTCAGTGAATAGTTGTAGGTTCTGTAGTAGTTGAAATGGATCACAGTTGATGGTGGTGCCTAGATGCATGTTATGGATGACTTGAATTGCAGTTGAATTGAAGCTAGAAATGATGGAAACTGATATTTCTATGAGGAGATGCAGCAAGACTGAGAAATGAGCAGAGAAAGTTACAGGGAACAACCATCATGGCTGGGTATGTAATCATTGTACAACACAACTCTAGACTTGCAAAAGCCTTGGTATGATCAACTCAAACCAGTCAGCTTAGCTGACCTAGTTTGACTATTCTTTGACTCAGTTGACTCGACTGAGTTGACTACACTGACCGGTCACCTGAGCTCCGTTCCGTTGTCGGATTCTGGCCAAGTTCCGGCCATAACCCCGATTTTCCGGCGAGCGGTTTTGGGACATGTATTCTACATGGATTTCTCTCACTTGTGGGCTTGGTGGATTTCTATCTAATGGACTTTGAAGACTAGACCTAATTTTAGAAGTTGGAGAAAAAGGCTACAAAAGGAAAAAGTTTTCTACAACTTGGATATGACGTATTATTCTTGGAGCAGAGGAGATAGCCGCTTTTGTTTACGCTACTAGGGTTTGCTTTGCTTTCATCTTCTTTATTTGATTATTGATTATGATGAACTCCATAGCTATGAGTAGCTAAATCTTATATTACTGGTTAAGGATGTAGTCCTATTTCTAAAACTTGTGCTTGAGTTATGTATTATTTTTCTCTCTTTGTTTTCGTTCAAATCTCTACTGCTTTTAATAATCACATGATTGATGTATTGTGATAGGATATAGATGTTTGGTTAGTTAAGTGGCCAATTAATTGAACTTGCATCTTGTCCATAGCTATTTTAGGGTTTTTCATCGAACGATAACCTTGAATACAAGTAGCATGATATGACTATAGTTTGTAGTGATACACTCTTATAATCATATGTAGAGTTTGACCGGTGTCCGAATTGTCATGCACAATGTATGACAATTGCATTGATTAGCTTATTTCCCAAACTTAATGCTCCTAGGAATTGAACTTAATTAGCGCAAGGCGTTAGGTTATTCTTTAGGTAGAATTCACATACGCAGCTCTAATGTGTGTGTTGGTAAACTTAGGAAATTATTAGATTATCTTGATCTCTTGATATTCTAGGCTTTTGATAATAAAAGAGATTAAATCGTAATTCTAATCATATATGCAAGCACATGTTTAAGATTGAAGATGAATTCCTTGACCAATATCTTTATCTCATTGATTACTTCCAACTATTTACTTTGCTTTTATTTTACTTTTATTTTACAAAAATCAGAAATCCCCCCTTTTGGTTACTAAGAAACTAGAATTTGATAACAACAATCACCTCTCCGTGGATACGAACTCTTCCTTACTTTATACTTCATTTATATTTTGTTGAGTAAGAAAGTGAATTATTTTTTATGCATACGATTGCGATCAAATTTTGGCGCCGTTGTCGGGGAGGCGTACGGCTTGTTATTTTGTTTTAGTTTCTTATTTTGATGTTACTTTAATCTCGTTTTTGAGAATTGTGTTTCATGTACTTTGCTGAAATACAAACAGAAGAGGCGATGGGTGATGCAAATCGTACACTCATGGAGTTGGCTTCTCACAAGCTGGATACACAACATGGGTGTATTCAAACAAACTGTACTTTCGAGATCAATCCGGGGTTTCTTAGGGAATTGCCAAAGTTCCATAGCATGGTGAATGAAGACCCAAACAAGCATCTTATGGACTTCTACACCATTGTCATGGCCGTGCTTCCAGCGGATACTGATGCGGATGGTGCAATGTTGAAAGTTTTTCAATTCTCTTTGGCGGATAGTGCTAAGGATTGGTTATATTATTTGCCTTCCGAAAGTGTCACAACATGGAATGGGTTGAAGAAACTCTTATTAGAGAGATATTTTCCTGCATCAAAGTCTACTCAAATTCGCAAGGAGATTTGTGGGATGAAGCAAAATGTGGGAGAATATTTATATGAATGTTGGGAACGATACAAGAGATTGGTGGCAAGCTGCCCTCATCACCAATTTAGTGATGCAATGATTATCCAATACTTATATGAAGGTCTCCAAGCAAGTGATATAAATCTTATTGACATTGCAAGTGGTGGTGCACTTATGAACAAGACGGTGACACAAGCTAGAGAGTTGATTGAGATTATGGCAGCAAATTCTCAACAATTTTCAAGTCGTGGATCAGAACCACCTATCAAGGGAGTTAATCAAGTTGATGAGATTATTGAATTACGTCAACAAATGAGCAATATGATGGCAATGATGCAAAAAATAGCAGCAGCAGTGGTTGTAAAACTATCACGCCCAGCTTATGAGAACGTAGAGCATGTCAATGCTATATTCTCAACTCAGCGGTATGATGTTTACTCCAACACTTACGGGCAAGTTGCAAGTGCAAGTTCTGTTTACAGCCATCCGAATGAGTTCCAACAACAAGTGCAACAACCACAACAAGGGCATAATCCAAAATTGGAGAAGATGGCTTCTTTAGTGGAGGCTCTAATGTCCGTGGTACATCAAAATTAACAACTAGCGATCTTAAATCAACAAAAAACGGATAATGCAATTAAGGAGTTGCAATCACAAGTTGGTCAACCGCAACACCAACAATTCCAGCAACAATAACAACCACCTGAAAATCAAGGGTCCAATATGGAAGAGTTGCTGAAATCTTTTATGCAAAGAACGGAGGGTGTGGTCCAGGACTTGCAAACACAAGTTGGTTCAATGGCCGAGGAGATTAATCAGATTTTCCCCAAATTCCCAAGGTAACTAAATCCAACTCTAAACCTCTTGTTTCTACTTATGTTCATCCTCTACCTTTTCCTGGAAGGTTCGCTAAAGCTAATGAGAAGGTGGAACAAGATAGGGATATTTGGGATGTTTTTAAGAAGGTCCAAGTGAATATTCCACTCATTGAAGTAATTAGGCAATCTCCTCGCTATGCAAAGTGTGTAAAAGAATTTTTCACTAACAAGTACAAGCTAATCGGTAATTTGGTAATGAGTGTGGGGTAAAACGCTTCGGCATATCTTACGAAGAAACTCCCACCTAAATTGAAAGATCCCGGTAGTTTCACTATTCCATGCACTATTGGTAAAACAAGGTTTGCAAGAGCTATGTTAGATTTAGGAGCGTCTATTAATGTTATGCCTACTTCGATTTATGATGCTTTAAATCTTTGTACTCTCAAGAAAACTGGCATAATTATTCAACTTGCCGATAGATCTAATGTTTACTTTAAAGGGATTGTTGAGGATGTTTTGGTGCAGGTAAAAGGACTAATATTTCCAGTGGATTTCTACGTTTTAGACATGAGTGATGTGAATTCATCCTCGTCTATACCTTTACTGTTGTGTATACCATTTATGAGTACCGCTAGAACGAAGATTGATGTCCACAATGGAACCTTGACTATGGAGTTCGATGAAGAAGTCATACACTTCAACATCTTTGAGGCGAGGAAACATCCAAGTACCATTCAATCAGATTTCCATAATGTGTTGGAAGCCGGCTAAGGCGTAACAAGCAAGGAGTAAGTCGGGCTGACGACTTTAAACCAAGCGCCAAGTGGGAGGCAACCCACCAATTTTGTATCTTTATCTTTATCTTTTTTATTTTTAAGCATTTTTTATTTTATCTTTATTTTCTTTGTCTTTGCATATCATTTGCGGAATTTCCCACCTTGAACTTTCCTTGGACGATTCAATTTTACATTGAGGACAATGTAAAGTTTAAGTGTGGGGGAACATTTATATGTTTGTACAGTTTGTTTGATGCTTTTAGTTAAAAAAATGCTTTATAAACTCCGAAATCTAGAAACTTGTGCCTTTAGGATGACACCATTAGTGGATGGAACCATTTTGATTGCAGGAGTTGGGGAACCAATTAACTAAAAGAACGGACATAGCTCAGAAATTACAAATAACATGATAGTTGTTACCATATCTCGGAATATCACCATATCACGTTCTATTTTTACTTTTCCATATTTATCTATTATTTTCTAAGTGCTTTGGTGGATCACTAAACATCGACTTGTTATTACTGCTAGGATGAAATAGAGTGATTGAGTTGCTAAACAAAAAAGAAGAAAAAAAAAAACCGACCATTTAGACCAAACGGAATAAAAATGACACTTGGATAGCAGTATGTGTGAATTCACATTGTCCCTGTCTCCGTCGCCTAAACAAGCGTGGAATACAGGATCCAAGGAAACTATCACATACTTGCTGACAAAAAAGCATGCGCTTGGATCCAAAAGATCTAATCATGCTGTCTAAAAAAAAATAGTGAAAAAGAAAAGAAAAAGAAAAAGAAAAGAAAATAATAAAAATATATTATTATTGTTGAATAAAGTCGACTAGTGGTTCCCTTGTATATGCCAGTTGCGTTGATGTAGAATTAAGATTGTTGACCACTGGTTCCCTTATATATGCCAGTGTGTTGACACTAGAATTTAGACCAGTAGCTCAATCCAATAGGATGCATAGGTTCATCTTGGAGGTGACCTTCAGACAGATATGGGAAACACCGATCACTTGTTAACATTCGCCAACATCTACATCTATATCCATCTTCTTAATCTTTTCATTGTGATTGTGGTTGTTAGTTTCCGAGTATTGTGGTTTGTTCGACTATCTAATTAAAGCTTTATTTACTTATATATGAATTGAATTTGCGCAAGGTACCTCCTCCTGTAGTCATTTTGGATTCGTTCATTGATTTGTCACAAATAGACGGAGTTGGAAATATAGGTTTTGTAGGTAGACCTCTTGTAAACCTTCACGAGATTAAAACTCGTCCACTAGGGACACCTAGGGGTTCAAAGGCTTGTTATTTATGCTAAGAGTAACCGTAGCCTCGACGACACGTAGTTGTATGTATGCTTTATAATTATTTTGTTTGATTTGCTCGAGGACTAGCAAAGTCTAAGTGTGGGGGAATTTAATATGTGTCTAAAAAAAAATTTTAGTTATCTATTGTTTATGCTTTCTCTCCTAGTTTTCTTGTAAATTATGTATCTTATGTTTTGTTTTTAAGTATTTAGGTACTTTGGAGTCATTTGGAACAAAAGAAGAAGAAACAGTGCGAAAGCCTCATCTCATGTGCGATGGATGTTGGAGGCGTATTATTTCTTATTATTTGATTTTATTTCTTCATCTCTGTCTGAAAAGCATGTCGGCTTTAGTGATGCAAATTATGTCTGAAAAGCATGAAAACTTTAGTGATGAATAGACATTGAAGAGGAGAAGTGGATATGAGAAGTAAGAGACGACTATTGTTGGAATTCGAGAAGAGCAAGAGCATCATTCACGGGCGAGCGATGTTTGGAACCAACTAAGATTGCGCAAGAAGGAGTGATGAACTGTCAGTTTTCGGAGACTGACAGGCCAAATGGTCAGTGGGTGGCCTGCATTAATCTGCCGGGTGCCTATAGTTTTTATGCTCATTACTTCCCCCTAAATTTAAGAGAAATGTTTCTCTTTTCATTTCGAGCCTCACCTGAAATCAAGACGAACAGAGAGACGGCTGCTGTGAATTCGTGAAGAACTCAGGGAGAAATTGAGAAGATGAAGCTTTTTTTAAAGATCGACAATTTATGAAGAATTATTTGATAGGTTTTCTTCTGATTAAGGTTAGGGACTCTTACTGGTGGTTGAGAACATATTGAGAAGAATCCAGGGTTGAATTTAGCAGGGGGACAAATTGGTGCTTGTTGATGGGTTATGGTGGCGATTTAGAACAGGGTTAAGAATGGGTTTTGGTTGAATTAGGTGTTAGGTTTTTTGAGTCAAGAAATCAGGGAAGATGTTATTGAGTTAGGGTTTACTGAATGTTGCAGTCAGATTTGGGTTTGAGTGATGTCTGAAATTGAAGTTGGTCATGGTAGTTGAGTCTGGTGTTGTTATTAAAGAAATTTAGGCTTTGAGAAAAGGTTTTGAGCTAATGTGTGTTGGATCTGTGACCCTGTGTTGATGGCGTATTGAACTTCCTAATATCAAGAGAAGAAAAGAAATCTTGTCCACTATAATCCTTGGGTTAGAGTTTGGCCGTGAGAGTTCGAAATTGAAAGGCGGTGAGTAGGAGGACGAAATTGCATGCAGTCATGTATATATGAAAGATTCATGGAATTTCAGTTATATTGTGGGTGATGTGAAGAAGTGGAGTTTGCTATGTGGAATGATATTGAGGTTGCAGCTCAGATGGAGCTAGTGGATAGGTGATTTCTGAGAATGAGGAGGCTATAGAATTGAAGTTGCAGCTGTGTTGCAGTGAGTAGATGGAATTGGTGGTGAAGCAGTGGTGGTATTGTATTCACTTAGGAGATGCATATGGTTTACTATGCCTGTGGGTATGTTGTTGTTGTTGGAGTTTAAACTAAGAAGTAACTGAGTCATTGCGGTGGGTATTATGATTTCTGGTACTTGAAATACTGAATCGCTGGTGGTTGTTATACATCATCTCTGGTAGAGTTCAGACATAACAAGTAGATGTATTCCTAGGTTGTGTGTTGTGAATTGCAGGAACTGGTGATTGCAGGATTTAGATATGGTGCTGATAATGTTAAGAGTACCAAGGGTTAGATGTAAGTAAGGAGGTGTTGTTGCTATCTTTGGTTGAGCAAATGAGTATGCTGTTAAAATGATGATTTTAGGATGAGTTGCAACTAGTTATGGAATGAAGCAGAATGAACCAGTGTCGCAGGTGAATGAACTATAACAGATGGAAGAATGTCTCAAGCAATGAAAGATGGAAAAATGAGTTGGCTATGCAGCCGCAGTTATGGCAATGAATTATTCCAAATGGTACGAGCATGTGGCCTGAGATGGTTGAACAAAGAATGAACTGATAGTGGTGACTTGTTGTTGCTGTAAAAGTGAACAAGAGCATCAATAGGATAATGGACTGAGTTGGTGATGACGCTGCGATGGAACTGGCAGAATACTGTTGGTGAATAAGAAAAGATGGATGTGCTGGGAGCATTGCAGTGGCGAGTCTAAGGCTGGAGTTTTAATAGAAGATTTCAGAGATGGGTTGCGAGGGAATGGAATTAAAATTAGATGCTGGTGCTGAATGGAGTTCACAGGGTGTGCTGCCATGGGAACTGCAGGTACAATCCAATGCAGGTTGTGATAGTTTGAGCTGTGATGCATTGGAAGTAAAGCAGGAGGTTAGTCATGCTGTTGGTAGTGATCAAATTATGAAATGGTGATGATAGTGTCACATGGGATGTGGTCTGAATGTTTGTGGGAAAAGATGAGATTGTCTCAGTGAATAGCTGTAGGTTCTGTAGTGGTTGAAATGGATCACAGTTGATGGTGGTGCCTAGATGCATGTTAGGGATGACTTGAATTGCAGTTGAATTGAAGCTAAAAATGATGGAAACTGATATTGCTATGAGGAGATGCAGCAAGACTGAGAAATGAGCATAGAAAGTTACAGGGAACATCCATCATGGCTGGGTATGTAATCATTGTGCAACACAACTCTGGACTTGCAAAAGCCTTGGCCTGATAAACTCAAACCAGTCAGCTGAGCTGACCCAGTTTGACTATTCTTTGACTCACTTGACTCGACTGAGTTGACTACTTTGACCGGTCACCTGAGCTCCGTTCCGGTGTCGGATTCCGGCCAAGTTCCGTCCATAACCCCATTTTTCCGATGAGCGCTTTTGGGAAAGGTTTTCTACATGGATTTCTCTCACTTGTGGGATTGGTGGATTTCTATCTAATGGACTTTGAAGACTAGACCTAATTTTAGAAGTTGGAGAAAAAGGCTACAAAATGAAAAAGTTTTCTACAACTTGGATATGACGTATTATTCTTGGAGCAGAGGATAGAGCCGCTTTTTTTTACGCTACTAGGGTTTGCTTTGCTTTCATTTTCTTTATTTGATTATTGATTATAATGAAATCCATAGCTATGAGTAGCTAAATCTTATATTATTGGTTAAGGATGTAGTCCTATTTCTAAAACTTGTGCTTGAGTTATGTATTAGTTTTCTCTCTTTGTTTTCGTTCAAATCTCTACTGCTTTTAATAATCACATGATTGATGTATTGTGATAGGATATAGATGTTTGGTTAGTTAAGTGACCAATTAATTGAACTTGCATTTTGTCCATAGCTATTTTAGGGTTTTTCATCGAGCGATAACCTTGAATACAAGTAGCATGATATGACTATAGTTTGTAGTGATACACTCTTATAATCATATGTAGAGTTTGACCATTGTCCGAATTGTCATGCGCAATGTATGACAATTGCATTGATTAGATTATTTTCCAAACTTAATGCTCCTAGGAATTGAACTTAATTAGCGCAAGGCGTTAGGTTATTCTTTAGGTAGAATTCACATACGCAGCTCTAATGTGTGTGTTGGTAAACTTAGGAAATTATTAGATTATCTTGCTCTCTTGATATTCTAGGCTTTTGATAATAAAAGAGATTAAATCGTAATTCTAATCATATATGCAAGCACATGTTTAAGATTGAAGATGAATTCCTTGACCAATATCTTTCTCTCATTGATTACTTCCAACTATTTACTTTGCTTTTATTTTACAAAAATCAGAAATCCCCCCTTTTTTGCTACTAAGAAACTAGAATTTGATAACAACAAGCGCCTCTCCGTGGATACGAATTCTTCCTTACTTTATACTTCATTTATATTTTGTTGAGTAAGAAAGTGAATTATTTTTGACGCATACGACTGCGACCATACTTGCAGGTACTATGGATGGTGTGAGAGATATAGTTGTGGAAGTACTTGAGAAAGCAAACAAATTGGCATATGAAAAGAGGCACTCATCAAATTTTATATCTCTGGAAATGATGATTTTATTTGTATGAGGATTGAAGTACTTATATCCTTTGTGCATATGAATGTAACCAAGAAAAATGCATTGAACATATCTTGGTTCCAATTTAGGACTATTGAACTTTCTCAAGCATGGATAGCAAGCACAACCAAAATTGTGTAAGAACAGGTAATCAAGTTTAAGATTGAACAAACATTCCAGAGGTGATAGTTGATCTATATTTGGTGTAGGTAATTTGTTAATTAAGAAATTGGCAGTTTCAATGACCAAAAATATATTGGTAAAGAAGCATGATGCAATAGGGCCAAACCAGTTTCTACAATGTGTCTGTGTTTTATTTCATGCAATAGACATTCCTATATTCACCACCCCGATCAGATTAAATAAATTTGATTCTTCTATTAAGTTGATTCTCAACAAGATGTGTGAATTTAATAAGTGTGGCAAGAATTTCAGACTTATAAGCTAAAGGATACAACCATGTGAACTTACTAAATGAATCAATAAAATAAACATAGTATTTGTAGCCATTAGTGGAACACAGTGGTGATACCTATAGATCTGAATAAATCAAATCTGAAGGACCACAAAAAATATTAGTGCTTGAGCCAGTTGGATAAGGAAGTGCATGTCTTTTGGCTAACTGACATGAAAAACAAATTATAGAAGATAAATGAGAATCAATAAGAATGTGCTTGAGTGTCTGGTAGGCTGGATGACCAAGTTTATTGTGCCATTGTGCTGGTGAACTCCATGTGATACAAGCCATTTCTAATAGGACCATGAAGTAAAATCTTGTGTAGATAATCATTTGGTGGATATGTATTGTGTAGATGATTATTTGGACTAGCATATTGTTGATCAAACTGGTTTAAACCTGAAGATAATTTCTGTTGCTGAGTAACATTAGCAAAAGCAACATTAAGATCTAATTTGGATTCATCATTAACTCTAGCTTCTTCAGACAAGAGTAAACCTAAGAGTTCAGATGAAGTAATGAGGTTCTCATTCTTTAGTTGTTGAGTACAAATCGAGGTTTTGAAGGCATTGAACTTAGAAGGTAAACTTTGTAGGATATGAATTACTAAATATTCATCAGATACAACTCTATCAATTTGAGCTAATTTATGTGAATTTGAACGTGCTCTATTAAAATAAACTAACATCGAATCTGAGCTTTTCTTTAATCAAATCAGATCAGTTTTAATTTGTAAAAGACGAGATTTAGTAGTAGAATTATAGTTTTTCTCTAATCGATTCCAGATCTCATGAGAAAATGTGAAATCTATAACCTGAGAATGAAATTCTTCTGTACAGGAAGAAAATAACCAAGATAAAAGAGCAAAGTCTTGATTTACCCAATAAGTGTACGCTGGATTCGGAACGAATTCGTTATCAGGATCAATATCAACAAACGCAGGATCATTGACAATAGAAGCACCATCAGTAAATGTTCGACGAAGATATTTCAGAGGACAATGAAAATAACCATCAACAAATCAAAGGAGATCATAACTTCGTAGTAATGGAGCGATTTGTGATTTCCATAGAGGATAATTGGTTGCAGATAGTTTTGATGGTGGTTTGAAGAAATGTAGACGATCTCGGATTTCGGCTTGTCTCGGCTGTGCCCAAGACAAGTTCATCTCGCCGAGATTTTTGTTGAACTTACCGGCTAGCTTTCCGGAGTCACTGCCCATTTTTTTTTGTATATATATTAAATGTTTTATATTATCAGTATATATATAAGATATAAGAACACCTAAATAACAGGTGTATACACAATTTAATATTTATGAAACACGTGTTCTTATGCAAAAAAATAGGAAACTAAGTGTCGTGATTGATATATCTTCCCTACCCTCATCCTTTGTCAGCCTTTACCGATATAGAGAGTTTGATAAAATAAATAAAACCCAGAAAAACCAAAAGAGCAAGAGAAGGATTGATGGACTGATGTTGATTGCGAAGGAGTTAACTGAGATGGAGATTAATTGGGGTTTCTTTTGATTCGAGTTGCAACAGTTGTTGTGGTTGAATAAACGAAACAACTTGCTACTATCGAAAACAGTGAGAAGAAACAGATAAAGAAGAAGAAGCTGATCTTGTTTTAGAATGATTTGGTGGTATCTGTATGTGTAGGTTTTCCTAATTTTGGATTTTTGGTTGTTATCTGTAATAGCTTAAAGATATGATTTTTCAAACCCTTATTTCCATTTCCGTTTCTCTTTCTATTGATTATGTGTAAAGATTTTGAAGCAGAGAAGTAGTACAAATCACTGATTATAATTAATCATGAAAAAATTCCATATGAGTGATGAAAATTGGGGACGATCTCGGCCGAGATTAGACCGATCTAGGCGAGATTAGAACCGTTCCGGCGGAATTCTCAGTGAAATTTCGTGTAGCCGAAAACTTGTAATTCGTTCATTGCATGAGCGAAAACGGGAAAATCGCCGGAGTTTCAGCCGAGACAGCCGAAATCGACTACATTGGTTTGAAGGTTAATGGAATGTGTTTGTTTGAATTTGTCATTTGAAACTAGGTTGATTAGAGATTTGGTAAGAATATTTGAAATTAATTAGGGTTTGAAAAGATAACTGATACCATATTGAGAAGATTAAATGTCGTTAAAGATTCTTCTCAGTTTGATTTCATTTCAATCTTTCTAATTGTTTTTCTTACAGACACAGACAGGCACACAGACTCAATTTAAACTCCTGAGAACAACAACTTATACAGCCGGTGATTAACGTACAACTGACTGTCAGGTGGCAATTAACACACACACTCTCAAAGCACATGCGCAGACACATACAATTCACATGAGTACAATGCAGTTTCCTAACATGATAATTGGTTTACTAGCTAAAAAGGTTAGGAAATTTAGGAATTCTGTTTTTACTATTAAGCATATGTCACACGATAATAGTGATAAATTCTTCTAAGCATTTGTAAGCGGCAGTGCCTAAATTGGTTTAACTTTCCTGCCGTCTTTAGGGGCGACCCCAAAATAATTAGGGGCTACACAAAACGATAAAAAATGTTATAATTGGTAGGTTATTTCACAATCGGTAGATAATTTCCGGGGCGTTTTTTTTTTAATGGCCAATCTACTCTTTACAATCGGTAGATAACTTTACAGTCGGAAGTTAATCCATAATCGGGAGTCAATTTAGTTTCTTTAACTTCCGAATATAAAGTATCCCCAAAATAAAATCCTCTATCCATAATCGGTAGTCAAGATAGTTCATATAACTACCGAATATAAAGTAGCCCCAAAATCAGATTTCGCAATTTTTTTTTTTTTTTGGAATTTTGGTTGAGCCTATAATCGGTAAGAAATGAAGAGTTATCATGACTTCTGATTATACAGTGGCTATCTTTGCAAATATCATATCATAATCGGTTGTCAAGATAGTTCATATAACTACCGAATATAGAGTAGCCCCAAAATCAGATTTTGCAAAAAATCATTTTTTTTGAATTTTGGTTAAGCCTATAATCGGTAAGAAAGGAAGAGTTATCATAACTTCTGATTATACAGTAGAACTCTTTGCCGAAATCTTACCATATTAGGTAGTCAAGATAGTTCATATAACTACCGAATATAGAGTAGCCCCAAAATCAGATTTTGCAAAAATCCTTTTTTTTTTTTGAATTTTGGTTGATCCTATAATCGGTAGTAAATGAAGTTATCCTGACTTCTGATTATCCTGGCTCTCTTTGCAAATATCCAACCAATGGTGTCTCTTGAAGAAACCCTATGGGAACATACACGTTTTCTGATTTTGCGACAAACAATCTTGAAAATATCCAACACACATAACTACCGAATATAGAGTTGCCCCAAAATGAGATTTTGCAAAAATCCTCTATTTTTCTAATTTGGTTGAGCCTATAATCGGTAGTAAAAAATAGTTCATATAACTACCGAATACAGAGTTTCCCCAAAAATGAGATTTTGCAATCGGTAGTTAAAAAAAAACCGAACTACCGATTATGAAGGGGCATATAAGTATTTTCAACCTATTTTATCTTTTGTTTCGCCCCTAATTCTGTTGGGATCGCACCTAAAAAGTCCCGGTTAACTTTAATGTGATTTTTACCAAAACGAAGAAAAGTCGTTCTCCATTAGAGATGCTTAAAGATTTATGCTCACCAAACTCTCCACATTTGAAAGAAATATCAGGATTTTCTGAAGGGGCAAGGCTATCTCAATGTTACAGAATCCAAGAATACCTTCGCGCAAGAGAGCTACACAACCAGGGATTTTTTTTTTGTTTCCATTTGTTCTCGAGCGGTCTAAAGGCTCGATTTCTTTGTCGTGAATCTTGTGACTAATAAGTTCTTGTTGACCAAAAAGATTTCTTTGACTTTTCGAGCATCCTCCACATCCCACTGCATCGTCATCGTGTACATCATATGTACCACTGAAAATCAGCTTTTGTCATACACACATTATTAATGGGGAGTGAGTGCACAAGTTATAATGCACATGATTTGATATGATAGGATAGAGGACCTTATTTGAGGTGGAAACCGGAAAGGGTGGTGGTGGTGGACTTTCACACAGAATCCAAACGACAGAAAAGGTAAGGGGGGTGGAATTAGTGGGAGGGTGGGCTGTATTTCTATTAGATTAGAGAAAGGTCAGTTCTTTTCTTTATGCCAGTCCTACCAAAAAAAACAATCCCACAACTTTCCATATCTAGAGACGTCGCCTCGCCTAAAAGACCCAAAAAGACACAACAAAGGCAACTGGAAGCCTAGAGAAAAGGCAGAGAAAAATACAAATTAGATTCTTGAAGAAAAGATAAGTATTTGAGTTATTGAATGGTTACGGTTACACTGAGCAGCATCCTTCCATCTTCTGAATCTCTTCTTTTCTGCACTTCAAAACAAAAAGTAGTTCCATTTTCAGAGAATACGAAGCAGAATCAGGTTTTTTTCTCCCCCTGTAATGAAATTGCAATTTGGGTTTTTATTTGTTTCTGCAATTTGAAGTTTTATTCACTCTCAATCTGAGTATTACTTAGGGTTTCCGTCTTCAAAATCGAAGTAAATTTCCCGTTCGATTTGGGTTTATATTTTTTTATTTGGATGTGTATGATTGATGATGGTTTAATGGATTGATTTTTGAGAGATTTTTTGTTCAGGGTTTGAGAATAAAAAATGGGAATGGAAGGAATTTTGTTAGAAGAGGAAGATGCAAAAGATTGGGTTTACAGAGGAGAAGGTGCTGTTAATATTGTTCTTGGTTACATTGGATCATCTCCTACTTTTGTAAGTCTATTACAAAATTTTTATATATGTTGAATCTTGTTTTCTCTTTTTTTTTCCCTTTCAATTTGGGTGTGTTCTTACTCACTTTTTCTTTAAATATTCTACTTTATTGTACTAAAATTCTCTTACTTTACTTTTAAATCAGTAAGTATGGGGCTTAGTAGCAATTCTAAAAGAGAAATTTGGTTTTTATATAAGTTGATGCAGTAAATAACATTGGAGAAAATGAGGGTTGTCTTTCTTTAATTTTTTTTTTTTTTTAATAATCGTTAGAGTATCAAGGTTGTCGGTGTCATAGCTGTTACTAGTCAGCGTCATTTGGCTTGTGAATGATATTGTTGTATATGGAATTTGTGTATTATTGAAATGATCGGTGGTGCTCATTGAAATATAATAGTACTTGGAGGACAGAACCCATGTGTATGGCGAGGGGATGAATAGTGTATAGGTGCGAAAGGGACCGAATCATTTTTTTGGTCAACACATGGTAGGACTTGTATTACGCCATTTTTTGTTACGCAAGCACTTTTTTGATCATTTGAGTAAGCAACTAAAACACGTAACATGTCTCACAAAAAATGAAGTCTTTTAGTGATGAAGCAGTTGACATAAAGTTGCTTAGAATTTGCTTCAAACTATTGTTTGCAGGTGGTTAAGTTAGTGCATGATTAGGACTTGGAGTCGTATTTCCTAGTTGGGACCTACCAAATGCCATTCACACTATTTGTTGCTTTTGGTGAATCAGCTCAAATTGTTCATCAATACTGTTTTGGATTTTAAAATCATGCTTCACATCACTGGCTTTATCTGTTTTATTTTATTTTTGTTAAAAAAAAACTATAATAAAATTGTTGGTTTGGCAACAGAGTAACACAGGTGATAACTGGTTTGATTTGCTTCAGGTTGGGAAAGTGTTACGAATACAAAAAGTTCCAAAGTTCAAAGAGAAGTATACAGTTGGTACCTCAGACTTCTCTGTGCATGAGAAGATTCTATGGAAAGATTCATTTGACCTTGACACATGCAGATCGAGGGATGATGCAGAGCGCTTATATGTGCAGAATGTGATGATCCCCTTGTTAGGATCTGAGCATGTGGATGCTGGGGTATGTATTTCTGGTGGTATTTGTCCTAGCTTTGATATATAACTGAAATTTTGCACTAATGAAACTACTGATTGACGGTTGTATAGTTCCAATTCTATATGGTGTTAATTTGGAACTAGTTTTCAACTTCATTATACATGGAACTTTATGTTATAGTCGGGTTTATATTGATTCATGTTTGTAGGTAAACTTTCATCTACTCAAAAGGTCCATAGTTGTGTTATTCATGAGCAATAATGACATGTTAACCTATTACCAAACTTTTGAATCCTGCTTAATATTGTATTCTAAAATGTGTAACCTCAGTTTTGGCATGATGTCTCCTAGCAACCGTTTTTAGGGTGATCCTTCTCTCACGAAGATATAAAACTGAGATTTCATGTTATTCCTTAGAATTACCAGAAGCAATGAAGCATGTTTGAGTTTATTCTTGCCACATCGCACAGGTACGTGTCTCTGTGTCTCGTGGATTCTTGGAAGCCATAGAAAAGGACCATCTCTGTGAACGTCCTTGTTGGAGAGTTGACGCTGCCAAGGTTAATATCCTTTGTGATTCTGCACTTCTTATCTCGGATCATATCGTTTTTCCAGATGGTATATACTAGCCTTACTTTGCGATTAATAGATACTTAATGTGTATTTTTGTGACCATTACTTGTTGACTGCTTTGGAGATGTTAAAAATATTTTGAGACCCAGTAGTGACATGTTTCCCTTGACAAATCTATTTAGATACTTAGTTGCCAACTTCTGTATGTGTTGAACATAGGCTGTAATGTTATCTGTCCTCTAACTTATCCAAGGATCAGCATATCTACCTGAATAAAATTAACTGAAATGGCGTGCAGTTGTCTTGGTCATTCTTACAAGATATGGGGTTCTTTGTTTTTATCAGGTATACTTAAGGAGGTCCCTTGCATATCTGTGGAAATAAAGGTTCTTCACTCACCTTCTTAGACTCTTCTGCAAATGCATTCCACTCTTTCTTTTTGATTCCATATTTGTATTTTAGTGAGCAGCCAAAATGGGGTTGTCTTCCATGTTCAAGATTCTTAGCTGAAGGGAATGCTCTCAAAAGGACCATATCTCGTTTTCAAATGCACCAAGCTTTGAAGCTTCATAGAGGAGAGGTAGCAAGTTTAAACCCTACTCTTTTCTTTTGAGTTCAAATTACCGGAAGGCCTTCGATGAAAACAGAATGACAAAAACAAAAACAATAACAAAAGGAAATCTGTAGGACTGGTTCCACTCTCTCAAACATGCAACAATACAGTAACTAACATTGAAGAAATCCTTGTCACTGTCAAATCTTAAATTATGAATATTAGTTAAATGGGAGTATCACAGAAATGATTATGCCAAGTTGTTAAGAATATTATTGATTGTTATTTTCAAAATTTGATTATGAACTAAAATACATGTTCCAAAATGGTTTGTCAGACGTCAGGAGTAAGTGAATATGATCCTCTTGATCTGTTTTCTGGGTCTATTGAAAGAATAACCAGGGCGTTGAAGTCACTCTTTACCACCCCGCAAAACAATTTTCGTGTATTCTTAAATGGCAATCTCATTTTCGGGGGCTTGGGTGGTGGGACAGATGATACTACTGTTAAAAGCAACGAGGCATTTGAAGATAAGATTGGAGATGTAATCCAAGCAGAGCGTGGCCAGAGGAAAACAGAATTTTTAGATCTCGTGTCCGAGGCGATTTTCCAGTCAGGGGTGCTAAATCATCTTTTGGAAGCTCAGAAACGTGATTTCCTCGACATAGAAGGAGCAATCCATGCATATTACAATGTTATTTCACAGCCTTGCAGGGTGTGTCAAGATCTAGGTGATAATGAACTCTCACAACGTTATTCGTCGTTGCATTCTCTTTCATCAGAAGAAAGCATAGAGATTGTGAAGGGCTTTCTGATAGCTGCAACTGCAAAAGATTTAAGTATGATGATCAGCTTCAGACCGAGGGAAGAAGGAGATCAAGTGTCCTCATATAACACCATACTCTTAGATTCAACAAACCAATTATTCGAATATAAGGTAATATTACTTCCTGAAGTCTCTATTAAGACTTTAAATTGGCAGTTGATGGTTTACTGCAATATTGATGTAATCTTTCTTTCCTGTTAGCAAAGCGATTGTGCCTCATTATTTTCTTTAGCAAGTCTTATCTATTTTATGTTTTAAACTAGTTAATATTTTTTATTTTATTTTTTTGTAGCAAAAACTAGCTATTGAAGGTGATTAGTTCTTTCTTTTGTTGTAGGCTTATTTCATTGACCTAGACATGAAACCCTTGAAGAAGATGGAATATTACTATGAGTTGGATCAGAAGATAGTGAGATGCTACAACAAATTGGAGATGGCGGCAGTAAATGGGTCACCTGATTCCCAGGAATGTATTTTGGAGCTACCTAGTTGCATTAAATCTAATGAAGACGCTTGAAGCTTTTATTTCATAGTTTTTGGTAGGTTGCTAGAACTGTAACAATATTGTACTTGACAGCTATTTTGAAGGATTATGCAAATGGTTAAGTTAGCTGGTTCTGTTCATAGAAACCTCTTTACTAGGACGTTTTTCTTTTTGAGTGAAATCCAATGAGGATTCAAAACTGAATAAAACAAGTGCAAAGGTAGCTAGATTATTGCCTTTACTTGTGAAATCTAGATGATCATTCTTACATCTGAAGCTTGTCAATGTAAGAGCACCACCCCCCATAGAATCAAGAAAGAGCCTTCAGTCTGTCAATCTGGACCTGGTAAGTTTCCCGGTGTTGAGTCAAATTAAGAATTAGAGTCAAATTAAGCTGCAGGCTCCACTGGGGAATTAGGGACGGATTGGTCGAGGACCATTTGGTTAAGGTTTTTCATTTGCTGTCCTAAGCTTTTAATTTCTAGTACCATGCGCACTGCAGCATCACCAAAAGATATTAGTTACACTGTTATTTTCATGTGGCCATTGAATTTACCATCAGGGAGGAATTGCGGAGTAGAATGTATAGTTTCTTGAGATGAAAGGAGGGAGATAAGAATTCCTTCACTGCTGAAAATGATATTTCAACTACCTATCTTCTCTTCTCAAGATCTAGACTAGAGAGATGGATTGCAACTTCAATGATTTTGAATTGTCGTGCTCTATCATTTATAATGTTAGTTGGATGATTTAATCAACTCAAACATGCAAAGTTGAAAAAAAATGGAGATGAAAACAAGTATTAAAAATTTGGTGACCAAATTCTTCTACTGATCTCTTTTTTGTGCTGTTCAATCTTGGTTTTCTCTTGATTCTTACATGCCATCACTTCTCTTGTTTCATATTGTGTGGTGGTGTTGGATCCATATTCTAGATGGGAGATGGAGAGAGTAAATGATATATAAGAGCTCATTGGTGGTGGCCCAATTTAAGAACACCTTCTGACATACCAGCATTTACTTGTATACTCCAAGCATATCAATGCGCCTTCATTATAAGTCTCCAACCAAATTTTCATTTTCTCACCAATTGTACATATGCAAGTGGAACTTTTTTCCCCTTCATGCAAGTAACAATATTGCGCCCTGTTGGAGGCATTTTTGATCTAATGACATCAGAGTGAACCATTTTACATCAGAGTGAACCATTTTACATGTGGTTGGTTGTGATGATATACTTGCAAAAACACTTGAGGAATAACAAAATTATCCAAATAAACTAAATTGATTAAATACTGTTCATATTACAATAGTTGGTTGTGATGCTGTTGGATTAAAATCGCTTGGGCGTGGCAAAAAAACAAATAAAATTGTTGGAAGTCTCAAACTGATGGCCAAACCCAAAACCTTGGTCCCCACATTAAGTCTTTTTATATAGCAACAAGCATTGCTGATCCAACATTTTCTTTTTTATAGTTTTCCCTTATAGAACTAAGACAACCATGTCAAAGGTTCTCTTCTTTATACTTTTATTTTATTCCATCTTTCTTTAGCTCTTGATTTTCATTTGCTTAATGTTTCTCTGTCCATTCCCTGCAAAACTGACACCTTCACCAGAACCTGTGCTACTAGATTTCATTATAGATCTTATTATATCTCATGAAGTTCATTATTTTTCAGCTTAGTACAGGGATGAATAGTACTAGTAGTAATAAATGGAACCTGACTGACAGACTAACTATTCACTTTGTCATTGCAGGTGCAGAAAAGTGTAGTGTCAGTAGATCTTTTATGCTCAAAGTGCAAGAAGAAAGTAATGAAGTTAGTTGCAGGAGTAGAAGGGATAAATTCTATAGCCCTGGACTCTACAAAAAGTACGGTGACAGTTGTCGGACCGGCTGATCCTGTTGATATCATTAAAAAGGTCAGAAAATTCAAAAAAACTGCTGAGTTTGTTAGTATAGGACCTTTTAAACCAGAAGAGAAGAAAGATGATTTGAAGAAGGATGTTTATCCCTATTTTCCAAAGACTTGTCAGAGATGTGATGTTTGGTATGTTGTTGGTGAAGAGTGGCACCATCCTTGTTCCATTCTATAAACCATGTCAGATCGTTTCAATGCTTTCTTCAAAATTCCCAGACCACATTTTCAATGGAGCTGATATCTCTAGCTCTTTGGGTAACTAGTTTCATTTTATGCATATCATATCTAGTACTTCATTTCATCTCAAGCTTTTTCGAATGTACGCAGTATGATTTCCCTAATTTTCAATGTAATGAGTATCTATATTCCCAACAAATTTGAATAAGTTTATTGTTGTTCTTCGTCTTCAATCTAAATCTATAATTGAAAACCCCATAGTGGTGGTTGGTTTTTTGGTTCATTTTTGTGGGTAAAAAGAGGAATGCAATAACTGAAGTTTCCATTGGTGCAGTGGCAATAACTACAAGCAGAACTAACCCATGCCCACTGTAGGGCCTGCAACTAATGAGACTAAAAGTGAAAACATTATGAGTTACTGAATCTGAAGTACAAGTGCTGCAATGATTCTCAAAAATTCTACCTCTCATTAGTACTGTCTGATCTGAACACATATCTGGTATGTCAGAATATAACTGAAGGCTTGAAAATTCTATCTGTCAGTACGTGTAAGACCTGACATCAGAAGTACTCTTATCTATTTTTATGTCAGAGTGAAATCTTTGGAGTTAAATCTTAAAAAGTACAAAACCTAGTACCTGATTACTGATATAATATTATGGAGCTTCTACAAGTAAGAGGAGAACTCAATGCTGACTTCCAAGCTAATTAAACAGTGATTATGCTAGAATTAGCAGTTGGTTTAGTTAACAGCTAATCTTAGCACCAAGACATTTTAAAGACGTGCATTATGTTTTAGAGATATGCATTATACTGCAGCTGCAGAAAGTGTGCATATGCATTAATTTTCTGTGGCAGTGTGTCTCATTTTTCGCAGCATCAGGTTTGGGTCACTGAAAGTGTGGTTTGACAATTACTAAGCATTTGAGGTTGCTTTATGGTGGTTCCCTTGAACTAATTACACTGAACAGCTTGTCAAATTTATTAGTTCTTCCTGTGGTTCCCATTGTAAAGTTAACAACAAACGACTACTCGATCGATACTGGACTAGGTTAGCCTTCACATCTGGACAGCAATCGATTCATGACAACGTGCACACGAGGATTTATACGAATAAAATAAGATGGATTAATCATGAACACCAAGGAAGATAAAGACTTTGGACCAGTGGGGTATGATAATTTGCAATTGTCTCCACAGAAAGCATATGATACGAACATAAAGATCACAATGATCGCGCTAGGTAGACGTTATATGCAACGCGACAACTTGAGCCTTCTTAAATCAAAACAAAGAATTCGTTCGCAGGTGTCCATATCGTCTAGAGTTCAACGTAGCATCAAATTTAATTGCCTAAAAGTGAGCTTTGTAGGGATTGTTTGAAGTTCAACTTTGGTTCCAACATGTTGGTTATTCATTTACAACTGACCTACAAGGCAAACACTTCACTTTCTTGTCAACCTTTGTTCAACAATTTGGTTTTCATTTACAACTAACCTACATAAAGCATACAATTCGCTTTCTTGCCAATAATGGTTCAACATGTTTGTTCATTTACAAGAACAAACACTTTGCTCTCTTTTCAAACTAAAGAAACCTTTTTAACATTGATTATGACAGCAATAATAGTTCCAACCCATATTCCATCTTCACCACTAACAAAAAAAATATAGTTTGTTTTAATTTGGCTTCAAGATTTGCATATTGGTCTTTTCAGCCGTTCTGGATGGCAAACAAGCAGTGCAGCATTATGCAGTTTGGGTTTGGGATATTTTTCTTCTTATTTTTTGTCTAGTTCTGCAGTTGGGATTATTGGTTAACTACTTGGAATAACTGGTGCACCATACTCCAGTCCAGCCTTCAGGGTTGTTGAGTTGCTAATTAGAAACATTTCTTGCATTTCTTGGGCCTACATTCTGTTTTCTGCTGACCGTTCCATAACAAAAATAGAAAATCAAAACACACACACACAAAAAAATTAAAATAAAAAATGAGGCAACTGAAAAGGCAGAAAACGGTCTAGATTTCAGTAACTGAAAGTAATAATTTCCTAATCACAATTATTGACTGTTGAGGAAGACGAACAACCAAATGATGAAATCTTGAATATATAAAGCCTTTCTAATTCTCAGTCTCAATAGTTTCATTTGGAATTGAGCAACAGGAAGAACAACAACTTCATTATCAATGGCGCAAAGGACTGTTTTGAAGATAGATTTCTCATGTCCGAAATGCAAGAAAAAGGTACTCAAGGCTGTCACTGGATTACAAGGTAAATTATACTGTGCGAATTTTAATTTACCTGAGTAGTGATTTGAACATGCATTGTTACAGTATTCTAAATTTTATTTATGTTCTTAGGTGTTGATAAGATTGAAGTAGATGCAGCAAAGAGTACTTTAACAGTAACAGGCGATGCAGATCCTTACGAAATAATAGTCCGGGCAAGGAAAAGTGTAAGATCTGCAGAAGTCGTGAGCATTGGAGCTACACCACCCCCACCAAAGCCAAATGATGGGAAAAAGCCTGCTGAGGACAAGAAAGCTGGTGGAGGCAGTGACAAAAAAGCTGGTGGCGGTGGTGACAAAAAAGCTGATGGAGATAAGAAGGCTGACAACAAGAAGCCTACTAATGATGGGAAGAAGCTCGAGCACAAGAATACATCCATGATGGTATATGAAGGTTATTACCCGCCTCCGCCTATACCTCAGCCTCAGCCATACAATATGTATGTTCGAGTTGTTGATCCCGCTTATGAACCCATCTCGCCGTGCTCCATTATGTGACATATAATGTGCTTCTTAGGTAATTTAAGCAACACAAATTGCGAGGCTAAAGAGATTCAACTTATTATTTCATCTTAATAAAGTATGACACATAATTTCATTCAATCTAGATTTTCAATTCTGGATAATTAAGAGAATACAGAATGACTAAATTGCCATTTTCATTTCTATTTTCTCATGTGGATCATATCCTGAAAGCTTGAGATCGGACAACGCAATGGAATCTATATCCTTCTTTTGTGGATTGATATTCAGTACCTGTATTGGAATTTTTGAAGTTCACATAAACATTGGCAATGCCAAAATGCAAAAAAACACAGAATAACAATTCATCACATTTATCTCAGATTGCCTATTCTGTTTACTCACGGGGAAGGGTTTGGGAAGTTTCTGAAGCTGAAGTTGTAGAGGTTTGATGTGATTATTGTAAATGTGCGCGTCCCCAATAACATGAATGAAATCGCCAGGAACAAGATCTGTGCACACAAAAAAGATAACATGATTTACAATAAAAAAGAGAGAAACAAGCTTTTAAACTCAATCTGGTTTAGAGGATCCATATAAAATGCTTACCGCAAACATGAGCAATTATGCATGTCAAGAGAGCATAAGATGCAATATTGAATGGCACACCAAGACCCATGTCAGCAGAACGTTGATACATTTGGCAGGATAGCTCTCCATTAGCTACATAGAACTATAGAAAACCGAAGAAAGTTTGAATTATCCATGAAGGATAATACTGTAGTTACTAAAAAGTTTGAAAAATGAATAACTGGTAATGTGCTAACCTGTGCAAACATGTGGCATGGTGGAAGTGCCATTAATCTGAGATCCGATGGATTCCAAGCCGACAAAATAATCCGCCGATCATCAGGCTTAGTCTTTATCTTCTCAATCACATCTAACAACTGATCAAAACCTTGCCCAGTGTAGTCAGCATGCATGTTAGTGTACCTGTAAATACAATATTTTGGTGAGAATCCAATATTGGAACATAAAAGTGCAAAGCTACCTAGCTAAGTTAATGTTTGGTTATTACTTTGCACCGAAATGTCTCCATTGGAACCCATATATGGGTCCTAAATCACCCTCTTCCCTCTCTTGTAATCCAACACTGACAACACATAGAGAAAGCAATTAGACAGTTGAGTGACCAATTTAGGTAGTTTTTATATGAAACATAACTCTGCCAGATATCTCAAAGTAGTTGCCTGTCTAGGTAATCTCTGGATGCATTTCCTTCCCAAATGTGAATCCCCTTTTCGTGTAGTTTCTGTCAACACACAGGCATGAAACATTAATAGAATCCTTTTCCACTCAAAACAACTGTGCGCAGAACTATATTTAAGTCTTTACAGAGAAAAAAAAAACTTGTCCAGCCAATTCACAAATCAACCACGCTCGTATAGCTGGTCAACTCGATGCATATCACTGCATTTCGCATGCTTCATAATCCATATATAATATTTACAAAGATATAGATTAAAGAGCACAGATATGATTTGAAAATTTTCACAGGGATATATGGTTATACCTTTGCATTTGTTGAACCGCTGATGAACCACAAAAGTTCTTCAACAACACCTCGCCAAAATACTCTCTGTCCAAACAAAAGGTGTCATATATGCCCCAGATTAGATATACCAAATTAGGAAAATTGACTATAACTAAAATTCTTTGCATACTTTGCACTGAGCCAGTTAAAAGTGTATCGTAAAAGCAGGTGGCGCTGGAATTCAGACATGTCGTCAGTAGTCATGAAAATACTGCAAGCTGTGAATCCTAATACTCTTGCACCAATCATGAAGTTAGATGCACAAAGGGGAAAGTATTACCTTAGTCGTCAGAAGTGGGAAAGTTTTCCGCAGATTAAATCGCATCTAGTGTAAAAGGACAGGAGAAGAGCAAAAGCTAAATCAGAATGGTTAAACATCTTAAACTCTGGATGTACTGGACAACTAATTCGGCTAATACCTGACAACCAAACTTCGACAGTGTTCCAGTCCCAGTCCTGTCTTCTTTTGGGGTACCATTTGAAATGATATCTTTAACCAAACGGAGGTACGAGAGCTCCTCATGTCTTTCAAAAATCATTTTGGGTAGAAATGAGAAGTTTTCAGAATCAAGTTTACTTTCAAAATCCACCTTATTGTTTACAGCATTAGACTCCCCTGCAGATCTCTTGACGCGGACGTACGTCACAAAAGTATACCTCATATTATTTTCTACAATCGGAAAAGATGAGTACCATGGTTGAAATTGTGACAAATCAACCGGAGGAATGAAAACGTCGCATTCAATGTCAGCATCAATTTCAGTTATGTGGATAGCATCACAACTTGGCGCATTGAGTTCATCCCTACACTCGAAAACATCACCATTAATTATTGCTATACAGAATCAAAAGAGAATCCTGAATTGAGACGATAAACAAAACAGAAGTACTCACTTTAAAATCTCGCCACCTCCTATAACAAACACCTTTTCAATAGAAAAACAATAAGGAGATGTCGCTAACAATTCCAAAGCCGAAATCAAGCTTCCACAAATTATAACATTCTCAGTAGTACTGATTCCAGTATCAAAACTCTCAGAACGAGTTAATACAACATTCAAACGACCAAATTGTGGTCGATCTTTAACAGGAATTGTTTCCCACGACTTCCTACCCATTATAACTGCATTCATTTTTGAAGTATCCGCCGTAGCGGTGGTCACATCATCATAGAATTTTGCATCAGTAGGCAAATTCCATGGTAAATTCCCATCTTTACTGATGCCCAACGTTCGAGTTGCAGCAACAACAACTTCATACGTCCTTTTCGGACTTGCATTCTCATTCGGAAGGTCCATGAGAGTGTATCCAAATAAATAGTACTAAACCTGAAATTTAAGAGCATCTAGTAAATCACACACATATGCTTGAGAAATTATTTTACAACTAGTGATGATTTAAGAAACTAAGAAATCTTTGGTTGCAAGTATTCATTTGCAAATTCCAAGAGTTGAACAAAATTAATGAGTGAATGATATTTTTATGAACTTAATGAGACTACAAGATCACCTTACAGAGGATGATCTACGGACCTATTAAGCGGATGAAATGTGCGCCGGAACCAAGTCAACGATCAAGTATGTTTTCCGAATATTTGATTCAGCTTCACTGCGTAGATTCTTGGCCTGTCCTAAGTTTCTAATTCATTCATGAAAAGCTTAACTGAACTTTAGGATTTGGGTACAGAAAATGAAAACCAGAACATCAATGAGGCTTAACAATGTTTGGGTATTGACTCTGTTGACTTAACTGATTCAGCACACAGTATTGAATAGGGAAAGGTTACAAAGGTAGATGAACGTTTCGAAAAGAAAAAGAGAAGAAACAAACAAGTACGACAGAACTGGCAATAATAAAAAAACCGCGAACATTTAATTTTTTGGCGAGTTGTCTTAAACCAGCTGCATTTTATTTATCCACCCCAGAAAAGTCTTTGACTCCTGACTCTTGGTATTGTTAAATCTTGTTCCTGCCACTTGCACCGTACAACTATCAGAGAAAATCATTGAGCCGTTCAAGTATTATGTTAGGCTATGTAGGTAGGGAATATTTTACTTGAGCAGTAGATTTTTTTCCAACCAAAATTAATTACTAAGATACTAATTCTTTTCGATTTTTTTTTATTTTTTTTTGAAAGAACTTTTTTTTAATTCATAAATGGCGCAATTAATATTAAAAATAACAAATTAATCCAATAGAGATTACAAAACTTGTTGAGAAAGTGATTATCATAATTGGTAGGATGCATATTTTGAGTCACTAAGAGCATCTCTAATGCTAAGGGTGAAGGTCATCTTATATGAAGATTTTATTAAGAAAGACGTTTTTGTTATATCAAGAAACACTTTTTTTTTTTGGGCTATGTAGAAAATCATTGAGCCGCTTAAGTATTATGTTGGGCTATGTAGCTAGGGAATATTTTCCTTGAGTGGTAGATTTGTTTCCAACCCAGTAAAAATTAGCTACTACGATACCCACTCTTTTCGATTTTTGTTCTTTTTCTTTTCGAAAGAACTCTTTTTTTAATTCATAAATGGTGCAATTAATATTAAAAATAACAAATTAGTCCAATAGAGATTACAAAACTTGCTGAGAAAATGATTATCATAATTGGTAGGATGAAGATTTTGAGTCACTAAGAGCATCTCTAATGCTAAGATTGAAGGCCATCTTATATGAAGATTTTATTAAGAAAGACGTTTTTGTTATATCAAGAAACATTTTTTTTTCTCTTGTGGGTCATTGTTTCAAGACGAAAAAAATTAATAAAAGAAAGACTTTTAAAATTCATCTCCAATCCCCAAAGTTTTATCTAACAAATCTTAATTCAATATATAGAAACATCGATTTTTTGGAAAAGATTCTTAATGAGTTTTGCTGCTATGAGAGAGAAAAATATATTTCTTATAGGGTTCTCGCGTTTAATCTTTTCACCATGATGTTGTTCAGTGATCATGGTGATATTATGCTTCTTGATCCTTTGTTAACTAGACCTAACATACCACTTCAAGTACTATTGTTGAAGATGTTCAAATGAAGAAAATTATCTCCTAAGTGGAGATGGTAAGCGACCCTAAAGTTATTGATCTTTTTACAACTCTGTGTACTTCCTATATCAGAGGTAATGTTCTCTCCATGAAGACTGAAGACATAAAAAAGAAACTCATCGATTTGGCCTTCCAGTATCTCCCGGTTAATTTCTCCTTTGGGTAGAGGCTATTTTGGTTTTAATTTTAATTCTCTAGAGCCAGTTTCTGCAATATGAAATATTGGTTCAATCTCTCTAAGACCTTGTATGCTTCACTTGTAACGTTGGACTAAAGACTTCAGTCCTGAAGATCAAATACAAACCTCAGTTCAGGTTGTATGCTCATACCGGCTACTTTATGTATGCTTACCTGTTTGCATACTTGAGTGGTTAAAGTTCTAAAATCGGTTTGTTCATGAACTAATACATTTATATAATAAGGAATGCATTCTATGAAAATCGTGGCTATAATGTTCATGAATTGATTCGAGTGAATCAAACCGATTTTTCTTCGATTGTGTTCTTGTATACTTTTATGATAATATAGAAATTGAACAACTCTATAACTAGTTTCATTTTAGTCATTTGAACTCGTTGTGGTTAAGATGAATAAGGTTGACATGAGAGTGTTCATATAGATAACTTCGGTTAACTACTGTTGAGCCAACCTAGTGTACATGTTTAGGTACGGTTACTTAAACCTAAATGAAGGTACATTTCATTTGTGTATAACAAGCTAAGTTCGATCTAACGGTTGAAAGATATTAGCTTGTATCTAATCAGGTTTCATCTAACGGTGAATATTGAATGCTTTGTTACCAAGGTAACTTAGATTGCAAACCCTGATTTGAAAACTATATAAAGGAAAACTCTAGCAACTGGGAAACCTAATCCCCACACCTTTTGTGTGATACTAGTTGCAACTAGAGTCAATTCCACTTTAACCTTAGGTTTTTCACGAAACCCTGTAGGTTAATGACTTAAAGACTACATTGGGATTGTGAAGCCAGACCCAACTATTTTCTCTGTAGTTGCTTGTTCTGATCTTACTTGTTCTATCGTGATTGAGTATTATCTTTTCTAAGATTTGCTTGAGATTTATCTCCGATAGGTAAGATTAAAAGTAGTCACAAACATCTTCGTCTCATCGTTTGTGATTCCATAATATCTTGTTTCGCTACCATACGATTAAGATTATTGTGAGGTGATTGATAATACTAGGATGTTCTTCGGGAATATAAGTTCGGTTTATCAATTGGTTCATGTGCACCTTGATTTATCAAAAGATGAAGCAAAACTCGTAGGTATTTCTGTGGGAGACAGATTTATCTATTCCAATAGACTTTTCCGTGTGAGACAGATTTGTTTATCAAGTATTCGAATTTAGGTTGTAGCAACTCTTAGTTGTGGGTGAGATCATCTAAGGGAATCAAGTGTGTAGTATCCTGCTAGGGTTGAGAGACGTAAGGAGAGCAACTGTACCTTGATCAGTGTGAGGTTGATTAGGGCTCAACTATATTCCAGTTCAAAGTGGCTTAATACAGTGTGGTGTTCAAAGCTGGACTAGGTCTCGGGGTTTTTCTGCATTTGCGGTTTCCTCGTTAACAAAATTTCTGGTGTCTGTGTTATTTTTTTTCCGAATTATATTTTGTTATTATATGATAGAAATATCACATGTTGTGCATTAAGTTCAATCAGTTCTTGAATCCGACCTTTGGGTTGTTGATTAAATTGATTGACACTTAGATATTGGTTTGTGATACCGTCCAAGTTATTTCTCTTATTCAATCGGGCTCGCGAATTCCTATTTGTTTGATTACAGATTGAATTGAGAAATTGAGATATAAAACTCTTTGATATACTTTTTATAGATTGAGTCTGACTGTCTAGTTGTTTCTCTAGAAAGTATATTAGAGTTTGTCTATTCAGATTACCGAACGAAATATTGGGTGTGGTTGGTATACCCCCGCTTATTCAACTAGGATCGGTTCTACCTTAACATGGTATTTACTTGTGATCGGTCACACCAGTCACTAGGATCGGTTACACTAATTACAAGGATTGGTCAAACAACCACTTATGATCGGTCACACCAATTACAAGGATCGATCATACCATCTCATGGTGATTACTTAGGATCGGTTACACCAATTACCAGAACTGGTCATACCAAATCATAATTCTAGGTATTGTGATCGGTTATACCAAGATACATAACCTGAATTAAGATTGGTTTTACCAACACACATATTGGTCATCCAAAGAATACGCAATGAATATCCGGACCAATAGACCTATTGATTTCCCTTTCGATTCATGAAACAAGTTCATGAATTTACTTCCTTAAAACAAATGTAAAACATCGTTTCCTATAATGAAATCTTCACCATAACCCATTCACATGATTATAAAACTATATACAAGATTATGTCGATGTCATATCTACGAAGTTCAAAAGATAAGCGTTATACTTCGTAGTTTAATTCCCTAATATTATTACCATACTATTATGATCATGTCTCATCACTAGAGTATTATATACAATATGTATAGTATATACAGCTTCACATGTTATGTTTTCAATATAGCACAACTTGAAATATAAGCTAGGAATGAAATAAGTTAAAGTCAATATTACTAACCTCAAGTGGAAGGATGATGCATGTTGTCGTTGTAGTTCGTTACTTCTTATCATTATCCAGGTCTTCAGAGCAATACTTGTATGTCTCAACATTCCTAGACTTTCTAGTCTAACCTAAACGAAGTTGATTCTAGTATTTAATTAAGCGACTCTAGATGAGTTTTGATACTAAAATATAACAACCAACCTTGACATACCAACGCTTGGTGAGTTCAACCGAGCTATGCTCTAACAGTAGTGGTTGCTGAGAAGACTTCTCATACCTAGAATTATATGGTTATGAAAACCCGAGATAACTTCACTCATAAACCACACATTCTTGAACTTGTTGTTCAAAATTGAAGCTGAAAATGGCATCTGCATTTTTTTTTGTATTACAAAGTCCTTTGTTCCTAGTGGTTTTTGGTTTATACTCATAATTCTTTTCCCTAAGATTCTCGTACTTTCCACTAAAATTTGGTGTTTCTAACTTGTTTATTCTGGACTATAATAGACATCTTTTTCAACCCTTGTTCTCGACCCCACCTCTCAGCATCTTCTTTATATTTATGAAATGACGAGGGCACCAAGTACACCACAATCTTTTCGATATGAACCTATGATTCCGATACCTTGCGTGATCTCATATAGACAGAGACTGTCAAGAAGATAGCAACCACAAGGTATACACTTGGTATATAGTTTTTAATTCAAAACTGAACCTTAAACTACATGGATCAACCCAAGTGTTTGGGATTAACATACGTGTATTTACTTTTAATTATAACTAAAACATCAATTATAATTGCGGAAAGTAAAAGTAAAGCCAAAAAAATATTTTGTTATGAGGAAACTGTAAATGCAGAAAAACCCTGGACCTAGCCCAGTTTTGAATACTCTCAAAATTAAGCCGCTATATAAAGGCACTACCATCTTCATATTGTTGAAACCAAGTAAACTACCCCTAGTTACCTAGTTTCCTATGCCTACAACCAATCTGGACAACACACGGGAATCCTAAGATATAGTCCACCATCTTAAGTTGCTTCATCCTCTCTGAAAACTTTAAGCACTCAACCATTTTAATCGTCTTCCAGACAGTAAATGACAAATATTTTTGTAACCACTCTCCTATCTCAGGAAATCAATCCGAGATATATATGTTGAGTGTGACAAAGGATTTTCTGTATAAAATTAATTAAACTCCTTTGTTAGTTGTTAGATCTTCCAAGATCTGAATTAAACAAGTTAAACAGATCGAGTCAAACTGAACTACCAGATTCATATATTGAAGAGTACCACCAAATGATAACTTGTCGATCTAAACATGACTATCAATAACAAGTCTATCAAAAGATAAACTAGATCTAGTCGGATCCCATCCGATCAAGTTTGTACAACGAAGAAATTCACAAAGATACGAAACCAATAAGAAATATCTTCAAATCTTCAATAGTCTTATGTACCTGCATAATAAAAAACTTGATTCCTAAATTATGATCGATCATGCACATAATGAAGTCTGTTAATAATGTATTATCACAAGTCAACGCTAATCTATTGATCTAGTTTGAGTAGCCTTATGTCAGAATAGAAAGCTCTCAAGAATAACCAAGCTAGGTGCAATCAAGAGTTAACAACCGTTAGTCAATCAAATCAACAATTGAAAACTAAAATAACAATGCAATTCTAGTTTCCCACCATGGTACTAGTAGACACTTCTTGATCCCAAATAAGTCTTTAAACTAGCGGACGTAAGAGATTTCGCCTAATTATGTTACTCTACTCTCCAAGATAGTATTACGAGAATACTATTGGTCGACTACACCAGAAACAACAAAGATGAAGTTTGCCTGGCTCAGGATAAGTTTATAAAAGCGTCCACAATGGACAAGCAAAAGATGGATCAAAACCAAATATGGTCAAAAAAACGAATCACCGTGGAGCGGAGTATAACCAAATATGGTCGGGTTTTCTTGGGTTCATAAGCATATTTGGTCTGAAATCCTGACCAAAACTATATTTGCTCGAGCGGAGGTATAATCAGCATTTGAGAGTAGGCGCACGTATAATCAGCGTCTCGCAACATGTGCAGAGTGAAGCATCCTGCTTGATAGTGGAGTGGAGATATTAAGTTCTCCTAACTAACTACACTACCATCATGCACTAGTTAATGTTCGCGTGATCACCAA
The DNA here is from genome assembly GCA_023529315.1 of Papaver bracteatum. Lineage (NCBI taxonomy): Eukaryota > Viridiplantae > Streptophyta > Magnoliopsida > Ranunculales > Papaveraceae > Papaver > Papaver bracteatum. Next base: position 568,456 of record JAJJWX010003254.1, on the reverse strand, counting down.
GCGTAACCAACTATACTACCATACCATCAGGCGAAGGTATAATGTTTGTCCCACACCATGCCCAGGTATAATGTTTTCCCACACCAAGCGCAAGTATCATGTAATCCTAACTAAGTTTACTCTTTTTTCCATTGCGCTTCACGTCTAAAAATAACATTTTTTTAGTTTTTAGTTTAGTTTTTTCTCTTTACGCCATCTCATGATTGTGGACGCTCTATGAAGAACAAACTTCACTATTGATAGACCAAGGTAGTTTGGACACCAAGGAATTTCCATAACCGAAAATATTTTTAAGATATGCAATAAAGCATTTAAATTCGGTTTTGTGTAATTCCAAACAATATCCAAACCGTATAACCGAAATCTTCATGGACAACTCGATATTAGCTAGCACTTAACTAGTATATCTTTCCATAGATATGTTTTGATTGCTGGTAAAACAAAACATATTAATTTCGAAAATCTCAATAAGATTCTATATTATTTCGGGTTGGGATCTCACCTTGAATATCAAGGAATATCTTTAAACAATTAAGAATATTTTTCAAACCCAATTTTCAAATAACACAAAACCTAAAGTGTACATGACTTTGAAGAAATCGGCCTTGCCTATTAGGACCGGTTCTACCATGACTCCTAAAACAATTTAGGATCGGTTAAACTCCCAACATTAGATAAAAATGATTCTACCTTGATTCCCTATATAGGTTAGGATCGGTCCAACCTTAAGATCTTCAATGAAAAATGAACCTTCACTACGAAACAAATTCGGACGTCTACTTTCTTAAACTCATGTAATTAAACATAGTTTACTAGGTATGAAATCAAACCTATATATATTCACTACACAATCCAATAACGAGATACAAACATTGAAATTACGAAGTTCAAAAGATAAGCACACTTAGATCACAATATGATGATCAAGTCTAATATACTAGAAATTCATGTATATAACTTCGCATTTTATGTTTTCAATCAGAAACGATTTGATAGCTTACAATATAGAAATTGAAACAAGTCAAGTCATGCATTACTAACCTCAAGTAGAAGGATGATGTCATAGTTGATGTCGATACGTCTTCGAGATCTTCAGGTCTTTAGAGTAATACTTGTATGTCTCAATATTTCTAGACTTCCTAGTTGATAGGATCCTGGGGATACCTATACCTATGTATAATAAACCACAATCGCACGGTGTCTAACTAGTAGACAGAGGCAAGTACGGGTCGAACCCATAGGGAGCGGTGGAAAATATCGTAACCAATATCTCTAATTGACTAACCAGAAAATAATGTTTTTGTGATTTTTAGAATAATAATGTAAAAGAATATAAACGAAAAGAATTACTTAAATGCAACGAGAAAGAGTCGGTAACCAGGGTCTATGGATTCGACTACTATTTATAATTATGCACCGAAAAGAATTCAAATTCCAATTATGTATATATATTTATTCTGTTGCAACACCTATTATTGATATAACTTTCGATAATGAACTCCCATCTCCTAAGTATAACCCATCAAAATTTACTAAGCATGGCCTATCAAATTATAATGGCAAGAAAATTATTGAAAAATAATTATAGGTTCGCAATTATTATTTGCATCGTTTAAGCATAACCCATCAAATGATTTAACCTAAGCATGGATTATCAAATACTATAACAAATAAAATTGGAAGACTACATACATTTATGCATTTAGGCTTTTGTATTGTACAAAGTCGGTGGAGAAACAACATATAATCTAAAAGAATTAATAAAAATAATTAAGGAATTGAACATTCATTTCTTATAGCCTAATACCAAAATAGTTTCAAAACAATTCAAATAGTCTAATGCTCGAAGTAGTTTTCTCCATACACCCTAATTACAAAGTTTAGTAATACATAGAAATGGATTTCTCAAAACCCATAAAAATAAATAACAAGATAAAGAAATAATAAACCAATATCACCATTGTCACCCGGCAAATGATCGTCTTCCTCTCTTGTTGTATCTCCTCTTAAACCTTCACGAATGCATATAAAAATACACTAGCTAGCTCCCCCTCGTTGCCGGAACCCAAAACAGTAACCCTCCTTCCCTGGAAAAACATCCTCTCGGAACACACCCCTAACCGAGCTCTAAAACAAATCTCCCCAGAAACAGTGCATGCATGGATGGTTTCATGAATCCACTTTGGAAAGAAAATATGTTTCATGATTTTACGTATCCACTGCATTTAATAAATCTCACTAATAAAGGGAGGTGAGCTAATGTTGCTTCCCTTTTTCTTTTCAACTTTGAGCAGTGCTCTCCCGCACCGTTTTGCGGGAGAGCTAAATGAGCAAGCACATTATTGGACGTAAGATCAAGGCATCAACCATCGGATTGACTTTCCCTTTACTTTTCCACCTGTATACATCCAAAGAACTTAACAAATTAGAGTTAGGTCCTTTTAGTTTTTATCTAAAATAAAAACCACCCTTAACATATTATAATTCTCTTAATAAGTACTATTAAACTATTAAGAAGAGAAACCGTTTCTTAATAATAAAAAACCCATCTTCTTCATCGGTTCTACGGAGATGATGCCTAGACGAAATCGAAATTTGACAAACAAGTTTGATCGTAATTTACAAGATGATTCTGCTTTTAACGTATGGAATGCACATAATAATTTGGAAGAATCATGTGCAGAAAAAGATATTGTTCAAAGAAACTTTCGGCATCTTGTTAAAAAAATTTTTTTTGATTGATTTTGATTTTTTAATCAAACTAGTAATTTGATTATTATCTTTTAATCCTATTATGAAATTAAGATGATTATATGTAAGTAATTTTTAATTACAGTTTCTTAGAGAACTCAAAACTAGTTATCTTTATATATATATATATATATATATATATATGAGTTAGGGTTTTGGTTTACACAAAAATGAATTAGTGATTTACCTAATAAACATTTTTCATGATTATTTATAGATTCTCAAGCGACCAAGGATGTTCCATACGAAGAAGAGGTAGACATAAGCAACTACAAGGAACACAATGAGAACATTATATCAGTAGATAGAGAGAAAAATGATGGGATTGTTGATGAAGTTGCTCCATTGAACAACACAAAAGAGTTTCCTGATAAAGAGATCAATTGTATTCGCCCATACATCGGAAAAGAATTTGAATCACAAGACGAAACTTATAATTTCTATAATCGGTATGCAGGTAATACTGGATTTAGCATTCGTTGGCACACCACTCACAAGTCCAGACTTGAGCCTTTTGAAGTGATACGACACACAATTTGTTGCAATCGTCAAGGGGTACGAGATCCTATATCTAAGCCTATTGAGCAAAGAAAAAGGAACCATGTTGATATAAGGGAAAACTGTAATGCCGCTATGGTTATAGTGAAGAAAAATGGTAGGTGGGTTGTATCTCAAGTTACAGAAGAACATAGTCATAATCTTGTCTCTCCAAGTAAAAGACACAATATTAAGTCATTAAGAAAAATAAGTAGCAGCCAAAAACAAGTTCTCGTCAACATGCGTTTAGTAGGTGTCAAAACAAATCAAATGATGAATTACTTAACAGTTGAATCTGGTGGAGTTAAGAACATTGGATTTCTTGCAAAGGATGCAAGAAATTATCTAAGTACAAAACGTCAGTTGGAGCTAAAACGTGGAGATTCCCAAGCTGTACTTAACTACTTTGAACGTCAACAAGTGGAGAATCCATCATTTTTTTACTCAATCCAAGTTGATTCCGAAAGCCAAATGACCAATTTTTTTGGGATGATGCTAAATCGAGGATGGATTATTACAATTTTGGCGATGTAGTTTTTTTCGATCCTACCTACAATACAAACAGGTATGACATGCCATTTGTTCCGATTGTGGGAGTTAATCATTATCAAACTGTGTTGTTTGGTGGCGCTTTGCTTTATTCTGAAAGTGAAGAATCATTTGAATGGGTGATGAAAACATGGGTGAGGGCAATGCATGAAAAAGCACCGAAAGTGATTCTTATCGATCAAGAATCAGCTATTGGAGGTGCTATTACATGTGTTCTACCAGGTACGCGTCATAGATTTTTCTTATGGCATATATGTAGAAATGTTATGAAAATTTTATCTAATGTAAGAAAAGAATTCGTTTCAGAATTTAAAAATTTTCTTATATGGATTTGAAACGGTTGAACAGTTTGAGCTAGCTTGGGCTACAATGCTTATAAATCACAATTTGGAAAAAAGTAAATGGTTATTGACATTATACAACAAACGGGAAAACTGGGAATCAGTATACACGCGTAATATATTTTGTGCAGATATGTATACAACACAACGAAGCGAAAGTATTAACTCTTATTTTGATGGTTTTTAAAAAAGAGATATGCCTTTGTGTGAATTTGTCCCGCATTTTGGAAGAGCAGTAGTTGCAAGAAGAGAGGCAGAAAATAATATGGATTATGAAACAATATATACAAGCCCTGTTTTGAGGTTTTGAATGTGTATTGAGAAAGATGCCGCTTTGGTGTACACAAAGACAATTTTCAGTAAATTCCTAGAACAGTTAACAAAATGTTTTGTTTATATTCATAAAAGAGTGGAAGAAAATGGAACAATGATCACTTATCACGTATCTAGAGATGAATATGTGCATAAACACCGAACAGTGATATTTGACACTTCAAGTAAGAGTGCTCAGTGCAGTTGTCTACTATACGAATTTTCCGGTTACTTATGCAGACACATCTTAAAAATTTTCATAGTCGAGAATGTTCAAAATATTCCAACTCAACATGTTCTAAAAAGGTGGACCAAAGATGCTAAATCTGGGCCAGTGGTGTTTGGACAGGGAAAAGAAATTGTAGCTGATTGTCAGGATACGATAACAGTTAGGTATAGTAGACTTTTCCAAGATGCGATTAATTTTGCAGTTAAAGGTTCGACATCAATCAAGGTATACAACGTGGCAGTACAAGTGTTATAGAAAGCTTTAGAAAAAAATCGAGGAAGTTATGAAATCCTCACAAGTAAACCCAAATGGAGAACTTGAAGTTACACAGTGTGAGGATGTGTTAAGAGAAGAAGAAAATGTAGAAAATCAGCCGAATTTCCGAAGATCACTAAAAGAACCACCGATCGTAAAGCATAAAGGCAAACCTAGTAGAAGGAAGTCATGGGTTGACAAGCTCAATAGGGATCGCAAGAAAAAGGAATCGAATGCAAAAAAAGGGTCAAAAGATTCGCCAAGTTACTGTAATAAATTAAGTTAGTAGACTTAGTAACCAATATGTAAGAAACATTAACTCATTTTATATATATGTAGGTTTCCGACACCAAAATCAGTTGAACCGGACAATACCAACTCTCAAGACAAATAGCGAAAGAAAAGAAAAAAAATCAGTCACATTAGATAATACCAAATCTCAAGGCAAGCAACCAAAGAAAACAAAAAGATGTATGTGCATAACTACTCTTCATTTTTATACACCTCTTCATTTTTATGATAGACATGACACCTGAATTTAGAATGTGCATATTTAAATGCTTGGAATCTAGTAGTAGTTTCTGCATTACTAATTATGTTCTTCATCACCAGCATATTAGATATTGTTGAATCTAGAATGACACAAAAGTTGGAATCTAACTTCATAACTCTATGTGTTATATATCCTGGCACCCTCTTGTAGATCCCATTTAAGTTTGTAGGGAACCAATCACAAAAAAACTGGATGTTAAAATCTGTTGATTATAGAGTTTTTTCTTATCTATACGATGTTTGATGTCTCTTCACTGGTTTGGGCTTAGCCATTGTTAAAATCTGTTGATTATATAGTCCATTGTACAGCTTCTGTGTCTCAGTTAAAGAACCTTTCTAATACTGCATTTTAGATGTACTCGTCTATGCATTTTGTGCTTGATATATGCCCTTCTAGGTTTTCTTCAAAGCTTGTCTTTCGTCCTATATGATTAACCAATATCTAACTCTTACTTAGTTCACTCAAGAAACAACTAATCCATTCTAACTCTTACTGTGCAGAAGTCTTACTAATATCTTAATGTAAATTTTTTCTTGTTGGAACGTTTTCTTTGGAATCTTGCTTCAAGTTTCCAAAATATGTGTCCATGAATGTGATGTTAAACTTTATCCACTAAATGCAATTTGTTTACCGCTACTGTAGTAATAAAAAAATTGTGAAAGTAAAAACATCACCCTTGTGCTGCATAAAGTAGCTTTAGTTGAATTTGATTGATTTTTTTTTATCAGTACAACCATACTACGCACAGATTAATATCTTGTCATTTAAATTTATGTATATACATTTCAGCATCGAACAGGGATGGTTTCACTGAAATAAGCAGTCATCAATATGAAACTTTAAGGTGTGTGTCTTCGTCTAATAACGGTCTTGCGGGTTCTAATCTTCATGCTAGCTAGCAAAATTTGCATAGTGATTATGCTAACTCCATTATCTATTTTATACCTATATACAGTTCATCTATAAGTAAAGGTGCAGACATGCCAAACCAACCAAGTCAAATGAGTGAAATCGATCTTAATATCGATCTCACGGGTCATAGTTGGGTAATATTACGTTCATATATTTCGTCAAACGATTTTATATTTATATCACTTCCTACAATCACTAATTAATATATTTTTATGGGGTACATGATGCGCATATTTGAATGCTTGCTATTGGTATCATCAAGAAGGAGGAACAAAATGGGTTTAGGATTTTTCTTTAGATTTTGTAGCCATAAAAGATATGCGGTTCATATATTTTAGATGGTTTTTTACTAAAAATGTGTCTAAAATTGTAGTTGCAGGATTTCCCACACTACACCCTTGTCAAGAATCTATGAGAACTAAGTCATAATTATGGATGAACAACAACACTTTATTAATTCACTTTCAGGAAGATTTACAAGAAATATCAAAACTCCGTTACAACTTTCTTTATGGAGTTTCTCTCTCCTCAAAATTCTCTTAGCTCTCAAAAGTACATCATCCTTCTCTTTTAATGGATTTAGTTGATACCCTTTATATAGGAAAATACATAGTAGAAGAAAATGTTTTACAAAGATTTCCCTTTAATTCGGATCTACTCTGATATCCGATCTTATCGCGATCGTTTTGATATCAATATTTCTCTATCGCAAGCATGATGACCATCGCAGGATCAGTCTTATTCTTCTTTTACTTCTTCCATCGTCAGTTTCTTTTAGTTGTTCTGTAACGCTCGTGAAATGTCGTTGAAGAATTATCAGTGACGCTCGTAGAAATGTTGTTAATATCGCAGGAATAGTGTTGTAGCGATATTCTGGTACTATATCTTGCCTCTTCTCATGTCTTTTCTGCGAAGAAGAGAAGATCATGAGAACTAATATTCTTTATTATTCTTCCCAACTTCTTCCCCTTTTATACTTTCTCCTCGACAAGATCCCATTAATCCAGCCTTTCTTACACGTGTTGTGAATCCCTTCATTTACTGACACGTTCCTACTCCATAGGTCCACTCCCCTTTGCCTATAAAAGGTTGAACTAATCTTCAAAATTAATTTTACTTTTCTGTTTCTTCATCTTCTTCATCTTCCGTCTGCAACTTTGCCTCTTCTTCATATTCTTCTGCTACTGTTCTAATGGAGTCCTCAAGGTTTGTTTCTTGATTTTTAAGCTAGTTTTTATTTTCATTCTCCAATCTTTATTATTTCCTTGTTATGTCTTCTTTTTAGCGGAAAGATTTCTAACACACAATCTACGACTCACAACCCTAATCCTCGCAAGAAACCAGTAAAAAAGAAGAAGAGAAATTCTGCGAATGATAAGGTAGTAAGAAACACCCTTTATTTTTTAATAACAATATTGTTGCCTCTGTTTCTTATCTGGGTTATTATTCGCACAATGACGTGAATCCTGATAAACCTCCCAAAAGGTCTCGCCATTTTAAGACACTCGGGGAAAATCTCATTATGCCCTCGTTAACATCTGTGAAGATTACTCCCACACCATCGCAACCAAATATTTCTTCTCCTATCCGCGAGAATATCGTTGTTCATACCTCTACCCCTTCTGACATTTTGACAAACCAAGCTTCTAAAGCTGCAGCGACTGAGGTTCCTTATAGTCCTTTACGGCCTTCAACTGTTGTTTTTCCACATACTCCTCCTGATAACTCAACCATCACAAATGATCGCCAACTTACTGTCACTACTATTTCACCTTCTAAATCCTTTCCTTCATCAAGCGAAACTTTCGCAGGTGTTGATGTTTCTTTTAAAGTCTTGTCTAATATTTTAGACAATGCTAGAAAGTCTTCCACTGACCCTCTCCAACAGGAAGCTTGCGAGACTCTGTTTAAGTATTTTGGCTCTGATTGTAATGATTCACGAGAGGCTTTAGAGAATGAGATTGAAGTTCTGAGGAAAACTCTTCAAGCTAAAACTGCTGAGTGTGATACCTTGAATCACATGCTCTGTAACTCTTCTCTAGATTGCGAGAATCTTCGCAGAAAAAAATGACGAGCTGAAAGGTATATTTTTCTTGCCTCTGCTCTTTTTGCTTTTCTGTTTCATATACATACTTTCTGTACTTAGACCTCCTTCTTAAATTCTTGATTCATATATTAGTTTCAAATCGGGCTCGTTTCATAGAAAGACTCAAATCTGAATCTATTGCTAAAGACGTTCGCGTTGAAAGAGATTCTTGGATAGATCAACATACTAGACTAGACAATCTGTACACTTATTCAATTGATCGCATAAATAATCTTACTAATGAGAACAATCAATTATTGCAAAGGCATAATTTTTTGAGTGGCGAGCTTGATCGCCTCTCATATTTGTTTTTTTAAGGCTAATTTGGCGATGGAATCTTTATCAGATGAGAATAAAACCCTTTCCCAAGAAAAACATAGATTTTCAAGCTTGATGACAATTTCCTCACAGCAAATAAGTAATCTTTAAAGTACATGTAATAGTCAAGAGCAATATCTTCATTCTCTTAAGAAGGAAATCAAGGAGTTAACTGAATCATCTGCCACCGAAAAGGATAAGCTTATCAAGGGTAGATTAACTCTTAGTTTAAGAGCCAGCGAACTTTAAGACCAATACTCTCAGTTAAAGGAATCTCATTCTTCATTAGCAAAGGAAAATTCATATCTTCGCAACAAAGAAGAAAACATGAAATCTCGTCTGAAGGGTATGGTTGGCGATAAATTCGATGATGCCATGAATCAGCGGGAGAACTGTTTATTTGCTTTAATCCAAAACTTAACCTCGCAAAAATAAGGTAGTCAGTTGACTTCCTCTCTTGTTGATCTTCTCATAAAATCTTATATTATGTTCCTTGTGAGATTCTTGTCTAACTGATTTTTTATTTTGTTGCTCGCGGAATCCGAAAGAAATCTTCATTCTACCATCACTAATCTGACTGCTACATTGGATAAAGTTCTCAAAGAAAATAAATCTCTTGCTTCTAATTGCCTTAGTGCTCACGACAAAGCAGAAAGAAGACTTGATTATCTTGAATACTTTAAGAATATAGAAATTAGGAATCGTGAAAGAGATCTTCTTCGCCAAGTCCATCTTAGGGCTGAAGTTCCCGTGAACAATATTCTGCTTTCCCGTTCTCTTTCTCCTGTTTCTGTCCCTCCTCTAGAGGTTGACGATGATGAAATTCCTCTTCCCATGGATGAAGAGTTAGAGTTTACTAACGATGAAGAAAATACCACTCAAGAAGATGGTGAAGAAGAAGAAGATAAAAGAAGTCCTCCCAAGGAAACAACTGCAGGTGGTAAAGTAAATGTTGATGAAGAGTCAAAATAAGAAGATACTCATGATGAAAAGGATGCTGATGAAGATAATAACTCTGGAAGAAATAATAAATCTGACGAGCAAGAAGAATAAATCTGGCGAAACCATCGCTGAAACTTGAATTTTATCTTTGTTTTCTTTTACTTCTCCTTTCTTGCGAGCGATGTAATCTTCGAGACTTATAGAATTTTAACTTTCAATTTAGCTTACTTTGAATATTTCCAAGTAAGATAATGTAATTTTACTTCTCTATTCCCCTTCTTGCCCTTTATTATCTTGCTTGAAATGGTGAATATTCATTATCTTCTTTAAGAAATTGTGTTGTTGCATTTTCGCGAAAATATTAAGGAATACTGTTGCACTTTTCTGAAAAATTCTGAGGGAATCTGCGATATTGAAATTTTTCCTCCTTATATATAATTCTACGATGAATGAATGTTTCCTGCAATCTTAAAGCAGAATAGTTAATTGGTAAGATTATTCTTTTGGTCTTATTTTTCCTTCCTAGTTAAAGGTCTTATTTTGCCAAACTTTTTATGTTTGCGACAAAATCGCATGATACCTTAACATTTGCATGTAAAGACCCTTTGATCTTGTCTTATCCATGTTTCTTTCAAAATCTTTGCAGCAATATGATAAGCATACATTCTCTCGCAAGAATTTACCCTTATGACATTGCCGTCTTGCGATGAAATCGCAGGATGTTTTTACACTTTCAAGTAAAAACCCATTGATCTCATCTTAACATTTCTCTCGTGGCTTGTTGCCTTTGCATTATTTACGTCACATGACAATATGACAGGCCTAAATGTTCTTGCGATCATAGAGCCCCATGACATTGTCGTCTTAAGACACTTATCATCTCCCTAATGGAGGGTGCCGCCCTTATCTTCCCCCTGGTTGCCCCTTCAAGGAGGGCACATCGGCCATACAAGACTAGCTCCCCCCATCCAGATTTTCCAACAACCAGTTGTGTTCGCAACATATTGTCCTTTATGCCTATATGGCTTATAGTTACAAGACTGCACCCTAAGTGGGATTTTCTTCAGGCCAAGTGCATTGTAGCCAAGACTTACCAAGGATGGCAAGAGAGTTTCGTATGCTCCGGGCACCCTTGGCTCAACCGTGTACCTCGGCACCTTGGTCATACTCTGCACTTCTTGGAAGAGATTCTCGGTCGTCCAACCAGGGTATAACCTTATATAGTTGGAAATCCAAGATCTCTCTCCCGGATAGGTTTTCTTTAACCCCATCGTCTGCATGACTCAGGTTCCAGCAGCGGTATAACCTTATCGCTGAGTCATGTCAAGAGATACCCCTCATATGACGCGCTATTAGGTCTTACATTTTCCTCTTAAGAAATTTTATTCGCGAACTAGGGTGCACGCCATAAAGGTTCGTCCCATTCTTTTAATCTCTGCGAAATTTTATTCGCTATTCTTGCGATGATGTTCGCATAAATTATGATAGAGAAAGAAGAATTTTTTAATTGTTATCATCTTACATTTATATTTCTTACCTCGCAAAAACTGCTACTGATAATACCTTTTCAGAAACAATCTATTCCATGGTCTATCAAGTCTTTGCCGAACATCTCTTCCCTCTGGATCCATTAATTTGTATGCTCCATTTCCAATTATCTCTTTAATGATGTATGGTCCATCCCATTTTCTCGCTAATTTTCCACCACTTTCTTGCTGATATTTTGGTGTTTCTCGCAAAACTAGATCGCCAGGCGGAATTGACGTTTCTTGACTCGTTTGTTGTACTCGCGAGCTAATCTTCGCTGGTAGTTTTCCATATGTTGTAGAGTTTTTCTCTCTCTTTTCTTCTAGTTCATCTAACTCATGTAAAATCATGCCAGCACTTAGATTTTTCTCCCATGCTTATCTTTTTGTTGTTGGGATAGCAACCTCTGTTGGTAGGACAACTTCAACTCCATATGTTAAACAAAAAGGTGACATCCCAGTTGCCTCTCGTCTAGTTGTATTATATGCCCATATTGCATTATGCACTTGCTAACACCATGATTTGTGATAACCTTCTAACTTCTTTTTCAAGATGTCGGCGATTGTCTTATTAGTTTCCAGCCTGACCATTTGCTTGTGGATATAAAGGAGTTGACTTTCCACATTTTATCTTAAATGCATTAAGAAGCAATTCAATATTCTTCCCTTCAAATTACTTTCCATTATTAGACATCAACTGTGCTGGGATCCCAAATCTGCAAATTATATTTTCAAATATGAACGTAAAAATGTCCTTATCACGGATGTGCTGTACTGCCATAACTTCTCCCCATTTTGTGAAATAATTTGTAGCAACGATTAAATATCTTCTTTGTCCAGAACCAGGCACAAATGGTCCCACAATATCCAATCCCCATTTTCCAAAAGGCCATACGCTTGACAAAGATGATAATGGTGCTCCTGGTGCATGTATCTTCTTTCCAAATCGCTGACAATCTTCACAACGCCTTGAAAGTTGTTTTGCATCCTCATGCATATATGGCCAATAATAACCCTGCATCTTTATTTTATATGCCAAAGATCTACCCCCGCTGTGATTACCATCATCACCACTATGCAACATTTTTAACACCTTTTGTCCTTCTTCTCTCGTCAAACATCTTAGCGATGGTCCATTAAATGATCTGCGATATAATACCCCATCTCTTAGTTCATAATTGGTTGCTCTACTTTTTAATTTATGTGCTTCTAATCGATTTCAAGGGGATTTCTCCTCTCGCCAAATAAGCATGAAGATCTGCTCACAATCTGAGCATTATTCCCTATTTCTTCCTCGCCATTTCTACCATCATTACATCTACCTCTTCTTCTTCTTTGTTTATCGCTGGTTGCAAAAGTGTTTGAATTTTTATGCATCTCGCAAGTGGGTTCGTCATCATACTTGATATGAAAGCAAAAGCATCTGCAAGCCTATTATCTTTTCTTGATATGTGTCTCCATTTTATTTTTGGAATTCTCGCAGACAATTCTTCAACAAGTTTTTTGTACTTCTTCAAAGATGGTTCATTTGTGGTATACTCTCCCTTTATCTGGCGAATAACCAATTGTGAATCACTGGTGATTCTAGCATTTTCCAACTTCATTTCTATCGCAAACTTCAATGTATGGATTACAGCTTCATATTATGTCTCATTATTAGTGGATGCAAATTCCAATCTAAATGAAAAAGCTATTTTTTCTCCTTCTGGTGAAATGAAAACAACTCCAATCCCATTTCCTTCTCCATTTGACAATCCATCCACTAATATTTCCCATCTGTCAGGTTCTGTTAATAGCTCTTTTGGGTCTCCATGTTCTTCTTCTATATCCATCATCTCTTCTACAGCTTCGTCATCTTCTAAAGGAAATTCAGCTAAGAAATCTGCGATAACTTGTGATTTTGGCGAAGATAGAATTTCATATTGAATATCAAAATGCCCTACTTGCGCATTCCATCTCTCAACTCTTCCTGATCTTTTTGAATTTTTCATCACCGATTCAATTGGCACTCTCGTTAACACTTTGATCTTATGCGCTTGGAAGTAAATTCGAAGCTTAAAGGTTGCATGTACCAATGCTAGAATTAGTTTCTCAATCTTTAAATAATTTCTCTCTGCTGAATTAAATGTTTTGCTGATATAATAAATTGGTTTTTCTACCCCTGCGTCTACTCGCAATAACACAGCACTTAACGATATGGAGTTGTTGCGAGATAAATCAATAATTCTTCTCCCGGTTCAAATTTTCTCGTAATATAGATATACTCGCCAAATGTTCTTTTATTCCTTGAAAAGCTTTTTCGCATTCATCTGTCCACTTGAATTTTGTTCCCTTCTTGAGTATATCGAAAAAATGTTTACACTTGTATGAAGATCGCGAAATGAACCTTCCTAGCGAGGCTAAGAGTCCATTTAGTTTTTGCACATCTTTTACCATCGCAGGAGTTGGCATATCGCGAATTGCTTGTACCTTTTCTGGATCAACTTGTATTCCCTATTTTGACACAATATACCCCAAAAACTTCCCTGAAGTTACTCCAAAGGTACACTTATCAGGATTCACTTTAATATTGAATTGCCGCATTTGATCGAAAATCTCTCTCAAATCTTGCACATGATTCTCAGCTTCTTTGCTTTTGATCAGCATATCATCCACATACACTTTTAATGTTTTGTGGATCCACTTTGCAAACACCTTTTCCACCATTCTTTGATACGTTTCACCAGCATTTCGTAAGCCAAATGGCATCTTTGTATAACAATATAATCCTCTTGGAGCAAAAAATGCAGTATGTTCTTGATCTTCTTCAGCGAGAGGGATTTGATTATATCCTTTATACCCATCCAATGATGATATTCTTGCGTTTCCTGCTGCTGATTCAACCATTTGTGGAATATCTGGCAACGGAAAACCATTTGGACATGCCTTATTTAGATCCGTAAAATCTATGCAAATTCTTATCCCTTTGTTCTTATTTAGGACCATCACCATGTTTGCAATCCATTCTGGATATTTTGCTTGTCTTATAATTCCTGCGTCGAGCATCTTCTGTAATTCTTCTTCTATTTGAGAATGATATGTTGTTGCGATCTTCCTTATTCTCTACTTAAATGGTCTTATGTTTTTGTTGATTTCTAATTTATGACATGCTATTGACGGGTCTATCCCTGGCATCTCATCCATGTTCCACGCGAAGATATCTGCATATTCTCGCAAAAGATTTATAGTTCTTTCTTCCTCATCTGCCTCCATTCTAGTCCCAATTTTCAGCATTTTAGGTTCTTCTTTACTTCCAATATTTATTTCTTTTGTTGGTTCAGCAGCAGTGTAGCTGGCTTCAGGTTCTCCCATTGGTGTTGGCGTTTTCATAACTCTCGCGAACTCATCTCCTTCTCGCGAAACTTCACTTGGTATCCCTTTTCCTTCTTTTGCCCTTATCATGTAAATTTTAAATTCCTCTTCTTTCTTTGCTTCTCTGTTCAATTTTCTGCGAGCTTTTCGCAGATTTGGACGTTCTTCACAATTTCTTACTTCAATTTGGTAGCACAATCTCGCGAAATTCACATCTCCTCTAATTTCTCCAATTCCACTAGGCATAGGAAATTTAACACATTGATGTAATGTTGACGCCACATCCTTGATTGCGTGTATCCACGGTCTTCCCAGTATCATATTGTACGGAGATTCCACATCTACCACACATAATGATATTTGTGTTTCAATTTCTCCTAGTGGAATTCGTACCATTATCTCGCCTTTAGGTTTTGTTATAGACTTTCCAAAGCCATGAACATAATACGTTGAATGAGACATTTCTTCATCCTTATATCCCATCTTGTTGAAGGTATGATAAAATATCATATCTACAGAACTTCCTGTGTCTACTAAAGTTCTATTCATAGCCCATTCTTTTTCATATTTTATCGATTTCTCCTTTCTCATTGGTATAGTGGTTACTGTGACCACCAATGGAGATGTATGACTTGAATCTTCTCCTGGTATTTCTGCTGCTGTAAACGTGATTTCTTATTTTTCCCAATCTTTCAATGATGATATCTTCTCCACTGTCATAATCTTCCTTCCTTCAAAATCCCGTTTATGTATCCTTCCCTTGATATTTTCATGAAATCTATCAATCATTTCTTTTGTTATTACATCACCTTTCAATTTTCTACAATCCTTTTTGATTCTGATCATTCTTCCTTCAATTTTCTCACCGATTTACTTTATGATTTCCCTAATCTTGAAAAAATTTGATCTTCTTCTTCGCCTTTTCTTCTATTTTCTTTAATTCATTCCCTGTTTCGGGCGCCAAAATGTAGTTGCAAGATTTCCCACACTACACCCTTGTCAAGAATCTATGAGAACTAAGTCATAATTGTGGATGAACAACAACACTTTATTAATTCACTTTCAGGAAGATTTACAAGAAATATCAAAACTCAGAAGTACAACTTTCTTTCTGGAGTTTCTCTCTCCTCAAAATTCTCTTAGCTCTCAAAAGTACATCATCCTTCTCTGGATTTAGTTGTACCATTTATATAGGAAAATACATAGTGGAAGACAGCTAAGATTTCCCCTTAATTCGGATCTACTCTGCGATCTTATCGCGATCGTTACAATATTTCTCTATCGCAAGCATGATGACCATCGCAGGATCAGTCTTATTCTTCTTTTACTTCTTCCATCGTCAGTTTCTTTTAGTTGTTCTGTAACGCTCGTGAAATGTCGTTGAAGAATTGTCAGTGACGCTAGTAGAAATGTTGTTAATATCGCAGGAATAGTGTTGTAGCGATATTCTGGTACTACAAAAATCATACTTGATTTTGAGAACTTCATCAGAAACTCTCTTCTTGATAATCCAAGTCTACTTTTAATTGTTGTTTTTATTGGTGTCGTGCCCAAAAATGCATGTGTTCATAACTTACCAGTACCTCTTAACGAGTCAAAAAGTTCCCAACTAGTCTGAACATCCAGAGAAGCCTACTATCAACTGGTTCTCTTCATTAGCAACCACAGTTTCAAACTTTTCCATGGATTTTTTTCTCACAGGCTTTTCATGAGCTAAGTTATATTGGAGCAAACAAGTCCTTAGCAATACAACTAGTTTATTTATCTTAATTTTTTTTTGTAAGGACCTAACTCTAATTTGCTAAGTTGGACAGTTGTATACAACTTGAAAAGTAAAGGTAGAGGCAATCCAACGGTTAGTGAGTTGATCTAATGGACAATAGTGTGCTTGCTCATTTATCTCTCCCGCAAAATGGTGCGGGTGAGCACTTCTCTTCAACTTTCTTTCCAATTAGTCCACATATGGAATAAGAAATTATCACCCGTGGTCGTGGTAAAACACCAAATGCACTCAAATGCCACCATCCATTCACGTGCCAACCATCACATGAAATGATGTCCTTCACCACCTGGACATCATTTTTCCCTCCATAAATTGTTTTCAAACTTCCAAAATAAATTCACCAAATGGCCCAGTTAACCAAATCTCGCCCAAAGCCCAACATGCGCATAAAGGAGCCCAATTTCCTTTTTTAGTTCCATGAATTGCAAACTCCAGTATAGCTTCCCATTTAGCCGTTTATTTTCCGAGTGATTCGGTTCACTTGTACTTTCTACAAAAGCACTAAAATGGTATTATTAGTCAAAATACCGAGTCCTAGCTGATATAAATATGGGTATAAAATATAGAAGTTACATGCTTATCAACACCCCCACACTTATATTTTGCTAGTCCTCGAGCAAAACAGAAGAAGACCCGCTACACAACTTGTCATATAATGAGAGAGAGAGAGAGAGACCTGCTACACAGCAGCTGGTCATATCATTTTTTTCTTTTTGGGACCTGCTACACAGCTGGTCATAACATGCAAGAAAAAATAAAAGACCCGCTACACAGCTGGTCATAACCCAAACAATCTTTTTTTTTAGACCCACTATACAGCTGGTCATAACCCTAACAATCATCATTTTTTTAGACCCGCTCAATAGCTGGTCATAATATACCTACAAACCTACAATAGTCCCGTTCAACAGCTGGTCATAAATTGCAAGAAAAATCCTGAAAAAGAAAAGTAAAAAGTTAAACACTCCCCCACACTTAAACATTACATTGTCCTCAATGTAATTGAGTCATCCAATGTAAAAATTAAGATGGGAAATTCATAATATGCGAAAATAAACAAATAAAAATAAAACAAGAAAATAGATGTACCTACTGGAATATACAAATAAGACTCACCATATATCAACAACCTAAATATTTGGGGATCAACCCTGAGCACAATATATACAATTAATGACAATCTCACACTCTCGTTGTAGCAACGTAAAGATATAAAGACTATCAAAAGGAAAGAACCACCCTCAAACCTAGTTTTTGCAAAGGATATATCGTCAGTAAAAAGAATTACCGACTCAAGTGGTTCACTGGGGATGGGAACTGAAACGATCTGGGAGTCATGCGCAGGCAAAGAGAAATCACGAGATGCAAAATAATCTAGTAATATTGGAGAAGCACGCAGTTCTAATCCAAAATTAGGAATCTTCTGAAAAGTTGTGCTAACAATTCTAGGTATATTAACTTCTCCATTGGGTTTGTAATCCTGTACTAAATCATCATCATAAACATCATCAACCTGGGAATCAATATGAATATCACAATAAAGATGATTAAAAGAAACCTTATAGATAGAGTGTAATGTCTCTAAGTCGTTAGACTTAACTACAGTTTCTTATGAATTAACACATTCTTCATAAGCATCATTGTTATAGCACTGATATGTCACACCATCTAAAAGAATGGCGTCCTTAATCCTAAACTCATCCTTTTGAATAGGCGAGTGATCATTAACATGATCAGGAGTGGTACTAAATACACCACCCTCACTTGGTATGATAATGTCTCTATTCCTATGATCATAATTATCAAGTTCAACATCATTCTTCATACACATTGATTCATTAGCTAAAGCGGTTTCATCATAAATATCAAGAGTTTTAGAAAAATTAAAACTTGTTTCCTCGGTAAGACCAAAATATTTTACCGACTGCGTTAGTTGAATAATCGATAAATCAGTTTGTTCAACAAGTTGTGCAATATAAGCATGAGTTTTACTTAGCTCGGCAAAAAATAACTCATCATCTTTAGTCTGTACAGTAATGTCAATATTGAGGCGTTCTAACAAAGATAGTTGTGATGCAGATGGGTCACAGAAAGATTGATCATCTCTCTCATACTGTGACGGATAAATGTGTGAATAATAATTGGAATCAACAAATTGTTTCTCATAACCAGTGTAAGGTTGGTAATGATCATAACATTCACAAGGTCCGGAATGATCATACCTATGAGAATAATTCCAATCATTATTTACACACTCGGCAGGTTCTTGATAATGAGAAGGTGCATATGCATACTCCTCATGTGAAATATCAAATGACTCCTCTATCTCAGATCTTTTGGTAAGATTCCAAAAAGCTATAAAAGAAGTAAACTCACTGGAAACCATTATACAAAGTAAAAGTTTCTCAACAACTCACCTTGCAAAAGCTTTGTGAGAATATCAAGTACTTACTTTAGGCCAGTTGTTGATTCCAATCGTCGCTCTTCAGACTAAAGTACCTGAGATAAATCAAATAAGCTATGTAAAATGACCTAAAAGAAAATATAAAAAAAAAATCAAAAGAAAAAAAAAAGTTATGTACCAATCCTGCAGCCCTACAACAGGCCACTGATCTTTTTGATGACCATTTGTTCAAGTACTTGAGGCTTTTAGTCACTGGTGATGGTGCAGGATTTGGACCTTTACAACAGAGATTAGCTACTTTGCCTATCAAGGATGGTGGCCTTGGTATTTATACCATGGAAGACACTCGTACCTACTGTTATCTCGCTTCTTAGAGTCATACAGCTTCGGTACAAAAGATGATCCTTGGTGACTTATTCTCAACAATCAAAGGTTCTTCTTATCAGTTGGCTCTTCAGAACTTTATCCAGGTATGTGGATTGCCTTCTACTTTTTGTTTCAATGCTATTGCACCCCCCCCTCTATGCACTCCCTGACATTTACGTATTTTGACGCAGTCAAGAAGCAAATCCCCAGCCAATTCTCTATGTCTGCAAGAGATTCCATTTTGTGGCAGTGTAATCAGGTTAAACATGCACAAGAATATTTATTAGATGTGCCAATTAGCGGGCTTAACCAATGCCTTGCGCCAAGACAGTTCAGAGTTGTTCTTTGTTATCGGCTTGGCATCCCTTTGTTTGTTGAGAATGGTTTGTGCTCAAGTTGTAACAGATCTATGGATATATTTGGGGACCATGCGCTTCATTGTGCTAAAGATGTTGGAATTAAGTTTCGACATGATCTTGTACGTGATATAATCGCTGATATTTGTTACAAGGCTGGTGTGCATGTGTTTAAGGAGTTTTCTCTGGGTTTTCTGTCTGATAATGGTAAGGATTTACGCCCTACTGACATTCTTGTTCCAAACTAAGAAGATGGAAAGGATGTTTGTATGGATGTTACGGGTGTTTCGCCGTTTACCGGTGAAGGAATTCGTTCCTTCGTTCCAGGAAAAGCTATTTCGAGTGATGTTTCGCGTAAACACACTAAATACTTGGACAAATGTGTTTCGCATGGTTATGGTCTGGGTGTTTTAGCCTTCTCTACTTTGGGAGAACTCGGTGAAGATACTTTGTGTTTTTTTAAGCGTCTGAAAAATTGTTTAGTTAGTAATGATGCTAGTAGTGGTTCTGGTAGTTTTATTTTTCATAGACTAGGGGTTGCTATTCAAAAAGGTGTTGGAGCCCATCTTGTTGCCAGGCTACCCACCAAGGCTTCCGTTCTCTCTTTATAATATAGCAGGCCTTTAAATAAAAAAATAAAAAAATAACTTTATATACAAAATCAAAAATACCAATTACAATATTCCACAGCCGCTCCCCGGCAACGGCGCCAAGAATTAATAGGATCTTTGGGATACCTATGTATAATAAACCGTAATCGCAAGGTGTCTAACTAGTAGACAAAGGCAAGTACGGGTCGAACCCACAGGGAGCGGTGGAAAATATCGTAACCAATATCTCTAATTGACTAACCAGAAAATAATGTTTTTGTGATTTTTAGAATAATAATGTAAAAGAATTACTTAAATGCAACGAGAAAGATTCGGTAACCAGGGTCTATGGATTCCACTACTATTTATAATTATGGACCGAAAAAAATTCAAATTCCAATTATGTATATATCTTTGTTCTATTGCAACACCTATTATTGATATAACTTTCGATAATGAACTCCCATCTCCTAAGTATAACCCATCAAAATTTACTAAGCATGGCCTATCAAATTATAATGGCAAGAAAATTATTGAAAAATAATTATAGGTTCGAAATTATTATTTGCGTCGTCTAAGCATAACCCATCAAATGATTTAACCTAAGCATGGATTATCAAATACTATAACAAATAAAATTGGAATACTACATACATTTATGCATTTAGGCTTTTCTATTGTACAAAGCCGGTGGAGCAACAACATATACTCTAATAGAATCAATAATAATAATTAAGGAATTGAAGATTCATTTCTTATAGCCTAATACCAAAATAGTTTCAAAACAATTCAAATGGTCTAATGCTCGAAGTAGTTTTCTCCATACACCCTAATTACAAAGTTTAGCAACACATATAAATGGATTTCTCAAAACCCATAAAAATAAATAACAAGATAAATAAATAATAAACCAATATCACCGTTGTCACCCGGAAAATGATCGTCTTCCTCTCTTGTTGTATCTCTTCCTAAACCTTCACGACTGCGTAGAAAAATACACTAGCTAGCTCCCCCTCGTTGCCGGAACCCAAAACAGTAACCCTCCTTCTCTAGAAAAACATCCCCTCGGAACACACCCCCAACCGAGCTCTAAAACAAATCTCCTCAGAAACAGTGCATGCATGGCTGGCGTCATGGAATCCACTTTGGAAAGAAAATATGTTTCATGATTTTACGTATCCACTGCATTTAATAAATCTCACTAATAAAGGGAGGTGATCTAATGTTGCTTCTCTTTTTCTTTTCAACTTTCTTTCCAATTAGTCCACATATGGAATAAGAAATGATCACTCGTGGTCGTGGTAAAACACCAAATGCACTCAAATGCCACCATCCATTCACGTGCCAACCATCACATGAAATGATGTCCTTCACCACCTGGACATCATTTTTCCCTCCATAAATTGTTTTCAAACTTCCAAAATAAATTCACCAAATGGCCTAGTTAACCAAATCTCGCCCAAAGCCCAACATGTGCATAAAGGAGCCCAAATTCCTTTTCTAGTTCCATGAATTGCAAACTCTAGTATAGCTTCCCATTTAATCGTTTATTTTTCGAGTGATCCGATTCACTTGTACTTTCTACAAAAACACTAAAATGGTATTATTAGTCAAAATACCGAGTCCTAGCTAATATAAATATGGGTATTAGATATAGAAGTTACATGCTTATTACTAATCTAACCTAACGAAGTTGAATCTAGTAATATAATCAAGCGACTTATGAGTTTTGATACTAAAATATGCCAACCAACCTTGACATACCAACGCTTAGTGGGTTCAACCGAGTAATGCTCTCACACTTTCCGCTCAATATTTTCTGCACAGTGATCACTTGAATCCTTAGACTAAACTTCAATAGTTAAGGGTTAGTCTTCAATTGTAGTGTAGGGTATAACCTGTAACTATAAAAATGAAAACAAAACACACCTTAAGAGGAAGAAAAATTCAATAATAGCAAAGTACGGCTACGTCGACAAGTCGAATATCATTTGTAAATGAACCTACGACTAGGACGTCAGGTGAAAACCAAACCGTAACAGATAAATATGACTATGATTCTTACCGTAGACAGTATTGAGAGTTGAGACCTGTTGGGCGATTTGTTTTACGGCTTAGATAACAAACCGTACATGCGTCTACGGCTGGGTATCCTAGCCGGCGTTGACAACGTTAAATATTTAGTATACTTACGGCCAGGTAAACCGGCCGAATCACAGGTTACGACCTGATAACCCAACCGACACCTACAACATTAAATTGTATTACATATTCCCATGCAACATGGGGAAAAAACATGGCCGTAATAATGTACTTACGTCTTGAAGTATTTATCGTTTCAGTCTTAAGTCCCATTTATTACTAGGAGTTCATGATGAAAAATCCGTAACCATTGTTACTGCCCGGAATTCATGACTTCCCAGTCATAAACTGGTCCAACTACTGGAAATCTAGGATTTTTGGAAAATTAAAAATTGACTATTAGAAGCTTGAAAATTGAAATTGGAGTTAAATTAGAGGTTTACCTCGCTATGTTGAACATTTGTTTGTTCATGTTTTCTTCTTTTTGGGTTGGTCATTCTAAATCATAATAAAATTCATAAGTTTGATAATAAGTCTGAGACTAATTTTCTGAAAAATCAGCAAGATGTTATTATTGTTGATGGGAATTAATATGTTATCGGATTTTGAAAAAGAGGATTCACCTACATCATAAATCTCGTTTGAATCACTCATTTTGAGAAAGTTTTCCAAAAACAATTTTTCCTCCTTCCTCTCCCTCTAATTTTTTTTTTAAAATTCCTGTTTTCAAACACTAACTTAACGAAAATGATTAAGCTAATTGAATCATTAATTTTAATAATTAGTGATGTTAATCAAGTTCATTACATTAATTCTGTTAGAGGCATATTTATCTTTACAAAATAAATAAATAAATAATAATAATTGGATAAGGAGTTGTGGAGATTATTACTTCGTAACTTATTTTTGTCTTTTAGTTAGCCCCAAAATCCCAACTGATGCACCCCTAATAATAGAGTTCATATTTTAGATGAAGTGATAGATTTACGGTGCATATTGACCATGGAGTAGATTTTAGGGAACGGAGGAGTAGATTTTGTGTCACATAGAAATTTGAAGTCATTTGGTAAATTTTGTCATGGCAGAGGGTTAAGTTGCAGATGTTTTAAGTCGTGAGATTCACCGATAACTTTTGAGTTTGGATGAATATTTAATATCATGAGGCAAATTCCTAGTTTTCGAACCACGTACATATAATTTTATTTCTCGGATATTCCATTTAATGCTATCTAGTTAACTCCGTTAGAGAACTCATGGTAATGTAAAAGAGTTCAAGTAGAGATCAAATTACATGTGGACTTAAAGAGAATTCAAGTCTGGACAATTTGATACACGACAGAAATGAACTTTAAGAAAGGATAATATGGGCTCTCTTTCGATATAACAATGCTTTCTCTCTCATTGTACGACTCCTTCTCTCTCCCTCTCACCTGAATTCTCTCTCGGACGACTTCTTTTTGTTCCCGTTTTATTTGTCTGGTAGTCCCTTAACGGCTATTCTTTACCGAATTCTCGCCGGCCGCCCCAAATAACCAGTTGTTTTCTTCCCTCATGGGTTCCAACCACTACCCTAAATTCTGATTTCTTCCTCCTTCTCTGTGTTTAATCTCTTATCTCTCTTGTTCTAGTTGATTATCATGGAATCCATTCAGGAACTTCATCTCAACAATCATCACAGAACTCACAATCACAGAGAAATTCTAAACCACAGAGAAATTCGCACAATCACTACAATCTTTGAAACAAGTTATTGCGTTACTACTGAAAGGAATCATATGAAATTCACTCAAAAATTTCATCAATGTGGTTGTAACTGCCTAAAAATCTCACAAGAATATTCTCTAGAAACAAGGAAGATCTTAATCATTTTAATAATGATTCTACCATACCAAATCTCGAAAAGATCGGCTGGAAATACAAATCTAAAGATCTTACAGCAAAGACCATCACAAGTAATCTGCTCATTTATGATTCTATCAAAACCTCCAACTATGTTCAGCTAAACCTTGGCCATCTCAAAATCTACTTTCTCAATGGTTTCAATCTCCCAACAAATCTCTGGTGCTCTAAGGTAATTCTTGGCAACGTACTGTTGCTAACTCTTCTTGTTCACCAATTCTACTTAATCCCATCGAAAGTTATAATTTATCACTTTACTCCTATGAAAGATTCATTAAGGTTCACTACTCTTACTGTTTGGACTAGCCCCATTTGTCATATGCATTTTAGCATAAACATTTATACTAAAGAATTCCATTTATCAAAGTCTCTGCTCATTCAAGTTTAAGCATACACGTTTATAGCAGAACCCAAATTATGATGATCAAACCTTGTCACCATAAACATCTTACACATAATTGTCTTCTTAAAATAGTTCAAACCAAAAGTAACATTATCTTAAAACCATTGGCACTATCGGCTATTCCCAAAAACCAAAAAATCGCCCATTGTATTTTAAAGGAATTTGATCTAGAAATTACCTGGTTAGACAGAATTAGCTCTGTCCTAACCAACACCTCGCAGCCCTTGTCGAGTTCGTACTCCTTGCACTCTATCTAGTCGTGAAGGTGGATAGTTTTGTACACCCCTTCTCCTTGTAGATCCTAGCCTCTCAGATGCTCCTACTGGTGCTACGCTTGGTTCTGGTGGTGCTGGTACTTCAGGTGCCTCTGCTGGTTCTTTCTCTGGTGGTGGATTAACATCCCCATAACCCGCATTGGCTACTGCTGCCACTTCAGCTGCAATTCGACCAACCACATGTGTAAACACCCCAATTTTGCACGGTCACGAAAGTATGCCGCGAATCGTATCCGAAGTGTTCTAAATGTAAAACCTCACCGGAGTCTGAAAGCTGTGAACACCTAACAGATAATGGAAGTGCATTATGCCTATACTAGTAAATATAGACTTGAGGCCACCTATGATTATTACTAAGCCCATTTGTTGGTTACCATAAGATGGACTTGTAGCATGTCCCAAAATGAACGTCCACTAGCTCAGATGGTCTTTTAGGCGTGAGTAAAAGATGTCAAAACTAGGGGTGCATATGACCCGTCCAAACCGCTCAAACCGGCCGAACCGCCCAAATATTCACCGAACTAACCCGAATCGGATGGAACTGATGGCCCTGTACGGTAGTTGTCATGTAAACCCGATCTATTTCCGGTGCTTCTCGGTTGTTCACAAATACCGACCGACTTTACCCACAACCGACTGATCAAATATCCAATGGCTAAGAAAACCCTAATAACCTATATATAAACACTTTACCAAGATAGTCAGCCTTATATCTTCTCGTGTTTTACACCCTAATCTTTCATTTTCTTTTTCTCACAGAGAGAGGCGACGACTCATCTTCAACCTTCTACGATTCTTCCATCTACTTTATTAACTGAAATCTTAGTTTTCTGATTTGGTTGATAATCAAATAGATTCTACAGGGAAGGTAAAAAATTTGTTGATTTATTTTCATATTTGAGGTGCTATAATCAATAGGGTTTAGTTTGATTTAGATGTTCTGTTTGATTTTTTAATTAATTGAGGTATTCTTATTAATGGGTCTTTAGTTTGATTTAGATTTTTTTTTATTGATTTTCATTAATTGAGGTTTCTTATTAGTGGGGTTTAATTTGATTTCAGTTTTTTTCTGTTTAATTTTTTATTGATTAATTGTTATCTCTGATGGGTGTTATCTCTAATGGGTAGATTTTTGTTTTACGCTGCTTTGTTTAATTTAGCAGCATCAATGGAACGGTGTTGATTTTTTGTTGGTGATGATACACATAGAAGAGAACTGATTATTTTTTTGATTACATGCATTTCGGTGTGGATGTTTAAATAGATCATTTTGCTTATATGAATGAAAGACAAAAGCTATTGCCAGTTTAGAATTTGAGAAATTTTTTGAAAGATTTTATTATTGAATTTGATATAGGAAGGATGGAATTCCATTGTTCCTGATGAACTGATTCTTACGATTCTAATTATGGTCGATGAAAACCGAACCGATTCCAACTGATCCGACCTTGGATCGGCCTGCTATCAACCGACCCGAACTAAGACCTTATTCTTAATCGGCATTTCTTAGAAAATCACCGACCTGAACGGTTCTCCGTTCGGTAGTGTTAAACACCGATCTGAACCGACCGTTGTGCACCCTTAGTCAAAACTAGTCCATTTGGATTAGCCGACCACCCGAAATGAGTAAAAATGTCAACACCAATCACCAAAATTTCGGCACTACATTAGCTTAGTTTCCAAGTCTTTCCTTCTACCCATAAATCTTTGGTTTAAATGAAATCTTTTGGAATTTGGTAATAATATCTTATAATGAGAATAATATTTTTAAAAATGAGTAATAATATTTAGGTTTTTAACTTAAACCGTTTGATCTGAGGTATTTGATCCAAGGGTTAGAGTAGATGGGAGGACGCTATAAATATCTAGCTAATTCATACGTTTAGGGGGATTTTTGGAGAGAAAATCAGTAGGGAGAATTATTTAGAATATTAGAAGAAAAATTTCGGAAGAAATAATTGTGGGTGCTAAAGGCTTCGGTGGTTTTGGATACGATTTGTGGAAGTTCTTCATTGTTGGTTTTTCCTAATTAATCTAAGTAACATTTCTGTTGCTACAGACGAAAACAGGTGATAATCGTACAAAGTTGATATATATTTATTTGTTTATATTTTCTACAATCTAAACCCTATATCCCAATTATAAAGTAGAGGCCGATCTTCGGATTGGATGGGTTAGGTGCCTCACACCTTCCTAACCCGTACTTTGATTCCCGGACCAATCTTTGTAATATTTGGACCAGTGTTTCTTTTGGGTCCCAACTCCCTAAGTTGGGTGGCGGCTTCGTATAATAAGAATTTTCCACGTGATTCCCATTTTGGATATTTTAGAGATCCTAACAGATTTTGACGGTATCTACAATAGGACACAATATATCGAGATGAGAAAATAAAATGGCCTGAGGAGGAAGAGGAATTCTTGCATTCCTGCAAATTTCTGCCCTAACTGGAGCTGGCATCACATTAGCAAAGAATCCCTGACGCCCTCCGCCAACAACCACATATCAATCTCCAACAAGAACAAAACCTTCATTCACCACATACTGCCCAATCTGGGGATGAGTTGCATATACAACCCAGCCATTAACTTGCAGCAATGGGTGTTGGAGGGGGTCTCTCATACGGATCCTCATCAGCCACATCGTCCTCATCGTTATTATCACCACCCTCACTCCCACTCCCAATCTCATTCACACTATTCTGGAATACTACTTTCTCCACATCATCCTTGTTAGTCCCCTACCCATCAACATGAATACTACCTTGAGAAACAACCTGGCTTCCAATTTCCACCCTTGCATGGCGCTTCAAACATCATCAACAAACAAATTATTTTATGCTAATCATCAACAAATCAATTGGTACAATGAGAATAAAACAAAAATTGAGTACTTGCTTGTGATTGAGTTCCCTGATTTCCATTGGCTCCATCCCCCCCACCACCCCATGGTCTGGTGGGACTTGATCACATATCTGCTTCATTTTTACCCTTCGATTGTAGAGCAAATTCTCCCAGTGCCAATTGAAATTGCGGGTATAGTTGATAGCCTCTCGGCCATTAGGGAATGCAATCCCATATGGCACTTTGGAAATTAGATAATTGGGATTGTACGTACCAACTCAAAGTTCTCTCTTGCATAATTTCTGGAGTCTCCTCAACAATACCATCTTCACTATAAAACACTTGAGGCATTTTCTCTACTCTCTTCTCTGGGAAGATCTTTTTCTCTAGGTTCTTTGTTTTATAGAGAAGAATGAAAAAATGAAGAGTTGCCTCTTAGAATTATTTTTTATATTACTGGGAAGAGCAACATGCTTGAAGTTATTACCGTCAAAAGTAACTGCTTCACGCTACTCTCTCACCGATTCCCATCGAAGACGCGTAAATCAAAGGCAAAACCGATCCGTCACGTCTAAAAACCATCATTACGTCTATAAACCAATTTTAAGGAACTACTATATGCAGTTGGGTCCACTTGGCATGTCTAACCACCACGAACCATGCAATATCTCCCCTTCTGGTAGTAAGATTGCCAATAATACTGGTCTATCTCTAACTCACTGCTGCAATGGGATATACTATTGATCATGATGGTGTCCCAAAGCCCAGGAAACTCAACCTTATTAGGGCTCACCCGGTTCTTTTATATGGGAGATCTTTCTCGGATCATATGCTTAACCCGAACCCTGCATACAATCAATTATGCAAAAATTCCAAGTTTAAGTTCAAAAATGCCATTACCAACAGAGCAGGTAACCCGGTAAGCTATACTTACAACCGTTGTGATAACTCGGTTACCTTTTCCTATACTTGCAGGCCTTTTTCCAAGGTACCATTAGCCACCAAAAGACAAGATAGTTGCACCAAATTTAACCTCATTGGTATCTATCGGCTTCAACACCCTATGCATCAACTATCTTGGCATAGTATATGGTTAAATCCTAAAACAAGGGTACTTCACTCTGTGTTCAATAGTCGAAAACTCCCACCCGTGACTCTATTTCAAAATAAAGCCTGCATGCTTTTCCTCTCTCTTGATTTATCTCCCTTTACCTATATCTTTTACAGTGAACATCACACACCTCTATACCACTTTCTCAAACTACTTTACTACCTTCTCATGGCTTCTTCTTCTAACACCAATCCCACCAATATTGATAATTTAGTTAACCAAATGAACTCAGCCCTCTCTATTCCTGATGATTTATTTCCAAAAGTCTTTCTCAATCCTGATAATGTAAACTCTAAACAACCTCTAGACTGGAAATGGTGCTTTATTAGAAAACTATGCAACAATATTTTCTTTCAAACTATCCGAGTTAGAAATTTCATCAATGCTAACTGGGAACTTCATAACAGAGTTGAATTAGATGTTCGGAACAGAAAAACGAGAAACTACTATATTCTCAGGCTCACCCATGAGGAAGACTATTCCACCTTGAGAAGAGGGGGAACTAGAGGGGTTTTTGAAAAACTTATGGTTTTGGTGGGAGTACATGCTGGTGTCCCTGAACTGATAGATGGATAACTATTCTCCCAAGTCATAATTTGGCTTCTCATCAAAAGAATCCATGCACACATCATCCCTGACATCAAAAACATAGTCAATCCAATTGGAGTTTTTCAAGATGCAAAAAAAGCCTATGGTAGAGATAGATATGAGAAAATTTTGGAAGTTAAGCTCACCATAAATGTCACTAAAACCCCTAAAATTTGGCATTGAATCCTTTGAAACACCTACTCTCTCCCATTGGCTGGAATTTTCTTATGCTCTTAATGGTATTAAATTTTGCAAGGTTTGCAGAACCCTTGATCACCCAAACCGCTTGTGTGAAATCCCACCAAATCAATCTCACCTACATCACCCTCATCTACCAACACCCCAACCAGCAACTCCACTAAGAACTCAACAACAAAAAATTGTCCAAGATGGAAAAGATGTAATCTACAGACCTTACTCTGATACTGATGATGCAGCTGAATTTGAAGCTAAACTGAAAATTGCCAAGAGGTTGGATCTTAAAAAGTACATTGCAGATATTACTTCCTCCTCTAACAGCCCACTCACCTTGGGAGCCCAACATTCACCTACTGATGTGTCTTATTCTCCTCACCCTGATGTCCTGGCTTGTCAAATTAAAAACAAGAGACTGGATATGGCAAAGAAAATTGTGGGTAATTACAAGAAAAAACTTCCAAAAATAAAAGCAAACCAGCACTCCTGATAATGCTAACCATCATGCTTTGGCTATTGAAAACATTTTCCATGCTTTTCCTTCCCCTAAAACCTTTCCTTTTTGTTAGAGCACTGCTCGGTCGAACTCGCATGCGTTGTTATCTCAAGCATGTTTGTCAATGTTAGTGATCAAAACTATAAAGTCTTGATTTCTAGTCTACTATAGCTAAGGTCTCGGACTAGGATAGAAAGTGTAGTTGAGCTCAAGAACTCCATGGAAATCATCATACAAGATGAAGGACTACTCAAGGAACTAGTGAATATTCATCGACTAAAAGGTATGTGTAGACTTGAAATTATCTATCACTCAAAAGTCTATCTACTCTATCCCCTATCTTGAGACAAAAGTCGTATTACTATATAGACTAAGATTATACACATGTGGTATTTCGAGATGAGTGCATCTCGCTTATCTATTTCTCGAAATATGTGTTGGTAAAGCTTTCGATTTAACCAAGTTCATCTTTACTTAGTGACGAAATTCATGTTATGTTTCAATCATTTAGGAAACCGCTCTGATGAAAAATAGTTTGTGAATAACAACTATATAACACCCTTTAAGAATGTTTCAATGATTGAAATGAGAGTTTATACAATATAACCATTGGTGGATATAAGCATTTTTGTGGAAATACATATATGTATAAGTCTTTATTGCTTGAACCGAAGTTTGCGAACATTGTTGATCAAGTGAAACCGGAGTAGTGCGTGAGCTCAGTCCGCGAACTGGCGTAGTTCTCGAACCCGAGAATTTCTACTGGAGTTTGTGAACTCCGTCCAGGAACTTAAGTCCGCGAACTTGAGTAGGTTATGTCTAAAAACGATTTTTGTGAACTTATCTTAATAAACTAAGGAATGCTATTGAAAACTGTGGCTTTACAGTTCATGAATCGATTAGAGTGAATTACATCATTTTTGCTTGAATTGTATCTTGTGTAGTACATAAAGATCTAAGCAATTGAACAACTCTCTAACTAGTTCATTTGAGTCATTTGGACTAGTTATGGTGAAGAAAAATATAGTTGATATGAAAGTTATCATACGACTAACCATTTGGTTAACTATTGTTGAACCAACTAATGTACAAGTTTGGGTACGATTTTCACAAGCCTACAAACGTGCATTTCATGTGTGTGTAACAAGCTATGTTTTTGATCTAACGGTTGATAAATATTAGCTTGAATCTAATCAGGTTTTCATCTAACGGTGAATATTGAATGCTTTGTTACTAAGCTAACATTGATTGCAAACCCTGATTTGAGAGACTATATATAAGGGAGAACTCTAGCAACTGGGAAACCTAATCCGCACACATTTTGTGTGATACTAGTTTGCTAAGATAGAGTCGATTCTCCTTTAACCTTTGGTTTTCTTCTTCTAAAACCAAGTTAACGACTTAAAGACTTCATTGGGATTGTGAAGCCAGACCGATACTACTTTTCTTGTAGTTGTGTGATCTAATATTGCATCTTTTATCGTACGATTACAATTGTAATAATTTGCTTGAGATTTCTATATCCGATAGGCAAGATATAAAAGTAGTCACAAACACTTCGTCTCATCGTTTGTGATTCCTCAATAATCTTCTTCGCTGCGTCGATTAAGTTTATTGTGAGGTGATTGATAAAGATGATCTCTTCTTCGAGAATATAAGTCTTGTTTTATCAATTGGTTCCTGTTCACCTTGATTTATCAAAATATGGAACAAAACTCAAAGGTTTATTCGTGGGACATGAATTTATCTATCCTTGTAGACGTTTCTGTGTGATATAGATTTTTTATTAAAGTCTTCGACTTTGGGTCGTAGTAACTCTTGGTTGTGGGTGAGATCATCTAAGGGAATCAAGTGCGTAGTATCCTGCCGGGATCAGAGGCGTATGAGCATAACTGTACCTTGGATCAGTGTGAGATTGATTGGGGTTCAACTACAGTCCATACAGAAGTTAGATTGGAGTAGGATAGTGTCTGTAGATTCTTAATACAGTGTATGTTTAATCTGGACTAGGTCCCGGGGTTTTTTTGCATTTGCGGTTTCCTCGTTAACTAAATTCTGGTGTCTGTGTTATTTCTTTTCCGCATTATGTATTGTTATATAATTCAAATAATATAGGTTGTGCGTTGTTCAATCAATTAGAATATGTGACCTCTTTGGTTGTTGATTTAAATTGATTGACACTTGGATATTGGTATTTGGGACCATCCAAGTTATCTCTCTTTGATAAAGACTCGCAAATTCTATTTGCTTGAGTATAGATCAAATCGAGAGATTGAGATAATAACTCCTTTAGATATTTTATATTGATTGAGTCTGATTGTCTAGTTGATTCTCTAGAAAGTAACTCGGAGTTGTCCATACAGATTGTTAATCGAAATATTGGGTGTGGTTGTTAGACCCCAGCTTTTTCAATTGGTATCAGAGAAGGAAAACACGCTCAAGACCTTACAAGTCTGTGTTTGTAGCGATCTGAATCTATGGACAAGAGTAGCATCTCTTATAACGTAACACCAGTTCAAGGTTACTCAGGTGAGTCTCAAAGTCTTGAAGCTTCTGAGAAAGACTCTATCATCTGTCCCTTGACTGAATCTGCATTTGACAAGGAAAAATATCTTGATGAGAAATTGGATGACCTTTCAGATGATAGTGACTCAGAAGAAGGACCAAGTATTGATGAGGAAGTCTCTCAATATATCAAGTTGTTTGACCGTGCGTTGAAAGAAAAAAGTTCAACAACTTGCCTGAGTAAGTACATGGCTCCTCTTTGTCAAGAAAACATAAAATTAAGAAAACTCTTTAAAGGATATGATAGTGGCTATTAACTCCTAAAGTCTATCGTTAAGGATCGTGAAGAAGATGTTCGCACAAAAAGGTATGAATGTGACAATCTTCTCTGAAATCTCTGTGTGTTGAAAGAAAGACTTGCAGATACTGAAGCAAGATATGACTCTCAACAGAAACGTTTTAATGACAAAGAACTCAGACTTCTTACTAAAAAAAAGTCATTGGAGACTGACCTTGTAGCTGCTCTTGATAAAGTAAAATCACTAGAAGAGAGTCTGAGAAGATTTAATTCTATCTCTACAAAATTGACTTCTATGATTGGAGCATGTAAAGAACATCGTGATACACATGGTCTGAGCTATAAAGGAATAGACGCTCCAAAAACTAGTAAGATCAATTTCGTTAAAGATATTGATAATTCTTCATGTGAAAAAACGTTTGCAGCCTGCCATGTGCCCAAGGACGAGGGTTTTACTCCTCCCAAATTTACTCACATGAGAACAGTTAAGAATAATCCCTTTAACTGTTATTAGGCCCCTTCCTATGGCAAATGCCAAACCCACCCATTTTTCATGCCATCTGGCCTGGCAAACTGGCCGTGCCACTATGGTAAAACCTATAAGCGATTGAGTCTCCACCTAGCGGTCGAGACTACCCCGCCAGAGGTATCTAAGAGATCGAAAGGTTTAAATTACACCACCACCGATTTAATCTCGATCGTTCACGGTCGGTGCTCTACCAGCTATAAATACCCCTATTCCCTTAATTTTTCATTCACAAAAACTTTTCTCCCCTTCTCTTCAGTTTACATCATAGCAGAGTGATTTAAAAAAAAATGAGTAGTAGTTCCAAAACAAATAGGCAAAGGAAAAGAAATAGGAAAGAAAGGGGAAAATCTGTTGCAGATAGTGATATAGTATGGGTTCAGGATAAACATCACGAGTTCGCTAATGTTAGGCAACTAATTGGATCTGATGTACAATCTACGCATTTATGTAACCATCCCGAGCGAGTTTTGTTACCTAAATTAAGAGGTGGGTGGTCTGAGCTAACTGAAGTGTTTGAGTTACTCCCCCAAGGTGTTCAAGCATCCTTGAGAAGATATCCTTGGCAACGTTTATATTTCATGAAAGGCAAAAACCACAGGACTCAAGTTGTGCGAGTAATTTGTGAACGTTGGTGGAACACTGCAAATACGTTCTTTTTCAAGGATTTCGAGTGGGGTAAGTTATTTAGAAACAAACTTTAATTTTAATTCAGAAACAAACTTTAATTTTTAGAGATTCAATTATTTAGTTTGATACCAATTTTAGTTCCACATAAAAACTTTAATTTTATGACCATGTTGTTTTTAGGATTCATATCGTTAGATTTGTATATGTTGACCGGAATAAAAAGTGAAGGTGAAATAGTAAAATGTAACCAGTTAAAGTGGATATCAAAAGGAAGATGGAAACAATTACTCCCCTTGTACTCAAATGATACTGAAGGAATGCCAACATCCAGAGACTTACACTCATTTGGATTAAGAGTTTCTGGATTGAAGGCTTTTTTGACCCGTTACAAAGTCAAGGGGATAGACAGACCTGAAGATTATCCCGAGCTTGAATGTATTTTTGTATTATGGATGTTAGGCCAAGTTTTCTTCACCAATGCTAGCAGTGTTTCATTAATTGGTTTTCTAGAATCTTTAGAAGATTTAGCCAAATCCCCAAATTATGATTGGGGTTCTGCAATTTTATCTGAGATATACATATGTCTCGGTGAATGCTCAACTAAGAAGACAACGAGCTTAAATGCATTTTGGATCGGTTTGGAGGTAAGAACAATTTATTAGATTTATTTATTGAGTTGAATGTATTTGTGGTGAATGTACTAACACATCATTTTTTAGTATTGGTGGTATACTTACTTTACAGTCGGCGAACCTGATCTTCACGATAAACGATTACTTTTCCCAGTCGTTTACATGTACAAAGCTGATAATTGGATTGGGCGGATCAATGATGGTCAAAATATTACTGCCGTTCAAAGGATGCAACAACTATGCAGAACTAGTGTCAACATTAATCCAACGCCGTATACAGTAATTGGTGAGTTCCATGGACCAATGGCACAATCCATGCTTCAGTTAAGCTTAAGGTGAAGCGTGTTTTACAGTCCAGTTAGGGGTGAGGGTATTTGGTACTATGGAGAAAGACATTTGTTTCATCTACAAGGAAGAAAGGTAAAAGCAATCAAACCTTTTCCATCTTCAATTATTTCTCATGATGATTGGATAAAGTTGATAAATAATGGACAACCTTGGGAAGAAGCTGATGATTTGATCCAAGAACCAGAAAATGACTGTGATTACTACAGTTGGTTCCAAAAGGTATGCAAGCTAAATATTGATGTTCAGCCACATAGCTTAGGTAGTGTTGACTTTCCAGCACTTGGCAGTTTTCCACTTACAGATCTTCCATCCCAACCCCCACCACCTACGGGCGAACCATGTACGTACCCTAGCAGTCAATTTGGGTTGTCAGATATGCATCAATAGTGATGGGAAGTCAATACTTTATCACAAAGTGGAGATATTGTTTCAGTTCCACTCACTACTGAAGGTATGCAGCTGACCTATCCATATGATATTGTGGATGCAACAAGAGAAGAGTATCAGAAGCAATGTAACAATTATGAGCATTTTATCCAAGGTTTCCAACGTCTTCACTTGAGTCGGATGCAATCTTTGAGGAAAAGTCTGAGTTTTGAAATGCCTGAGACTCCCAGTGAGAGCAATACAAGAACTAGAAGTCGTGCAAGTGGAAGTCGTGGAAATGGAAGTCGTGAACATGGAGGTCGTACAAGTTGTCAACGCACTCCAATTATCATGGACAAGACTATGGTGAAATACACTCAGCTACAATCAACAGCATATTTGCAGTCTCCTATTGGTTTCATGCCCCAAGGTCCTATACTTACTCCTGCTGGTGAACACGTCAATTTGGATGCATTTAAGCAATCCCCAATTTATACCCCAAGTTCAGCATTTCATCGATTTCAAGCACCTCCAACGGCCCCGATACCATTTCAAGGTTATGAATCACCTGGTGCTACTAAACCACCATCTCAGACTCCAAATAATGAGTTTTCAGAAGATCCAACAGGCTTTGGGTATTATGTGTTTCGTGGTAATCATTAGTTTTAGAGTTTTGTTTAGTCGTTAATATGAATTGTGGTTTGTTTAAATCGTTAGTGTAATTGCATTTTTGTTTGATAAATAATTGCGAACTTAGAATTGTGGTTTGTTTAAATCTTCATTTCAAGTTTTCTACATAATTGCGAACTTAGAATTGATAACCTAGATTAAATTGGGGTAACACTTTTAAGATTTCATAACAACTGGCATATCGGAACTCCTCTCCGGTGTCACAGAGCCACTTTGCACGACATCTTTGATCAATGCACAGCAGGGTTTCACCACTTTTCATGTTTCGAGCCTCTTCCCTTATCATACCCATATACTTGTTAACATTCTTGGAAATTATGGAGAACCGAGCACTCAACACCATCAAATTGCGATTGTTGAGGTTCGTTGTTTCTTCCTCAAATTTCATTAAAACGCGTCCCCAAAACAGAATAAGCCGTAACGATCCATCAACAATTGGATGATTAGTGAAGAAAACATAATTTCTGTAGATGCATTCATCTTCTAACGTGCTAAAATCGTGTTGTTGTGCAACTCTCCAACTATTTGCTCTTCTTAATTCATTTTGCATTCTAGCTCGATCTGCAAATCTTCGATTTTCGGATGCATGTTGCTCTTCGATGAATTAAGCCATAGACATGTTTTGATCCATTAGAAAATCTAAGAAAATAGGAAGAAGGTGTGAGTTAAAATGGTAGAGGAATGTGGTATTTATAGGGGTGAAAATTAATGGTCGTTGGATCAGATTCTATCTGCCGGTCTTACAGAAACCGCTATTGGTGTAGTATACACCGGACGGTTTATAGTGGACCGAGCGGTCGAGACTCGACCGCTCGGTAGAAACTCCACCTGGCCTGGTTAAGTGGCAAATTTTCCACTTAGCCAGGCTGGTTTACCTGTTTTCCCCCTCCATAGTGGGTGCTTAAATGGCAAATCAATAGATTTGCCACACCTATAGGAAGGGGCCTTACTGCGGAAATAAAGGACATCCTGAGCGAAAATGTCATTTTCGTTTGAGAAATAAAAAACTTCACAACATTCTTGTATGGGTGTCTAAGGAAGTGGTTAAATCTGTTTCTCATATTGTTGGAGTAAAAGGCACATTCAACAATCAAGAAAACTACCTTGACAAGTCATTTCTTATTCATGACTTTGGAACAAAAAATGTATATCAAAGTATACGGAAGAACAATAAATGGGTAACTGACAACCCTGGAAGGAGAAAAAGGCATAGGAGACAGAAAAAGGGGTCAAGTTCCGTGTCTCCTTCTGTAGAAGGTTGTGAATCCAAGAATTTTGTCCCGGATTTTCTCCACATAAATAATTGGGTCTCAAAACTTAAGACAAGTATAAACAGACTCAAACGGGGCATCTCCAAAACATGGAAAGCGGTTGACTCAGGTACTCCTAGTTCCTCTCCTGATAAAACTTCTTCAACTTTGTTGAGTAATTTGTCTCTAAGTTCCCTTAAAGGAGAAGTCAATATTGATGGGCAAGATGCTCATCTTAATACACGATGACTGCTACCTGTAGCATCCTTCTTTTAGAATAAGAAGGATGATCTGTGTTCTCAAGAAGGTATCTTGAGAAAGTTGTCAAGGTTGTATACTATCCTTTTAATAATCTCAAAAATCTTTTGAGTCTTTTTAGGTTTGTTCAAACCATTTTTACTGGGAAAAACTCCTTGTTGAACCATCCTTCCACTAATTATTTACCTCTTTTTTTTTGGTCACATACGACCACAAGTGCACTTTCACCTGACCCACACGGACGCGAACTTCCTAGTGTTTTTATGAAACCTTTTTATATATGTCATTAAGTGATACCTTGTTCTATAAGGTCAAGAAGTCTCTACTGAATATTTGTCACAATGAAGAGAAGCATCAAAGATGTGGTTGAGGAGGGCAAGACTATCGAATTCCATAAAGATCTTGTTTTCATAACTTGTCATCATGCAATTGATCATGAAAACCAACTACCAGTTCATATTTCATCACAACTGGTAGGAAATCTTCTCCGTGATTTTGAGGTCATCCGTGAAAAACTTGGAATTGCAACAAGGAATCTAGAGTTTGTGAAGAACGAACTCAGAGAGGCAACTGATGAACTGATTTTTGTCCAAACGTTTGTTGCTAAAAGAGTTTGAGTTTGCCTAGTAAACCTTCTATTTTTATGTTTTGTTTAGAAGAATAACTAGTGTTTGGAATAGCCATTATTGTGATTACACATAGCTATGTCCAAAGTTTTCATCTTCTTGTTTTTAGATTTATTTGTTTAAATTCTAAACTTGTTAGGAAGATGATTTTTGCAATATTAATCTTTATGATTTTATATATTTCAATATTGTTATGGGATTTGTGTGTTTACGTCCGTGAACTTGATAGTCCCATAATTTGTCAAAAGTAATTTCGTTCGTGAATTGATATGCAAGTATTGATAAAAAAATGAATAGACTTTTGACAAACACAAAAGTTAAGCCTATATTGTCAATTATTGATGTAAGATAGGTTAAAATATTTTGTGATTCAAGGATTATGTCTATTGTATGTCATTGTGCAAATGGTGATGGAAAATAAAATGAATCCTTTCTTATTTCACGGTATAAGATCGATCTCAGATCCACAATTTTTGTGTAAATACTCTGTTGTTCCATGAAGTGTCTTATGTTGAGCACTAAAATAACAAAAGTTGATTGCTTTTGTGATTAGCTTAGTTGTTGTTCCGTAAGGTACTTTATGTTGAACATGTTAAACTAAATTAATCATCTTGTGTGGTTATTTAGTTAGCACTCCATAAGTTTTCTTATTATGAGCATTTTCGACTGGGTTTGGTTTTTCATGATTAATTTAGTCATTGCTCCATAGATTTTTCTTATGTCGAGTGTGAAAAATTAAATTAATTACTTTTGTGATTAGTTTAATTATGTAACCCGGTTAGATTAGTTATGGGTTCTCTTGTGATTAATCTAATCAAGTTATTAAGTCTCCATAAGTTTACTTGTGTTGAGCATATTTGGTTGAATTAATCTTAGGTTCGCCTACGGTTAGTTTGATTGAATATTCTTTTTGAATTCCAAATTCATACTTGTATGATATTTGTTGAGTTCAAAGAAATCCTTCTTTTCTTTTAAAATTAAGGTCGCTCTTGTTGTTCCCTTGGGAATGACATTTTATGGGAGAGAGTTCTTTTGAACTTGTGCTTAATTGCCAAATCTTTGTGGGGAGTGCGGTTGTAGAATATTATAGGGGTTATCTCCTTGATGAATGCATTTAGCTTCGGATTTATGATTGCATCTAAACAAGATGATATACATTTACCTTTGGTCATGAACCGTCTCTTACGGAAGTTTCATTAGGATCCCGTTCTTGTACCTTTGCCAATTTTATTGACAAAAAGGGGGAGAATTAATATGTAGTTCATACTACAAATACATATGGTTATCGGATCATTATGTAAGGGGGAGTGGTTTCCATGTGATATGGAGTATTGATTAAGGGGGAGTGAAGTATCACCATAGTATTATTGTTAAAGTTGTGATGCAATTGTACTTTGACGCTGAGTAATAATACTATGACACTGTATAACAATGATTGAGAACTCTTGTTTTCTCGTTGTTATAGCTATGGATTTTCAACAACGATGATACTAAACTTACAACCTTTGGAATCATTGGAGTACTTGGAAGTGACAAAGATTTCGAGTAATGTTGAAGATTAGACATGTGGAATAGGAGCGACAAAGTTTATTTATATATTTTTTGTATTCCATATGTATTAATAGTTTTCCCACTAAAATTGACAAAGGGGGAGATTGTTAGAGCACTGCTCGGTTGAACTCGCATGCGTCGCTATCTCAAGCATGTTTGTCAATGTTAGTGATTAAAACTATAAAGTCTTGATTTCTAGTCTACTATATCTAAGGTCTCGGACTAGGATAGAAAGTGTAGTTGAGCTCAAGAACTCCATGGAAATCATCATACAAGACGAAGGACTACTCAAGGAACCAGTGGATCTTCATCGACTAAAAGGTATGTGGAGACTTGAACTTATCTATCACTCAAAGGTCTATCTACTCTATCTCCTATCTTGAGACAAAAGTCGTATTACTATATAGACTAAGATTATACACATGTGGTATTTCGAGCTGAATATATCTCTCTTATATATTTCTCGAAATATGTGTTGGTAAAGCTTTCGCTTTAACCAAGTTCATCTTTACCTAGTGAAGAAAGTCATGTTATGTTTCAATCATTTTGGAAATCGCTCTGACGAAAAATAGTTTGTGAATAACAACTATATAACTCCCTCTGAGAATGTTTCAATGATTGAAATGAGAGTTTAGGCAATATAACCATTGGAGGATATAAGCATTGTTGTGGTAACACATATATGTATAAGTCCTTATTGCTTGAAAAGAAGTTTGCGAACTTTATTGATCAAGTGAAACCGGAGTAGTGCATGAGCTCAGTCCGCGAACTCAGCATACAAACTCAGTCCGCGAACCCAGTCCACGAACTGGGGTAGTTATCGAACCCGAGAATTTCTGCTGGAGTTTGTGAACTCCGTCCGCGAACCCAGCCCGCGAACTTGAGTAGGTTATGTCTAAAAACGATGTTTGTGAACTTATCTTAATAAACTAAGGAATGCTATTGCAAACCGTGGCTTTATAGTTCATGAATCGATTCGAGTGAATCACATCGTTTTTGCTTCAATTGTGTCTTGTGTAGTACATAAAGATCTAAGCATTTGAAAAACTCTCTAACTAGTTCATTTGAGTCATTTGGACTAGTTATGGTGAAGAAGAATATGGTTGATATGAAAGTTATCATATGGCTAACCTGTAGTTGCAGGATTTCCCACACTACACCCTTGTCAAGATTCTATGAAAATTAAATCATAATCGAGAATGAACAACAACAATTTTATTAATTCACCTTCAGGAAGATTTACAAGAAATATCAAAACTCAGAAGTACAAGTTTCTTTCTAGAGTTTCTCTCTCCTCAAAATTCTCTCAACTCTCAAAAATGCATCATCCTTTTCTGGATCTATCGTGCTCTTTATATAGGGATTTACATAATGGATGACATCTAAGTTTTCCTCCTATCTCGGATTCACTTTGCGATATTATCGCGATCGTCACAATATTTCTTTATCGCAAGCATGATGATCATCTCAGGATCAATCATGTTCTTCTTTTATTTCTTCCATCGTCAATTTCTTTTAGTTGTTCTGTAACGCTCGTGAAATGTCGTTGAAGAATTTTCAGTGATGCTCGCATAAATATTGTTAATATCGCGGGAATAGCGTTGTAGCGATATTCTGGTACTACATCTTGCCTCTTCTCATGTATTTTATGCGAAGAAGAGAAGATCATGAGAACTAATATTCTTTATTATTCTTCGCAACTTCTTCCCCTTTTATACTTTCTCCTCGACAAGATCCCGTTAATCCATCCTTTCTTACACGTGTTGTGAATCCATTCATTTACTGACACGTTCCTACTCCATAGGTCCACTCCCCTTTTCCTATAAAAGGTTGAACTAATCTCAAAATTAATTGTACTTTTCTGTTTCTTCATCTTCTTCGTCTTCCGTCTGAAACTTTGCCTCTTCTTCATATTCTTCTGCTACTGTTCTAATGGAGTCCTCAAGGTTTGTTTCTTGACTCATGTTGTTTATTTTAAGCCAGTTTTTACTTTCATTCTCCAATCTTTCTTATTTCCTTGTTATGTCTTCTTTTTAGAGGAAAGATTTCTAACACATAATTTACTACTCACAACCCTAATCCTCGCAAGAAACAAGTAGAAAAGAAGAAGAGAAACTCTGCGAATGATAAGGTAGTAAGAAACACCCTTTATTTTTTAATAACAATATTGTTGCCTCTGTTTCTTATCTGGGTTATTATTCGCACAATGACGTGAATCCTGATAAACCTCCCAAAAGGTCTCGCCATTTTAAGACACTCGGGGAAAATCTCATTATTCCCTCGTTAACATCTGTGAAGATTACTCCCACACCATCGCAACCAAATCTTTCTTCTCCTATCCGCGAGAATATCGTTGTTCATACCTCTACCCCTTCTGACATTTTGACAAACCAAGCTTCTAAAGCTGCTGCGACTGAGGTTTCTTATAGTCCTTTACGGCCTTCAACTGTTTTTTTTCCACATACACCTCCTGATAACTCAACCATCAAAAATGATCGCCAACTTACCCTCACTACTATTTCACCTTCTAAATCCTTTCCTTCATCAAGCGAAACTTTCGCAGGTGTTGATGTTGCTTTTAAAGTCTTGTCTAATATTTTAGACAATGCTAGAAAGTCTTCCACTGACCCTCTCCAAAAAGAAGCTTGCGAGATTCTGTTTAGTATTTTGGCTCTGATTGTAATGATTCACGAGCGGCTTTAGAGAATGAGATTGAAGTTCTGAGGAAAACTCTTCAAGCTAAAACTGCTGAGTGTGATACCTTGAATCACATGCTCCGTAACTCTTCTCTAGATTGCGAGAATCTTCGCAGAAAAAATGACGAGATGAAAGGTATATTTTTCTTGCCTCTGCTCTTTTTTATTTTCTGTTTCATATACATACTTTATGTACTCAGACTTCCTTCTTAAATTCTTGATTCATATATTAGTTTCAAATCGGGCTCGTTTCATTGAAAGACTCA
The DNA here is from genome assembly GCA_023529315.1 of Papaver bracteatum. Lineage (NCBI taxonomy): Eukaryota > Viridiplantae > Streptophyta > Magnoliopsida > Ranunculales > Papaveraceae > Papaver > Papaver bracteatum. The sequence goes on along the minus strand of JAJJWX010003254.1, from coordinate 525,763 downwards.
AATCTGAAACTATTGCTGAAGAAGTTCGCGTTGAAAGAGATTCTTGGATAGATCAACATACTAGACTAGACAATCTGTATAATTATTCAATTGATCGCATAAATAATATTACCAATGAGAACAATCAATTATTGCAAAGGCAGAATGTTTTGAGTGGCGAGCTTGATCGCCTCTCATATTTGTTTTTTAAGGCTAATTTGGCGATGAAATCTTTATCAGATGAGAATAAAACCCCGTCCCAAGAAAAACATAAATTTTCAAGCTTGATGAAGATTTCCTCTCAGCAAATAAGTAATCTTCAAAGTACATGTAATAGTCAAGAGCAATCTCTTCATTCTCTTAAGAAGGAGCTCAAGGAGTTAACTGAATCATCTGCCGCCGAGAAGGATAAGCTTATCAAGGGTAGATTAACTCTTAGTTTAAGAGCCAGTGAACTTCAAGACCAATACTCTCAGTTAAAGGAATCTCATTCTTTATTAGCAAAGGAAAATTCATATCTTCGCAACAAAGAAGAAAACATGAAATCTCGTCTGAAGGGTATGGTTGGCGATAAATTCGATGATGCCATGAATCAATGGGAGAACTGTTTATTTGCATTAATCCAAAACTTAACCTCACAAAAATAAGGTAGTCATTTGACTGCCTCTCTTGTTGGTCTTCTCATAAAATTTTGTGTTATATTCTTTGTGAGTTTTTTGTCTAATTGATATTTTATTATTTTGTTGCTCGCAGAATCCGAAAGAAATCTTCATTCTACTATCACTGATCTAACCGCTAAGTTGGATAAAGTTCGTAAAGAAAACAAGTCCCGTGTTTCCAATTATCTCGATTCCCGCGATAAAGCAGAAAGAAGACTTGATTATCTCGAGTACTTTAAAAACATAGAGATTAGGAATTATGATAGAAGTTTCCTTCGCAAGGTCCATCTCAGTGCTGAAGTTCTTGTGAATGATATTCTGCTCTCCAATTCTCTCCCTCTTGTATCTGTTCCTCCTCTAAAGGTTGATGATGATGAAATTACTATTCCCATGGATGAAGATTTAGAGTTTACTAACGAGGAAGAGAATATTACTCAAGAAGATGGTGAAGAAGAAGAAGATAAAAGAAGTCCTCCCAAAGAAACAGCTGCGGGTGGTGAAGTAAATGTTGATGAAGAATCAAAAGAAGAAGATACTCATGATGAAAAGGTTGCTGATGAAGATAATAACTCTGGCAGAAATAATAAATCTGACGAGCAAGAAGAATAAATCTGGCGAAACCATCGCTGAAACTTGAATTTTATCTTTGCTTTCTTTTACTTCTTCTTTCTTGCGAGCGATGTAATCTTCGAGACTTTTAGAATTTTAACTTTTGATTTAGCTTACTTTGAATATTTTCAAGTAAGATAATGTAATCTTACTTCTCTATTCCCCTTCTTGCCCTTCATTATCTTGCTTGAAATGGTGAATATTCATTATCTTCTTTAAGAAATTGTGTTGCTGCATTTTCGCGAAAATATGAATACATCTGCGATATAAGGAATACTGTTGCACTTTTCTGAAAAATTCTGAGGGAATCCGCGATGTTAAAAATTTGCCTCCTTATATATAATTCTGCGATGAATGAATGTTTCCTGCAATCTTAAAGCAGAATAGTTAATTGGTAAGATTATTCTTTTGGTCTTATTTTGCCTTCCTAGTTAAAGGTCTTATTTTGCCAAACTATTTCTGTCTGCGACAAAATCGCAGGATTTCTTAACATTTGCATGTAAAGACCCTTTGATCTTGTCTTATCCATGTTTCTTTCAAAATCTTTGCGACAATATGATAAGCATACATTCTCTCGCAAGAATTTACCCTTATGACATTGCCGTCTTGCGATGAAATCGCAGGATGTTTTTACACTTTCATGTAAAAACCCATTGATCTCATCTTAACATTTCTCTCGTGGCTTTTTGCCTTTGCATTATTTACGTCACATGACAATATGACAGGCCTAAATGTTCTTGCGATCATAGATCCCCATGACATTGCCGTCTTAAGACATTTATCAGCTCCCTAATGGCGGGTGCTGCCCTTATCTTCCCCCTGGTTGCCCCTTCAAGGAGGGAACATCGGCCATACAAGACTAGATCCCCCCATCCGGATTTTCCAACAACCAATTGTGTTCGCAGCCTCTTGTCCTTTATGCCTATATGGCTTATAGTTACAAGACTGCACCCTAAGTGGGGTTTTCTTCAGGCCAAGTGCATTGTAGCCAAGACTTACCAAGGATGGCAAGAGAGTTTCGTACGCTCCGGGTACCCTTGGCTCAACCGTGTACCTCGGCGCCTTGGTCATACTCTGCACTTCTTGGAAGAGATTCTCGGTCGTCCAACCAGGGTATAACCTTATATAGTTGGAAATCCAAGATCTCTCTCCTGGATAGGTTTTCTTTAACCCCATCATCTGCATGACTCAGGTTCCAGCAGCGGTATAACCTTATCGCCGATTCATTTCAAGAGATACCCCCTCATATGACGCGCTATTAGGTCTTACATTTGCCTCTTACGAAATTTTATTCGCGAACTAGGGTGCACGCCATAAAGGTTCGTCCCATTCTTTTAATCTCTGTGAAATTTTATTCGCTATTCTTGCGATGATGCTCGCATAAATTTTGATATTGAAAGAAGAATTTTTTAATTATTTCATCTTACATTTGTATTTCTTACCTCGCAAAAACTTCTACTGATAATACCTTTTCAGAAACAATCTATTCCATGGTCTATCAAGTCTTTGCCCCACATCTCTTCCCTATGGATCCATTAATTTGTATGCTCCATTTCCAACTATCTCTTTAATGATGTATGGTCCATCCCATTTTCTTGCTAATTTTCCACCACTTTCTTGTTGATATTTTGGTGTTTCTCGCAAAACTAGATCGCCAGGCTGGAATTGATGTTTCTTGACTCGTTTGTTATACTCGCGAGCTAATCTTCGCTGGTAATTTTCCATATGTTGTAGAGTTTTTTCTCTCTTTTCTTCTAGTTCATCTAACTCATGTAAAATCATGCCAGCACTTAGATTTTTCTCCCATGCCTCTCTTTTTGTTGTTGGGATAGCAACCTCTGTTGGTAGGACAGCTTCAACTCCATATGTTAAACAGAAAGGTGACATCCCAGTTTCCTCTCGTCTAGTTGTATTATATGCCCATATTGCATTATGCACTTGCTCACACCATGATTTGTGATAACTTTCTAACTTCTTTTTCAAGATGTCTGCGATTGTCTTATTAGTTGCCTCAGCTTGACCATTTGCTTGTGGATATAAAGGAGTTGACTTTCCACATTTTATCTTAAATGCATTAAGAAGCAATTCGATATTCTTCCCTTCAAATTGCTTTCCATTATCAGACATCAACTGTGCTGGGATCCCAAATCTGCAAATTATATTTTCAAATATGAACGTAAAAATGTCCTTATCGCGGATGTGATATACTGCCTTAACTTCTCCCCATTTTGTGAAATAATCTGTAGCAACGATTAAATATCTTCTTTGTCCAGAACCAGGCACAAATGGTCCCACAATATCCAATCCCCATTTTCCAAAAGGCCATACGCTTGACGAAGATGATAATGGTGCTCCTGGTGCATGTATCTTCTTCCCAAATCGCTGACAATCTTCACAACACCTTGAAAGTTGCTTTGCATCCTCATGCATATATGGCCAATAATAACCCTGCATATTTGTTTTATATGCCAAAGATCTACCCCCGCTGTGATTACCAGCATCACCACTATGCAACATTTTTAACACCTTTTGTCCTTCTTCTTTCGTCAAATATCTTAGCGATGGTCCACTAAATGATCTACGATATAATACCCCATCTCTTAGTTCATAATTGGTTACTCTACTTTTTAATTTATGTGCTTCTAATCGATTTCTGGGGATTTCTCCTCCCGCCAAATAAGCATGAAGATCTGCTCGCCAATCTGTAGAATTATTCCCTATTTCTTCCTCGCCAGATTCTACCATCATTACATCTACCTCTTCTTCTTCTTTGTTTATCGCCGGTTGCAAAAGTGTTTGAATTTTTATGCATCTCGCAAGTGGGTTCATCATCATACTTGATATGAAAGCAAAAGCATCTGCAAGCCTATTATCTTTCCTCGATATGTGTCTCCATTTTATTTTTGGAATTCTCGCAGACAATTCTTCAACAAGTTTTTTGTACTTCTTCAAAGATGGTTCATTTGTGGTATACTCTCCCTTTATCTGGCGAATAACCAATTGTGAATCGCTGGTGATTCTAGAATTTTCCAACTTCATTTCTATCGCAAACTTCAATGCATGGATTACAGCTTCATATTCTGTCTCATTATTAGTGGATGCAAATTCCAATCTAAATGAGAAAGCTGTTTTTTCTCCTTCTGGTAAAATGAAAACAACTCCAATCCCATTTCCTTCTCCATTTGACGATCCATCCACTAGTATTTCCCATCTGTCAGGTTCTGTTAATAGATCTTTTGGGTCTCCATGTTCTTCTTCTATATCCATCATCTCTTCTACAACTTCGTCATCTTCTAAAGGAAATTCAGCTAAGAAATCTGCGATAACTTGTGATTTTGGCGAGGATAGAATTTCACATTGAATATTAAAGTGCCCTACTTGCGCATTCCATCTCTCAACTCTTCCTGATCTTTTTGAATTCTTCATCACCGATTCGATTGGCACTCTCGTTAACACTTTGACCTTATGCGCTTGGAAATAAATTCGAAGCTTAAAAGTTGCGTGTACCAACGCTAGAATTAGTTTCTCAATCTTTGAATAATTTTTCTCTGCTGAATTAAATGTTTGGCTGATATAATAAATTGGTTTTTCTACCCATGCATCTACTCGCAATAGCACAGCACTTAGCGCATATGGAGTTGTTGCGAGATAAATCAATAATTCTTCTCCCGGTTCAGATTTCTGTAATATAGATATACTCGCCAAATGTTCTTTTATTCCTTGAAAAGCTTTTTCACATTCATCTGTCCACTTGAATTTTGTTCCCTTCTTGAGTATATCGAAAAAATGTTTACACTTGTCTGAAGATCGCGAAAAGAACCTTCCTAGTGAGGCTAAGAGTCCATTTAGTTTTTGCACATCTTTTACCGTCGCAGGTGTTGGCATATCGCGAATTGCTTGTACCTTTTCTGGATCAACTTGTATTCCCTCTTTTGACACAATATACCCCAAAAACTTCCCTGAAGTTACTCCAAAATATCAGTATTCACTTTAATATTGAATTTCCGCATTTGATCGAAAATCTCTCTCAAATCTTGCACATGATTCTCAGCTTCTTTGCTTTTGATCAACATATCATCTACATACACTTCTAATGTTTTGTGGATCCACTTTGCAAACACCTTTTCCACCATTCTTTGGTACGTTGCACCATCATTTTGCAAGCCAAATGGCATCTTTGTATAACAATATAATCCTCTTGGAGCAAAAAATGCAGTATGTTCTTAATCTTCTTCAGCGAGAGGGATTTGATTATATCCTTTATACCCATCCAATGATGATATTCTTGCGTTTCTTGCTGCTGATTCAACTATTTGTGGAATATCTGGCAACGAAAAACTATCTTTTGTACATGCCTTGTTTAGATCCGTAAAATCTATGCAAATTCTTATCCCTTTGTTCTTCTTTGGGACCACCACCATATTTCCAATCCATTCTGGATATTTTGCTTGTCTTATAATTCATGCGTCGAGCATCTTCTGTAATTCTTCTTCTATTTGAGAATGATATGTTGTTGCGATCTTCCTTATTCTTTGCTTAAATGGTCTTATGTTTTTGTTGATTTCTAATTTATGACATGCTATTGACGGGTCTATCCCTGGCATCTCATCCATGTTCCACGCGAAGATATCTGCATATTCTCGCAAAAGATTTATAGTTCTTTCTTCCTCATCTGCCTCCATTCTAGTCCCAATTTTCAGCATTTTAGGTTCTTCTTTACTTCCAATATTTATTTATTTTGTTGGTTCAGCAGCAGTGTAGCTGGCTTCAGGTTCTCCCATTGGTGTTGGCGTTTTCATTTCTCTCGCAAACTCATCTCCTTCTCGCGAAATTTCACTGGGCACTCCTTTTCCTTCTTTTGATCTTATCATGTAAACTTTAAATTCTTCTTCCTTCTTCAATTCTCTTGCCAGTTTTTTGCGAGCCTTTCGCAGCTTTGGACGTTCTTCACAATTTCTTACTTCAATTTGGTAGCAAAATCTCGCGAAATTCACATCTCCTCTAATTTCTCCAATTCCACTAGGCATAGGAAATTTAATACATTGATGTAATGTTGACGCCACATCCTTGATTGCATGTATCCACGGTCTTCCCAGTATCATATTGTATGGCGATTCCACATCTACCACACATAATGATATCTGTGTTTCAATTTCTCCTAGTGGAATTCGTACCATTATCTCGCCTTTAGGTTTTGTTTTAGACTTTCCAAAGCCATGAACATAATACGTTGAATAAGATATTTCTTCATCCTTATATCCCATCTTCTTGAAGGTATGATAAAATATCATGTCTACAGAACTTCATGTGTCTACTAAAGTTCTATTCATAGCCCATTCTTCTTTAGATTTTGTCAATTTCTCCTTTCTCATTGGTATAGTGGTTACTGTGACCACCAATGGAGATGTATGACTTGAATATTCTTCTGGTATTTCTGCTGCTGTAAACGTGATTTCTTGTTTTTCCCAATCTTTCAATGATGATATCTTCTCCACTGTCATAATCTTCCTTCCTTCAAAATCCCGTTTATGTATCCTTCCTTTGATATTTTCATGAAATTTATCAATCATTTCTTTTGTTATTACCTCACCTTTCAATTTTATACAATCCTTTTTGATTCTGATCATTCTTCCTTCAATTTTCTCACCGATTTACTTTATGATTTCCCTAATCTTAAACAATTTTTATCTTATTCTTCGTTTTTTCTTCTATTTTCGTTAATTCATTCCCTGTTTCGGGCGCCAAAATGTAGTTGCAGGATTTCCCACACTACACCCTTGTCAAGATTCTATGAAAATTAAATCATAATCGAGAATGAACAACAACAATTTTATTAATTCACCTTCAGGAAGATTTACAAGAAATATCAAAACTCAGAAGTACAACTTTCTTTCTGGAGTTTCTCTCTCCTCAAAATTCTCTCAACTCTCAAAAATGCATCATCCTTTTCTGGATCTATCGTGCTCTTTATATAGGGATTTACATAATGGATGACAGCTAAGTTTTCCTCCTATCTCGGATTCACTTTGCGATCTTATCGCGATCGTCACAATATTTCTTTATCACAAGCATGATGATCATCGCAGAATCATGTTCTTCTTTTATTTCTTCCATCGTCAATTTCTTTTAGTTGTTCTGTAACGCTCGTGAAATGTTGTTGAAGAATTGTCAGTGATGCTCGCAGAAATATTGTTAATATCGCGGGAATAGCGTTGTAGCGATATTTTGGTACTACATAACCATTTGGTTTACTATTGTTGAACCAACTAATGTACAAGTTTGGGTACGATTTTCACAAGCCTACAAACGTGCATTTCATGTGTGTGTAATAAGCTATGTTTTCTATCTAACGGTTGATAAATATTAGCTTGAATCTAATCAGGTTTTCATCTAATGGTGAATATTGAATGCATTGTTACTAAGTTAACATTGATTGCAAACCCTGATTTGGGAGGCTATATAAGGGAAAACTCTATCAACTGGGAAACCTAATCCGCACACATTCTGTGTGATACTAGTTTGCTAAGATAGAGTCGATTCTCCTTTAACCTTTTGTTTTCTTCTTCTAAAACCAGGTTAATGACTTAAAGACTTCATTGGGATTGTGAAGCCAGACCGATACTACTTTTCTTGTAGTTGTGTGATCTGATATTGCATCTTCAATCGTATGAGTACAATTATAATAATTTGGCTAGAGATTTCTATCTCCGATAGGCAAGATATAAAAGTAATCACAAACATTCGTCTCATCGTGTGTGATTCCTCAATAATCTTCTTTGCTGCGTCGATTAAGTTTATTGTGAGGTGATTGATAAAGATGATCTGTTCTTCGGGAATATAAGTCTTGTTTTATCCATTGGTTTATGTTCACCTTGATTTATCAAAAGACGGAACAAATCTCATAGTTTTATTCGTGGGAGACGAATTTATCTATCCTTGTAGACTTTTCTGTGTGATACATATTTTTTTATTAAAATCTTAGACTTTGGGTCGTAGCAACTCTTGGTTGTGGGTGAGATCATCTAAGGGAATCAAGTGCGCAGTATCCTGCTGGGATCAGAGGCGTAGGAGCATAATTGTACCTTGGATCAGTGTGAGATTGGTTTGGGTTCAACTACAGTCCAGAACGAAGTTAGCTTGGAGTAGGCTAATGTCTGTAGTGACTTAATACAGTGTATGTTTAATCTGGACTAGGTCCCGGGGTTTTTCTGCATTTGCGGTTTCCTCGTTAACAAAATTTTGGTGTCTTTGTTATTTCTTTTCCGCATTATATTTTGTTATATAATTTAAATAATATAGGTTGTGCATTGTTCAATCAATTAGAATATCTGACCTCTTTGGTTGTTGATTTAAATTTATTGACACTTGGATATTGGTCTTTGGTACCATCCAAGTTATCTCTCTTTGATAAAGACTCACAGATTCTATTTGCTTGAGTATAGATCAAATCGAGAGATTGGGATAATAACTCCTTGAGATATTTTATATTGATTGAGTCTGACTGTCTAGTTGATTCTCTAGAAAGTAACTCAGAGTTGTCCATACAGATTGCTAATCTAAATATTGGGTGTGGTTGTTAGACCCCCGCTTTTTCACTTTAAATACCCTTCCCACTCTTGCCTAAATCAAATCCATAATGGAAGATGAGATTGCTAAAAAGAAGAAAGAGGACTGGAATAGCTTTGAGGAACTAAGTGATAATTCCTTGACACTCACCATGCATGACCCCAAAAGAAAGAAACCAATTCCTTATGAGGATAACAAGATCCCCAACAACACTGACCTTGACAACCTCAAAAGATTCAAGGAATTGGATGAAGATACAAATGGGCAGATTGGCAATACTCCTCTCCTAATGGCTAATGGTATCTTGGAAATCTCCTCTTCTGAAAAAATGGTACACTCCCTTACCCCTATTTATTTTACCATTGTAGGATATATTAACTTATTCTTTATAATTCAGATAACTATAATCATATGCTATGACCACATCACCAGAAGACTAACTTCCAAGTATCATATAATATCCTATTTCTGGAAATTCATCATAGCCTTGGCATGGAATTGTTAAGGATTGGGAACTATAGATGCTAAAAGTTACCTCAATGATATGCTCAATAAACTGAACCATGATATCATCTTCCTCTCTGAAATTAAATAAAAATAAGAAAATCTCAAGAAACCCATGCATGAAATTAGTGTCAACAACTTCTGGTATGTTAATCCAAGAGGGGCAAGTGGCACTACTGGTGGTTTAGCCTTGATATGGAAAAGAAACATCTCTATTGACATCATTGACTTTTCCTTAAACCATATCAGTGCTATAGTCAAACCTGCTAATAACCCCCCTTGGCTTTTCACAGGTTACTATGGTAGTCCTTATGATACCTCCAATAAATTAAAATCTTGGAAAACGATAGATAAAACTGCAGCCACCAACCAATTGCCTTGGTTGATTCTTGGTGAACTTCAATTTTATCCTTCATGATACTGAAAAATTGAGTACTCATCCCATTTACTCCACTGAAGCTTCTTTATTCAATAACAAAATCCTTGATCTGGATTTCTTGATCTTGGCTTTACTGGGTGTCCTTTTACTTGGTCCAATAAAAGAAAAGGTCATGCTCTCACTGAACAAAGATTAGATAGGGGACTAGCAACTGAAGATTGGCTAGTCCTCTATCCTAACACCACCATCACTAATATGCTAGTCATTGGATCAAACCATCATCTCATCCTGCTTAATTCCAACCCTTATTGGGAAAATGGCAAGATTTCTTTCAAAAAAATTGGTCCTTGGTTCGATCATGAAGAATGCCAGAAAATAATAGTTGATTGTTGGAGCAATTTTTCTTTCTGGATCCAGTGCTTTCACCATTTACAGAAGACTCAAAAACATAAAGCTTCAAATCAGAGTCTGGAACAAGGATGTTTATGGCAACATTAAAACAAATATTGAAGAATGCAAGCAACATCTAAACTGGTTACACAACAATTACTTTAGAATGGATAAAGTTCAAGTTCTAGCTGAAGCATGGAAAAATCTAAAAAACTAGCAAGACATTGAAGAAAAATTATGGAAGACCAAAAGTAGAGATCAACATATAAAAATGGGAGATCAGAATACAAGCTACTTCCACAGAGCAACTAAGAGCAGAATCAGAAGAAACAAGATTGATACAATACAGGATGATAAAGGATATTGGATAACAGATTATCAAGAAAATGTCCACTGCTGAAACCACCAACATAACACCAGAAATTATCAATCTCATAGCCACAACCATAACCAAAGATGACAACATTATACTTAATAGGAACCATGATCATAATGAGATTAAGTCCATCCTGTTCAATATGGCTAGTGATAAATCTCTAGGGCCTGATGGTTTCCCTCCTAATTTCTTCAAAACGAACTGGGAGCTGCTGGGTAATGACATTGTCAAGATGGTACAACACTTTTTTCACCTCTGGCCACATGCTAAAATAAATAAACTCTACTTTTATCTCCCTCATCCATAAAATCGATAATCCTTCTTCCCCAAGCCATTTTAGACCCATCAGTCTCTGCAATACAACTTATAAGATCATCTCCAAACTCATTGCCCAGATAATGAAACCTTACCTAAACAAGATCATATATCCTTACCAATATTCCTTTATACCTAGCAGGAAAATATCTGATAACATAGTCATTGCTCATGAGATAATTCACACAATGAGATCAAAAAGAGGAAAAAAATGAGAAAAATGAAAGTATGGGTATCAAAATAGATATGGCAAAAGCCTTTGACAGAGTTGATTGGAATTTTATAATAACCATCATGAAGAAGATTGGCTTTAATGATCAGTGGTGCAACAAAATATTTTAATGTAATTCCATATCCACCTCTATTGTTTTTATTAGTGGCTCACCTGATAAATTATTCAAACCTTTCAGGGGACTAAGGCAAGGTGACCCTCTCTCTCCCTATATTTTTCTTTTCTGCATGGAAACCCTTTATAGAACACTCATTCATGCTGAGGAGTTGGGTCTTATCACTGGGATTAAGATTTGCAAGTCTACTCCTTCCATCAGCCACCTTCTTTTTGCTGATGAATGTATGGTCTTTTTCAAAGCCAATATGCTTGAAGCTCAGAACATTATGGATATTCTAAAGATTTTAGGAAACACCTCTGGTTAGCTCATCAACTTCAACAAATCTGGAGTCTTCTTTAGTAAAAACACAAACCCAAGTCTTATCCCCACCATCAACAACATTATGGGTGTTCAAGTCCTTCAACTGGATGATAAATACTTAGGATCAGCTCTCTTCACTCACAGAAGCAAAATCAATTCTTTCAAACCTGGTGTAGATAAATTAAAAATAAGACTATCCAACTGGAAAAATGTGCCTCTAAACCCTGCTGGGAGGGAAGTTCTCATTAAATCCGTCACTTCATCTGCTTGTATCTACCAAATGAACTGCTTCAAAATCCCAAAACAGACATGCAAAGACATCAACAAATTCCAAAGGGACTTCTTCTGGGGAAAAAGCTTGGAAAATCCCACTGGTTACTACCCAAAAGCTTGGACTACAGTCTGTAAACCCAAATATCTGAGAGGATTAGGTTTCATAAATATGGAACTCTTCAACAGCTCTATGATCACCAAAATTGGTTGAAGACTGAAACAAGATAAAGATTCTCTCTGGTACAAACTTATGGATGCAAAGTATCTAATTGGTAGAAATGTCCTCAACATGGAAATCAAGCCAAAGGATGGTGATTCCTGGATTTGGAAAGGAATTCTAGAAGGCATTAGTAACATTCAAGATCATTGTGCCTGAAGAATTGGCAACGGGAGAAGAATCAAAATTTTGGATGACCTCTGGATCCCAAACATCACTTCTAGACTCAATAAACCTTCCAAATGTCATCATCATATTGAAACAGTTGATAAGCTTCTTCTCTCTGATGGAAGCTGGGATGAGAATCTAGTTCAAAATTACTTCAGTACCAATATTGCTCAGGCCATTCTTGCTCTGAACACTCATCCAGAAGAAGAAGACAAGATTCAATGGTATCTTAATGACACTGGAAAATTCTCTGTCAAAGCTCTATACAAGGCAAATATAGACAATCTTTACAGAAATGATATCATAATAGGAAATTGGGAGGCAAACTGGAATATGGATGTTGCTCCAGTTATTAAGATCTTAATCTGGAAAGTTGCATATGGGATCCTCCCTACAAATGCTAAAACAACTTTCATTCGGCACTACATTGATCCTATATGTGCCATATGCAAAAGTGGGGAGGAAAAAATGACACACATGTTCCTAATTAAACTGTCATGCTGCCTCTTTTGTTTGGAGGGAAATCATTGGTCCTCATCATGCTCAGTTTGATAACACTACAATATTCATGGACTGGTTAAACTCCTGGTTTCAAACTGGGATGGCCAGCAAAAACTGTAATGTTTATGCTACTACTTGCTGGTTCATATAGAAAGCTAGGTGTGATCTGGTCTTTAGACACATTCATCCAAATGCAAAACATACTTCAAACTGCATAAAACAACACTTATTCAATCACAACATAATTCATCATATGCCAGAACATATTATGAATACTTTCTCCCAATCTACTGAGGAAACTGAATCATCTCTGGCAAACAACATTATACCATACAATCTGAATCAGTACCCTGCAATGGATCATGGAATAATCATCAAAATATGCACTTTGCAGGATCCTGATAGTTTGATATACTATTCTGCACTAACTATTATGGACTTTGCAGGAAACACCATTGGTACCAGAGGACATCCAGGACACTCTGGAGCTTGGGGAGCAACAGGAGGTGCAGACTTAGCTTTTGCATGGGCAAAAGGAATGCAGCACACTAATATAGAAATACAAGCTGAATCCATGGAAATTCTAGTCTGTTTCAAGTTTATGTATCATAAAGCAGTTAAAGGAATATTTCATCTAAGCTACCATGAGAGAACAAACAATGAAGAGGAGGACAATGACACTGGCATCAACCATATTGGAAGGAGGGGTCCTTCAACCACTGCCAACTTTTTGTATGGGTCTTAGGCGCCCTTTTGGCCTAAGTTTTTTCTATAAAAAAAAATACGGGGCTGATTTATAGCACTATTCACGCATCTCAGTTGTCCCAATAGACACAAACGTACGAAGTTCAATCTTGTTATAGTAGCCACATCAAAAGACAAAAGAAGAAGAAAATCGTGAGAGTACTCCTTTTCAATGTTTTCATGTAAATAAATCTAGACATCATCCCAATGTGCAGCGCACATAGTATATCCAAAGAGATGCCAAACGAATAAGAACTTATTCCCCAACGAGCGAGCACAACGAAAGTGCCAAGTGTAACCAAAAGACTTTGTGCTGCGGGGAGTATAGCGGGAGGTGTAAGAGAAGCCGTTGAAGATGAGAACTTGAAACAGAAAAACTGAATGTCAGCTCCTTATATTGGATGGCCAAGAAAGAATCAGTCAAAAATTAATCAAAAAAAATCTCTTTGTTTCTAATATTATCTGTAATTGTCAATTGTGTTTCTTTATCTTGCCAACCTCACGTTGCCAGTCGTGTCTTCCTCACTGTCCGGATATCCGTCTTATAAGGTCTTCATAAGAGCATTATTATTCGGTCATTTCAACACTTTTCTTATCAATCTCACATTCTCTCTTTTGGTTCTCTGGAAGGTAAATCATCCCACAACAACAACCCCTTACACACAATGTAATTAAATTTTTGTTCTAATAATTATTGTCTTGTTCTTGTTGTTGAATTTTAATATAATTGTTGCATACAAATTTTGTGGTGAAAAATGCAGATTTTTTTTCAGAGACGGCTTTTGATCTGATATCTTGATGCGAGCCTCTTGATCTCCTGCTGCATTTGCCTGTCAACAGGAGAAAGCTCGCCAACAAGAATCATGACAGACCTCGAGCAATCTGCAAGACCTAATGGTTAAGTTTCTGACTTTCGCACCTTTTTTTTTTTTTCCAGCAAGATCCATCTAAAATTGATTTTTGTGTCATATGACAGGTCTTGAAAATGAGGAGGATGAGAGAAAGACTAAAGTCGGAGCTCTGAAACAAAAGGCAATAAATGCATCGACAAAATTCAGAAATTCGTTGACAAAAAAGGGTAAGAGAAATAGCAGGGTTATGTCAGTATGCATTGAGGATGAACGTGACGCTGAGGAACTACAAGCAGTCGATGCACTGCGCCAAGCACTTATCTTGGAAGAGTTGTTACCTGCAAAACATGATGATTACCATATGATGCTCAGGTAAAATCTTGACTATGTAACCGAATGGCGGATTGTACCTTCAGAATAGCACAGAATTCTCGCGTTCTCTGGTCATTTGATTTTGTTTGTTTTATAGATTTCTGAAAGCTAGGAAATTTGACATTGACAAAACAAAGCAAATGTGGTCTGACATGATTCAATGGAGGAAGGAATTTGGAGCCGACACAATTCTGGAGGTGATACATTCATATTAGGAGCTACTTCCTTTGGTTTTTTCTTGCCAATCCTGTGGCTTATTGGTTTTATATTTCCTGAGATACTTTCTTGTTTTTAGGACTTTGATTTTAAAGAACTGAATGAAGTCCTCAAACACTATCCCCAAGGGCATCATGGTGTTGATAAGGATGGACGACCGGTTTACATTGAGAGACTGGGTCAAATTGATGCTAACAAGATGTTGCAAGTTACAACGTTAGATCGTTATATGAAATACCATGTACAGGAGTTCGAAAAGACCTTCAATCTCAAGTTTCCAGCTTGTTCAATTGCAGCAAAGAAGCACATTGACCAGAGCACAACTATTCTCGATGTGCACGGTGTGGTACGTGCATAATAATCACTCTCTTGGGTAGAAATTAGCTTAAACTGCCTACTTTTATTCTTCATACTGACAAGTATAACATGAAATGTGAGTCAGGGACTGACGAGTTTCAATAAAGCTGCAAGAGAGCTGCTTCAATGCCTTCAGAAGGTTGATGGTGATAACTACCCCGAGGTGCCTTTCTGTAACTCCTTACTAAAAACTGGAATATGCCATGATATTGGATTTCTGAAGGACTCTTTATGTTCTGACAAATTATTCTTATATTGTAGACATTGTGCCGCATGTACATCATCAACGCAGGATCCGGTTTTAGAATGTTATGGAACACCGTGAAAGGTTTCCTTGACCCTAAAACTACAGCTAAGATTAATGTAAGAAACTTTTTATTTTCCTCATACTGGACTACTGGATTTTAGCAAGGATATCCACTTAACCAGTTAACTGCCTTACTTATCAGGTTCTTGGCAACAAGTACCAGAGCAAGTTGATTGAAATTATCGATGCTAGGTAAGTTCAGTAAGTAATTTATAGCCGTATAGAGCACTATCATGAGTTCTTAAGAGTGTTTGTGTCAATATTTGCATCAGTGAGTTGCCAGAGTTCTTGGGAGGTACTTGTACTTGCGCTGATGTTGAGGGCGGTTGTATGCGTTCAGATAAGGGTCCATGGAATGACCCAGAGACACTGAAGGTTATCAGCTTTCTTTGTCTGTCTTCTTTCTTCTTCTTTTCTCATTTTTTCCCCCTTTATGTACATTTAGTTTGGTATTAACTTAAAACTTATGGAATCAATTTAGCGTGTTCACAAAGGTTATGCCAACTGCACAAGGAACGTTGACACTGAGGCAGATGAGAAGGCAACTTACGATGTTGATGATGAGGTTATGAAGGTTAGCCTGATTCTCAAAGTTCAAAAAAAAATATATTCATGTGTATTCAGTTTACTTACTCAATGATGATCTACAACTTGTAGGAATGCGATCCTCCAGAGGAGTTTGTTTCAGATACAGAACCTGAACCAGAACCAGAGCCAGAACAGCCTCAGAAACTGCACTCTCCCGTTCGTGAAGAAGTAAGAAGTCAAGCTACACTAAACACACAATGCACATTGTAGTACTTAGGTTTGAGTTTATTGATCTGTAAAACTTAGGGGAATATGGGATATCTGAAAAATGACGGTAAAAGAACGTCATGTTCACCATTTTTCTTTTGACGAGAAAGAGCAAATTAGATTAAAAACGGGCTCGCACAAAGAAAGTACAGTCATGTTTTGAGCAGGGCTACAAAGACACCAGACTGCGCAAAAAATAACTGCCTACAAAGAGGACAGCTGCACACCTGCAGCCTGTCTAGAAGAAAAACTAAGCACAAACCACAAATAAACAGGAGTGTTGTTACCTACATACAGCATACCAGTAATTCCATCAACGATGTTCACCTGGATTCCATTCTTTATGTTCATCAGATACCCCAAGGCTTGGAGGGAGCTGGTGTTTCCAGCACTGATTACTCTTCTGCAATGAAGCGCATGGCTGAATTGGAGGAGAAGGTTACTATTCTCACCACGAAACCTGAGGCCGCTCCTGTCGAGGAGGAAAAGCTTGATAGTGCTGTAGTCCGAGTTGACGCCTTGGAGCAAGAGCTTACGGCAACCAAAAAGGTAACTAGTAAAATAAACTACAAATTTCACATTCATTTAAGAAAAGTGAAGACAGATGTAACAGCGCAGTCAGTGAATGTGATTTAATTGTTCATGCTTGTGCAGGCTCTAGATGACGCCAAGGTCCGACAGGAGGAACTTATAGCCTATATCGATGAGAAGAAGAAAAGAAAAAAATGGGTACGTTATCAAGTCTCTTGCAATAGGAACAAGGACTTTCAAATCCGTCTTTTCTTCAGTATCATCTGAGGTACTTCTTTGTTCTTTGTTTTTCAAGTTTTTCCTGTAATTGCAGAGTATATTATGCTGTTGGTGAGGACAACCAAGCGGAAGCAACTGGAATGAAGAAGTGTGTTTCTCCTCAGAATGCCATCCTCACAATCTGAGTTACCTTTAGATTTTGGTCATAAAAGTAGTAGTTTGGCATTGTCATCAGAAGCAAGCATGTAAAGAAAAAACGGGTTTGACCATCGAAGTAGTTGAAGCTCTAATAATTTGGTAAAGAGCAACAAGTGAACACTGGATATGTAAGCTCCAAGTGTTCAAGACCATCCTTTCGCATTTGTTATGTATATGTGAAGCTCTAAGTTTTAATATGTTTATACTTCTAATTGTTCTTGTCAGAGAGACGATCCCATTTTGTACATTACATATGGAAATACCATCCATTTTCTTGTAGGTTCATGTAATATTGGGTTTAGCCAATCAAACCAAAAACAAGTTACACGGAGCAAGAGAGTAATGATAACTTAGATTAGTTCTTATAATTTCTGTATTGAGTTTTTTGAATTCCCCAAAGGAATAGAAACTTACATGATAAAAGATCAGAACAAGACTGATTTGCTCTCATACATTACATAAAACTGAGAGAAAACAAAGTTAGCTAATCCGCAGTCGCAACTCCCTTTCACCAAAAAAACTTCTTTTTCTGCACCAACACAACAGTCAAAGGCGGATTAGATAGTCATCCATAACCAACCGTTTTCTTCAAAAAAAAAATCAGTTTTTTATCTGAACTTACCCGCAATTTTGCTTGTTTCTGCCCGTCGATATAAGCTAGCAGTTCCTCTTGCTTCATCAGTGCTTCATGTAGAGCCTGCTCAAGTAAGAGGCAAAAATCACACATAAGAAAAATATGCACATGGTACGTACAGATTTTTTCTAACGAAGAACAGAGAGGACGTAATATGTAAACCAAGTGGTTAAGGAAACACTCAACGACACCTCATCCATGTTAGGTTAGAATTTCTACAAAAGTTGAAAACCCAACAAGTGACACTAAATAAACTAAGAAGTAGAATCCTACCTTCTTAGTAGCGATAAGTTCTGCTTCTAAGGCGTCTACGCGGCATACAGCAGCATTCAACAATTCTTCCTTCTCACTTGGCATCTCAGCCGGCTTTGATTGAAGTGTGAACACCTTCTCCTCCAAATCACCCAACTTCTTTAGTACAGAAGAGAGGAGATCTGCGTTAATGAACCCTGGAGCTGCTGCTGAGGGCTCCTCATTGGATAGTGACTGAGGTCTGGTTTCAGGAGGTACGTTGCCAAGATCAAATATTGTGCTCGGAAGTTTCTTTGTTATGCAACAATATATGGAGGTGAAGATAGCAAACAGGGTCATTATCACGGATATAGGCATGCCAGATATTGTAGAACAAAGCCCTTCTGGAGTACTTTTTGTATCAGGACAAGGAAGTTTCCCTGTAGGAAAGCATAAACAAAGAAAATAAATTAAGATCGACAAAACTCCAAGAGCCATCAACAATGAAAACCTTTTCAAAGCAACAAGGCAACAACTAATGACTTCTCAAGAAAATCAAAAGCCCAACTATTCATTCACAGAAATCTTTCCCCTTCTTATTTTTGTGGCCTTTCAATAAGAAACATTTATATATAATTATCAAGTAGCAATTGACTTCCTCTTTAAATTCTTCTTTTATATATTGATAAAAGACGAGAGTTTCTTCATCGAAGGTAAGTTAACGTTGCTAACCTTTAGAAGTGAGAGACATTTGATGGGCCAACTCGTTCTTCCACACAGAATCTATGGGCTTGTCAACCATGGGGATGTACTCATCATAGTCCGAGCGGCTAACTGAGTAGTTCAATTTCCCAGCAATTTTGGCCTGTGTATTTATCAGAAGTGGCATAATTGGATTAGAAGAAAAATAAAAACTACAATGCCCTCACATAAACCCATTTAGTTTTACTCCAAAACACTCAACTGTCAAGGCCGAATTAACTTTACCAAACGAAATGTTTTTGAATAAATTTGAATGGAGCCCTATAGACTTAAAAAAGAAACTCCTGACATTTTCTTCAGCAGTCAACATTAACTAGTTTCCTGTAATACAAAAAAACAATTAAGATCTAAGGAAGGATCACCTACTTCTTCACGAACAGGAGTTAACCGAAGATGTGCATAATTTCTAGATGATTTTGGAGAGATGATATCTTCCGCTTCAGACCCAGATTCAGCGGTAGATGTATCACCTCCTTTCATCTGCTTCAAAAAAGCCAAAGAAATAATCAGCAAGAGAGATTGTAATGATAGTGTAATCAGAACAAACTTGATGAGATGAACTAAAACTATACCCCATGGTAATCTGGTTTGGCGTACGCTACTATCTTCCCATCACTATTTGAAACTGTTACTATTTGTCTAGAGTATCGTGCTTCGCCATTAAGAACCATCTGCATTCAAGTGCAGTGCAGAGATTTAAAATTTGACAGAAACACCTGCAACGCAGCTGAAGGAGCTGCGAAAACTAATGCAATGCAATTTCAGTAGCATAAACTAAAAACATTATCGAAACCAGTAGAGAACCTTCAATATGTTTGGATCTTTCCAAGGACCCTTGTCAGACCTAAGACAACCCCCCTGATCTGCACAAGTACAGCTGCCACCAAGAAATTCTGGTAACTCACTGGAGAACACCAAATACATACAAGAAGTTCATTAAATATCAAATAGGAAATGAAAAACAAATACTATTTACAAAAAGTTAAACTCACTCCAATAACAGAACAAGAACAAATTACCTGGCGTCAATTATCTCAAGCAGCTTGCTTTGGTACTTGTATCCAAGGACCTAAGGAACATAACAGAAAACCAATTTATACATATGTACTTGTCCATTGTCTTAAACAAACTTGAATGTTAGAATAGAGCAAACAATTCTTGCATACATGAATCTTAGAAGTTGTTTTGGGATCAAGGAAAGACTTCACTGTGCTCCACAGCATCCTAAATCCAGGACCAGCATTGATGATAAACATCTGGTAGAGTGTCTGTAGCAGTGTAATTGGATGGTATTAGAAGAAAATTACCCAAATCATATTTCAGGTGCGACTTCAAAATTCTAATAGAGTAGGAACTTAATCTATGTGTAAATTTCAAAGTTAAACATACCTCAGGGTAATTGTCACCATCAATCTTCTGCAACCTCAACATGAGGTCCCGTGCTGCCTTACCAAAGTTCTTTAAACTCTGTAAGGAAAAAAAAAGCTTTAAATTAGCAAAGCTACTTCTGTCTACACCGACAAAGCTTTGAATAGGTTGTATTTAAATTAGGTTGTATTTAAAATGTTCCTCGGTGTAACATTCCACAATTGGAATTAGCAATAGGTTGTATTTAAATTAGTAAAGCTACTTCTTGAAAGCAGTTGCTTGAGATCAGTACCAAACCAATAAGCTTTTTATGTCGTCTAAATATCATGACATATAATAGCCAAAAAGCTTGACTTTTCCAAGTAACTACATGTGTGGTAAGAAAACACACTTCCATTGCTTCGAATAGTTGCATATCTCGCCTAATTGGTCTTGGCTTTAAAGTTTAAAACCCAGCAGTCATTTCTTATGGGTGGGCACAGTGTACTATGGTGTCCTTAACCCGCTTCATGCAGTTTAAAAGAAAAGACGAAAATGAGAAACTTAAAGAGAAAATGAGAAAGAGAGCATACCACGCCTTGAACATCTAAAATTGTGGTACTTGAATCAATGTGTCGCTTTGCAGAAATAGTACAAGCTGGGAACTTCACGGCGAAAGTCTTTTCAAACCCTTGCACATGGTACCTAACATACCTATCCATGGTTGTCACTTGCATAAGTTTGTTGGGATCAACTTTTCCCAGTCTTTCGATGTAAATAGGTCTTCCCTCCTTATCCACACCATGATAGCCATGTGGATAGTTATTTAAGACGTCATCCAACTCTTTGAACTCAAAATCCTGTTGAGCATGCCAAAGACAGCAGTTGAACCAATCAGTCTTAGTTAAGAATTGGGTATTACTAAACCACTACAACACCAAAAGCTAATAAATGAAAGAAGTGACCAAAGCCTAGCAAGAACCACATGTAAGGGAACAACGAGATCTAACAGAAACCTTGTACTACAAATAGTCCAGTGATGCTGCCAAAAAAAACTACCTCCATTATGGAATCAGCCCCGAATTCCTTCCTCCATTGAATCATTTCAGCCCACATGTGCTTAGTTTTTTCAATGTCAAACTTCCTTGCTTTCAAAAATCTGCAATTTGATGTTTCAGCTTGTTAATCCAGAGCCATAGATGACCAAAGAAAAACGTAAAGGAAAAACGTAATTACCAAATACAAATATTTGCAACAAAAAAAAAAACACCATCTGCAAACACAGGTGGTAGAACACTGAGTTGCAAAGCAGTACTAGCGAGTGAAAACAGGTGGTACACCAATAATTCAACTAGGTGTCACAGAGAATGAACTCCAGGAGATATTCTCAATTCCACAGCTCAAAAATACTAATAACACTCCAGCATTAAGACCTCACAAAGCAAAAGGCTAATGAACTGACAAGGCAATACAATATGAACCCCATACAAAATTTTCAGAAAACGAAGAAGATGCCATAGACTACCTTAGCATCATATGATAGTCATCATGTCTAGCTGGTAATAGTTCATCTGATATTATGGCTTGTCGAAAAGCATCAACAGCCTGTAACTCCTCAACATCCCGAACATCCTCGATTGAAATGACGCGACTATCACTTTTCCTCCTAGTTCCTTTCTTCTTAAGAGAATGCTTGAACTTAGTTGATGCATTTATTGCTTTCTTCTTCAAAGAACCAATTCTAGTCCTCCTTTCATCTTCTGAGTTTTCAAAATCAGATCTCCTCTCTCTTCTTTCTTCATTACCAGAGGAGCCTTCAAAACCTGTACCAGCAGCCCACAGTGTAAGAAATTAAAAACCAAAAGGACTAAACCAAATTCTGCATCGACAATAACTAAAATTAAACCTAACGCATAGTTATAAATTCAATCAAACAGGACATGTTCATTAAAGGTAAAAAAAAAAAAAGGAACTTTTTCCAAAATCCAATTAAAACCCACAATATTACTGATCAAAGGGGTTATCACAACGTTCCCAGAATCAACAAAAGGCGAAATTGTGAAAACCAAGAATCAAAAATAAACAAAAACAATCCACATTGAACAGATCAACCAAAAAAGAACAAAAACAGGACCACTAAATAAGAAAAAAGGAACAACAATAACAAGGAGAAGAAGAAAGGGATACTTACAAGGTCGAGAAAATCGATCAAGATGTCCGGACATTACGAAGATTCAACAATAGATTGAGAGAGATGATAAAATCTGAAACCCAGAAACAACATTCACATTCAAGAACAGAAGAAATAAAACAAATTTAAAACCCCTAAAAAAAACCAAAAAAATAAATCCCTGAATCCCTCATTAAATGATAATAATTATAATTACCTCTCTCCTTGTTGCAGAAGAAAAAATGTGATGACAAAGAAAGGAATCAATAAATGTGTCTTTTTTTTCCTTCTGATGATGATGATGATGAAGAAGAATGAAGGTTAATAGTACTAGCAAATAATAAGATCTGGCAAAGAATTTCTCAGTGTTTGAGCATTAATTAATAAGAAACAAACCAATTCCTTCTCATTAACTCCTCTTGACTTAGGAAGGAATGATAAATATTAATCACTCACTCAGAAAAACAAATATAGGAATTAATATGTAAACAAGGAAATGAATCTCATTTATTATCAACCCATTTCTTTCCTTTTCATACTAACAACAAAACTCTCAAACAGAGCAGAAGAGTAAAAAAGAAAAAAGAGTTTGTTTTTGATGAGGAGTGCAGTAGAGGAGGAGTAGAGTACTAGGAGAGGTGAGAAGTGTGAGTGTGGGGGCCCACCGTCCTATTTTTTCGAGATGTCAACCTCTCGCGCGAAACCGACGGCGAGGTAGGGTGTGGCTATGAATCACGAATCATTCATCATGCGATAAAAAGACTACGGGGAAGAGAGAGTGTCAAGTCAAGTCAAAAAGATACCGGGTTACCGGGTAAACCGGGGTCATTATAAAACGGTAGTATTCACTGAGTGTATCATTGAGTACTCAATTGCAGAGAATGATACGTGTCAGTCAAACAAGCTATTGTTTAATTAATTTCTTTTTTAGAATTTCGGTTATTTTCAACATTTTGTTGTCCGGTGTCTTGTCAACTAGAGGTGTAGGTGTAGGGTGCGAGAGAGTGTGAGTGTAATTAAAATGAGCTCGTGACTTTGCTGCTGTTTGTGCAGAGATGATCAGGGAATCCAAGCAGTACTGATGTTATTATTACAAAGTTGATCTTAAGTTTGGTTTCTAGTTGAACACGCCAAGCAAATTAAAAAGAGATGAAAAAGTGACAAATCAGGATTCATCTTTTTGCCATTGTTTCGTATCTTTTTTTGAGTATTTTCGTCAAAGCTTCTATTGATTCAAAGGTCTGATTGATGGATCTTATCAAGGTCCTACTTGGAATAGTCTCTCTTGAAGTGTATATCGGGAACCTTGCTAAACTTAATCATGGAGATGCAATGGTTCTGTCTTCCCTGCTGCTTCAACACAGTTTATCCGCAGCACCATATACTGATTTTATGTTTCTTGATGATATTTATACTAATTAGCATGTCCAGGCGCAGTCTAAAACTAGTTTAATTTCTGCCTGCTTCAAAGGCATGGTTATAATCTGCGACTTATTCCATATGATGCATGCTTGGCTCTTATGGCGCAGAATGTGTAAAAGATAATCTTAATGTTTTTTTTTAGCGATTAATAAAAAATTAGATAATGCTTATGGTTTTTTTTTTTTTTTTGATCGGTTAGATAATGCTTATGGTTCTTGATGAGATGGACGCAAATTGGGAAGTACATTATCATCATTTATGGATGCTTTTTTACCACATTTCTGGGGCTCAGCAGCATGATCATATCAATATCATATATGGTACTGGATGCATGATTTACGGGTTCGAAGTAATAGTGGACTTTTTCTAATTTTAAATTATCCATAAAACATAAATGGGATGTCCATTATTCTTTTCTTCTGTTTTTATAGTAAAACTCCATCCTTCCATCCATAATTGAGAAATTTAAAACAAAAAATCTTATCAACTTATCCAAAATATCCTCGACCTTTGTCTTCTCCATAATTAACTGAACTAGATCATCACCCGTGAACTGAATCAAAACACGATCAGTCTTTTCCTTGATCAAGGTTATTTGACTAACTACTTAACTTAGATTGGCATTATGTGATAAACTATGATTTACTTAACTTCTCTCTGTTGGTTTATTATGTTTGCTTTCTTCTTATCGAAATGAACAATTGTTGTCATTGAAGATCAGATCTTGGCAGAAAAAGTTGATTTACAGCAACGGGTCATGGAGAGTAACAACAAACAAGGAAAACAAAAGGGATGAGATTTAACAACAATGAAAACTCATAGAAAAATCCAAAAAGAGACAAAAGATAGGTAAAAAAATTGTGAAGGAGACAGAAGCTGAGATACCCAATGGCCCATGCTATCTACCGTTCCTAACATGTCATGTCTCTATTTTGCACAGAACTAACCCGACAAAAAGGTGCTATTTTTTATGCATAAAAGGTCTGGTGTACCTAAATGAAAACTATAATACTAACCCCCTAGATCCGAGAGTTCTAGTTTGTTCAAGTAATCCTGTTTAATTTATGCAAAACTAACAAGTTAGGTATAGCAAGCTTGATAATTCTGCTCACTCAAATTATCAAGAACACCAGACTGAACTTGGTAATGTGCTCAGGCTCAACTGCATAATCGGATATGCTTTGGCCCCTAATAGGCGGTACCGGTTTATCAAGGAAGAAGCAAAATTCATATAAAGGAAATCTTCTATTTTATATGGATTTTTGTACGTGTCCATCACTAATACCAATGTCGTATGACTAGTATTACGAGGGAGGATTTATGGACAATTTTTTATGAATACTCCCTTACATTATATGGATGTTATTTTACAAAATTTGCATTAATTTTTCTTTAGAGTGCAAACGACAATGAGTTTGAAACTTATATTTTGATGATACGCTCGTTTTATTAAATTTCAAATTCCTACAAAAAAAAAGGGTATGTTTCGAAATACAAAACCTCACCATCTATCAATTTGAATTTCGACCATTAATTTTTTTACGGTTGAATTTTAAAGTGATACAATAAAATTTTGATAAATTAATAGACTTGGGACCAAAAAAAAGTTATTATTTTATCGAAGTTATTAATTTATCGAGTTAAAATTTTGCTTATAGAAGCTTAGTTGGAACCAGAGAATTTTATTATTTTGACGAAGTAATTCATTTATCGAGGATTAGTTTATCTAAGTTCTATTGTAGACGGTGGTGTTACACGTCTCGGATTTTGCTCATTTTTGTAGGATTGTCGAGTTTCATAAGAAGAACATATCACCAAAAGTTTTGGCTTCAAATTTATTATCGTTTGCTCCAACAAAAAAAGAGAGTCAAATCTTGTAAGATAGTATCAATACAAGATTGTCCATGGATCCTCTTTTATGTATGTATGTACTCTTTTACGGCATGGGAAATGTTTTTTTTAATTATTTTCTGGAATAAGGTCGGGGTACGCAATGCCAGAATTTAGTGGAAAAAAAACAATCCCCTATAGTGGTCGGTTATGTGGGCTTCAAAACTCCGTTTTCGCCTTAAAAAAGGTTAGGAACCCAACTATCCATTATATATATTTTGTTTGGATATATTCTTAAAAAATAAGTCTTTGAGCATCTGTTAAACTTACGGGGACAGTTGGTGAAACGGTTCGTAAACCGTAAGGCTAGTTCACAAGTCAACGAGTTACGGTTTGTGAACCGAGTTCGCCAACCCTTACTTGGCTCGAGAACTCAGATGGACACAGTTTGTGAATTGGGTTCGCCAACCGTTCTTGGATTTATGGACTCAAATGGACACATTTTTCCAACCGGGTTCGCCAACCTTAAGCCTTTTATACCAACATCGAAAAATCAGATCATCACGGTTTGCCAACAGGGTTCGTGAACTGTTTCCTACTGAACTTGAGGTTTGCGAACAAGTTCGCCAACCTTCTTATGTTTCCAAAATCATATGTCTATGGTTTGCAACGGTTTTGTCAACCTACCATGAACAAAAATATCAGAAGCTCATGAAACTGTCTCTTATGATGTTTGGAAATTCCCAAATGATAAAATCAACTGTATGAGCTATTTTTAATTGATTAATTCTCAAACAATAAATTGTTTCGAACTAAAATTGTTAAGGACCTTTGAACATATATGCTAGAATCATATTATGAGATTTTTTACAAGACAAGCTTGACTCAAAATTTCTTCTTTGTAAATCTACTAGAAGTCATACGACATAGTATCAATCGACAGAATGGTAAGATGGTGAGTAAACAAAATGGTTCAGTCTTCACATACCTGATACAGAAGTTCTTCAAATGTCTTCGTCGATCTTCAGTCTTCGAGGGTGATGTCTGGTACTCAATTACCAAATTCTAACCTAATCCGAGACTTGACTTAGTAGACTAGAAATCAAAAAATAATTTTAATCATATAACATTGACAACAAGCTTGTGATAACAAAACTTGTGGGTTCAACCGAGCATTGTTCTAACAACATATATCACATCTTGAATCCATATTATGGATGTCGTGAATTCCCTACCCAATCAGCAATTTCCATTAACGAACAACCCCTCCATGAATTTTTTGAATAATTTATTGAGATGTTTACCCCGTATAACGCACTGTTAACTAATTAGATAAACCACTGTAAGATTTAGCTAACGATTGTTGTTTTTCCTTCCAATAAACCAATCTTACTCTCAACAGTGAAATCAACTTTAATCTTACTCGAATCATAACAGAACTTCGAAATTGAAAGCACGCCCAAAGTAGTACTCATTAAATAATGAATCGTTATAACGAATGAAAGCATGTATATAAAGAATCATTACAAAGATGAAGAACAAATCACTACTAGAGTGAAGGAGTCACCATTAAAGTGAAGGATAATAGCACCCATAAGTTGAAGGAAAACACCACAATAGGATGATGATTAATACCAAAACTACCATACTTTGATCTGACCGGAGGATTTGAGAAATTCATATTAAAAAAACCAGCCATATCTGGGCTAACAAAAAAGGTTTTTAGGTTTTTTTAATGGGAAAGGAGAGAGAAAATAAATTCAAAGGGGAAGTAGTAAATTAAAATAAGCCTTTGTTTATATATATATTCTTAAAAGAATAACATAATAGAAAGTATCCCACAGACTACGCGGGTCATTTGGCGTCAGCGAAAACATAACAGAAAGCATCTCAGAGATTGTGCGTACGTGGGTCATTTGACGCCAACAAATATAACTTTATAATTCAGGAAATAACAACCACTTTTACGGAGCAACCTTACCTCACCAAGGAGCACCATGTTATCTTTGACGCAGCTGCAGGGCACTAACATTTCGTAGACATGGTCCGAGAAAGGGAAGAACACATCGTGATGCCAAGTGATTTCGCTTGGAATACACTAAGATTTTTGCTTGGAATGCACTAAAGGATTCCAAAAAATAGAGGCATAAATGTTGTGTTAGAGCATTGCTAGGTCGAACTCGCATGCGTTGCTATCTCAAGCATGTTTGTCAATATTAGTGATCAAAACTATAAAGTCTTTGATTTCTAGTCTACTATAGCTAAATTCTCATACTAGGATAGAAAGTGTAGTTGAGCTCAAGAACTCCATGGCAATCATCATACAAGACGAAGGACTACTCAAGGGACCAGTGTATCTTCATCGACTTAAAGGTATATGGATACTTGAACTTATCTATCACTCAAAAGTCTATCTACTCTATCTCATATCTTGAGACAAAAGTCGTATTACTATATAGACTAAGAATATACACATATGATATTTTGAGATGAGTATATATCGCTTATTTATTTCTCAAAATATGTGTTGGTAAAGCTTTCGCTTTAGCCAAGTTCATCTTTACCTAGTGACGAAAGTCATGTTATGTTTCAATCATTTTGGAAATCGCTCTGACGAAAAATAGTTTGTGAATAACAACTATATAACGCCCTCTGAGAATGTTTTAATGATTGAAATGAGAGTTTAGACAATATAACCATTGGAGGATATAAGCATTGTTCTGGTAACACATATATGTATAAGTCCTTGGTGCTTGAACCAAAGTATGCGAACTTTGTTGATCAAGTGAAACGGAGAAGTGCGTGATATTTAGTCCGCGAACTGGCGGAAGTTCTCGACCGAGAATTTTTGCTGGAGTTTGTGAAATCCATCCGGGAACTTAAGTCCGCGAACCCAGTCCGCGAAATTGAGTAGGTTATGTCTAAAACCGATGTTTGTGAACTTATCTTAATAAACTAAGGAATGCTATTTCAAACCGTGGCTTTATAGTTCATGAATCGATTTGAGTGAATCACATCATTTTAGCTTCAATGTATCTTGTGTAGTACATAAAGATCTAAGAAATTGAACAACTCTCTAACTAGTTTATTTGAGTAATTTGGAATAGTTATGGTGAAGAAAAATATGGTTGATATGGAAGTTATCATTTGGCTAACCATTTGGTTAACTAGTGTTGAACCAACTAATGTACAAGTTTGGGTACGGTTACACAAACCCAAAAACGTCAAGTACATGTGTGTATAACAATCTATGTTCTCGATCTTACGGTTGATAAATATTAGCTTGTATCTAATCAGGTTTTCAACTAACGGTGAATATTGAATGCTTTGTTACAAAGCTAACATTGATTTCAAACCCAGATTTGAAAGACTATATAAGAGGAAACTCTAGCAACTGGGAAACCTAATCCCCACATATTATGTGTGATACTAGTTTGCTAAGCTAGAGTCGATTCTCCTTTAACCTTTGGTTTTCTTCTTCTAAAACCAGGTTAACGACTTAAAGACTTCATTGGGATTGTGAATCCAGACCGATACTACTTTTATCGTAGTTGTGTGATCTGATCTTGCATCTTCTATCGTACGAGTATAATTGTAATAATTGGCTTGAGATTTCTATCTCCGATAGGCAAGATATAAAAGTAGTCACAAACACTTCGTCTCATCGTTTGTGATTCCTCAATAATCTTCTTCGTTGCGTCGATTAAGTTTATTGTGAGGTGATTGATGAAACTGAGTTTTTCTTCGGGAATATAAGTCTGGTTTTATCAATTGGTTCATGTTTACCTTGATTTATCAAAAGACGGAACAAAACTCATAGGTTTATTCGCGGGAGACGAATTTATCTATCCTTGTAGACTTTTTTGTGTGAGACAAATTTGTTTATTAAAGTCTTCGACTTTGGGTCGTATCAACTCTTGGTTGTGGGTGAGATCAACTAAGGGAATCAAGTGCGCAGTATCCTGCTGGGATCAGAGGCATAGGAACATAATTGTACCTTAGATCAGTGTGAGATTGGTTGGGGTTCCACTACAGTCTAGACCTAAGTTAGCTTGGATTAGTCTAGAGTCTGTAGCGGCTTAATACAGTGTATGTTTAATATGGACTAGGTCCCGGGGTTTTTCTACATTTTCGGTTTCCTCGTTAACAAAATTCTGGTGTCTGTGTTATTTCTTTTCCGCATTATATTTTGTTATATAATTAAAATAATACAGGTTGTGCATTGTTCAATCAATTAGAATATCCGACCTTATTGGTTGTTGATTTAAATTGATTGACACTTGGATATTGGTCTTTGGTACCATCCAAGTTATCTCTCTTTGATTAAGACTCGTAGATTTTATTTTCTTAAGTAAATCAAATTGAGAGATTGAGATAATAACTCCTTGAGATATTTTTATCTAGATTGAGTCTGACTGTCTTGTTGATTCTCTAGTAAAGTAACTAGGAGTTTGTCTATACAGATTGCTAATCGAAATATTAGGTGTGGTTGTTAGACCCCCGATTTTTCAATTGGTATCAGAGAAGGCAAACACGTTTAAGACCTTACAAGTCTGTGTTTGTGGCAATCTGAGTATGAGGACAAAATCTCATTGACGCCTACCAGGATGTATTCTAAAGCTTTTGATTTTGCCAAGTGTCTTGGAAATACCTCAAAGGATTGCTCTTTAGTTGATTCTTCCGAATCACGAGGTAGAAAGATTGTTCAATCTAATATTGACATATCTTACTCTCATGCGGCATGTGACACTCTGGAAAAAGCTGAAAAGGATATCACCATAATTTATAAAAATATAGCTGAGACTATTGATTTTAATGATCATGATCAGATTATTAATGAATTTGAAAAGTCTCTTGAGCGATAACGTTATCTCTATAACATTATTGTGTCCTTCTCTGAGAACATTGAGAAACTTCTACAAGAAACTACTCTACAAAGTGATAAGATTATTGCTCTTGAGGAGGTTGTTAAGGAAGACTCAATTAGAGAAAAACGTTTACTCGAGACTCATTCATCAGATCTCAACAGACTTCGTGTTGAAAAAGAGAAACTAAGTGCATCTCTTACTCTATCCCATGAACAGTGTAAATCCTTGGAAAAGGAAAACTATGTCTTAAGGAGAAAATCTTTTGTACAAACTAATTCTCATGAATTACAGCACATGAAGAAATGTTCTCCAGAAGAAGATTGTGTCAAGAAAGGTTTACATAACTTACAATCTTCTCATATGGATATGAAGCTAAGATAGGTGCCATCTATTGCTTCTCCTCCACGAACCTGTACTTTTTATGGGAAAAAGAATCACTATGTTATCCATTGTTTTGCTAGAAGGAAACAAATTTCTAAGCTTAATAATTTGCTTATCTTCACTATCAATGGAACAAATAGTATGTCGACTACTGCAGTGAATCGCATACCCACGGGAAACCAAAAACCTTATAAAAATGATCTCTATTCTAGAAATCATCACATGGCTCAAGTGCATTTTGGTAAAAATTCTTGTGTTGCTAAAGAAAGTGTTCCCTGTGCTTATAAGGATGTTTCTGGTAAATCTAAGTCTAGAAAATGGATTCCTATATATTCCGATCCTCTTGAACTAATTGCTAGAGGTCCTAGACTTAGTCCTTCTGAAAATTTTGCTAATCAAGCAGTGTCTCACCTCTCTGGAAAGAGCACTTATCAAAGACAGAAGGATAAAGAGGAACATTGTTCATTTAATGAGATAAAAGCTCATACTTGTGTGAATTTATCACAAGGTTGAATATCTCGCATACGAAAAGCCTAGTTGTGAGAGAATTAAATAGGTATACTCCATAACAAAGTGACTCTAATTATCCAGCTAATCTCTTATCATTTTTAGAAGAATAATTAGTCAAACTGGTTTGTGAGTATTTTTTGTTTTGTTCGTTTTCTCTTCTTTGACTAAACTTACTTTTGTAAAATAAAAAGAGTAGTTTTTGTTTCCATACTGAGCTTTGTGAACACACATCTTATGGGTACACGTACGGTGTCAAGTTTTCTTTTAAACCTATCCCGTAAACCCTAAATATCTCGAGTTCTCTTATATATACCTATCAAGTTAATATTATTACTCTAGGTTTTATGTTATCAATGGCTTCTTCTTCCTCCTACTCAGTAGATTTTTCTAAAGAATTCATTGATAAGGCGGTATATTTCGAACTCGATAAAGAGAAGGGAGCTCCTACTTAAATTGAAAACTCCCTTCCTCAATCCTCTGATTCACTTTTGGATATGGAAGAGATTGAAGAGATTTCATCAGATGAAGTTCTAGACTTCCTAAAGGATTTTAAGGAGGCAAAGCAACAACTTGTTGATACAATGAAGTGTCTTGATGTGGTAAGAACTGAGTTGAAAAAGGTAAAGTCTGACCTTGTTCTCATGAAAACTCGTGTTAAAGAAATTTCCAATAAGGATATCCTCTTCAAAGGAGCAGAGGATGTTGTCGTTCACAAGCTACAAGACCTTAATACTCAAGAAGGTCTTGAACTGTTTATTTGACTTTAGTTCACTTTGGCATGGAGGTTTTGTTCAGTATGTCTTGATTTTATTTGACTAGTAAGTCTTTTGATGAGAATTCTATTTTTCTTGTTTTATTTAGAAGAATAACAAGTATTTTGGAATAGCCATTATTATGATTACACATAGCTATATCCAAACTTTTCATCTTCTTGTTTTTAGATTTATTGGTTTAAATTCTAAACTTGTTTGGAAGATGATGTTTGCAGTATTAATCTTTATGGTTTTATATATTGCAATATTTTTATGGGATATGTGTGTTTACGTCCGTGAACTTGATTGTCCCATATTTTGTCAAAAGTAAAGTCGTTCGTGAATTGATATGCAAATATTGATTAAGGAATGAATAGACTTTTGACAAACACAAAAGTTAAGCCTATATTGTCAAGTTATTGATGTAAGATAGGTTAAAATCTTTTGTGATTCAAGGATTATGTCTATTGTGTGTCATTGTGCAAATAGTGATGGAAACATAGATTGAATCTTGTTTATTCCACGGTATAAGGTCGATTCTCCGATCCACAATTTTTGTGTAAATATTGTGTTGTTCCATGAAGTGTCTTATGTTGAGCACTAAAACAACAAAAGTGGATTGCTTTTGTGATTAACTTAGTTGTTGTTCCGTAAGGTACTTTATGTTAAACATGATTAAACTAAATTAATCATCTTATGTAGTTATTTAGTTAGCACTCCATAAGTTTTCGTATGTTTGAGCATCTCTTTGACTGGGTTGGTTTTTCATGATTAACTTAGTCATTGCTCCATAGATTTTCTTATGTCGAGTGTGACCAATTAAATTGATTATTGTTGTAATTAGTTTGGTTGAGTATGACAATTAGATTATTTGCGAGTTCTCTTTTGATTAATCTAGTTGATCTCTTAAGTCTCCATGAGGTTACTTGTGCTAAGCATATTTAGTCAAACTAATCTTAGTTCGCTTTGGTTAATATGATTGAATATTTCTTTTTGGATTCCAAATTCATACTTGTATGTGATTTGTTGAGTCTAAAGAAATCCTTCTTTTCTTTTGAAATTAAGGTCTCTCTTGTTGTTCCCTTGGGAATGACATTTTATGGGGGAGTTCTTTTGAACTTGTGCTTAATTGCCAAATATTTGTGGTGAGTGCGGTTGTGGAATATTAGAGGGGTTATCTTGTATCTTTATAGACTCCTTGAAGAATGCATTTAGCTTCGGATTTATGATTGCATCTAAAGAAGATGATATACATTTACCTTTGGTCATGAAATGTCTCTTACGGAAATTTCATTAGGATCACGTTCTTGTACCTTTGCCAATTTTATTGACAAAAAGGGGGAGAATTAATATGTAGTTCACACTACATATACATATGGTTTTCGGATCATTATGTAAGGGGGAGTGGTTTCCATGTGAGATGGATTATTGACTAATGGGGAGTGGAGTATCACCATAGTATTGTTGTTAAAGTTGTGATGCAATTGGACTTTGACGCTGTGTAATGATACTATGACACTGTATAACAATGATTGAGAACTCTTGTTTTCTCATTGTTATAGCTAT
Source organism: Papaver bracteatum (assembly GCA_023529315.1). Lineage (NCBI taxonomy): Eukaryota > Viridiplantae > Streptophyta > Magnoliopsida > Ranunculales > Papaveraceae > Papaver > Papaver bracteatum. The sequence continues at coordinate 492,114 of JAJJWX010003254.1, read as the reverse complement.
GGATTTTCAACAACGATGATGCTAAACTTAGAACATTTGGGATCATTGGATTACTTGGAAGTAACAAAGATTTTGAGTATTGTTGAAGATTAGACGACATGTGTAATAGGAGCTACAAAGTTTATTTATATATTTTTTGTATTCCATATGTATTAATAGTTTTGCCACTAAAATTAATAAAGGGGGAGATTGTTAGAGCATTGCTCGGTCGAACTCGCATGCGTTGCTATCTCAAGCATGTTTGTCAATATTAGTGATCAAAACTATAAAGTCTTTGATTTCTATTCTACTATAGCTAAGGTCTCGGACTAGGATAAAAAGTGTAGTTGAGCTCAAGAACTCCATGGCGATCATCATACAAGACTAAGGACTATTCAAGGAACCAGTGGATCTTCATCGACTAAAAGGTATGTGGAGACTTGAACTTATCTATCACTCAAAATTCTAGACTCAATCTAGATAAAAAGGTATGGACAAACTCCAAGTTACTTTACTAGAGAATCAACTAGATAATCAGACTCAATCTAGATAAAAATATCTCAAGGAGTTATTATCTCAATATCTCAATTTGATTTACTCAAGCAAATACAATCAGCAAAGACAAATAACTTGGATGGTACCAAAGACCAATATCCAAGTGTCAATCAATTTAAATCAACAACAAATAAGGTCAGATATTCTAATTGATTGAACAACGCACAACCTGTATTATTTCAATTATATAACAAAATATAATGCAGAAAAGAAATAACACAGACACCAGAATTATGTTAATGAGGAAACCGCAAATGTAGAAAAACCCTGGGACCTAGTCCAGATTAAACATACATTGTATTAAGCCACTACAGACTCTAGCCTACTCCAAGCTAACTTCGGTCTTGACTGTAGTTGAACTTCGACCAATATCATACTGATCCAAGGTACAGTTATGTTCCTACGCCTCTGATCCCAACAGGATACTGCGAACTTGGTTCCCTTAGTTGATCTCACCCACAACCAAGAGTTGCTACGACCCAAAGTCGAAGACTTTAATAAACAAATCTGTCTCACACAAAAAAGTCTACAAGGATAAATAAATTCGTCTCCCATGAATAAACCTATGAGTTTGGTTCCGCCTTTTTTTAAATCAAGGTGAACAGGAACCAATTGATAAAACCAAAATTATATTCCCGAAGAACAGCTCAGATTCATCAATCACCTCATAATAAACTTAATCGACGCAGCGAAGAATATCATTGACGAATCACAAATGATGAGACGAAGTGTTTCTGACTACTTTTATATCTTGACTATCGGAGATAAAAATCTCAAGCCAATTATTATAATTGTACTCGTACGATAGAAGATTCAATATTAGATCACACAACTACGATAAAAGTAATATCGGTCTGGCTTCACAATCCCAATGAAGTCTTTAAGTCGTTAACTTGGTTTTAGAAGAAGAAAACCAAAGGTTAAAGGAGAATCGACTCTAGCTTTGCAAACTAGTATCACACAGAATGTGTGGGGATTAGGTTTCCCAGTTGCTAGAGTTCTCCCTTATATAGTCTTTCAAATCAGGGTTTGCAATCAATGTTAACTTAGTAACAAAGCATTCAATATTTACCGTTAGATGAAAACCTGATTAGATACAAGCTAATATTTATCAACCGTTAGATCGAAAACATAACTTGTTATACATACATGTACTTGACGTTTTTGGATTTGTATAACTGTACCCAAACATGTACATTAGTTGGTTCAACACTAGTTAACCAAATGATAACTTTCATATCAACCATATTCTTCTTTACCATAACTAGTCCAAATGACTCAAATGAACTAGTTAGAGAGTTGTTCAATTGCTTAGATCTTTATGTACTACAGAATTGAAGCAAAAACGATATGATTAACTCGAATCGATTCATGAACTATAAAGCCACGGTTTGCAATATCATTCCTTAGTTTATTAAGATAAGTACACAAACATCGTTTTTAGACATAACCTACTCAAGTTCGCGGACTGGGTTCGTGGACTTAAGTTCCTGGATGGAGTTCACAAACTCCAACAGAAATTCTTGGTCAAGAACTTCCGTCAGTTCGCGGACTGAAGCTCATGCACATCTCCGGTTTCACTTGATCAACAAAGTTCGCAAACTTCGGTTCAAGCTCTAAGGACTTATACATATATGTGTTACCACAACAATGCTTATATCGTCCAATGGTTATATTGTCTAAACTCTCATTTCAATCATTGAAACATTCTCGGAGGGCGTTATATAGTTGTTATTCACAAATTATTTTTCGTCAGAGCGATTTCGAAAATGATTGAAACATAACATGACTTTCGTCACTAGGTAAAGATAAACTTGTCTAAAGCGAAAGCTTTTCCAATACATATTTCGAGAAATAGATAAGCGAGATATACTCAGCTCGAAATATCATATGTGTATATTCTTAGTCTATATAGTAATACGACTTTTGTCATAAGATAGGAAATATAGTAGATAAACTTTTGAGTGATAGATAAGTTCAAGTCTCCACATACCTTTTAGTCGATGAAGATCCACTGGTTCCTTGAATAGTCCTTCATCTTGCATGATGATCGCCATGAAGTTCTTGAGCTCAACTACACTTTCTATCCTAGTCCGAGACCTTAGCTTTAGTAGACTAGAAATCAAAGACTTTATAGTTTTGATCACTAATATTGACAAACATGCTTGAGATAGCAACGCATGCGAGTTCGACCGAGCAATGCTCTAACAATCTCCCCCTTTGTTAATTTTAGTGGAAAAACTATTAATACATATGGAATACAAAGAATATATAAATAAAATTTGTAGCTCCTATTACACATGTCGTCTAATCTTCAACAATACTCGAAATCTTTGTCACTTCCAAGTAATCCAATGATCCCAAAGGTTGTAAGTTTAGCATCATCGTTATTGAAAATCCATAGCTATAACAATGAGAAAACAAGAGTTCTCAATCATTGTTATACAGTGTCATAGTATCATTACACAGCGTCAAAGTACAATTACATCACAACTTTAACAACAATACTATGGTGATACTTCACTCCCCCTTAGTCAATACTCCATCTCACATGGAAACCACCCCCCCCCTTACATAATGATCCGAAAACCATATGTATTTGTAGTGTGAACTACATATTAATTCTCCCCATTTTTGTCAATAAAATTGGCAAAGGTACAAGAACGGGATCCTAATGAAATTTCCGTAAGAGACATTTCATGACCAAAGGTAAATGTATATCATCTTGTTTAGATGCAATCATAAATCTGAAGCTAAATGCATTCATCAAGGAGTCTATAAAGATACAAGATAACCCCTCTAATATTCCACAGCCGCACTCCCCACAAAGATTTGGCAATTAAGCAAAAGTTCAAAAGAACTCTCCCCCATAAAATGTCATTCCCAAGGGAATAACAAGTGCGACCTTAATTTTTTTTTTTTAAAAGAAGGATTTATTTAGACTCAACAAATCACATACAAGTATGAATTTGGAATCCAAAAAGAAGTATTCAATCGTATTAATCAAAGCGAACCAAGATTAATTTGACTAAATATGTTCAACACAAGTAGACTTATGGAGACTTAAGAGGTCAACTAGATTAATCACAAGAAAACTCGCAAATAATTTAATTGTCATACTCAACCAAACTAATTACAAAAGTAATCAATTTAATTGGTCACACTTGACGTAAGAAAATCTACGGATCAATGACTAAGTTAATCATGAAAAACCTACCTAGTCAAAGAGATGCTCAAACATAAGAAAACTTATGGAGTGCTAACTAAATAACCATACAAGATGACTAATTTAGTTTAATCATGTTCAACATAAAGTACCTTACGGAACAACAACAAAGTTAATCACAAAAGCAATCAACTTTTGTTGTTTTAGTGCTCAACATAAGACACTTCATGGAACAACACAGTATTTACACAAGAATTGTGAATCAGACAATCTACCTTATTATACCGTGGAATAAACAAGGATTCATTCTATGTTTCCATCACTATTTGCATAATGACACACAATATACATAATCCTTGAATCACAAAATATTTTAACCTATCTTACATCAATAATTGACATTATATGCTTAACTTTTGTGTTTGTCAAAAGTCTATTCATTCTTTTATCAATACTTGCATATCAATTCACGAACGACTTTACTTTTGACAAAATATATCTGTACTTCTCATAGAACTATCATATGTAGTAATTTTAATTAAAAGACAAACATATAAGTTATTATAACATAACCATAGAAGTTCATCATAAGAAGTTTAACAGATAATGAAAGAAATATGATTGATTGCGATTATATTTCTCATCAATCTTACACACATGTTCGGCTAATTCAGGATGAATTCCTAACACGTAGCTTAGTTTTTCGTGAAGACACTCAATCCTTTCATTAAGAAGATTGTCTTCAAAGGAGGCTAGCTTCTTCATCTTGTTTATGTCAGTCTGAGATAGAGGAGAAGCATAACCAGTGCAGGTGCCAATTGATTTAATCTGAAATTGACTGCAGATTCTACTGATAAGACATGGGAACCCAAGATTCTTTTTCTTTGAAACCATATGAATCATCTGAAGAATAATTAGTCCACATAAATCAATCTCTTCGCCTGAGATAAGATAACAAACTATTTCTGCTAGGGTTCTACTCCAGAGATTCTTATCAAGAGTACTTGGAATCAGGTTTGCAACTGCCAACTTGCTGAAGACCTTCAGATAAAAGATGATATTGTCAACATGTAACTTACCTCATGACCATGATTCGCTTCTATTTATGAGCAATTCGGATAACTGAACCCGAGTTGGTCAGAGATTCTCAGGTTGAGGAATTGCAAATGAGCGATCCAGTGATAAGTTCAACAAATATGCAATCAATTCACGATTTACTTCAAATGTTATTCCTCCAACCATTGTCTTGAAGCAGCAATTGGTTTTGTTAGAAGCATGCAGATTAGCATAAAGATGGTAGGTTATTTCAGGATATAAATACCCAAGACCATCATGAACATAACCCCATTAATGCTGGTTCATAAACTGATGAAATTCAGGTTCGTTAACAGTTCGATCATAAACCCTCTCTACAACAAACTTCCCTTTAAGGAACTTGACATATTTATTCCTAGCAATAAGACTAGTGAAACTAATTTGAAGAGAAGGGTCATAATAGGGTTGTAAAATGTCTAAACCAATTTTATCATCTTCAAACTCATCATCACTTCCTAGATTATGATTTGATTGAGAACTTTAACCTTCATCACGGCATAACTTTTTCTTAAGAGCTATTTTTAGTCAATAAGAGTAATAGAGAGAAGGAAGAACTTACTTGGCTCACGAACTGATTAATGGTAAACCAATACTCGAACTTCAAATAATCTAAAGAGTCTTGACCCAATGTTCACGAGCTAATTCTGGAACCAAGAGAACAAAACAACATTGATTTGGTTAAACATCAAGATAAGAACTAATCGGCTTCTTCTTGCGTCTGCGAACTTGGAAACAAAGAAGATGGGTGAAAGAACCAAAGGGATTATTTTTCTCTTTTTAAGTGTTAAGTGAATCGTTTGACACATTTGACAACATGATTCGTACGTGAGACGGTTCTGATTCAATGTATGTGAACCACTCGTGTACATGAAAAGGACTTGTTTGTTACAAATAAGGAGAAAAAGCTCAACATTCATTTGTAATTGATTAATTTTTTGTGGATACCAAAAAAATAATTTTGCACAGCGTGACACCAAGAGAGAGCTTCTTTCCAACAGCTCTTACATCTCAAAAAGATGAGATCACTCCAGACTATAATTTTTATTGGACTATCAAAGAGTATTATCAGAACCAAACACTTATTGAACTTATGATTTCTCTTTTTACATCTTTCAAGTGGATAGTACTTTGTATTGCACATGGAAACTCTTTTGAAGGTAGACAACATCTTGTATTCTTCAAGAGTGATGACAATATTACTATCATGATAAGATTTATCAGGAATTATTTCATGAAGGTGCTCATGCCTTGAGGTTGATTTCTCACTTGATTGAGATTTAAACTCTTCATGTAACTTGTCTAGTTTATTACAACTACAAGAATACATAAGAGGAGCATTGCTCTCACTGATTAATAAATCAATATCAACATCCACATGATTATTATTCATCATGACTTGATTTAGTCCGTCAAGAGATTCATGTTCATTCTGGAGAAAACAATCATCAAAAGATAGACTTTCAAGTTTCTTTTCAATTCCTGAAAATACTTCAAGGGATTTTAAACCTGGTGAAGGTTTAGATAGAATTTCTTCTACAGATTTTATTAAATCAGTCATGGAAGAGAATTCTGAAATCCCTGGATCTGGCGGTGCATTTATTGAGATAGCACTACTATCCATAGATAGGGCTGGCAACGGATATATATCCGTCGGATATTAGCAATTCCGGTAAGGTTAAGGTTAAGGGTTATCGGATATCCGATATCCGATAACATCCGACGGATATCAGAAAATACAATACGATAAGGTTAAGGTTAAGCTATCGGATATCGGATTTTTATCCGTTAAAATCCGATAGGCACAAGACAAGCCTAGAAATGGGGTTTCTGATTACGATTTGAGTTGGGTTCAATGATGTTTCTCGAAGGGTATATCTTAGATTTGAACTACAGAAACAAGACAAGGGAGAAATTGCTTGAATCTGTGTTGGAAACGGTTAATGGAAAGCTCTAAGGAAGTAATGGAGATGTCGGTCGACACCTATTTGTAAAGTTTGCGAAGTTGTTTTACTGTAATCTGAAGATGGAATTGAATTCGTTGTTGATAGAAATGGAACTGCAGGAGTTGAGAGAGTGTGAAGGCATGAACTGGATTGGGGTTTCTTTGTATTCATTGTACTGTGGTATTTTGGTTTTGAGAATCGATCTAATTGTTCCAATTTCTCTCAAACAGCAACAATCTAATTTGGGTTTTCTCATGGGGCTATTTATAAGTGCTTCAAAGTGGTTGAATTTAATTCAACAACACGAGTGAATTTGGGGTTTTCTTTGTATTATCCGAAATTGGGTTTAAGTGAGTCTCAGTTAAGAAATTAAAGAAGCAACAATGTGGATTTGTGGGTGTTCATATAGAGATTCAGTAGAGAGTATTAGGTTCTCCTGACAGTCGATAGATAATCTAGGGGTAGGAAATTACAAGTACACCCCTAGGCTATCGGATATCGGATATTAACCTAACGGAAGAAGCCTAATCCGATAAGAGATATTATCCAATAGCTTATCGGATTCCGATATCCGATATGTCGGATTAAATCCTATAGGATGTCGGATTTTCGGAAACGAATGTCGGATTCCGGCTATCCATTGCCAGCCCTATCCATAGAGTCAGATCACTACAAACACAGACTTGTAAGGTCTTGAATGTGTTTGCCTGCTCTAATACCAATTGAGAAAGTAGGGGTCTAACAACCACACCCAATATTACGATTAGAAATATGTATGGACAAACTCCGAGTTACTTTACTAGAGAATCAACTAGACAGTCAGACTCAATCTATATAAAAATATCTCAAGGAGTTATTATCTCAATCTCTTAATTTGATTTACTTAAGCAAATACAATCTGCGAGTCTTAATCAAAGAGAGATAACTTGGATGGTACCTTTAACGATCCTCAAGCTCGTCAACGCTATTAGACTAGTCAAGTGACGAGTTAGCCGATAATAACACGATTAGTTTAACACGAACATTAATTAATAGAAATTAATTTAACAATGATCTAGCTACGAAACTAGTACCATTGAATAGGTCTCGGAAGGTTAGGTGGAATGGACTACTCGCACACCTCATTCGGATACCATGCGAAGAAGATATCATTGGTTTATGCTTTTAACCGCATGTCTGCTTTTAACAATTTCCCGGGTGCCTTTAACAATCTGGGTCAGCCTTATCCCCAATCGACCGAGATGATTCTCTCATTTCTATTCTCTTCTTCTTCGTTCTTCTTCTCGTTTCTTTTTTTTTCTTTTCCCTGTTCTTCTGCTGAGAGTTTGTGAGAATCAATCGAGAGAATCAGTTGAGTGTTCTGTGTGGTTAATGAAGGTTGATGTTATTAAGAATCATTGAAGAGAGAACAATTAGATATTTTATTAGAGTTTCCGTTGAATGAAGAAATAAATCAGAGAAGCAGAACTAGGGTTTTTAGTTAGATTTTGAGTTCAAAGTGAAATGGTTGGGTTGCAGAGTTGCTAGTAGATGAAGGGCGAATGGGTTACCGTGTAATTGATGTTTTGAGGTGGTTCTGATGAAGAGATGGATAATTAGGGTTTCTTGAATTGGTTTTTAATTCGATTTAGGTGATGATTAAGAAGATAACAATTGAAGATGGGTTTCGAGGGATTGGGTAGAAGAAGAAGATTGTTACGTTAATTTGAAGATTAGGTTTTAGAGAAGAAGATTAATTTGATAATTAGAGTTTCTGCATGTTGTATTGGAATTTGAATTGGTTAAGATTGAAAAGATTTAGATATAATTGTAGGATGGGTTTGTTTAATTGAAGCTTCTGAAGTTGTTGTGGTAATAAATTGAAGAGTTAGGTTTCAAAAGAGGTTTAGAAGATTAAATTGAGGTTTTAGGGGATAAATTAGAGATGGGTATGATTGGTATGAAGATTATAGTGATGCATTGAACATGAATTTGGAAATAGAGATGATTGAGAATAAATTAGGGTTTCTGAGAATTAAAGAAGGTGAAGAAGATTGTTGAGTTTGGTTAATTTGGGTTTTCTGTGGAGGTGGTTAGTTTAACAACAATTCAGAAGATGCTGATACTTGGGTAAGTTTTGAATTGTTGGAATTTAAATATTTTGTATTGATTTGTTTATATGGTTGAGCTTATGTGTTTGAGAATGGATTAAGTTATAGATGAACATGATTAGTTGAGATAATTTGGTGTTGGTGTGGGTATGTTGAGTTGGAGTTAAATAATGAACTGTTACATGTGAGAATTATTTGTTTGAGATATATAAGTTGATGTTCTGTGTTGGAATGGCTATGTGGTTGGAAATTTGGAGATATGAATGAATGGATTGCAGTGTTGTTGTTAATTTGAGGTAATAGTTTTCTCGAGTTGTTTTGTTAAAGTTATCATATTCAGTTTTGGGTTTTAATGGTTATCAATCAAATTGTGATTATGTGTTATAAATGATGTGAGTATTTTCCAGTGAAGATGTACATGGTGGTGGGGTGAGGAGTTAAACTAGTTGAACTGTTGATGGAGTTGAAATAAAAGATGTGGTTGTTATAGTAGTGGTGTTTTACAGCGGCAAAGTATTCTAGTAGAAACAAGTATGAGCTAGAATGAAAGTAGAATTTGGAGTTGTAATTGTAAATGGTGGTGGTGATTATAAACGTAAGGATTGTTGCTGTTCAAGAATGAGGCTTTGATCATGGCTAGAAATGATAAGTGGTGGTGACAGTTTGGAAAGATACAGAGTTTTGGAATGGTGAACTAAACTGAATTTCAATCAGTTGTGTGAGTATAGGCTGAGTGTTGTTCAGCTGATGAGAATTGTGGTTTTAAGACGGTTCAATAGACGTGAGGTAAGGGTGATGTTATTGGAATTGTATTTTCAAGCTAGATGTATTCTGGAATGGGAATTCTAATAAGTTTGTTGTGATTGTAGAAGTATGAATGTAAAAAGATGTTGCTTAGAGCTGCAATTGCTGCGAAAGCTTGTTACTGCTTTTGCAGGTAAACTTAGATTTCAGTTGTATTGAATTGTGAAATTCTGATAGAATGAATGAATTAATGTTGTTATGTTAAATGGAAGTTAAGAATGCAAGTTCTCTAGTTGAAGTGAATCTGTAATAGAAGTTTAGCTTAGGATTTTGCCTATTAGTCATCCTAGTCAGATTATCTGACTGATTATGTTCTTAGCTGACTTGACCTAATACTTCTGACTCTTTCTATCTGAATGAGTCGAATCGGTATTAACTCACCGAGTTCCTGTCTTGACCCGAGTTGATTCGGTTTGACCGAGCCGACTCATTGACCCTTTGACCAAGACCTTGACTTGACTTGGACGTTGACTGTTAGTTGACTCTTGACTGTTAGTTCAACAGTTAGTGACCGTTAGATTGAACCAGTTGGGCCAGGCCCTTATTAATGGGTTTGTTTAAGTGGGCTTGGGCTTTAGACTAGTTATCTTATATTGATGTTTTGGACCACTTATGTTCCGAATTGACCTTTGACTTCTTCTACAAATTTGTAGACATTCATAAGACTTAGCTAATAGATTATAGAACCAACCTAATTGAATTAGTAAACCTTAGATTTTCTAATAATAGATAATGAAAAGGTGTAGAATCATAAATGGGCCTACAATTGTGAGATGGAACTATATGATTCTTGTATGAGCCATTTTGGCTAGATTCTTAGACTTCTTGTGTGATTAACAGTTAGTTATTAACAACGATCGACTCAAAGAATGAACCAGTGGATCATGTATCTCGAGGTAGGCGTGGCTTGTCATCAAAATGTGTGGGAATGCATTTGACTCTTTGTATTCATTATTGTTGCTTCTATAAAATTTTATGCTTAACAAACTCATGCATTGTCTGTTTCTGCATTCCATGTTTTGTTTAAAATGCATTATGATAATCCTGTCGATTCGGTGAATCTTTCCACGATGTGGAAAGAACTTGTATTGTTTTGTTGTCAATATGAATTGTTATGGGAAATGAGAATTTCCACTTGTGGTATATAGGATACGCTCCTTCACATTTATACCTACTTTAATTCAGCTTTTATTGTTTAGAGTATTGGTCATCATGGTCTTGGTGGCATCCAAAGCTATTAGGTGTGAATTGCCGGGTAGGGATTTACAACCATATTATACATTGTTTGAAGAAGGAGTTTGTCCATATACATGTATGATTATTTCAGTGACTTAGTCACTGTTACATGTTTTCGGAAAAACATGTATTGTTTTCCAAACCTTGCCTATGATTACTTAGAAGGTTAAATGTTAATTATTCCCACTTCAGTTTCTGTGACATATCAGGGTTGCGCAGCTAAAGCTCCGAGAAGTTCGCTTCGCTAGTTGATTAACTTTTGTTATATTTATTATGTTGTATATTTTATTTAAAAACAAAATGACTATTATATATGTATCATTTGAGAGAAGATCTTGTATATATATTTCTGAGCGGGGTTAGTTTTTGGGTTAAGTTTTATAGCAGATTTCTTATTTGATTATTTCAGTAATTTAGTTTTAGTGCCTCTATATTTAGTTAATCTCTTGGGTTAGTCAGCTTTTAGCTTAGGGGGAGCTACAAAGTTGGTATCAGAGCTCATTATTAGATCTTCTATGGTAGACAATAGGAATAGCCAGTGCCAGTTAGTGAACTAGATTAGTTTAGAATTGGGTTGGGTTGGGTTGTGAGATAAATCTTAATTACTAAAAGCTATCAATAATTAAAAGATTTATTTGATTGATTTGTTTGTTTGTTTATGTAATGAAGTAAAAATTGTAGGGTATTCCAATAACTTTAGCTGATAAGGATTTGAGAATAATTAATCCAAAAAGTATGAACATGTAAATAATTAATGCTATAAAAAATAGTGAGATTAGTATTATTGATAGAACTTGTAAATCACATGAGAATTTATTGAACACATTTTATGAAGAGTAAACAATTTATAATTGTAAGAATAATTTGAATAATAGTTCAATAATCAATGTTAATAACAAAAATATTATAACAACGATTATAGATGATAATAATAGTAATAATGATTTTGAATATAATAATGTTAGCATTTATAAATTAGTATCGTATTAAACTTAACTGAAATTTTAGTGGGGATATATATAACGATAAAAATAATAACTATAGTTAATTAAATAATTATGGAAAGTTGGTAACACTATTTACGATTAAATTTTGTAAATTAAACTAATTACAAATTAGAGATATATGTTTTGCGTTTAATCTAGATTAAATAATATAATACTTGTTAGACGTTAGACTTAAGAAAACGAGGATATAATATATAAAATAAAAAGACTCAATTTGTTAGAAATTTTGTACGGAAATTACCTTTAGTTTAACAAATGATCCAATAAATCTTTAAAATGAAAAAAACATACATGAAATAGTAATAATAGCAATCAGATATTTAGTGTAATATTAGAATTAAAAGTAAATAAATTCTTATACTGTTAGGATCCTTCTTCGTAAACAGATTTAATCATCTTTTGAAATGGAAAATTAGTATGACGAAATTAAATTGTTAGATTTTAAATTAATGTTATATTGAACATAACTTAAATTAAAATCTCATTAACAAATATATAGCGATAAAATAATGATTATGATTAAATAGCCGTGGAAAATTATTAGTGCTCATTTATAATTAAAACCTGCAAAGTTAACTAATAAAAAATTTGAATTTTGTGTTTTGCGTTTAAACCAGATAGATAAATAAAACTTCTTCTGTAGGATTAAGAACATGAGGTCATATAAGGCATAAAAAATAAAATCTAAACTTGTTAATGATCTTATAACCAAAATATCTTTAGTCCAATAATGATTCACTAAATCACTAAATTATACACATGAAATGATATTTATAGTACTTGAATGCTTAATACAAAATTTGACTTAAAGTAAAATAATTTGCCTTTGAATAAGATACTTATTATTAATACCCAAAATTTAAAGACTATTAAGACATATTAAAAAAAATTATGCAGACTCAAAATTTAAATCATATTAAATTACCAACACCAATAATTAACAAGATATAGTATACAGATTCAATCTGAATAAATAAAATCTGTTCTAACCATCTTTCGTGAAAGTAGAATTATATTTACAAGATTCAAGCTTAATAAAATTAAACTAAGTATCATTACTAAATAATTACTTCGACTGTATTTTAGCTACGCTAGTAATCAAATAAGGAAAATTGGTATAAGAATAATGAAAATGATAATATAATTAAGACAATATTTTTTGATAAGATAAGTAATTAATAACATTATATTTTACTCATTGCTATAGAATTTAGAGTTATTGTAAATGTCACTTGGATAATAATTATTGGATAGTAATAGAAAAATGTAATTTTTATTAATAGTATACCTTGAAGATTAATTAACAATAATATAAATTTGAGGAAATAAAGTTAGATTAAATCATATCTAATATTGAAAAAAAAAACTAACTAAACTTGGCATTATGATTAATTACGATTAACTATTATAGATCAATGAAATAAGAAATAAATGTAATAAGAGTAAGAATAAAATATTAAGATCAAACAACTATATAAAAAAAAAATTGTTAACGGTTTATTTATATCAAGTCACATAATGAAATAAACAAATAGATACATTGAAAATAATAGGTTGAAAATAAAATAATAACGTAACATTTGAATAATGGTTATAACATTAAGTTATTTTTAAATAGTGCATGAATTAAAAAAAATAAAAAAAAATTTAATTATAATAATATAGTTTCAATTGGAATTAAATATCGATTTCATCAAAAAAATAAAATAATAATAATAATAATGATAAATAAAAATAAAATAAAATAAATGTGGATGATTAAATTGCTTAGAATGATGTGAACTTTTTAAATATTTAAAAAAAATAGAATTTTCAGAATTACACCAATTAAGATAGAAGTTAAAGAATAATTAATTTTAATAAATTAATACTTAGTTAATCCAGCACTGGGGAATAGTGAGGTTGATAATTCTAATATGTTCAGGTGATACTTGTTAGGTAGTAGGCATTGTCAGGCGTCGCGAACCTAGACATGGCAACTGCATTCTTGTATCACTAGGCATTGAAGGGAGACTTGCTTCTATTAGTGAACTAATAGATCCCAAATTTTAATGAGAAACTTTATTATGGAATATCTTCACAGTACTTAGAACCAGTAAATTATTGACATATAAATTAGTGTAGAGAATTCAAATCTAAAAGTCATAGTTTCTGTTATAGAACTTCATGTAAGAAACTTAGGCTTCCCTATTTGATAGAATCTAAATCAGTGTAGTTGAACCTAGAGCTACAAATTGTAGATTTTAGTTGTAGAAACCCATATAGGTTGTGCTTTGTTTTTGTTGTTTGCGCTTAGAAAAGAGATGGGATTATTCTATAAGGTGGGGAGTATATGAAGACCAGAAGGATGGTTCGATTTTCGAGGACGAAAATAATATAAGGTGGGGAGAATGTAACGATCCTCAAGATCGTCAACGTTATTAGACTAGTCAAGTGAAGAATTATCTGATAATAACTCGATTAGTTTAACACGAACATTAATTAATAGAAATTAATTTAACAACTATCTAACTACGAAACTAGTACCATTGAATAGGTCTCGGAAAGTTAGGTGGAATGGACTACTCGCACGCCTCATTCGGATACCAGGCGAAGAAGATATCATTGGTTTATGCTTTTAACCGCCTGTCTGCCTTTAACAATTACCCGGGTGCCTTTAACAATCTGGGTCGGCCTTATCCCCAATCGACCGAGATGATTCTCTCATTTCTATTCTCTTCTTCTTCGTTCTTCTTCTCGTTTCTTTCTCCTTCTTTTCCATGTTCTTCTGCTGAGAGTTTGTGAGAATCAATCGAGAGAATCAGTTGAGTGTTCTGTGTGGTTGATGAAGGTTGATGTTGCTAAGAATCATTGAAGAGAGAACAATTAGATATTTTATTAGAGTTTCCGTTGAATGAAGAAACAAATCAGAGAAGCAGAACTAGGGTTTTTAGTTAGATTTTGAGTTTAAAGTGAAATGGTTGGGTTGCAGAGTTTCTAGTAGATGAAGGGCGAATGGTTTACTGTGTAATTGATGTTTTGAGGTGGTTCTGATGAAGAGATGGATAATTAGGGTTTCTTGAATTGGTTTTGAATTCGATTTAGGTGATGATTAAGAAGATAGCAATTGAAGATGGTTTTCTAGGGATTGGGTAGAAGAAGAAGATTGTTACGTTAATTTGAAGATTAGGTTTCAGAGAAGAAGATTAATTTGATAATTAGAGTTTCTGCATGTTGTATTGGAATTCGAATTGGTTAAGATTGAAAAGATTTAGATAGAATTGTAGGATGGGTTTGTTTAATTGAAGCTTCTGAAGTTGTTGTGGTAATAAATTGAAGAGTTAGGTTTCAAAAGAGGTTTAGAAGATTAAATTGAGGTTTTAGGGGATAGATTAGAGATGGGTATGATTGGTATGAAGATTATAGTGATGCATTGAACATGAATTTGGAAATAGAGATGATTGAGAATAAATTAGGGTTTCTGAGAATTAAAGAAGGTGAAGAAGATTGTTGAGTTTGGTTAATTTGGGTTTTCTGTGGAGGTGGTTAGTTTAACAACAATTCAGAAGATGTTGATACTTGGGTAAGTTTTGAATTGTTGGAATTTAAATATTTTGTATTGATCTGTTTATATGGTTGAGCTTATGTGTTTGAGAATGAATTAAGTTATAGATGAACATGATTAGTTGAGACAATTTGGTGTTGGTGTGGGTATGTTGAGTTGGAGTTAAGAAATGAACTGTTACAGGTGAGAATTATTTGTTTGAGATATAGAAGTTGATGTTTTGTGTTGGAATGGCTATGTGGTTGGAAATTTGGAGATATGAATGAATGGATTGCAGTGTTGTTGTTAATTTGATGTAATAGTTTTCTCTAGTTGTTTGTTTAAAGTTATCATATTCAGTTTTGGGTTTTAATGGTTATCTATCAAATTTTGATTATGTGTTAGAGATGATGTGAGTATTTTCCAGTGAAGATGTACATGGTGGTGGGGTGAGGAGTTAAACTAGTTGAACTGTTGATGGAGTTGAAATAAAAGATGTGGTTGTTATAGTAATGGTGTTTTACAGCGGCAAAGGATTCTAGGAGAAACAAGTATGAGCTGGAATGAAAGTAGAATTTGGAGTTGTAATTGTAAATGGCGGTGGTGATTATAAACGTAAGGACTGTTGCTGTTCAAGAATGAGGATTTGATCATGGCTAGAAAATATAAGTGATGGTGACAGTTTGGAAAGATACAGAGTTTTGGAATGGTGAACTAAACTGAATTTCAATCAGTTGTGTGAGTATAGGATGAGTGTTGTTCAGCTGATGAGAATTGTGGTTTTAAGACGGTTCAATAGACGTGAGGTAAGGGTGATGTTATTGGAATTGTATTTTCAAGCTAGATGTATTCTGGAATGGGAATTCTAATAAGTTTGTTGTGATTGTAGAAGTATGAATGTAGAAAGATGTTGCTTAGAGCTGCAATTGCTGCGAAAGCTTATTACTGCTTTTGCAGGTAAACTTAGATTTCAGTTGTATTGAATTGTGAAATTTTGATAGAATGAATGAATTAATGTTGTTTTGTTAAATGGAAGTTAAGAATGCAAGTTCTCTAGTTGAAGTGAATCTGTAATAGAAGTTTAGCTTAGGCTTTTGCCTATTAGTCATCCCAGTCAGATTATCTGACTGATTATGTTCTTAGCTGACTTGACCTAGTACTTCTGACTCTTTCTATCTGACTGAGTCGAATCGGTATTAACTCACCGAGTTCCTGTCTTGACCTGAGTTGATTCGGTTTGACCGAGTCGACTCATTGACCCTTTGACCAGGACCTTGACTTGACTTGGACGTTGACTGTTAGTTGACTCTTGACTGTTAGTTCAACAGTTAGTGACCGTTAGATTGAACCAGTTGGGCCAGGCCCTTATTAATGGGTTTGTTTAAGTGGGCTTGGGCTTTAGACTAGTTATCTTATATTGATGTTTTGGACCACTTATGGTCCGAATTGACCTTTGACTTCTTCTACAAATTTGTAGACATTCATAAGACTTAGCTAATAGATTATAGAACCAACCTAATTGAATTAGTAAACCTTAGATTTGCTAATAATAGATAATGAAATGGTGTAGAATCATAAATGGGCCTACAATTGTGAGATGAAACTATATGATTCTTGTATGAGCCATTTTGGCTAGATTCTTAGACTTCTTGTGTGATTAACAGTTAGTTATTAACAACGATCGACTCAAAGAATGGACCAGTGGATCATGGATCTCGAGGTAGGCGTGGCTTGTCATCAAAAGGTGTGGGAATGCATTTGACTCTTTGTATTCATTATTGTTGCTTCTATAAAATTTTATGCTTAACAAACTCATGCATTGTCTGTTTCTGCATTCCATGTTTTGTTTAAAATGCATTATGATAATCCTGTCGATTCGGTGAATCTTTCCACGATGTGGAAAGGACTTGTATTGTTTTGTTGTCAATATGAATTGTTATGGGAAATGAGAATTTCCACTTGTGGTATATAGGATACGCTCCTTCACATTTATACCTACTTTAATTCAGCTTTTATTGTTTAGAGTATTGGTCATCATGGTCTTGGTGGCATCCATAACTATTAGGTGTGAATTGTCGGGTAGGGATTTACAACCATATTATACATTGTTTGAAGAAGGAGTTTTTCCATATACATGTATGATTATTTCAGTGACTTAGTCACTGTTTAATGTTTTCGGAAAAACATGTATTATTTTCCAAATATTGCCTATGATTACTTAGAAGGTTAAATGTTAATTATTCCCACTTCAGTTTCTGTGACAGATCAGGGTTGCGCAGCTAAAGCTCCGAGAAGTTGACTTCGCTAGTTGATTAACTTTTGTTATATTTATTATGTTGTATATTTTATTTAAAAACCAAATGACTATTATATATGTATCATTTGAGAGAAGATCTTGTATATATATTTCTGAGCGGGGTTAGTTTTTGGGTTAAGTTTTATAGCAGATTTCTTATTTGATTATTTCAGTAATTTAGTTTTAGTGCCTCTATATTTAGTTAATCTCTTGGTTTAGTCAGCTATTAGCTTAGGGGGCGCTACAATATTAAAGACCAATATCCAAGTGTCAATCAATCTAAATCAACAACCAATAAGGTCGGATATTCTAATTGATTGAACAACACACAACCTGTATTATTTCAATTATATAACAAAATATAATGCGGAAAAGAAATAACACAGACACAAAAATTTTGTTAATGAGGAAATCGCAAATGCAGAAAAACCCCGACACCTAGTCCAGATTAAACATACACAGTATTAATCCGCTACAGACTCTAGCCTACTCCAAGCTAACTTCGGTCTGGACTGTAGTTGAACCCCAACCAATCTCACACTGATCTAAGGTACATTTATATTCCTACGCCTCTGATCCCAGCAGGATACTACGCACTTGATTCCCTTAGTTGATCTCACCCACAACCAAGAGTTGCTACGACCCAAAGTCGAAGAATTTAATAAACAAATCTGTCTCACATAGAAAAGTCTACAAAGATAGATAAATTCATCTCCCATGAACAAACCTATGAGTTTTGTTCCGTCTTTTGATAAATCAAGGTGAATAGGAACCAATTGATAAAACCAGACTTATATTCCCGAAGAACAACTCAGTTTCATCAATCACCTCACAATAAACTTAATCGACGAAGTGAAGAAGATTATTGAGGAATCACAAATGATGAGACGAAGTGTTTGTGACTACTTTTATATCTTGCCTATCGGAGATAGAAATCTCAAGCCAATTATTACAATTGTACTCGTACGATAGAAGATGCAAGATTAGATCACACAACTACGATAAAAGTAGTATCGGTCTGGCTTCACAATCCCAATGAAGTCGTTAACCTGGTTTTAGAAGAAGAAAACTAAAGGTTAAAGGAAAATCGACTCTAGCTTAGCAAACTAGTATCACACAAAATGTGTGGGGATTAGGTTTCCCATTTGCTAGAGTTCTCCCTTATATAGTCTTTTAAATCATGGTTTGCAATCAATGTTAGCTTAGTAAAAAAGCATTCAATATTCACTGTTAGATGAAAACCTGATTAGATACAAGCTAATATTTATCAACCGTTAGATCGAAAACATAGCTTGTTATACACACATGTACTTGCACTAGTGTAAAAAGGTCGTTTTAAGATAGTTCAAAAGTGTCGCATTAACGAGTTATAAGACACTTTTGAAATGCCTCTGAAAGTGCCGCAGATTCAATGTCTTTTTCTGGAATGACACTTTCAAGTTGACTCAGATTTACGATACTTACAGGTTGTCGCTAGGTACGACACCTGGATTACGTCGTAGATTTGATTATATTAATATAAAAAAAAACAAGTCAGTTTTGGATGACTGATTGCAGCCATTCTGCCTGCGTTGAAATAATTTTGATTCAAAACTCAAATCACTCTAAACAACACTGAAATTCTGCTGGAATAAATTTACAATTTCATATATTTCACCATCCAACCAAACTTTCAAATTCAATGTACAAAATCAATTTACATGTTCAATACACATTTGAGTTAAGCTTGCACAGATGCTCAAAAATACAAAAGAAAAATCTAGGCAAATACCATATTCACACCATAAGTTCTAAAAGGATAATTCTTGCTTACAATCAGTACATAGCAACCTAATAAACACAAACTGCAGCAAAAAGATGAAATGACCAGCCCAATTCAGAACTTGCAAGTACCTGTAGAAAACAAAAGTTTGGGCATTAAAAGTTTAACCGCAAAGAGGTCCTTAAAAAAAGTGAGACACCACTAGCTGAATACGATGTAGTCTTTAACATCGATATCAAATTTTCAAAAGATTCTCAGCTAAATAAAGGAATTAGGTATTCAATTATATTGGTCAGTAGTAGTGTGTGGCACTAGAAGACCATTCTTGTTCCCTATAAGAAATAGTAAACATAATCAAAACAAACACTACAAGTGGAAGACACAATCAACCAGTTTATGTAAGAAAACTTCACATCCTGCAAGTTTAAACTTCCTATAGAGGAAAACTAAGAGATGTCTATAAAAAGATAAACAACTTACCAGCATGAACAAGAATCAAAATCTTTTTCTAATTTGAGTAACAAGTTCATATCTAATTAAGGGCCTTGTTGATGTGCATTCCCAAGAAAACAATTATAAATGGATGTTTCCAAAGCCAAAAGTTCAGATCATTTCATGAGTCAACACAACAACACATCGTAAGTTCTCTGAGGAACATAAAATAGTTGTTACCAACAGAAGTTATTTACCTTGACTCGATCAGCATCAGACAAGGGTCGAGCAAGTGCATCTCTATTCAGGACTTGGGTAACAAATTCTATTCTATGACGGGTAATGGCTCAATGAAAGCCATGGAAGACATATCTACAAAACAAAAAAAAACACCACAATGAATTACTTGGTCAAGTAATGGATGGCGTATGCAGGACATAGATAACTAAGAAGTGGTCAACAAAAGAAGGTATTAGATACATGAAAGAAAGAAATGTGTAAGATCGTTTGTCGGAAATCTTAATCCATGCCTCATACAGTAACCTCGCACATGCACTGTATGATTTTCAAACTAATATGATGGAGCAGAAATGGGTAAATTTGTTTATCCAAAATGTGAATCCATGTGGCATTCATACATAAAATGTCCGCAAGCATGATAAGAGTTTATGAACTAACCTCCACCAGCCAATCGATTAGAATTCCCCGCATGCTTTAACTGATATCCCATTGTAAAGTTTCCATGAATTAGAACTGGTCTCGAATAAGCTGAAAATGTTTGTGTAAGTGAGTACAAAGTGCAAAAAAGGTTTCCATGTTTAATTTCCACTTTAGGAACTTAGAAATATTTGTAATAGTTACATACAACGCAGATGAGTTTGTCCCCAATTTAAAGAACGGGAGACATAAAAGGGACGAATAAGCCAAGACCTATAATGATGAAAAGAATGACTGTAAACAAACCTCTGCAACATGTAAATTGTTGTAGATACCTAGGGCATAAAGGATGCACATAAGAGGATCTTCATGGTCGAAATCGATATCTGTAATCTATGGACCATTTCCATAATTCTCACCAACCTCAACTTTGTCTGCATTAATATTATCCAGTCAGACTCTAATATATCGATACCTTAAAATTGTACAACAATTAGATACGTATGCTTCCTAGATTACACAAAGTTAAGACGTACAAAGCAAATTAACATTCCAATTATCATATAATCTACGATTTTTTCCCATTATAAATTAATTACTAATATCAAACCTTTCATGCAAGGAGTAGGCTTCCTAGATATCTGTTCTTCGAGACTAAGGTCAGCTAAACTGCACCCTCTTATGTCACTCTCCGTACTTTTCTGCATTTCTTCAGATTTCAGTGAAAACATACCTCCTTGTGTATCAAAACCAGATTTTCATGTCTCTTCCTCAACCTTGTATTTTATTGTGTCCTCTTGATCTTGCAATATTTTCAAGGAAACACTAGGGACAGGAGTCACCTTGAAAGCCTTCGCTGCAGGAACTCTTTTAGCCTGAATTTTGTTCTTAGTCCGACAAATAATAGGAATATTATAACAGAAATCAGATTCATTAGCCCAAACCTGAATCAATTGGCAGTAAGAGACCAACATGGAATAGATCAAACCAATAACTGAACTCGATCCCAAGCGAACAAAATCAAAGAAGATGGAAGTTAAAGCTTTGAGGTAGACATTCCCCCTTCACATATTCCAAAACCTAGCAGTAAAAAAAAAAAAAAGGACACATAGACACTTAGACTAACATACAACAACTTTGAAATTAAATGAAAGTAAAACTGTTTTTAACGACTAGTTTCTTGTCTGATTTTGGAAATTAAATGAAAGTAAAACTGTCAAAAAAAAAAAAACGATTTTTACTTTATAATGAATTAATCATGCAAATTACAAATGACATGATCACTTTGAAAGAAAAAAAAACATGTTGCACTCTTCATTTGTTTTTAACGGAGTAATCTCTTTTATTTCCTGACCAATGAGAAATCATTAGCTCAAACACTAATTGATTCAGAGATAAAAGAATCCAAACCATGAAGGAATATAATCTCCCCGATCTTAAAGAAGTTGTGTCCCAACATCTAAAATGCCTCTTTTCTAAAAGCTTATTACATCCCTTAACCGCACAAAAAATTGTCAAAAAGGAAAAACTCTCAACTCTTTCAATGAAATCATACACACACTCAATACTATGCAATGCAGAGCTATAGAATGTTAAAAGAATAATTCATTTAGTATCCTATAACCATCAAACTCCTAACTTAATTTTATGACACTATGTATTCATACACCACGATTGACATCCAACAAAATACAAAGACAAAGTGGACACAAAGACTCAAAACCAAATAACTGGATCCAAATTGAAACCAATAATCAACCCAATTACAAAACCCTGAAACCAATCAAAAATCAAACAAAAACAATTTTGATGTCTGCAGCCTAATTAAAAAATGTTATCAACCAACAAATCAGCCATACCATTACTGAAGTAGAGAATACTATAAGAGCTTTTACCCCTTTTATTTTCTTTCAGGCTTTTACCTTAACACTTAATGTGAAGTTTTGCTGGTCTCTTGCCAAACTGCAAAAGAAAAACTAATACACAATTAGACCAACAACCATCCTATAATCAACCGAAAAAAATAAAAATCAAGTGAAAATTAGAACCCAGAAAGATAAAAAACACAGGAAAAGTAAAATTTAGCTAACCTTGATCTTTCATTCGACACAAATTACTCTTTTCTTGCATCACCACTACCACACCATCATCACCAAAACCTGAATGGAGTTCAATCATAGCTACCTGAAAAAGATCCATTAGACATAGATTTAGAAAAAGAACTGAAACGCTAATTAAATTAGTAATATCGCCTCAAAATCCCAGACTCATAGCTTCATCCACAGTCGATTCTACGACCTAAATCATCTAAATCAAAAATACAACACATATTTCAGAGATCAAATACAGATATACTATACATAATCAAAATCGGTAGGGAAATTACCTAATGATTACCTCATACTCTCTAATACTTGGGCATATCCGTATAAAATTTTTTGCAGTTCAGAAATAATAAAAACAATTTAAATCCAAAACCAACAATTACTTAATCATGCTCAAATTGAAACCCAAACTTTATCATTTATACCCTAACTTCAGAAATCGAAAAAATAAACATACGTTGCACAAAATCAGATCGGAAAATTGAACCCTAACTTCAAACCCTAACTTTAATTGAGAAAAATAAGAAAGAGAAAACCCTAGATTTGTTTAAGTTTTCTCTTCTCTACCGAAATCAGAGAAAACTCCAAAACCAAAATCAAAATGAAAACACAAAATCGATTTATATATGGTTTTTTTCGGAGTTAGTAGAGTAATGGAAGAGTTACAATGTAATGAAACGAATATCTACAGAGGAATAAGTGGGTTTGATAAGGATTGAAACCAAATCAGGATTCAGGAAGAGCGCAAGATACAAAAAAAAAAGAGAAACCAGAGCAAGAAAAGAGAATGAAAGGAGGAGAACGATGGGGATTTCTCTCTTTGGTTAGCAGATGGATTGGAGGGATACAAAATCTTTTTGGAGTGATTGTAGTTGCAGAATAACCTACAACTACACCCTCAGTAGAATTAGTAAAACTTGAGAAGTTCTTGATGTTGAATGACAACTTTTTTATTAATTCTCTCAATTGATTACAAAGTATCTAAATGGAACTAGAATAGTTACAACTTTTTCTATTCTCTTTCCTAAGATAATTTCTAATACTCACCAAAAGAACCTCCCGAATTTTACATTTGAACTCTTATTTATAGTGAAATTTGTACAGCTGTATATGAATTGCGAAGTACCGCAATTCATCTTCGCAAGATTATTATATCTTCGCAAATATTCATACTTCCCCGTTCTTCTTCTATCTTCGTATTGTTTTGTAACTCTTTCCTCTTATATTTGTCACGATGTTCGTAAGTTAATGCCTTGTGATATTCAGTACCTACATCTTGCCTCTTCTCATGTCAATTCTACGAAGAAGGAATGTCATGAGAACCTCTATTCTCATTCATTTAGTATAGTTATCACCACCTGTTAAATTCGCAACACGTATTTTTTCTTTTTCATTATCTTTTTGACACGTTTCTTCGTAACCGTTCTTTTCAACCGTTCACGTTTAATCGCATTGATGAGTTTCTATCTTCATCGAATTCTCTCTTCTTTATAAATATTGTCCTTTGTTTTTCTTTTTATCCTCTTATCCTATTCGTCTTCCTTATCACTTCTGCCTCTGCTATTTATTCTCTTTTTCTGCTACTACGATTTCTTATCTCTTTCACCTCTTTTTCTTTCCTATTTTCTATCTTATATCCAATGGCTCCAAAGAAGAAAACTATTGAACAAATTAACGCAGAGCTTGCTGATAGGGACCTCATTCTTTCTGAAATTGATGGTTATGACAATAAATCTTCTCTCTGTGTGAAGCTCTTTACCAATTATATTTGGAATGATCAGAAAGTTTTAATCTCACGAGGTCAAATCCTCGCAGGTCTTCCTCTTCCTCTTTATGATGTTAATCTTCCTTTATTCTATGAAATTATTTCCCACCCCAATTTTTCATGTGCCATTTATCAATTGACTGGTGATTTCATTCGCATTCTGGTTGAATTCGCAACTCGTGATGCTACTGGAAGATCTTTGTACTCAGTTGATCTTAGGAAATCTTGATTTCGAGATATGGAAATTATCGCTGCGGACTATACAGTTGAGGGTTTCTTTAAAAATTACACATTAATTCCTACGAGGAAATAAGATAAACGTTGGGGTGTTCGTCTTCATCGTAAATCTAATATCGCAGCAAATGACCTCCTTATGCACGACATTGATTATGCCTCGGGAAATAATAAAACACCTCATCGTTCTAATGATGAAGATTGGTATAACTACCCTTTAGCATTATCGGGCTCTTATATTTCTGGGATAGTAGATCTTCCTGCGAACCTTCGTGATCGCAATTATCAACCTTGGGTTTATAAAAATGTATGTACCTCCATCTCCTTATCTTCTTGTTACTCTTCTATTTATTTTCAAATGAGGTAAGAAACACTCTTTTATGCTTTTTAAACAATATATTGTTGCCTCTGTTTCTTATCCTTATTTGAATTTTAAGGTTCTTTCTGATCTTTCTGAGGTTGTTGAGAGTGAGAATAAGAGTTCCACTTCTTCCAAAAGATTAACTGCGAGACAAAAGACACTTCACTCTGTGAAGGATACCCAAACTTCTGGTAGTCAAGATGATGCTCTTCGCAAAGGAAAAAGAAAACTTGAAGATGTTGCTTATGAGAGGAAGAAACAGAAGAAGTTCTCAACTAAGTCTTATTCCCATATAATCTCTTCTAATGAGAATGTTGAGGAAGATCAAGGTGATGAAGATGATAAATTTCCTGAGAAGGATTTTAATTCTAATTCTGATACCCTTTCTGATAAAGGAGATAATGATGATGATGATGATGATGATGATGATGATGATGATGATGATGATGATGATGATGCTGATGAAGGTGAAGAGGGAGATTATAATAACACAGAAACTTTTGCTTCAGCAATGGTTCGTGTATATGAGGCCTTTCTCCATTCTTCTCGTGGGTTAGGAAATTCTCCTACTGCGAATGCTCGTAAGCTTATTGCGAAGGCTTGCAAAGTTCCTACTGTACTCAATAACAACTCTCTTGATGGAATTTCAAGATTCGTCTCTCCTGCTACATTATATGCTTTAGGGAGTATGGTAAGTTTCTTTTCTATTCCTTGTTTGTTTCCCTTATTCCATTAATTTCTGACCCTTTTTACTTGTTCAGGTTGGAAGAGTTAGTTGCGCATGTAGGAGCGGAATATCACAACAAATGATAACTTACGAAATTGTGGAGAAAAAATACATCTTGCGAGCAAAGGAAATCACGAGGAAAGCAAAAGAAGTTCGCAAAGTGAAGTTGCAAAGGTTCGCAGGGTAATTCTCAAGTCCGAAGTTGAGAGACAGTTTAGTTGTCAACATTTTGTAAGATCATATAAATAGCCATTTAGGCATGAGAAGAAGGAGAGGTCTTTTTTAGAGAGAGAGATAATTTTAGGAGGAGAGAGAAAATATTAGGAGAGATTTTATTTTCTTTATCATCTTCTTCCCCAAAAAATTCTAGAGATCCAAATATTCTTTAATGGAGTTTTAATTGTACAATCATGTAATTACATACAATCACTAGTGAAGAACCGTGGATGTAGATCACATTGATCGAACCACGTAAAAATCTTTGTGTCACTTTTATAATTTTAGTACTTTAATTCTTAGTTTCATATCAAATTAATTAGATTTAGGAATCATTTTAATGGATTCTTATGAGGGTGTAGTTGTGAGATAATCCGCAACTACATAATTGGCGCTAGAAACAGGGAGAGAGTAATGGATTTATCCTTCTTGTAACTTGTTGGTTCAAAATTTTTTCATGAAGATTAGTTATTAACCACACTTTGAGGGAGTAAATATCATCAACAATTTCTTTTAATAATTGGTCCTCTTCTCTCTCTACTATTTTCTCCCCAATTTTACTTTCTAGAAAATTCAATCTGAAACGGTAATGGCGTCTTCCAGAAGTAGATCCAATAATGGAGTGGAAAACGGATTTGAAAGTTCAATATCATCTTCAGGGAGATGTTATGGTTCATCGTTTACGAATTCGTCATCGATTAATTCAAGCTTTTCGTCCGGTTTCGCATCGTCTAGTTCGAATTTCACATCTCGATCTAGTAGTTTTTCCAGGGATCAGCTTCACCAACTTGTATATTAGTTAATTTCGCAGATATACTTCGTGGGGTCGAATCTTACGAACATTCGCAACAATAAAGAAATATCGTGGGTTCAAAATTCTGTAAAGAATTTTTCTTTACACACGTTCGCAGAAAGATTATTGGGTTCGCAACTGTTTACCTTATGAATGTTCGCAGCATGAATGCTTCGAAAATGTTTACTTTGCAAAAGTCCGCAAAGCAGCAGAATTTTATTTCGCAAGAGTGGGCTAGAATAATTGGTATGCTGTGAGAACATGCAAGACGATGCTAGCTTCGCAAGCAAATCATATACTTCGCAAGAGACAACAACGACTCACATGAAAGCTAAGTACCTCTTTCCTTAAACATTTTACTTACAAAAAATAAAAGATTTTTGATTTGATTTACAAAGAAACGATTCAATCGCACAATTACAAAGATTTCACAATTACAAAAGAAATTACAAAGATCTCAAGATTTCACAATTACAAAAGAAACCGAGAAAAATATCTCGCACAAATCAATTTATATATTTCTCTTGAAAAATTTACTTTGCTTCAAATGATATGATATTCGACATGGAGAGTAGTAGATGGCAAACCTTTATGGCGTACACTTGCAAAGCAATATTCGTAAGAGGAAAAGAACCTCAGTGCGTCGTATGAGGGGGTACCTATTAGGATCATTTCCATGGAAAAATATTTGTCAAATGAGATGAAATAAATCATACAAAGGAAATCAAAACAAAGAAAAACGATTTGAACTTGCAATTAAATGAATATTTTTGATAAAAGAAATGTTGAATACTAATTTAAATTTTTATTTGCATTACAGTATAGCATGAGGCAAAGAACATGGAGTGAAAGTTTCGCATGATGGGTTCGCAATACTTCTTACATTTAGAGGATTAAGTACTTCTTAAGGATACTTCGCATACTTCATACTTCTTATATATTTCGAGGATTGAGTACTTCTTATACTTCTTCAAGGATACTTCATACTTCTTATACTTCTTCAAGGATTGATATTTTTTACTTCGCAACATTTAATAACTTTACGAAAGAATAGAGGCAAGTACGTACTTTTCAAGTCAAGTATTCTTTCGCTCGTTCTTTCATCAACAAGATCAAA
The DNA here is from genome assembly GCA_023529315.1 of Papaver bracteatum. Classification (NCBI taxonomy): domain Eukaryota; kingdom Viridiplantae; phylum Streptophyta; class Magnoliopsida; order Ranunculales; family Papaveraceae; genus Papaver; species Papaver bracteatum. The sequence goes on along the minus strand of JAJJWX010003254.1, from coordinate 464,251 downwards.
GACTACACCAACAGCTACAACAACTAGTTTTTTTCCTGAAGATCTCTCTTCAAGCAATATTCAAGAAAAAAAGAGGCAAAATGTAGGAGCGAAATATCACAACAAATGATAACTTACGAAATTGTGGAGAAAAAATACATCTTGCGAGCAAAGAACATTCTGCGAGCAAAGGAAATCACGAGGAAAGCAAAAGAAGTTCGCAAAGTGAAGTTGCGAAGGTTCGCAGGGTAATTCTCAAGTCTGAAGTTGAGAGACAGTTTAGTTGTCAACATTTTGTAAGATCATATAAATAGCCATTTAGGCATGAGAAGAAGGAGAGGTCTTTTTTAGAGAGAGATAATTTTAGGAGGAGAGAGAAAATATTAGGAGAGATTTTATTTTCTTTATCATCTTCTTCCCCAAAAAATTCTAGAGCTCCAAATATTCTTTAATGGAGTTTCAATTGTACAATCATGTAATTACATACAATCACTAGTGAAGAACCGTGGATGTAGATCACATTGATCGAACCACGTAAAAATCTTTGTGTCACTTTTATAATTTTAGTACTTTAGTTCTTAGTTTCATATCAAATTAATTAGATTTAGGAATCATTTTAATGGATTCTTATGAGGGTGTAGTTGTGAGATAATCCGCAACTACAGCGCAGCTGCTTCAGATTGGGAAAGACGTCATTCCATTGCTGAGAAGAAAACTTTAAACCGTTGTAAGAAGTTGGAGATTGAAAATTCAAAACTTCGTCAGAAAGTAGAGGATTTAAGTATTGATATCGCCGAATTAACATCCCGTCACGAAGATAATCCACAATCTGCGAGCATCGCAGCTAATATTTCTTCTCTTCTTGAGGAGAATAATCATCTAAAGCTTGAAAACTCTTCTCTTCGTAATGATAAAAAGCAATTAGAAGGTAAATTCTTCGTAATGGTGAGTATTTTAATTAATTTTCTTTCGTAATTTGCTAACCAATTCCTTAACTTCTCTTCTTACTGCAGAAAATTATGCGAAGATGAATGATGATCTGGATACTATTCATGCCAGTCGTAAGAAGAAGATTTTTGATTTAAGATCTCAACTTCTAATTACCCAGAACAACCATAGTTTATATGTCAAGCGTTTTTGAGCTAAGATGACTCGCAAGATTTGTGAAGACAATGAAATTCCTCTCAAGAAGTACCATACGCTCCTTTCTGAACAAATTCCTGAAGATACCCCATATCTGGAAATCTCTGATAGTGAAGTTGAAGATGATCTCTCTGAAGAAGAACAAGAAGATCATTTTGATGGGAATAAATCCCCCGAAGAATAGCTTCATTCTTTTTTGTATATCTGTTCTAGTTATTTTCATATTGTCTGTTTGAGTACAACATTTTCTTATTTCTTGTACTCTTGATCAACCAACAAGTTCTTTTTGAAGTTTAACAGTATTAATGTCTTAATTTTGCGATGATGAATTGATTTTTATTTGATCACGTATTTCACTTATTCGCATAACTTGATCATGTGGAGAGAAATAATATATCTTAAAGACTTAGCTTAGTATTCCCTTTCCCCCTATTATTGCTCTTCAGATGATTAAACATTGTTGGAAGTATTAGAATATCTGCCCTAATTCAACTTACGAAGCTTCAGCTTGTTGCGATTGTGAACAAGAAATCCTCCCTTTGAAGTATAAGAAATACGAGGTATGAAATATCCTTAAGAAGTATAAAATATCTTTAAAGAAGTATTAGAAGTATTCAATCCGTAAAGAATTATTCCAATGTATGAAGAAGTATAATAATTATTCAATCTATGAAGAATTACTCAATGTATGAAGAAGTATAATAGGTACTTAACCTTCGCCAAATTAAGTATCCTTTGAAAAATTATAATAAATATGAGATGTTCTTGAAGAATTATAAGAAGTATTCAATGTTGTGGAGAAATATTCAATATATGAAGAAGTATAAGAAGTATGTAATTCTCGTAAAATTTAATGAATTCTTCACTATCTGTTTTTGATTGCGAGCAAAATCGCATCTTCTGTTATGTCTTCATGAAAATTCTTTAATGGGTTTGTCTTCTTTGTTAGGATTTCTTGTAAAAATTCTTCAATGATATTGACGGAGCTGTCTTCTTTGTCAGAACTTTATGATATATATTTTTGTAAAAATTCTTCAATGATATTGATGGAATAAATCTCATTAATTGCTATGGTCTTATCATGCCTTCCTAAGTAAAAGTATTATTTTGCCACCTCTTTTGTGATAATATTTTTGTATTTGCGATAATATGACAAGTTTGAACATTCTTGCGAACATGCAACTTCGTGACATTATCGTCTTGCGATGAAATCGCAGGACGTTTTTACACTTTCATGTAATAACCCATTGATCTCATCTTAACTTCTTTGTTATGTTCTGCGAGTTCTCTTTGTATTTTTTTTTTTTTAGAATGCTCGCAGAAATTCAGTTGTTGCACAAATATGACAAGCCCTTATGTTTTTGCAAACAAGAAGCCTCGTGACATTTGCGTCTTATAGCACGTATCAGCTCCCTAATGGAGGGTGCTTCCCTTTATCTTCCCCTTGGCTGCCCCTTCAAGGAAGCGTACATCGACCATACAAGGTTAGCTCTTCCAATTTGGTTCTGCAAACAACTAGCTTTTGATCGCAACCTCTTATCCTTTTTGACTATAGGGCTTATAGTTACGAGGTAGCACCCTATGGGGTATCTTTGGGCCAAATGCATCATTTTCCAAGACTTATCAAAAATGGCAGATGTGCTTCAATCCCACCCGGCACTCTTGACTCAACCGTGTACCTCGGAGCCTTGATCGTTTTCTGCACTTCTTGGGAAAAACAGTATGCCTTAGTCGCCCAACCTAAATCATGTTACACCGCATAATATTGCGTAATGTCGCAAGATTAGGTGAGAATCCAAGGTGTCTAACCCGGATAGGTACCCCGTTATTGGGTTGTACCCCGTAAAGTTCCATGTACTCAGGTGCCTTGGTGGTGTTCCGGTGTCCCTGAGCCATGTTTATATGTACCCCCTTAAATGAAGTACTTTACGACTTTGCCTCTTACGAAATGTTGCTTCGCGAACTAGGGTGTACGCCACAAAGGTTTTCCTGTGTAATATTTCTGCGGCTTTCTTTCTTTTTTGAAAGCTGATCACAGATTGCGGTCTTTTATTCGCAAATTGCGGTTTTTTCTTCGCAAGTTAATGTGTGCATCTTTCTTTAATGAAAGTTAATCGCAATAAAATTTTGAAACTCGTAACTTTTGCAAATTTCCTGTGAGTAAACAATATTCGTAAAATTTATCAAAATATATATTTTTTTTTTTTTTGTGTTGCAACATACCTCATTTCAACTTCTTTTTTCTGAATGGATATCTTGATATACTTCACGAGCAAACATATTGATTACCTTCTTGTTTCATTACTTTCTTTCTTCTTTATTCGCAAATCACAACCCTTTGTTATCATCGTAAATTTCCAGCATGATTAATATCATAATTTTATTCTTTCCTATCTTAATCCTCTGCCATTAAATTTTCACTTCTTTTCATAGCCTTTGCTCTTTTTCTCCAATTTTCTTTCTCAGTAGTTTTTCCTTCGCAAACTTCTACCTCTGTATCGTAACATTTCTTTCCTTCAGCCCAATCACCCTTGATAACTCCAACACCCTTCATATGAGGAAATTTTATGCATTTATGTAGAGTGGAAGCTACGCCCAGAATTCCATGGAGCCAGGGTCTTCCTATCAAAGCATTATATGGTGATTCGACATCAACAATGCAAAACAGAATTTCAGTTCGCATTCCACTTAATGGAATTCGCATGCTTACTTCTCCTTTAGGCTTATTAGCAGTTCCATTAAAACCATAAATCCTGTAGGTAGATGGTATTAAATCTGCGCCTTTTCCCCCATAGTTTTGTAAGCAGAATAGAACAGATATTGACAGAACTTCCCGTATCAATCAAAATTATGTTAAGACCAATTGATTCTTCCTCCATATCATCTTCTCTTTCTTCCATATTCATACAAATTGCTAATCTTACTACCAATGGATTATCATGTGCTTCACAACCTTCTGGAATTTCAGTGGCTTCAAAAGAAATTTCACGTTTCTGCCAATCTTCAAGTCGTGAAATTTTTGCGATGTTCATTACTTATTTTCCTTCACCATCCCTCGCAAATACCCTGCTTAAGACATTATCATGAAAATCCTCTATGGTTTTATATGAGTGAACAATAGAATTACAGAAAACATTCCTTTCTTTTGATCCCACTTCTATATGTAGGGTTTCTTCTCCCTTTTCTTGTGTTGTGTTCTCCTTGCGAGTTATGACTGGAGCCTGTGGTAATTGTTGCGACTGTGTTTGCTTAAGTAAAAAGTGATTCAGTTTTCCTTGATCAATCATTCGCAAGATTATCCTCTTGATATTATTGCAGTTATTTGTAGAATGTCCATGAAAATGATGATATGAACAAAATTCATGACTTCTTGAACCCATTGGTGGTTCCTTTCCCATATTCCATGGAGTTGGTATATTTTCTATCAGAATAATTTCCTGCCATATCTTCTCTACACTTGTATTCAAAAGTGGCAACTTTATTTCTTCCCTTATCATTCTTTTACTTCCTTGACCATTGTTATAATTTTGTCTCTGATTTCCTTGTCCAAAATAATTTTGCCTTTGTCCCCCATAATTTTCTTGCTGTTGATCTAATCTTGGGATCTGGTTATTTCCTCCTCGATTATAGAAATTCCTCTCTCTATCATACTCTTCTTGATCTTTGCTACCCATTGCTACTATTTTTGGATGGCTATTATTGATTTTCTTCTCTTCTGAAATTTGCGAAGAAGTTTGCGAGGATGTTTGCGAAGTACCTGCTACGACGTTAATTATTTTGGGAAGTAAATTTGCTCATGCGTCTTGATTGTTAGTGTTTGCTACTGGATATGACTCCATATTGTTTTGATTTTCCTCTAGTGTAATGTACTCTTCTTGAAATTCTCGTAACTCTGTCATCATTATGGAATTCTTTCTTCTGAAGATTTGAACATACAGTTGTTCAGTTGCGAACATCACATTTATGAAAGACAGAATCAAGTATCTCTCATCCACGTGCCCCGCCATATCACTGCACATAGTCTTCCATCTTCTTACCAAATGCTTCAAACTTTCACCAATTCTTTGTTTTAAACCAAACACATCTTCAATACCAAGCAGTGAGGAATGATTTGTGATATATGCTCCAAGGAAAGTTGCTTGTAAATGATTAAATGATGTAATAGTGTTCTTAGGAAGTCCTTCGAACCACTTTAGAGCTTCCCCTGTTAAGCTTGATGCGAAGTACTTGCATAATACAGCATCATGATTCTCCCATTGTAACATGAATCTTATGTATGCTTTAATGTGCTGAATAGCACATGAAGTCCCATCAAAGATACTGATAAGTGTAGGCAAATTGCATTTTGGTGGAATCCCTCCCAATTGTACTTCTCTAGCAAATGGAGTCCTCGCAACTTCTTCTGTTGCTTCATCTAATTGCCTTCTATCTCCTCCTCTTCTATTGCTTATCATCCCTCTCATTTCCGCTAATTATCGAAAGATCCGTGCATTTGCTTCAGAATTCTCATCCATTGGCCTCTTCAGCGCAGCCTCTCTTCTTCTACGTTCTTGCGTTTCTTCTCTTGCGATCCTTCGCATTCTATCATATTCTTCATTAATGTTTTCATTTGCACAATTTTGCAAATATCTTCTTTCTAAATTATCACAATTGTTTTGTTGCAGAGCATCTTGAAATTCTTGTTCTTCCCTTTCTATTCTTCTCATCCTTCTCATGCGAATATCGGGAATTTGTTCTTCTTCATTTCTCCTTCTTCTGTGATTTATTTCTTCTTGATTTTCCTGTATTTTAGTTCGAAAATTTGGTTCATTCCTCGTTGTTTCTGTTCGTTGATTTCCAATTCTTCTCTGAATTCTTTCATACTCAACATTTTGATTATTACGAGCCTCTTCACGACTTCTTACTCCACTCTCGTAATTGTTCTGATGTACTGCTTGTTGTCTCTCAGCTGACTCTTCTTCTTGATTTTCTTCACCATTCTGATTGTTTTCTCTAGGATTTGGCCTAAGTTCGTAAATTCTCCATGTTTTGTTCATGGTGTGGTATTAAAATGAAGAGATTCTCTTGATTTCTTTCAACTTGAGTCTGTGCTTGTCCTTGCATAGTACTTTCATCATTGATTGTTGGTGAATTCTGCCCTTCTCTCTCTGGTCTAGCATTTGATCTTGCAACACTTTGAGATTTCCTCCTTTGTAACATCTCATTCTCCATCCTCAATTCTTGATTCTGTCTTGTTAGATTAGCACGTTATTCAGCTTCTAACCTTCGTTCTTCTTGAATTCCTTGTCTCAATGTTTCTAACATCTCCCTTTCTCTTTCAAGAATTGTTCCTCCCATCAATCTCCCATTTTCTCTGATTTGTGGTTCTCTATATTCTTCTGCTGGTGTATCAGTTCTCCAAGTGTGTATACTCACTCGATCATGATCTATTGTTTGTTGAGCTTGATTTCTTCGATTACTCCCTCTCCTACTAGGTTCTCCTGTTATATTTGCTTCTCCTCCTGTGAGTCTCACACTTCTTCTTACTGCAGTTAATGGTTCTGATATATTTCTTCTTCTTGCCATTTTTCTGATTCAGGAATCCTTCAAATCCCTGTTTCTAGCGCCAATTATGTAGTTGCAGAATAACCTACAACTACACCCTCAGTAGAATTAGTAAAACTTGAGAAGTTCTTGATGTTGAATGACAACTTTTTTATTAATTCTCTCAATTGATTACAAAGAAGTATCTAAATGGAACTAGAATAGTTACAACTTGTTCTATTCTCTTTCCTTAGATAATTTATAATACTCACCAAAAGAACCTCCCGAATTTTACATTTGAACTCCTATTTATAGTGAAATTTGTACAACTGTATATGAATTATGAAGTACCGCAATTCATCTTCACAAATCTTCATACTTCCCCGTGCTTCTTCTATCTTCGTATTGTTTTGTAACTCTTTCCTCTTATATTTGTCACGATGTTCGTAAGTTAATGCCTTGTGATATTCAGTACCTACAGTGATGTTTTGGCTGTGAAGAGTTCAGGAGAGAAGAGAAAAAATAGGAAGAAGAATAAAAAGAAAAAGAAGATAAGATAGGCTAGGATTTTCTAGGTGAGAGAAGAGGGGAATCAGAGCCATTAGATCAGTTAGATTTCTCAATCCCAAGAAGGAATTAAAAAATCTATTACAGAAACAATACCATATGTATTGTCGCTATGGAAGTCAACAAAAGTCTATCCACTACGACAACTTGACTTTGGTCAGCAATAAAATCGTTTGTGTCGTTCTAAAAGTCAACAAAAGTCCAACTACAATGACAACTTGACTTTAGGCAACAACACATTCGACTTGTGGTGGTTTTGAGACATTAGGTATTTGTGTCGTTTCATTATGTCTTAAATTTCCTCTTTTCCATTAGTGTTGACGTTTTTGGGTTTGTGTAACCATACCCAAACTTGTACATTAGTTGGTTCAACACTAATTAACCAAATGGTTAGCCAAATGATAACTTTCATATCAACCATATTCTTCTTCACCATAACTATTCCAAATGACTCAAATGAACTAGTTAGAGAGTTGTTCAATTGCTTAGATCCTTATGTCCTACACAAGACACAATTGAAGCAAAAATGATGTGATTCACTCGAATTGATTCATAAACTATAAATCCACCGTTTGCAATAGCATTCCTTATTTTATTAAGATAAGTTTACAAACATCGTTTATAGACATAACCTACTCAAGTTCGCGGACTTAAGTTACCAGATGGAGTTCACAAACTCCAGCAGAAATTCTTGGTCGAGAACTTCCACTAGTTCGCAGACTGGGTTCGCGGACTGAGTTCACGGACTGAAGCTCACGCACTTCTCCAGTTTCACTTGATCAACAAAGTTCGCAAACTTCGGTTCAACCACTAAGAACTTATACATATATGTGTTACCACAACAATGCTTTTATCCTCCAATGATTATATTGTCTAAACTCTCATTTCAATCATTGAAACATTCTCAGAAGGCGTTATATAGTTGTTATTCACAAACTATTTTTCGTCAAAGCTATTTTCAAAATGATTGAAACATAACATGACTTTCGTCACTAGGTAAATATGAACTTGCCTAAAGAGAAAGCTTTGCCAACACATATTTCGATAAATAGATAAGCGAGATATACTCAACTTTAAATATCATATGTGTATATTCTTAGTCTATATAGTAATACGACTTTTGTCTCAAGATACGAGATAGATTAGATAGATTTTTTAGTGATATATAAGTTCAAGTCTCCACATACCTTTTATTCGATGAAGATCCACTAGTTCCTTTGAGTAGTCCTTCTTCTTGTATGATGATTGCCATGGAGTTCTTGAGCTCAAATACACTTTCTTTCCTAGTCCGAGACCTTATCTATAGTAGACTAGAAATCAAAGACTTTATAGTTTTGATCACTAATATTGACAAACATACTTGAGATAGCAATGCACGCGAGTTCGACTGAGCAATGCTCTAACACCAACATTTGGTTCAACAGTCGACCATTATTTTAATATTATAATCTCTCTTTGTCATTCGATTGACTCATGACACATGGATTGAGAAAGATTTTTATGATCATTCACCAGTGGTTATTTTCATAAGTGCTTAGTACACCAACATAATGGGTTATGATTGATTAAGAAATCTCATCAAAACATATCAAAGTCATTTAACCATCATTACTGCTTCAACTAGCATAATAATATGTCATGGTCATCAGTGACCTGATTCAACATCCATGGTATGCAAAGCATGTTGTTGTTTTAACATTCCATTCCCATTCATCATAATATTGAACTTTGTCTATTCAGTTTATAGTTTAGACTCATAGTCTTAGGTCAAAGATTGATCACGTCTGTAAACCAAACTCACACATAACACATCAATTCATGTCACATAAGGGGATATCACTAGGTTTTTGGTTTGGCGTCCTACAGTATGTGCGATGTGAGGTACATCTACGGTGAGAGTTGTGGTAAGTCGTCCTGGAAGTTTAGGGAGAAAATGCAATAGTGGATGGTCGATCAACCAAGTCTTTCATGCAACGTGGAAGTGGTTTCTGCACGATCTCCCACTTCTCCATTCTTCCACTTCCTTCACTCATTGCCTCTTATAGGAGAATAATGTACTTTAATAAATAAGTTGTTAAACATGTGATTTGATAACTAAGACTAACAAGACTCGCAAGAAAACCTACGTCAGTAAAATTATCAAACACTTTCGGAAGATTTTTCTTGTCTACACAGAGAATCATATTCAAATAAGTTCAACACATCACATTACCAATGGATTAATCTCTATTGATCTCCACACAATCTCCTTCTCCTCCGCTTGTAACCGAATTGAATATGGAACGTTGAATCTGGAACGACCATTATTTTGGTTTAAACCAAGGTCCTACATATTAGTCTCTCGAACTCAAATTACTCCCGTGCAGTACATTTTTTAAAGGTTCTGACGATTTGTTACTTAGAGCACCTGCTTCAGCGAGCATTTGACTCCTCGACCACTTTTACCTGGAACTGTCGCAGGTCATTTTAACCCGTGAAAAAATTGGCGACCACAGTGGGAGATTAATATCTCGATGGCAAGTTCAGGTTCTCAAAAATGGTAGGTCTCAAACCTAGTTCAACTACCAATCCCTATCCTGAGGGTTCAACATTGCAAGTTTCAATGGTACTACTAATACGACTCCTCCTACCTGCAACGTCACACCTGGCACTACTACTGTTATTTCATGTTCCAATACTCTAGTCACCACTCCTATCAACACTGTAGATGGCAATACTAGTATTGCCAACAATCCTCTCTCTAGTCGAAACCCTGAAAAAGTTAAAAATAATCCTCTTACCATAGTTGATTTCATACAAACAAAGGAAACTCTTGCCAAGATTCAAGAGGGAATGACTGTCACACAAAAAAACATTCTCACTTATATGAAGGCTCTGACAGATCAACTGAAGGATGATCGACGCCTTGAAAAGGGAAAGGATAAATAAATTTATTGAAAAAGCAGTCCTGTAATTACTCCAATTCACGTTGTTGAAGACAACGAAGTCCAGAATGCTGCAAAGGATTCACAGATAAAAGATCAGTCAAATTTCATTACTAAGAAATATATGGAACGCTTCTTAGAGAAACGTGGAAAATATGGAGTGTCATCATCAGTTCACCGTCATCATCCTCATATTCCTCTTATGTATAAATCATTCTTTTTTATAAAGGTTACACCTCCCCAACGTTCTCGATGTATAATGGAATCGACAATGCACGAGAACATGTTTCATGATTCTTGGAGTTTTTAGGAGAGCACGAACACAATCATGTTCTCTGCTTGAGGGAGTTTTCGAATTCTCTGACGGGAAAAGCCTACACATGGTAAAACAACATCGCACCAGGATGCATAGCCAATTGGTGTGAGATGGTCAATGCATTTTACTGGAAGTACTTCTTTGTCTCCGAATAGATTACTCTATCTGATCTTGGAAGGATGTTCCATAGGACTAGTGAGCATCCAAATGATTATGTTAAAAGGTTTAGGGTCCAGGCTTTGGATTGTCATGATATGAACGTCATTGAAAAACAAATCGTAGGCCTATGCATCAACGAGATGATTGCTGTCTACAGAGAATTGCTGGAGAATTTGTGTTTCCAGATATTCTCGAAACTTCATGAAGAATCCAAACAGTCAGCCACCACAACTCCTACTTTACTGGAGAGACCTAAACCCATCAAAGACGAAGAACCTCGTGACGCTCTAAGAAACAAGAGGCTTGTCAAAAAATAGTATAACCTTGGACCCTATGTGAATGCTATCAATGAGGGAGGAAAAAGGAAGGCTACTGCATCGGATACACGGCAACATATGCAGGTGGATCGAAGCACCACCTGCACCAACACCAGCTCAACCGGTTTGACTCTATGTCAATAATGATAACCAAGAGAGGCTCAAACTCCTCAAAATTTTCCTCTACCCATAGAAGAAGTACTTGAATTGTTGGAAGTATGGATTCAGGATGGAGCAATCAAATTGCCTCCTGTCAGACGTCCACCTACTAAAGAAGATATAGAATATCCTAAATATTGTCGCTTCCATCAATTCATCAATCATCCAACAAGTGAGTGTAATGTTCTGAAACATATCTTTAAGGAAAAGGTCGAATATGGAGAACTACACCTGGGAACTGAAGGAGTCCCCAGAAACCCTCTGCCAGTCAGGGAATTCACTTTATCTGAGAAGCCGGTTAATGAATAAGTTCAATTATAAATGAATTACTTGTGTGAGATACTTTACTAGTCAGAAGCACAAAGCAAGGACATATTCAACGCCCTTAACCATGTGGTGTCAAGAAAATGCTTGCTTCTGCCAGAAGAACCTCCTCGGCCACCAACCATGGATAAGGAGTTATATGACTGGGGACTGTTAACCTCAGTCTATATCAAAGCAACAAGTTGGGAAGATCTTTGATTGATGCTGGTACCCATGTCAACATAATTCCTTTCAAAATATCCAGATTTGCAGGAATCACCCGCCAAGTGGCTACATTCACTCCGACAACAATCAGAGACCATGAAGGGGAAATCAGAAATTCTTATGGTTATACCACTCTTAAGATGAGGATGAATGCTGCTCGGATGGAAACTCAATTTCACATCATCCGAGAAGATCCAAGATACAACATTAATTCTCGGACGGGAGTGGTTACATGACGACAAGAAGATAGCTAGTAATTGACGCACTACCCTGATAGAGAAATCTCTGATCCAGAAACTTTGATCGATAATCCATGTGCTGGTCGCTTGGAGAAATTCCTGAATTTGATGGCAATGAGGGAATTCCTAAATTTAATAATGATAAAGCAGGAAGACATAGAGGATGCAACATCCCATGTCAAGAGGTTCCGTGCCCAGGAAAGTATCGTCCCATCTGAATCTCTTTCATTAAGTTATCTATATGCTCTATTACTGCTATTGAAAGGCGTTATGATTGGATGACATCTCCTCTATAATACTTTACTAAATGTATGACTCTGATATCTCCACGAGATGAAACTAAGACTGGGGCATCTATTGCTGAAATGATATCCAAACACGACGATGGTTTGGGATTTTTCCTATGACATTGCAAGAATGTCCTCATGTACCACAAATAAATCATGAAGAATTTCAAGGATATGCTTTGAGCATGAATTTTGGTACAAAGATGAAGGAAAAGATGAATCAACAAAATTAAGATATTCAGGTCTAGGCCGATCAAACTAACGCCTTTCATGTTGGGAATTTGGTACTGAAAGCAACAAGGCGTAACCGTCGCTCTATGACTAATTCTAATTTGTAAGGTCCATTCATGATTTCCAACTCGACTATCGATGGGTACTATAAACTAGTTGTTGCGGATGGAAAAGTAATAGAAGCAGCAATATGTGAGAAATAGCTTAATCCATTTGACGTTTAAGGCATTTCAGAGCTCGAAGCTCAGAAAGTTTGATATTTGAAGCATCTAGAATTTTCTTATTTCGTTTGTATTTTCAATTCCTCCAAAACGGATGCAATACTTGCAACCAATAATCGAATATTATTGATCAGTAAACAATTATGATTCATTATATTTATCAAACTATCATAAAATCCTCATAATATCAAAATCTAATCATCTACCTAACCAAAAGTAGTCAATAAATCAAAACCAAGTACCAAATAAAACCTCACATCTCTCAACAGTTCAAAACCAGGGTTCAAAGGAAATTAAAAAAGAAAAAAAAGGAAATTAGGTAAGTATGGCTTTTGCTCCTTCTACAAAGCTACTTCCATCTCCTGTAAAGCATTATTCTCTAGCTCTAGTTCTTCCTATAGATTTGCAATCCTTGCCTTCGATTTCTCAACAACATCAGTGGAGGGGGTCTTATTCTCGGCTTGAGTTTTCTTAATAAGTTCAACTCCTTGGCGAAGCCACTTGATGTTGATACCATGTTCTTCAGAAATATTTAGGTCGAACTCCCAATCAAAGAGTACACCTTTAGTAATGGCACCTTTGGGTTCGATACGTATATCCTTAATAATACATAAAATTGCTTCTACTCGCATTATCAGGAAGTAAGCATGCTCAGGTTTTTTTATTAATAACAATATGGCCATATGACTTCCATATCTCTTGGTATAAATCGGCATACTCGGTAGGAATGCTAAAACCTCCAACTAATTCATGACATTCGTGCGTCTCACTGAATGGAGGATCAAAAGGAATTCTCGCATTCGAATACTCATGCAATATTAAGCGAGTATCACCTATTAGAGCATATATTTCGGTTCCTGGAATAACACCCACTCAGAATTCCATCTTCATTGCCTCGAAAGTAGCATTCTCATAAGCTTGAGGCGCATAGAGGGGCTCATTACTAACTCGATCAACAGTGCTCTTGATGACTATGTTTTCTTCGATTTCATTATTTTGCACCTGACATGGACGTTCCTGAATTTTTTATGCCTCACAAGTGATTCTTTTTTTGCTCCCATAAAGGAAAAATTATGTACAAACTTAACTACCTTTACATCATTTTGTGTGAATGGGTTCATTATCTTTGTCTCAAAACTTCGGTATACATGAAGTAAATTTTGTACACAAGGTACCTATATTTGACTAGTGTTTATGGGTGAAAACCATCTCTGACGGTTTTGATAATTTTGGGGGTGTGTGGATGAGAAATGAGTTTAAACCTTAAACAAATGCACTACACGGGAGTGCTTTTGATTTGAGAGATCAATCTATACAATTCTGGCCTAAACCAAGAAATGGTCATTCCAGACTTGTTTCGGTCACAAAGTGAAGGAGATGGGGTTGATCTTAGGGAAGGAAGCAAAGAAGGTGTTGAGATTGTGAAGGTGTAGACTGTTTTATGACTTGTAAAATAAAGGTGAGCAGGCTTACGAATAATGCAAGCAGACTCTGGGTATTTTGAATACAATTGTATTAACACTTGGTATCTATGCTGTCTCTTGGAAATAAGGAGGAGAACCTATTTATACAAGTCATTTGAGCCTTATTCATGTCTCTCATGGGAAGTGGAGGAAGTGGAGTGATGGAGTAGTGGAGTTGTGTGTTAGCGTCACACGATCAGTCCTGCCTACTTCTCCCATCATCACTAACCGTCCATGTCTTCCTGACACGTTCTTGTAATGGCGCGTTGCACGCTGCACGCTGTAAACCACTAGACCAATACCCCAGTATGTATCCCCCAGTTTGTGACATGATTGATTTCTCGAGTATGTGGATCGTGGGACCCACAGAAGGTAGCATGTGATGCTAGGTTAAATAACTAAGTTATTTAGAAAGTCGATACTTGTGAAGTATCGAGTGTAATCTATGCATTTTATGCATCGAATGTATTCAGAATGTATGAAGCATCGCTATTGAGCATCATGCCCTGCCTACTTCATGTGATGGTTTGGAGGCTGCGCTAGCAAGCCCTCCCTTGTCCGACCACATGGTGTGGTAGAGTGGCGGATGGTAATCATCATGACGCATCATTGACCAATTAACTCCTGACTAGGGTTGTATAACCAAGCAGGTAAAGTTGGACGGACGAGATGATCTTTGAGACGCTCATCTGCGACCATTAGCGGAATTAGGGTTTATGAAGAGGTGCACAAGAATCACTCTTCAGCTTGGTCGAATCCAAGCTTGAGACACGATTTTTTCCAGGTCAATCATGCATGCATGTAGACAGCATGATGGTATAGGCGCCCATACCTCATTGTCTCATTAAAGTGTAATCTGGGCCACTCAATTCGTCTGGCGAAGTTGAGTGGTCGAGATCAATTTGCGACAGAAAAATAATGCAGAAAAATCCGCGCATCGTGCCAACTTCGGGTGCGCGTTCCAAGACGACCAAGGCATCATCTGTCCATCTTCACCAACCTTCATATCCTACTTCCATACATAGGATTCCTCTTCCAAAGAATTATTGGGCGAGCACGAGCACAACATGTCGTCTGTCTGAAGGAATTTTTAAAGTCTCCGGCAGGCAGAGCATACGCCTAGTACGCCAACATCGCACTGGGAAGTATCACCAATTGGAGAGAGATGATTAATTTTTTCTACAGAAAATACTTCTTCGTCTAAGTGCAAATCACTCTCTCTGATCTAGGAAGGATGTTTCAAAGGAACAACGAACATCCTGATGATTATGTGAAAAGATTCAGAGCCCAAACCCTGGATTGTCATGATCCAAATGTCATGGAGCAGCATCTGGTAGATTTGTGCATCAATGGCATACTCCCGGTTTACAGATCTTTACTGGAAAATCTTTAGTTCCAGACTTTCTCAGAGCTCCACAAAGCCACAAAGAGATCAGCAACCACTGCACCTGCTCTATTGGAAAAAACAAAATATATAAAGACTGAAGAATCGCGAGACACTTGAGGAAGCAGGCGTCTGATCAACAAGCAGTACAACCTCCAGCCTTCCAAAAACACTGTTGCAGAAAGGAGCAAACGGGAAGCCAAACTACTGCACAAGCATACCTCAGCTCCTTCAAAAGCACAAAGCAAGAATAATCAAGATGCTCAAGCCTCTGACCAACGCACAAGAGTTCTTGATAAAGAAACACATGACTTTCCTTTTCCATTGAAGAGGTGATTTAACTCCTGGATGTCTGGATACAAGATGGTGAAATCAATTTTCCATATGTCCAGAAAGAACCAACTGAAGAAGACATGGAAAGTCCTCGTTACTGCTGCTTCCACGGGTTCGTCAATCATCCCACAAAGCAACTGCACAGTTTTGAAACACATTCTCAAAGATAAGGTTGATCCACAATAGCTTCAACTGGGGACTGAAGGAGTACACAAGAATCCTCTTCCAGTCATAACCTTTACACTTTTTAGACAACCTATCAAAGAAGCAGTTCAAGACAAACGTGCGTTATCTGTCGAAGGCACAAAGGAGATACATGTTCACATTAATGAACCATATCGTGTCAAGAAGTCCATCCCGAAAATACTTCTTGAGCCTCCATCCACAGATCAAGAGATGTACGACTGGGGACTGCTTACCATATTCAATCTCATAAGAAACGAATTTGGAAGAACGTTAATCGATGTTGACACCACCATCAACAACATTCCAGTGAAAACCATCGGATCCACATGCACTGCTCGGCAAGAAGATACTCATTCTCCATCTCAATCAGAAGACCTCGAAGGAGCGCTCGGAAATACTCATGCCTGCATCACTCTCAAAGTGAATATAAGACCAACCTAGACAGAAACCAAGTTTTGCATAATCAGGAAGATCCAGGATATGACATTTCCTTCAGACGAGCGTAGGTCCACACTGAAAATATGGATACTTACGAAGCATCTTTGGTTACAAATATCTCAAACGAAGAAAGTTCTGATACAGAAGGTTTGACGGACATTCCATCATCAGTGTACTTTGAGGAATTTCAAACTTCGACGAGGTTGAAACAAGAACCTGCAAAAGATGCATTGATATTCGTCAAGAGGTTCCACACCCAGGCAAGTCTCATTCATTTCATGTCTATGTCATTTATTTCCTCACATGCTATCCTAGCACGGGGACTCAATTCTGCTAGTAACTCTGCAAGATGTTATGAATGGTAGCTTCACCGGATTAGTATTTTACCAAGTGGTTGAATATGCATTTCTCCGAATTGAGCATTGAAATATTCATTACTAAGATAATGTCCAAGCATGGAAAAGAACACTTTGGGAATTTCTCCAGAGCCTTGCAGGAGTGTCCATGTGTCCCAAAAAATCAGAAAGCTCTGATGTCTGCACAAGTGTTGAATCCCACTACCGCAACGAAAGGGATTCTGAATCAACAAAAGATACTTGGGGCCGAGACAATCAAGCCTAAGACATTCAAATCTCGAAGTATATGAAACTTCAATGCTAAAGCATCTAATAAGTCTTCAAATTGTACTCCCAATCAAAGAGTACACCTTCGATAATGACTCCTCTGGCTTCAACATAAATACCTCGATGATGACATACTGATTCACCACCAGCGCAATCAAAATGCAACTAAACTACAATCGCTGAGTCTTCACTATCTCCATGACAAGACTTCTGAAGCAGATGCAATATCATTCACCCATGAATGGCACGAATTCCTTCAACATACGCCGGGGACTTGATCTTGCTGGAGAAATCGGTTTTATTTCAATAAATGTTATCCACATAACAAGCTATTTCAACCTGATGTGATTCCATGAAACTTCATCAACGGGATCTCTCTACATCATAAGCTCCTGCACGACTGAAGAACTTCTTATCTTCATCGATCATACCCAAAATGAAGGCTGCTGATGCAATCTGCCACATCATCGTCGACTCACTGACTAATCCAGTTCACACTAAAATCATACTGTTTAGGAGAATTCATGTTGAACTCCTAGAACACCTTCATCTTATATATGATCAACACACCAAAAGGCTCACTGGATGGAGGAACAATTACTATGTCTATAATCATGGTTCTATCCTTTTCGGTCTTTGGATCAACTTCAACCGTGGTATCAACATCAACAATAATCTTTAAGGGAACACCATCCATGATCTCAATATCGACAAATATTTCTGGAGCGTGATCATTCATGGTCTCAACACCAACAATGGTCTCAGGAGCAACATCCTCAGGGCTTCATCAACTAATCATTCTCTAAAGTGTTACACATGAAGCGGACTTCTATAATAACCAATGATTCATATCAAGATGTGTAGACCTGATAACATGCTCACATGAAGTCTTCCCAAAGATGGCACGACTGGTGGGCATAATCCAAAGTATTCTACAAGATGTTCTCGTCACCTCTACAGATGAGATACAACACACTTCAGGTCATGGGTTTGCAAAACACATGCCAATGGGTAAGGAATAGGATAGTACTTCCTCAACAAAAGATGTTCATCTGTATCTCTTCAACAACATACCAAAAGGGCGCATTAATCAGAAATACAAGCTGAAAGATATGGCCTTTACCGTCAGGTCTACGAAGCCTAAAACATTTATGCGGGATTACAAATTACAAATGTGCACGCTTCGTTGGCGGACTTATACAACTCCAGATTGAGTGATTCTTCTATCATTTGATAACTCAGTCTCTTAGCTTCAAAAGTTGGGGTCAAGCATCGAATTCCGACGCCGTGTGAGGTCTTTTCGCTAAGTCCTTCATCAAGGTACCTCCAGCTTCATGGTTAGCTCGACTACTTTATCTTCTTGAACACAACATCACTAGTAGGGAAAGGAGCATCACCCTTTTCTGCTTTCTTGATAACTTCAAGTCTTTCACGGAGCCACTTCAGATTGAAGCCAAGTTCTTCAGCATTCTTCAAGTTGTACTCCCAATCAAAGAATACATCTTGGGAAACAACATTTCTGGTTGTAATCCGGATATCATCTATAACACGCAAGATGGCCTCTACTTGTTTCGTCAAGAAATAACTACGCCCTGGATCCCGAGTAACAACGATGTGTCCATATATTTCCCACAGTTCCTTGTATATAGCAACATATCCGATGGGAACGCTAAAAGCTCCAACAAACTGGTGATATGGGAGTAACTCACTAAATTGAGGATCAAAGGAAATCCCTGCAGTAGGATACTCATGCACTATCATCTGGTTCTCAGTTACTGAAGCAGTGTTAATGATCATAGAGATAACTTCAAGGGAAGTAACTTCTGCTATTTCGAGTTCGGGTTCCACCGTCTGAGGCACAATTGGAGTTTCTACCACCTCCACGGCATCAGCGACCAGCATTTCATCATCCTGAGGCGCAGCTATGAAAGTATTGTCACCAACAACTCCTGGATTGCCCAAATCATCATTATTGGATCCATGATTCCCAACTTCGTCGTTCAGAACCTAATGCGAAGATTTCATGGGATTAGAATGATTCCAAGGAGATATACTTACTAGGGGAGTCTATGAATCATTTGAAGGCTTGGAAATACCGGAATCTCCATTGGCAACGCCGCTTTCTCCATTTGGTTCGGGATTTCGGGAATTCTTCATATCCCCATGCCCCAAATAAGAGTGCGCTTCATCAACATGCTGCTTATCTACAATGATTTCTTCCTGGACTCATCAACAATAATTATTATTTCATTCAAAAAGATTCCACGATGGCCTGCATGCTTACATCGATTTCTTCATCAGTGCTGGACTGTTTTCCCGGGAACAAGTTGAAGGCCGTCATTCGATGAAGAAAAAGTCTAAAAGAAGTAACAAACCTTGGCATCGTGATCCTAATTGCACGGTCATGCAAAAGTCATGACACAAGGAGCGCTAACAACTCACCAAGGAAACGGTTGGTGACTGCACATCATTCGCTAACGTCCTGTAGTCCTTACTTCTGGTTCTCCGCTCCTATAGGCTTTCTTCCATTTCTGTGGAGTCTACATATGTCCAGGATTCCACTATACGATCATCATGTGGTAAATCTAATGAAATAAGCAGAAGTACAACTCAGTATGAAGGATCTCTCACCATCACTCAGAGGTCCCAGAATCACCATTTCTCGAAGCTACATCTGTAGAGATATCATCAATGGAAATATCATCTTTGGAAGCATCGTAATGTGAACAAGTCATTCTTGCAAAGTTGTTGTGACGTTCATACAACATTCCTACTTCAGTATATCATCCATAGATGCAGATTTCATCAAAGTAGTGGAATTAAAGCACAACAGAAATGATCAGGATGCTCACATCAGCATCTATAAAAATGGTAATTCTCAACTCTTACCTTTTTACGCTTCCACTAACAGTAGTGAGAGTAATGCTAGAGTTGACACTCCAAAATCGTTCGTTTCTTCGAAACCTACAAAAACTAACAACTCAGATTTTTCCATAAAATCATGAATATTTCTATTGTGTGAACATTCACCATAGAATTATGAAAACTAAAACATTATTTCATCATAAATAATTGTTTACTTCTAAGCAATATCGCACAAAACTCAAGTTTTGATTTTAGAAAAAATAATATATATTTGCATATATATATATAAAGAAAACGTTTTATTTACTCATGTAAATAGATAAAAAATATTTTCACCATGAGCCGGGCTCATGAAAATAAATTTTGGACACTCCACGATTTCAAAAAAAAAAAATCCCATGAATTGACCATGGTTTTACAAAAAAAACTCTTTTCCTTCGTGCCGTCATACGTATTTGAAACGAAGGTTTATTTCAACTTTGTGAAAGCTCACACATTACGAGATAAAGTTTTGATTTACATGAAAGATCATACATAAAATTTTATCACTGGACACAAGTTTATATATACGTAACGAGAGAAACTCTTTCCTCCGTATCATCATTATTCCCTAAAACGAAGATTTTACTTCGGTTTTGTGAAAATTCACTTTTTTCATGATAAAACTTTGACTCACATGAAAGCTCATAAACATAGTTTTATCACTGAACCTACATATTCATATATGAAGGAAAACCTCTCCTAAATCAGGGATTATTATTAGTTTTCAAAAACTAACGATCAAACGAACATACGTTTTCAAAAACGAAGATTTTCGACGAAACCCACAATTATATATATACACGGGTATATAATTTTATCATGATCAATATGTGAACAACCATAGAATTCATGAACATCAGCAAAAAAAAAGGTAACAATTCCTTTTATATCAAACTTTATTTCCAAAACCTAATTTTCTAAGGATTTCCTTATTGGGCCCGGCCCGGGAATCCTAAACAACCAAGGACCCGTCGTCCAAATCAGCGGTTCAACACCAATTTATTCTCATCAAATGACGCTCTAGTATGCCTATGGAATCTTCATTCAAGTTATGGTATGCTCGTACGATCGAAATCCGGTAACATCTTAACTTACGACTAAGTTCAATTACTTATATTTTTTATGACCGGAAAATCACCATTCAATGCTGAGTGAGGAACACGGCTTTCCTCACTAAGCAGGGGACTTAATGTAGATGGTGGATTTTCGACAAAGGCTAAAATTGTAAACCCATAATTATACGAACTTCTGATCCAACAATCAGATGCGAAAATTGAGGCACGGGTCTCTCACCGAATCCTCTGATGGAGAATACTTTCTCTCAGATTGCATATAGATATGTAGTCTCACAGCTGGACAACGACATATCTCATGAGTACTGAGGACTTCAGTAATTATTTCTATCACTGGATGAACAACTCTCAAACGGCTTGCTCTGCTAGTATAAAGTCTTAAATTAATTATTCCCAAATTCTTGGATTCATCCGCAGAATTTCTAAAAATATTCAAATATTTTCGCAGATATTTCATTACGCAAACCATGGTTCTTCCCAGTAGAAGTCCATGGATTAGTAATAAATATTGGACGCACGGTCATCAGGGCTACCGCCTGAGCAAGCCCTGTCTCAAACTTAAATTCTTGGATTCATCCGCAGAATTTCTGAAAATATTCAAATATTTTCGCAGATATTTCATTACACAACCATGGTTCTTCCCAGCAGAAGTCCATGGATTGGTAATAAATATTGGACGCATGGGCATCAGGGCTACCGCCTGAGCAAGCCCTGTCTCAAACTTAAATTCTTGGATTCATCCGCAGAATTTCTAAAAATATTCAAATATTTTCGCAGATATTTCATTACGCAAACCATAGTTCTTCCCAGCAGAAGTCCATGGATTAGTAATAAATATTGGATGCACGGGCATCAGAGCTACTTCCTGAGCAAGCCATATCTCAAACTTAAATTCTTGGATTCATCCGCAGAATTTCTGAAAATATTCAAATATATTCGCTGATATTTCATTACGCAAACCATGGTTCTTCCCAGCAGAAATCCATGGATTAGTAATAAATATGCGACGCACGGGCATCAGAGCTACCTTCTGAGTAAGCCCCATTTCAAATGGTGCAAGTGTATTCAACAATGATACATTAACAACCACCGCACGAACGAGTGTTTCAAAATACGATGAAACGATGAACCTATACAAAATAGGATGAAAAATAACAAGTAAATAAAAATTGACCAAGGCGCTGGGAGCATGGACCCACTGACCGGCCGACTGTGTCGTGGTCAATCCCACGCCAGTTTCATATTTTTATCATATTTTTGTTGTTTTCTCTGAGTTTATGAAAACCTTTCATTTGAACGAATATCCTTTGTTTTGAGGAAACTCCTCAATTCCATGGTGCTTCCTTCGCATGGAGGAAATAATATAAAATTAGGGAAAACATGATGGGGCGTGACCATTGGCCAACTGGCCATGCCTTGGTCCCAGCCGGCCCCACACCTCATGGTTCCTCATTATTTTATTATTATTTCCCTAATTTCATGAAAACTCCTTAATCTCATGATATTTCCTTGGTCCCATGAAAAATAATAAAAATTAGGAAAACCCGTGTGCACGGGCCATGGACGGTCGGCCAAACCCTAGATGGCTCACACATCCCTCTTTTATTAGAATATTTTTCATATTTTCATAATCCTATGAAAATTCCTTGATTTCATGATATTTCCTTCAAATTATGAAAATTCCTTCAAATCATGAAATAATGCATAAAATAGGGAAAACGGACGGGACCGGGCTCTGGCCGGCCAACCATGCTCCAAGCTGGTCCCACACGTCCCTATTTTATTTATTATTATTTTTTATGTTTCCCTCATCTCATGGAAACTCCTTGATTTCAACAAAACTCTTTAATTTTGGCAAAACTCATTCGTTTTATCATATTAGGAAAAATACTATGGGACCGGCCCCTTGAATTTTTCCTAAGTTTTACTCTCGAGCTGTTTTCACTTCCCGAACGAGCTTAAAACCTAAATATTCCCTCGTTGGGAGATAGGAAATTCTTTTCCGTATAGAATGGAGGGGCGGACCATCAAAATCCGAGTCTGTATGATAATCCTACACCGATTCTACTAAATAGCGCTAACTAGGATTTCAACAATCTGGGTATTGCTCAAACGATCAATATTTGATCCCGTGACCACCCAGAGCCGGTTTCATGACCCCTTGGTCGGTCCCTCACCTCTTCATAATCCCTTCACTTTTTCATTATTTTCCTTCATCCGATGAAGTTTTGACGGTTTTATCAAAAAACCCTAATTTTGTCATATTTTCTCAAATGGTCGCTCAAATGTGCGCTAGAAAATATTAAAATTCTCAGGACTGAGACACGGACGTCTCAACGAAGAAATCATGTTACCTTGACCGACCAAGGTTGGATTTTTGGATCGCAATGAGCCAGTCCCACATGTTTTCACAATTTGACCTAATTTGCACAATTGCACGTATTAGGTCCAAAATTCTCCAAATAATTTCAGAATTTGACGGAGCGATCGTCATTTGATCCCGTGACCACCCAGGTCCGATTTCATGACCCCTTGGTCAGTCCCTCACCTTTTTATAATTAATTAGGTTTTATCACCTAATGCTTGAACCCAATGATAATTGAGAAATGATTAAACCAAAGATTTAATCATTCTTTCATTAACTCACCAACTCTTCAAAGAGGTATTGGTTTTTGCTCACGTGAGCATATGAGAATTTCATGGTCGATCCACGGTCCCATGAATCCGGTTCTCCTTCATTCCATGGTTAATTTTCAAATAAACCATTAATTGGTCATCAATTGATCAAATTAGGGTTTCTGAATCCAAGGATCATGATTCCAGATTCAAACACAAATAATTTTGCAATGATCTCATGATCAATATTCTTATTAATTATGCTCGGTTCAACTACCAGCGCTTTAATTAATATTTTATTTTTGTCACGCTACCAATAATTCATCGGACGAGCAACACTTGCTCAGATGAGCAATATTTACTTAAATCAACGAATATTGGAACTATCAATATTAAATAAATTATCGAGCAACACTTGCTCTCCTCAACGTGAGGATCCTATCATTGTCTCAGCAGACGTGTTCAATTCATGAGTTGCATAACATTTCACAAAATCATGTTTAACTCAGCAAATACGTGGACTCATTGTCCCACGAAGTCATGAAATCAACAACTGACTAAATTAACCATGAGACATCAATCGTGTCACTTGGGGGGATATCAACTAGGGTTTTGGTCTGGTGGTCTATGGCACGTGTGTTCAAACACACGATGGAATGTGAGCAATTCGTGCAATCATTTGAAGGAATCAACAAAGTAGTGGGTGGAAAATTAACCAAGTCTCCGCACGATGAGTAATTGGTTTAACACGATTTCCCACTTCCCCACTCTTTGATTCCAGCAAACTGTCACACTTCATGGGATCATGGTGTTTTCATCTCCGGAATTATATAATGTCTCTGAATCCTGATTGAAACAACGACATTCGAAGAGTTTTCAAACATTCGAACTACAATCGTCTGAACGAGCAATTTCTCACCAAAGTTCATACAGACGCTCTTTTGTCTACACGAACTCACATAAATTACTCTCAATTAGGCAATATTCAATCATTTAGAGCATTTCACGCTGAACTCATAAGACACCTACAATCTTAGATCATCATTGATCTCACACATTTCTCAGCTTCCCTCCTACAGATCAACCCATCCTCTCTTGTGACCGAATTTACTCTGGAACGACCATTGTCTTGGTTTAGGCCGGAGTACTACAGATTGGTCTCTCGAACTTAAAGCACCCCCTTCATAGCGGTGCATCTGTGTGAGGTTGAACATTTCACTCGGTTCAAGGAATTTCCTCCGCACGGTCGTCCTCAATTCCGCAAAAAATAGCAAATCATTTTTCCCCATCTACAATGCCGCATCAACAATGAGAGTTCTGCTGAGAACAACACATGAATTACAAGGCATTTATGCATTAACTAGTAATGCTGAGATTCATAGAATATTTGGGGATTGTTGCTACATACTCCATTCTAGGTGAATCAATAAAACGAAGAAGTATTCATCACTTATCAAATAGCCTTATCCTCTACAGGATGTCTGTACAAAATATTAGTTTTATAAATTTAGCCCTGAACTAAAATCCACCATCAACATTAAGTCCCCTGCCTATCGCATAATGGTTACACTATTGTGAGGTAGGCATGAGATGGTGAAATATATAACATAAGAAGACAAGATAAGGGAAGTCTACCTGGAGGGACTCTGACCAATCGTGGGAAATCCTCCATGCATGCGTGACCACGGGCCTTGGTGGGACCGGATTCCTCCCTTAAGCGTTTGAGTCAAGAATATAATTATTATTCTACTGACTGGCGTGGGTGTTTACACACTGATCTGGCCAAATCGTTCACCTCTAGTTGCTCTCCCAATCTTTGATTAGGGTTTGAAAGAAAATATGACTTGGTCGGTGTTGAATCCTCATATATCGGGTAGGCTTCGCCGCAACTGCTTTACTCTTCCTTTAGGGTTTCCTCATCATATATGCGTGCGTGGAGATTTTTAACCACTTTTTATAATTTTGCAATAGGGTTCTCTGGAAAAAACTCTGTTTCATCATGTCGAACAACAATGGATCATCTTCTTCATACCACCCAGGATCTTCTGTTAAGCGTGCACGATCTGCGTCTGGGCCTCATGATGAATCCCCTGCTCGTGTTCTCCGAGTCAAGAAGATCATACCGGTTTGTCTCTCTTTATTTTTTCTTCTCCTCACAGCTGCTTGTTATTCATGATGATCAGGCGAATGATCCTTTCTTTTTGCAGAGATACCCCACTGGAACATACGTAACGGTTATCGATAATGATGACTTAATCGGCCATCTTCCTTGAAACTCGAACACGCCTGCCGCTGTAGACCTTGAAGATGATGATATGGGTATCTCATCTTACGAATATCTAAATGCGGGTCTTTCATTCGACATACACA
The DNA here is from genome assembly GCA_023529315.1 of Papaver bracteatum. Lineage (NCBI taxonomy): Eukaryota > Viridiplantae > Streptophyta > Magnoliopsida > Ranunculales > Papaveraceae > Papaver > Papaver bracteatum. The sequence continues at coordinate 438,265 of JAJJWX010003254.1, read as the reverse complement.
TGAAATGCCTGTCTTCCAGCTACCGAGATGTCGTTGGATTCTTAGTGAGGAGGGAGTTTGTGCCTCTGTGCACAAAAGTGTGGAAAAAGTATGGCCACATCGCAACCAGGAATGTAGTTCGGCACTGCTCATCTACTATGGTTACTACGGTAAACCGCCTTCTTCCCATGATTGCTGAGATGGAGAATATTTCCATTCGCAACGTCGCTGAATCAAACCTCGAAAAGTGGGAGAACATGTTATCTACCTGCGAATCCATGGATTTCAATGTGGGCTGGTTGCGGCAGCGTCTCTACATCATCAAGGTTGGTCGATCTGGTATCCTCGTGAATGTTGTTCCTGCTGCGAAAGCTATCTTGGAGGAGGAGAAGGCTCTGGATGCGGAGTCAAAAAAGGTGGAGCAGGTGGTTCAAAATTTCAAGGATAGGACAGAGAGGTATCACGCCAGGTTGAAGATGATGTTTTCAAGGAACTATAATCTGCTGGACGACCTCTTCTAAGCTACACTTCTTTATTGTCAATTTTCCTTTTGAACATTCTTTATTGCATTGGCAGATGGATGAAGTTTTTTTTTTTATTAACATTTTTTTTCTTCGATAAATTGACAATTCAAATGTGTAATAAAAATGCATGTATTGTCATGTCGTGGGATGGTTGCGGGACAATGATCAGGCATGGTATGCCTTGAGCCATTTTCCATTAATGATTGTTTCTAACTTGCCTCCATCCACCTTAATGATCTTGTAGTAGCCGTTACTGTAAGCCTTGGTAATCACATAGGGACCTTCCCACTTCGGAGAGAACTTTTGTGTAGACATGTCTTGATGAATATGCTTGGCTGTCTTCAAGACCAAATCTTCTACTCCAAACACACGTGTCCTTATAGTCTTGTCATACGCCCTGGAGACCCTGATTTTGTACACCTGAGCGCGCTCTTCTGCTTTGCTTCTTCTGGAATCCAGAGTGTCTAACTCAGCAATTCTTGAATTAGATGCTTCAGCCTCGCTCCAGTGGACCCCACTTGCTGCTGCAATCCTAGCTGACGGAATCCTGATTTATGCTGGTAGAACTGCATCCGCACCGTAAACAAGTGAATATAGAGAAACCCCAACGAAAATTCTAGGTGTCGTATGATACCCCCATAGTTCCATAAGCAGTTGTTCGTGCCAGTATCTGAGGTTGTCATGCACTATTTGACCGAGAATCCGGATCAGTGTCTTGTTGGTGCTCTCAGCTTGTCCGTTTACTTGAGGATAGTAGATGGTGGAGAAGACCTGTTTAATCCCATATTCTTCAAGTATCTCCTGTACCTGTTTGTTTGCAAAGGGAGTGCCATTGTCGGTGATGATATGCTTGGGTACACCAAATCGACAAATGATGTATTCTTTGATAAAGGCGGCGATCGTTGCTCCTGTGGTTCCCCGTAGAGGGATGGCTTTAACCCATTTGGTAAAATATTTAGTCACAGTTATGATATACTCTTGCTGCTTCGATGATGAAGGATTAATCCTCCCGATAATGTCAAGTCCCAGCTATAAAAGGTCCATGGACTGCTTATCGAGTGTAAGGGAGTGGAAGGTGTGTGAACGAGGTTCCCATGAACTTGACACTCGTGATAGTGTTGAACGAATGAAGCTACATCATCCTCCATGGTCGGCCAATAATACTTCTCGTGTATCTGGAGAAATAGTTTCCTCTTCCCTTGATGTTCCTCTTCGTGCATTTCTTTCAACATAGTCGAAATCTCTTCCTTATCCAGACACCGTAATAGATTGCCTCCAAAGATTTTACGATATAGGATCCCCTCATGAAATACGAATCGCTTCACCTTTTGTTTCATTTTGACGACATCCTTTTGACTAACAGGAGTTACTCCATCGCGGAGATAACTAATGTATGGTTCTCTCCAATCCCCAACATGGCTTATGTTGAGAACCTACAATTGATGTGGAGGCACTTGGAAATTGGTGCAAGACTCCTGGAGTAAACGAGATTGAGCTTCCATTTCTGGCCAATAATAGCCCAGGAATTGAAGACGGCGGTAGAGCATTACCACCAACGTTTGTCCACATGTTTCAGTATGAACGCGATTAAGCTGTAAATGCGCCTCTTTATCTCCGAGATATCTTGATAAGGAACCATCCGGGTTTCGATGATATAGCATACCATGGACCATGAAATATCTCTGCAGAGTTTTGAGACTGACCTTTCGTTGAGAAAGCGAGCTGTTGAGTTCTTGAATAATAGGAGTTATCCAATCACAGGTTCCAATGTCTTCAAGTTTTGAGAGCCATGTTGATTCCACTGTCCTCCTTCTTACCGTCAGAGTCTCTTCCAAACCTTCAAACTGCATTTTGGACGCCAGTGTGGCTAAACAATCGACATGTATGTTGTTGCTGCGAACAATATGGGCTATGGTTGCATCTGCAAAGTAGTTCAACAGCCTTTGCGCTTCTGATCGGTATGGGGCCATGCATATAATCCGTTCATCTAATTAACCAGTAATTTAGAGTCACCTCTTATCTCTAGGCGAGTGGCCCCTGCTTGCTTGTCTATTGACAGTCCTATGAAAAAGGCTTCATACTCCGTTTAGTTGTTGGTGCACTGAAAGTCCAACTTGAAAGAATGTGAAAAGACTTCGCCCGCTCCTCCAGTGTTATTGCTAGGAGTGGCGGAACCATCGAAATACAGTAGCCACGCCTCTCTTTCGACAACAGATATCTCTGGAAATTCTCCGGGAAGATCCTCGTGTAATGCAGTAATGTATTCTCCCTGGAATGCTTCCAGTAAATTAGCAACGACTTGTCCTTTGATAGCTCTCGGTGACGTGCAGGTTATGTCTAGCTCCAACATTTGGAAAAGCCGCTTGGCCGTCCTTCCCATCAAAACAATCTTCAAAAGTAAAAACTTCGTAGGGTCAGATTTAGAGATGAGTATTACCTTGTTGGACAGTAGGTAATGTCTGAAATTCTGAATGGAATGAATCAAGGCTAAGCACGCCTTCTCCGCCTTGGGATATCTAAGCTCAGCATCTATTAGTACTCGACTAAAGTAGTATGTGGGATGTTCGACTCCTTCATAATCCTCATGTACGAGCAAAGCCCATACGACAGTATCTCTGAAGGCAGTGTAGAAACACAGTGGTCTCCCTTGGACAGGGGATTTCATGATCGCTAGAGACGACAACATCTGTTAATTTTTTTGAAATGCTTCCTGTTATAGTGCGGTCCAGATGAAGGTTGCTCCCTTATTCAGCAAGGGAGTGAATGAAGCAACAAGCTTGTCCAAGCCAGGTATGAAACGCCGAATGTAGTTCACCTTGCCATGAAGCTTTGGAGCTCCTTTACAGTTCGTGGCGGCGACATCATGAGGATAGCTTGAGTCATGGATGGGTCTACCTCGATTCCCTTAGCGGTTACATGGAATCCCAGAAATTTTCCTGAAGAAACACCGAAAGCGCATTTCAATGGATTCATCTTCAATTTGAACTCACGACACCTTTCGAACACTTGCCGTATGACTCCCGTGTGATCCGACCGAGCCCTCGATTTGACTACTATATCATCCATGTAGTCTTCAACTTGCTTGTGCATCATGTCGTGGAAGATTTCCGTCATAGCACGTTGATAGGTCGCACCAACGTTCTTCAAACCAAAAGGCATTACTGTATAATAAAAATTTCTGAGAGGATTTCGAAAAGCTGTCTTACTTACGTCATGCTCTTACATTCTTATCTGATTGTACCCACTGTATCCATCCATGAAGGAGAACATTCCGTTCCCATTGGTTGCATCCACTAACATGTCTATGTTAGGTAGAGGAAAATCATCTTTGGGGTAGCATCTGTTCAAGTATCTGAAATCTACGCAACATCTGATCTGCCTATTTTTCTTTTTTACTGGAACCACATTAGCCAACCAGGTTGGGTGATGAATGGGTTTAATGAAGCCAGTGGCTAGCAGCTTCTGTATCTCAGTTTTGATCTGCTCTTCCACTTCATGCATGTATTGCCTCGGAGACTGTTTGATCGGCTTGGATCCAGGTATGACATGCAAATGATGGGTGACCAATTTTTCATCTAAACCGGGCATCTCTTCATACGTCCAAGCGAATACGCCTTGGTACTCTTTGAGAAGCCGCACGAGTTTCATGCGTTCATCTGTGGATAGGGTTGAGCTAATGGAGATAGGCCTAGGGAATTATTCACTCCCGATATTAATAACTTTGAGATCGTCGGTCGTGGAGTTGGTGTCGTCCAGCATCTGTCGTGGAGAATCCAATACCTCTTCATGTGGATCTTCGTTATTGCAGCACTCCATTAGGAGGAGAGGCTGGGTAGTAGCCTCCTTGATAATTGATAACAGTGGCGTCGGTATACAGTCTTTCCCTTATGATCACGGCTTGCCACAAAAGTCCGCTCTCTTTTAGTGTGAACATGAGTTGTAGCTTTACCAGACAAAGAAAAATGTTCTGACATATCATGGGGATAAGCCTTCAAAAGTCGTCCCCCCTCCTGGATTGATGCCCATGTGGGGAGTGGGATACAATGAACTTTCCATGATTCTTCCCACGGAGTTTCTTTCGGCTCAAACAACTCTACGCCATAGATTGGTGGGTAAGGAGAGAACGATGCAGGGATACGAACGACTTCCTCATTCAGCATAGTCTTCAAGCACTGGTGATATGTTGAAGGAACAATTATGTTGTCATGAAGCCACGGTCTCCCCAATATCATGTGGTAGTCCGGATCCTTTTCTATGACTTCGAATTTCACTTTAAACTGGACGGGTCCTACAGATAAATTCAGATTGACGTACCCGTACGTGTTGGTTTGGTTTCCTTCAAAGTATGTCATCATGATAGGCTGCTGTACGTTCTTGTTCAGGCAAACCTTGGCCGTCCTGAGTGTCTTGAGGGTAATCACATTCAACGACACTCCTGTGTCGACGAGGGCCCTCTCGAATTCCGAATCCTTGATGCGCGCAGTGACATGTAGGGCCCGGTTGTGACCCTCTTCCACCATCATGTCTTCTTATGTAAATGTAACATTATTCACAAACATATCCGGTACTTTAGAGGTTTCTGGACGTAAAGGAGTTAGCTGCACGTCCAAGGCTATCTGGTTGATTGCAGCGAACGTCTCCGCCCGCTGATTATTCGAGAGGTGTAAAAGTTCGCACAAGATTTCTACTAGAGAAACATCCACCTGGTCCACCGGCCTTTGGTTCATGGTGAAACTGTTGACTTGAGGAGGATCGTTGTGAGGATCAGTCCCCAATGAAGAAATCTTCGTGACAGAGGCGTAGCTCATGTCTGATGTCATCTTGACGAGGAGATCGAGTATTCCGTTTATCATTTTTTTGATCAGGTCCATTTTCTTCGTGCGAACCTCCTGTACCCGCGCTAACTCGATCAATGTTGGTATTCTTGCGATTACACTAATAGACACACCATTGGGAGGAGGGGCATCTTCGTTGGAGGAGCTTCGACCGGAATTCGAAATTGTTCGTTGAGTCCTTAGACCAACCATTTTTAAATCAACCAATGGGATTGGGTATTGAAGAAGTTGATATTGCAACAGAGAGATTAATCTCCCACTGTGGTCGCCAATTTTTTATGGGTGAAAACTATTTCTTCCAGTTTTGGTAATTTTGGGGTGTATGGATGAGAAATGAGTTTAAACCTTAAACAAATGCACTGCACGGGAGTGCTTTTGATTCGAGAGATCAATCTATACAATTCTGGCCTAAACCAAGAAATGGCCGTTCCAGACTTGTTTCGGTCACAAAGTGAAGGAGATGGGGTTTATCTTAGGGAGGGAATCGAAGAAGGTGTTGAGATTGTGAATGTGTAGGATGTTTTATGACTTGTAACAGAAAGGTGAGCAGGCTTACGAATAATGCAAGCATGCTCTGGATGTTTCGAACACAATTGTATTAACACTTGGTTTCTGTGTTGTCTCCTGGAAATAGGGATGAGAACCTATTTATACAAGTCATTTGAGCCTTATTCAGGTCTCTCGTGGGAAGTGGAGGAAGTGGAGTGATGAAATAGTGGAGTTGTGTGTTAGCGTCACACGATCAGTCTTGCCCACTTCTCCCATCATCACTAACCATCCATGTCTTCCTAACATGTTCTTGTAATGGCGCGTTGCACGCTGCACACTGTAAACCGCCAGACCATTACCCAGTATGTATCCCCCAGTTTGTGACATGATTGATGTCTCGAGTGTGTGGATCGTGGGACCCACATAAGGTAGCATGTGATGCTAGGTTAAATAACTAAGTTATTTAGAAAGTCGATACTTGTGAAGTATCGAGTGTAATCTATGCAGGTTATGCATCGAATGTATTCCGCATGTATAAAGCATCGTTGTTGAGCATCATGCCCTACCTACTTCATGTGATGGTTTGGAAGATACGCTGGAAAACCCTCCCTTGGCCGACGACATAGTGTGGTAGAGTGGCGGATGGTAATCATCATGACGCCTCATTGACCAATTAACTCCTGACTAGGGTTGTATAACCAAGCAGGTGAAGTTGGACGGACGAGATGATCTTTGAGACGCTCATCTGTGACCGTTAGCGGAATTAGGGTTTATGAAGAGGTGCGCAAGCATCACTCTTCATCTTGGTCGAATCCAAGATTGGGACATGATTTTGGCCAGGCCGATCGTGCATGCGTGTAGAAAACATGATGGTGTAGGCGCCCATACCTCGTTGTCTCATGAAAGTGTAATCTGGGCCACTCAATTTGTCTGGCAAAGTTGAGTGGTCGAGATCAATTTGCGACAAAAAACTGATGCCGCAAAAGCCGCGCATCGTGCCAACTTCGGGCACGCGTTTCAAGATGACCAAGCTTGGTAGGTCTTGGCCGATTAGTTTGGCGTGTAGGTGGTAGGCTGGTGTTCACGCCTATAACTTACTGTCCCATGGAAACGTGATCTAAGCAACTCAATTTTTCCGGCGAAGTTGAGTGGTCGAGATTAGTTTGTGATCGGGAAGTATGACCACGCTAGTTTGGGCATGCGATTTGGAATAACCAGGCATGGTATTCCTTGGTCTATCAGGTGAGGAGATATATGGGCCCACGGTGGTCATGTTGATGCGCACCGGACCTGCTTAGTTTAATCCTGGACCCTTCATTCGTTCAGGAGAAGATGAACGCTTGTGATCGATACAAACCCTAATTAGGGTTTCACCGGCCATGCGTCATGCCTTGTTTGGGCGCACGAATTGGGACGACCAACCATAGTTGGTCCTGACCGATTGGTCATATGTGTAGGCGGGCCCACGGTATTTGTGTTGACATTTTCAGGGCCCTCTGAATCTACATCTACACCCTCCATCTATGCCTGCTGTAGTTGCAGGATTTCCCACACTACACCCTTGTCAAGAATCTATGAAAACTAAGTCATAATTGTAGATGAACAACAAAACTTTTATTAATTCACTTTCAGGAAGATTTACAAGAAATATCAAAAATCAGAAGTACAACTTTCTTTCTGGAGTTTCTCTCTCCTCAAAATTCTCTCATCTCTCAAAAGTACATCATCATTTTCTGGATCTATTGTGCTCTTTATATAGGGATTTTCATAATGGATGACAGCTAAGTTTTCCTCCTATCTTGGATTTACTTTGCGATCTTATCGCGATCGTCACAATTTTTCTTTATCGCAAGCATGATGACCATCGCAGGATCAATCATGTTCTTTTTATTTCTTCCATCGTCAATTTCTTTTAGTTGTTCCGTAACGCTCGTGAAATGTCATTGAAAAGTTATCAGTGACGCTCGCATAAGTGTTGTTAATATCGCGGGAATAGCGTTGTAGCGATATTCTGGTACTACATCTTGCCTTTTCTCATGTCTTTTCTGCGAAGAAGAGAAGATATGAGAATCTAAAATGCCATAATTGCTTATATTTTCAGATTTCTTCGTCCTTCGCCAGCTGTTTTCACGAATCTTTTCTTCTAATAAATTTTTGACACGTCTTCTGTAACCGCTGCGATCTGACCACCCCACGTCTTTTCTTTACATTAATTGCCTTCATCTTCTTCGAGAAATTTTTTCTTCTATAAATACTCTTCTCATTCCTCTCATTTTTCTCTTTTACTTTCTTCTTTCTTCTGTCCGTATTCTCTCTCCAATTTTTACTATTCTTCCGCAAATTGCGCTTCTATAACAGCTGTGATTTATTCTTTCTTTTTAAAATTTTCTTTCATTCCCATACTCAAAAATGGTTGCTGCTGGTGCTAAAAATTTGAAGGCCTTCAATGGAATGCGCGAGAAACTCATACTTAAAGGTTTTAACTTATCTTTGATTCCAGATCAAGATTCCAAATCATAACTTTCCCTTATAATATTTACTGATGACCAATGTTCTCGCGAGAAAATCATAGTATCGCTAGGACAACTTGAAGCTGGTCTTCCCATCCCTCTTTATGATCCCGAGCTTCCGCTGTTTTATCAAATAATTTCTGACGAGAGATTCTCACGAGCAATATACCAATTAGGTGGGGATTGCATCAGATTACTACTTGAATATGCTTCTCGTGGCGCTGGTAAAGGAACTCGCTACCCCAAGGCTCCAAAGAATCCTTTGTTCAAAGATGTCCCCATTGTTTCTTGCGATTATACTGTGGACAACTTTTTTTGTAAACTATAGTATTGTCCCTATGAAGAGGGATAGTACATGTTGGGGTGTTCGTTTGAAGAAAGAGAAGGTCGCTGGTGACAATTATCTTATGATGGATATTGACTTTCATACATCTACTAACCAAGGTCCTCGTCATTCTAGCGATGACAAGTGGTTCATCTTCCCATTAAGTCTTGAAGGTCCTTATATATCTGGTTCTCGCGAACTTCCCGCGAGTCTTGCAGAATATCAACCCTGGGTCTTCAAATGGCCTGAAAGATCTAAAGAAGTATATTCTCTCAATTTTTCATGTTATTATTTATTATCTTCTTTATATTCTCGCTAACTTTTCTGATTTTTCTCAGATTGATAGAATTAAACTCAGCTATCAAACTCTTAGGAAACCCAGCATTCTCTTGGCTCTGAGATCTTTTACAGATGAAGTAAGAAATATTTCTTCATAAATTTTAACAATATATTGTTGCCCCTATTTCTTATCTTCATCTGTGCTCGCAGGAAATCGAAGAATTAGAACCACTACCTCCTCCAAAAATTAAGGAGAAATCTCCAAAGGAATCATCTGGGAAATCTATAAAGAAAAAGCCTACTACTTCTTATAGGGGAAGATCTTCTTCCCCTCGCAATGATGAATCTAGCGATCATCCTCCAAAGAAAAGAAAAACTCAACCTTCTTCTTCTTCAATTCCTCAAATAATTCCAGAGAATCCCAGTGTTGTTCTTGATAAGGATATTGACGAGGAGTTTAATGTTGGCGGTTTTCCTTCAATAAGAAATTCTTCTTCTTCTGATTCTTCAATGACTCATCTATCTAGGATTTTTAGTGATATCTCCCACAACATGACTTCTAATGACGAGGATGAAATGATTGAAAAGACATCCCAAGACCTTGCTCAAGTTTGCGATGCTCCTATTCTAGTGGATAATGATTCTCTCCAAGGAATCTCAAGATCGCTGACTCCCAGTCTCTTGAATTCTCTTGGTGCCTTGGTATGTTTTCATTTCTTCAATTTGTTTATATTTTCTCTATCGCTAGATTTTAATTTATTTCTTTTCTTCGCAGGTTGGAAGAGCTTCTTTTGCTGTTGCTTCTGACTTAGATAAAAGATGCGTCAACGCTGAAGAAAAAGCAGCTAAAGTTCGCCAAGATAAGGAAAAACTAGAGTCTAAAAATATAGAGCTTCGCAAGAAGAATAAACAATTGGAGAAAGAAGCTTCTGTTAATAAGAAAAAGATCATTAATCTTGATAGGGCTAACCAACAACTCTATGGTATGACTGATTTCCCATATCTCTTAATTCCTTTTATTCTATCGCGGCTTATTCAAGCAATCACTTTTAACTTGCAGATATTTATGGTCTTACTGACGAGGCTATAATCTTTTAAACTTTCCCTGAACCTGTAGATGATCATACTCTTCTTACTAGTCTTAATAATTCCTTAAGTAATTTCTCAGATGATAAGATTAACTCCCTCTCTATAGATGAACTTAGATCCAAGTTTAATCTCTTAAAACTTGAACACATATTCAATTTAGGATTGACTGACAAATATAGGCACCTTTATTTTGATTCAAAGAAAGAAATAGATAAATTAAGGCAGAAGAATAGCGATCTTATTGACGAGAAGGATCTTGCCATAAAAAGGGATCTAAAACCTTAGCAGATTTTCATAAAACTCTCCTTGACGTTCAAATGGTCAGAGATAAACTTATCCGCGAGAATGAAGATCTTCTTGCGAGGGAGACTCAAATTCGATCTCGTCTCCTCATTAATAGCGATGATGAGTTTTCTTGGGCTACGAAGGTTCTTGACAATGCCAGAAATGATTTAGGTGTAAATGTTAGCCTTCAAGTTGAACAGGCGGCTCTAATTAGAGATATGATTTCTAACAGAGAAGGTTATTAGCTAATCTTCTTCTCGCTAGTTTCTTGTTTTTATTATTCTTCTTTATAAAATTTCTAACTTGTTTCCATATTCTTGTAGAAGCTGAGAAAGGTTATCTTGAAAGAATCAAGAAGCTTGAAGAGGAGAAGGATCAACTCGCGAATACTCTTGCTGCTCACAATAATAAATATTCACAGTTGAAGAAGCAATTTGGCATCACTACCGCGAACTTCAATAGATCTCTCATTGTTGTTCGCAATGATTCTGTTAATTTGGTTTGCAATGACCATGGGATTTCTTCTTCTATATATCCTGATCTTGCAAAAGAAGTACCCGAAGTGATTTCAAATCTCGACATCTCTGATAGTGAGGCTGAGGATTCTGACGAGGAAGAAAATGATAATAATGATGATGAAGGTGAAAAATCTGGCGAAGAAGAAGATTATGATGACAATGATGAAAGAGAAAAATCTAGCGATGAAGAGGAGTCTGATAAAGAAGATGGCGATGGATCTAACTAGTTCTTCCTTTTCCTTCTATTTTTTCTGTAACATTGTCGTTAGTTTCTCTAAATTTGTAAATTTCTTTTTCCTCTTTGCTTCTACCTGTAAGAATCAGAAAATAGCTCTTTTTCTGCAAGTTAATCAATCAATATAACTATTATTTTTTAATTATCTTCGTGCCTGTTTCTATGCAATTTTTATATGATAGATGAATAATAATTTCATCGTTCTCATGCATTCCCATACTTGCCTCTATTATTCATCTGCAATATGAAAATTGATTAAAAGATTAAATAAAAATTTAATATTTGCCTTAATATTGGCGATCTTACCGTCAATAATAATTGCGTGAAATCGCAATTCTCGTAACATCTGCGAGTATTATCGCAGTATTCTTGTGGTCTTATTGTTCCTTCCTAATTAAAGGTCTTACTTTTCCACGCTCTTTCTTTCTTCGACAAAATCGCAGGATGTCTTTACATTTGCTTGTATTGACCCATTGATCTTGTCTTATCTTTATATCTTGATTGTATTGCGACAATATGACAAGTCTAAGTTCTTTCGCGAGATCAAAGCCTCGTGACATTGTCGTCTTGCGATCAAATCGCAAGACATCTTTACATTTTCATGTAAAAACCCATTGATATCATCTTAACATTGCTCTCGTGGATTGTTGCCTCTGCATCATTTACGTCACGCGACAATATGATAGGCCTAAATGTTCTTGCGATCATAAAGCCCCATGACATTTCCGTCTTAAGACACTTATCAGCTCCCTAATGGAGGGTGCCGCCCTTATCTTCCCATGGTTTCCCCTTCAAGGAGGGCACATCGGCCATACAAGACTAGCTCCTCCCATCCAGATTTACCAACAACCAGCTATTTTCGCAGCCTCTTGTCCTTTATGCCTATATGGCTTATAGTTACAAGACTGCACCCTAGGTGGGGTTTTCTTCAGGCCAAGTGCATTGTAGCCAAGACTTACCAAGGATGGAAAGAGAGTTTCGTACGCTCCGGGCACCCTTGGCTCAACCGTGTACCTCGGCGCCTTGGTCATACTTTGCACTTCTTAGAAGAGACTCTCAGTCGTCCAACCAGGGTATAACCATATATAGTTGGAAATCCAAGATCTCTCTCCCGGATAGGTTTTCTTTAACCCCAACATCTGCATGACTCAGGTTCCAACATCGGTATAACCTTATCGCTGAGTCATGTCAAGAGATACCCCCTTTATAACGCACTATTAGGTCTTACATTTGCCTCTTACGAAATTTTATTCGCGAACTAGGGTGCACGCCATAAAGGTTCGTCCCATTCTTATGTCTCTGCGAAATTTTATTCGCGCTTCTCGCGAGTATTGTAACTCTGATAGGATTTCATAACTTTGATCATTTTGGTAAAGTTTTTGCGATTCTTTCAAGCAGAATATTTTGTTCAATTACATATTTTCCAAAAAAATTATTCGTAGAATTCTCTAAGGTTCATCATTTTACCTCTCTACTTACTATTTTCTGATTCTGCTTTTCTGCTGCGTTTTGCTATTGTCTCTTTTTCTGCGAGACGCTCGCCATCAGCTTTCACATCCTCTTTTCGTTCTATTGCATCAATCATTAACCTTTCACATTTATGTCGTTGCTTGATTTTTCACTTCCAATTGATATTCTTTTCAGCTCTTTCTTCACAAGACTTCATATCGATTTCATAACATTTCTTGCTTTCTCCCAAGTCTCCTTTAATAACTCCAACACCTTTTGGATGAGGAAATTTGATACACTGGTGATAAGTAGATGCTACACCCAATATCCCGTGTAACCAAGGTCTTCCTATCAAAGCATTGTAGGGTGATTCGATATCTACCACACAGAATAAGATTTTTGAAGATATTCCTTTTAACGGTATTTGCATTTCAATTTCCCCTTTTGGCTTGTTAGATGTACCGTTAAATCCATAGATTTTGTATGTTGATGGTATCAGATCTTCATCCTTTCCACCCATGGTTTTAAAGGTATGATAGAATAAGATATCAACTGAACTCCCTGTATCTATTAAGACTCTATTGATGGCCCATGAATCTTCAAATTTACTATCATTTTCTTCATCCTCTTCTTGCATTTGTTTTGGGTTAATCTCCAATCTCATGACCAATGGGTTATCATGCTGCTCTCCAATCTCAGGTACATCTTGCGCAGTGAAAGAAAGAGTTTGTTTCTGCCATTCTTCCAATGGCGAAGCTCTCGCTATATTCATTATTTCTTTCCCATTCATGTCTCTTGCGAAGACTCTACTTAGGATATTATCATGGAAGTCCTCCACAGTTCTATATGAGTGCACAATGGAATTACAGAACAAGTTTTTTTCTTTAGCCCCTACTTCAATCACAAATGTTTCTGCTCCTTTTACAGCATTCACTCTGCGAGTTTCTGGTGCTGGAGGTAATTGTTGAGATTGTGGATGTCCTACTAGAAAATGATTTAGCTTCCCCTGATCAATCATTCTCAAAATTATCCTCTTTACATTCCTACAATCATTTATTGAATGGCCATGAAAATGATGGTAAGGACAGAATTCTTGACTTCGGCTATTTGGATGGGGTTCTTTCCCCATGTTCCATGGGGATGGTATGTTTTCCATCAAAATGATAGCTTCCCAAATTTTTTCTATGCTAGTATTGAGAGGTGGCATCTTGATTTCTTCCCATACTATCCTCTGATTACTTTGCCCTCTAAAATTATTCTGCCTTTGTCCACCATAAGTTTCTTGTGGGTGATCGAGTCTTTGAATCTTATTATTTCCACCACGATTGTAATAATTCTTTTCCCTCTCATATTCTTCTTGATCTCGACTGCCCATCGCTACCAATTTTTGTTGGTTATCCATCACCACTTTCTCTTGTTGTGGCTGCGAGGTGCTCTCCACATTATTTATCATTTTAGGGAGCAAACTTCCACTTGCCGCTAGCGAGCTGGTGTTCACGATTGGATATGATTCCATCTCATTTTGTTTTTCCTCCAAAGCAATATATTCTTCCTGTAGCTCTCTCAATTCTGTCATGGTAATTATATTTTTGATTCTGAAAATTTGAATGTACAACAAATTAGTCGCAAACATTATATTAATGAAGGATAGGATCAGGTATCTTTCATCCACTCTTCCAGCCATCTCACTGCACATTGATTTCCACCTTATGGTCAAGTGTTTCAAACTCTCGCAAACTCTTGTTTTAACCCAAACACATCTTCAATACCTGGCCGCGATGAATTGTTGCTAATATACGCTCCTAAAAATGTAGCTTGTAAATGATCAAAAGAAGTTATGGTATTTTTTGGTAATCCCTCAAACCATTTCAACGCTTCGCCAGTTAATCTAGATGCAAAATATTTGCATATCACAGCATCATGATTCTCCCACTGTAGCATACATCTTACATAAGCTTTCACATGTTGAACAGCACAAGTAGTCCCATCAAAAATGCTGGTTAATGCTGGTAAATTTCATTTTGGAGGTATCCCTCTTAATTGTACTTCTTGAGTAAATGGAGTCCTCGCAGCTTCTTCAATAGCTTCGTCAAGTTGCCTTCTACCTCCTTATATTCTATTGTTTATCATACCTCTCATTTCTGCCAATTCCCTTAGTATTTGTTCATTCTCAGTTGAGTTTTGCTCCATTGGTCTCTTTAATGCAGCTTCCCTTCTTCTGCGTTCTTGCCTTTCTTGTCTTGCGAGATTTTGTGTGTCTTCTTCTTCATTGTCATTCTGTCTTTCTCTGCGATTCTCTCTTTCACCCTCTTCTTGGAGTCGCAGTTGCCTATCTTCTTCTCTGCGAATTCCTTCATTTCTCATCATTTCTCTTCGCTGTCTCTCTATTCTCCTTTGTATCATATCATACTCCTCTTGAATATTATTATTGTAGAGGTTTTGTGTATGTCTTCTTTCTCTATTTTCATGGTTATTTTGTCGTACTGCTTCTCGAAATTCATGTTCTTCTATTTCTTCCCTTAATCTTTCTCTCTCGCGGGCTAAATGTGCTTGTTCAGCATAATGTCTCTCAATTTCTTCTTCAATTATTCTTTGATTTCTTTGATTCTCTCGCCCATCTAATATCCTCCTTTCTTCTTCTGGATTTTCTTCTTCAATTTGGTTGTTTCTTCTCTCTCGACTTCTATTGTCACGCGGATTATAGCGATCTCCTATTACCTCTTCTTCTCTATTTTGCATTTCTCTTCGAGTATTTTCTCCAACATTTCTTATAGGGGAAATTTGCCTTGGTTATTCTATGAATGATCTTGAATTTGATCTAACAGTACTCCTTGATCTCCTTCTTTGTAACCTCAAATTCTCCATCCTTAGCTCATGATTTTGCCTTGTTAAATTCGCACGCTCTTCTGCCTCTAATCTTCTTTCTTCCTGTGTTCTTTGCCTCAGATCATCTACTATCCCATTTTATCGTCCCACATGAACTAATTCTCCATCCACTCTTTGATTTCTTTATCCTTCTTCTCCGTTTCTTAATTGTCAATTTTCTGCTTCTTCCATTGAATCCGACCTCCAAGTGTGCACGCTCACTCTATCATAATCCACATCCCTATCTTGCGTTTGTGCTTGTTGATTTGGCTGTTGAATTGAACTTTCTGCTTCATTTCTTGTTCTATTTCTTCCTGATCTTATTCTTAAAGATTCTTCTAATTCACCTGTTCCTTCCCCTGCAAGTCTTTTACTCCTCTTCACAGTTGTTGGTGGTTCTGATGTGTTTCTTATTCTTCTAACCATTTCTTCAATTCTAACAATTTCTTCAAATTTTTAAGTTGTAATTATAGATTTCTTAGCTTGATTATCCCTATTTCGAGCGCCAAAATGTAGTTGCAGGATTTCCCACACTACACCCTTGTCAAGAATCTATGAAAACTAAGTCATAATTGTAGATGAACAACAACACTTTTATTAATTCACTTTCAGGAAGATTTACAAGAAATATCAAAACTCAGAAGTACAACTTTCTTTCTGTAGTTTCTCTCTCCTCAAAATTCTCTCAGCTCTCAAAAGTACATCATCATTTTCTGGATCTATCGTGCTCTTTATATAGGGATTTTCATAATGGATGACAGCTAAGTTTTCCTCCTATCTTGGATTTACTTTGCGATCTTATCGCGATCGTCACAATTTTTCTTTATCGCAAGCATGATGACCATCGCAGAATCAATCATGTTCTTTTTATTTCTTTCATCGTCTATTTCTTTCAGTTGTTCCATAACGCTCGTGAAATGTCATTGAAGAGTTATCAGTGACGCTCGCAGAAGTGTTGTTAATATCGCGGGAATAACGTTGTAGCGATATTCTGGTACTACACCTGCGAAGATGGATGGTTGAGACTGTTTTGCGACACTTGAAATGTGCCACAAACCCTAATTTAGGGTTTCATGTCCGTGCTGCCTTGGTTGGACGTATTAGCAAGCTATCCTATCCTTTTGGGGAAGCCGACCATGCGGGGCCCGCATTGGGTCAGTGGTGAATACTCCATACCTGCTTTGGGGTTATGGATTCGATCTGGGCCATCCAATCATGCTGGTGAAGTTGTATGGTTGCGATCGTTTCTAGACTGATATGGACAGTCTAGATGCTCAATCGGTCTAGTATAACACTCTAAGAGATGATTCTCTTTGTTAGAGAATGGTGTAGCATGTACGGGCATTTCGTGCATGCCTCACTGTTGGTACTTGGATATTCATGCTACTCTGCTGAGAGTAACAGTCAGTCATCATGCCGCACCAACAATGAGAGTTCTGCTGAGAACATCACAAGAAATACAAGGCATTTATGCATTAACTGATAACGCTGAGATTCACAGAATATTTGGGGATTGTTGCTACATTCTCCATTCTAGGTGAATCAATAAAGCGAAGAAGTATTCATCACTTATCAAATAGCCTTATCATCTGCAGAACGGCTGTACAAAATATTGGTTTTACAACTTTAGCCCTGAACTAAAATCCATCATCAACAACTAGGCAGCCTAATATTTTGTTTCTTTTTTTTTTGTTTTTGTTAACAACAGATTTTAGTTATATATGGTTTCATAATCTTAAATTTCGAAAGCAAAAAGTCTAATTAATTGTATAAGAAAAAGTATGGTTGATACCTACATATTCGATTCAACTACCAGTTAATCAGATTTCCTAAAATTAATTAACCATATTTCATATTCCATTTAGCCTGGTCCTAAAGGTTATTCAAACGAAAATAATACAGTAAGAAAGTAGAAAACCATGCAAATCCCAATTAACACCGTTAATTTTATCTTATACTTTATATAAATGATATAATGGTCCCTGATACATATATTTATTAGACAAAACACCTCATATGGAAAAGATCTCCTTTGTTTCCCCCCACCATTTTTTTCCCCAAAGTGGAGCTTGTCCCGCTTACCCCTCAGGACCGGCCCTGGCACCTGGTAAGACGATTTTGTGAAAAAGAATGCTTTGAGTAAGAAATTCAAATTTCAAACATAAAATTCTGAGTGCAAGTGAATTAAATATATTTATTCTTCAAAATAATTGTTCAAGGATGCAAGATGATTGTCTAAGGGTATAGAAATACGTTTTCTAACATGATCGTGCTGAAGCTGTTTTACGATTCCATGTCTAAAATGATGAGCTGAGAACAATTAGTAAAGGATCAAGACCTGGTTCATATTTCATTCTCTTCGTATGAATGTTCTCTATGACATATCAAAAATTCAAGCTAATCGGATGAGCGAGCTAAGATCTGTGGACCAAACATTGGATATCGTCACAGCTGAAAAGTTTCTGAAATTCTCTTGGAACTTTTTTGTTTCGACGATTTGATGGTACATATGATATCTATACCTTGGTATCTATTACTATTAAGGCGGAATTCAGAATAATAATAGACGAAAAACTTAGAACACAGAACACAAAGTAGTAATTCGAAGAAAAATATCTTCTATAGATTATGAACAAGAAAATGATTATAATTCTCTCTTTGTTACACTCACAATCTCTCTAAACAGTGGACCGACCTTAAACTTTTTGCTAAGCTTGCATACGTATTTTTCCAAGATTTCTCTAGGTTTTTTGTGTCTAGTATATGTCCTTAGCTATTAGCCAAAGCCTCTACTTATAGCCTTCATCGTACTCAGCCGACCAAGGACTTCTATTTGGAATCTATTTCCTAAACTAAGAGTATTGCTGAAAAAGAGGGGGTCTAACAACCACAACCAATATTTCAAATTAGCAATCTGTATGGGAAAACTCCAATATACTTTCTAGAGAATCAACTAGACAGTCAGACTCAATCAATAGAAAATATATCAAAGAGTTTATATCTCTCTCACTTGATTTGATCTTTACTCAAGCAAACAGAAATCTGCGAGTCTTTATCAAATACAAGGAGATAACTTGGATGGTACCAAAGACCAATATCCAAGTGTCAGTCAATTTAAATCAACAACCAAAAGGTCGGAAATTCTAATTGATTGAACAACGCATAACCTGTATTATTTTAATTATATAACAAAATATAATGCGGAAAAGAAATAACACAGACACCAGAATTTTGTTAACGAGGAAACCGCAAATGAAGAAAAACCCCGGGACCTAGTCTAGATTAAACATACACTGTATTAAGCCGTTACAGACACTAGGCTACTCCAAGCTAACTTCGGTCTGGACTGTAGTTGAACCCCAATCAATCTCACACTGATCCATGGTACAATTATGCTCCTACGTCTCTGATCCCAGCAGGATACTACGTACTTGATTCCCTTAGCTGATCTCACCCACAACCAAGAGTTTCTACGACCCAAAGTCGAAGATTTTAATAAAAAAATCTGTATCACACAGAAAAGTCTACAGTAATAGATAAATCCGTCTCCCACGAATATACCTACGAGTTTTGTTCCCTCTTTTGATAAATCAAGGTGAACATGAACCAATTGATAAAACCGGACTTATATTCCCGAAGAAAAGCTCAGATTTATCAATCACCTCATAATAGTCTTAATCGACGCAGCGAAAAAAGATATTGTGGAATCACAAACGATGAGCCGAAGTGTTTGTGACTATTTTTATATCTTGCTGTTGATGGTGAATTTTCATTTAAGGGTAAAATTGTAAAACCTAAAAATTATACGCTAACATCTTGAATAAGATAAGACCATTAATAAGTGATGGATACTCCTTCACTTTATTAATTCACCTAGAATGGATCATGTGGCAACAATCCCATTCTGTGAATAAAATACACGAAATTCATCCAGGTTGGAGCATGTAGCAACAATCCCATATACCCTTGTTTGTGGGAGAAAACTACTTCTGCAGGTTTAGGTAATTTTGGGTGTGTGTGGATGAGAAGTGAATTTAAACCTTCAACAAATGTGCTGCACGATGAGCACTTTTGATTCGAGAGATAATCTGTACAATTTTGGCCTAAACCGAAGACACGGCCGTTCCATATTTGTTTCGGTCACAGGTGAAGGATGTGAGGTTGATCTTAGGGAGGGAAGCGAAGAAGGTGTTGAGAGTATGAAGGTGAAGGCTATTTGATGACTTGTTAACAGAAGGTTGAGCAGGCTATAAAATGTTGCAGGCAGGCTTTGGGTGTTGAATACGATGGTATTAACACTTGGTTTTCTGTGTTATGTTGGAAATAGGGAGGAGAACCTATTTATACAAGTCGATAAGCCTTCATCACGTCTCTCGTGGGAAAGTGGAGGAAGTGGAGTGATGGAGGAAGTGGAGTTGTGTGTTAGTGTCACACGGTTGCTTGCCCACTTCTCCTATCATCGCTAACCGCCCATGTTTTCCTGACACGATCTTGTGATGGCGCGTTGCACGCTTCACGCTGTAAACCGCCAGACCAATACCCTAGTTTGTATCCCCCAGTTGTGACGTGATTAATGTCTCGAGTGTGTGGATCGTGGGACCCACAGAAAATAGTGCAGGGTGAATCGTGAACTTGGTATAACATCGCATGCAGCCATATTCAGGTGACCGTTTGGAGGCTGTATAGACAGGCCATGCCTTGGTCGGTCATATTGTGAAGAAGAGTGACGGATGGTGATCATGGTGATACCTTGTTTGCTGGTTGATTCGCACCCTAAGTCATTCTTCCAAGCTTGCAAAGTTGGACGGACGAGATGGCTCGTAGCCTTGATTGCGATCATTGGATGGGAGGCGCGCATGCTGCCTCTTTCAACCCAAACGTTTGCATTCTAAGGGAGTTTCTATGGAGGAACTGATTGGCCCTGCATGGAGGTGGTACAATGGTGTTCACACCCATGCCTGCTTGACTTGCAAAGATTTGATCTAAGCCACCCACTTTAGGTGGCAAAGACGAGTGGTCGAGATTAGAATTTATGGAGGGGCCGTGACATTCCACCTTTGGGCACGCGTACCAAGGAACTTGATCACTGCCGGTCTTGGACGATCATCTAGGCGTGAAGTCGGGCCCACGGTGGTCATGCTAGCATGATCGGTTCTTTCTAAGTCTCCATCTTTTCCTTCCATCCAAGCCTGCGAAGATGGACGCTCGAGATATTTCTGCGACATATGCGCCGCAAACCCTAATTAGGATTTTGGACCGGCCACTTTGGGCGATCGGTTTTGGGTTGCGTGCACCTCCTTTGGGGAGATCGACCATGTATGCAACATCTTGGGCCGACAGTGAGCATGTACATTCTTGCTCTATGACCCTGGGCGCAATCTAAGACATCCAACTATGCCTGCGAAGTCGGATGGTCGTGATCGTTTTGGATCTTCTCAGACTGGATAAGGCGTTAACCTAGCCTTGTTTGGGCAATCGTTTCTTACACCACAGCTTGCCTATGAGGGAGTCGGTCATGTAGGTAGAAAGTGGGTCCGCCAATGGTGTATCATCACTTCACTACTTGTTTTAGGGTATAATCTAAGTCGTCCAACTATGCCTGCGAAGTTGGACGTTCACGATTAAAAGAAACCCTAGCCATGCGTCATGCTCACTTTGAGCGCACGTTTTGGAAGGACCAATTGTAGTTGGTCTTGAATGTTCGGTCATGCATGAAGGTGGGTCCGAGGTGATCATGGTAGCATGCTCAGGACCCCCTGAATCTATATCTACACCCTCCATATATGCCTGCGAAGTTGGACGGATGAGATCTATTTTTGGGTTTGTTTTCAGCAGGTGAGACTAACATGGGTAGTCTTGCATGCGTTCAACGGGGCTAATATAACCCGCCATCAGGTAGCCTACGGGTGTTTTCATGTCGAACACAAGGCTTTAATTAAAGCAGTAATGCTGCAAACCTACAGAATATCGGGATGGTTGCTATATGTTCCGCTCTGGGTAGGTTATAATTCTCAGGGATGGTTGCACATGCTCCAATGAATTATCATGGCGAGAAATATTCATCACCTGAAGGCTTTATCATTTGCAGGGCGTCAGCTTACAAAAATTGGTTTTTTACAATTTTAGCCTTTAAATAGAAATCCACCATCAACATTAAGTCCCCTTCCTAGCATGTAATGATTACACTATTGCAGGGTAGGCATAAGATGGTGACTAATAAAGATAAAACTTTTGAGATAAAGTTTGATGTTACCAGGAGAGACGATTCGTCCTGTCCTTGGTATACCTGCCTCTGTAGAGAGCCCGCTTTAGTGGGACCCGATGCGAGCATTCTTGCTTTGAACGTGGGCAGCTATGCATGTAACCCTAGATGAATGTACACCCCACCATGTATATGCTTCAACCAACGTCACTCTGTTGCGCCTGCTTGATAGGCATGTGGGGGCATGTGCCTGTTTGATCGAACATGGGCTTGTTGTGCCTGCTTCGGTTGATCGTCTCGTTGCGTGGGGGGAGGTATGTCATG
This sequence comes from Papaver bracteatum, assembly GCA_023529315.1. Taxonomy (NCBI): domain Eukaryota; kingdom Viridiplantae; phylum Streptophyta; class Magnoliopsida; order Ranunculales; family Papaveraceae; genus Papaver; species Papaver bracteatum. The sequence goes on along the minus strand of JAJJWX010003254.1, from coordinate 416,357 downwards.
TGTGTTTAAATGCCTTGGAACCGGTTGAGTTGATCCTTCCAATGGTAAAGCTCGGATGGGGAAGTACAGCTTGGTGGGTCGATCCACCTTTGTTTTCCTCTTTCTGTGTGCCTAGCATTCGATAAACATTGTTGATCACAATCCCGACTCAACAGCCTCAGAAAGCGGCAAAGGTGGACTTCTTTTCTCCTGGGGATCTTGTTGGATCGTGAAGCATATAAAGAAGTTTTCCTGTATTCTTCTCATTAGGCGATCGTCTTCTTCAACATCTCAGGTATTGCTCCATACGTTTATTTCTTAATTGATCGGAGATAGTTGTGATTAGAATATTTTTTATGTGCCGCCGCAACTTATCTTCCCCTCTTTTTTGCAGTATATCATGAAAGGTGTTGGTGATGATCACTCTGCAGCTTCTTCAGAAAAAAGTTTTGAAGTTGATAAACCAGAAGCTAACGCGCATGAAGAAGTGATGGATAAAATTAATTTGCCACTTCGTGAAGTCAGCCATGCCGTACAGGGAATGTCTGTCTTGCATTTAACCATTGTCATGGGGCGGATCCGTGCTCTTTCATTTGCAATCGATATGAAGGAGAAACAAAGACATGAAGAAGCGTTGCGAGCGAAGTGGAAACGCGAGGCGTCACAAGCACCAGTAAGCTCGAGAGCTGAAAGGTTTGCGGCTCGGTTGAAGAGACGGAGGGTTGAACACGAACGTCCTGCGGGTGATGGGAAGTGTGATTACCCAATACGTGGTGGTGTGATAATACTTGACCCTGAGACTGAACGTCCAAAAGTGATCGGCACGATTTCCAAGGTTATAATGGATTCTGTAGAAGGTGCAGAAGATACGCATGTTGAAGATGTTGAGGAGGTAGCTGCTGTGCCCGAAGAAGAAGTTGAGGCGGTAGCTGCTGTGCCCGAAGAAGAAGTTGAGGCGTCTCTAGAGAAAGTGGTACAAGATGTGGATCCCAACAGTGATGAAGACGCAACCGGCAATTGATTTTCCCTGTTATTCTTCTTTGTATATTTTTTTTTATACTCAGTGGCGGCTTAGTTTGAAGTTTTCTTCTTTGCTTGCTTATCTTGAACAAAGTTTTATTCAATGTTGCTTTCGAAACATGCATATTTTTTCTGCTTGTGCCCCCTGATGTGAGTCTGGCTCTATTGAAGTAGATCATGTAGGATACCTTCCTCCTCCCCTTTTTACATGTTTTACTCCTCCCATATTACCAGGCTGGTATAAATATTTGGTATGAGGATTTAGGGTTTTTCTTTCTGGGTAATGGTGGTTTGGAGGTGACTCATAGCTTTGTGTGATTTTATGAGAAATTATAAAAGGAATGAAATCTTGATTACTTGAAGAAATATTGAAACCCTAATAAGTATGAAGGCAAGCGGTGCCATCATTTTGAAGGAATTACAAATATTGTGAAAAGGAAAATTTTTGGAGGAATCCCCCCGGGGGGATTAGAGAGGTGATGTTGTGTCTTCAAGTGAGGTAGGGCTTGAGCCATCGTGAGTGAACAACTACACCTTCGAGTTTGTCTGCATTGATGATCTTGCAAAGAATCCCCAAGATAACATCTTCCACTAAGAATACTTCCTCTTCCTTTGCAGGCATATCAGGCTGGGCAGTTATTTTTACTGCCATGTTTCCAACTTGGAACATGGTTACCTTTGCTACCATATCTCCGATTTGAAACGGATTTGGACTTGGTATAACAACTTGTTTCTGACTCGTTTCGTTCTTGACTACTTCCAAACTTTTGGTGAAGCGATTAAAGGGTCCAGCACTCCATTCACATCTCTTGGTGGTGGCCCGCCTGTCAGGTGAAACAGTCCCCTGCGGTCCAACAGGACAATCATCCACTAATTGCAAAGAGGGTTGTTCAATGAGACTTACTTGGGATCGGAATCTCTTGACGTAGGATGAAGGGTTTTCACCAGGGAGTTGCGTTATGCTTGTGAGTTGTTGGTATGGAGGAAACAAGAAGTCTTCGTTTCTCCAAGGTTTGTTGGAAATCATCAGAGCTGGCTTGTTGGAGATTCTTCCAGGTACTGAGATTGGTAAGGAATGCGCCTTGTGTACCCACGGGCGCCCCAGAATCATGTTGTAGTCCGGATGTTCCTTAATTATATGGAATATGTCTTGTGTTGGAGTGTTACCGATCTTTACATCAATGTCAATGTATCCTTAGACATCCACAAACTCTCCTGCTGGGATCTTGATCACAGTCGGACCACGGGTAGCCTCCTGCTTTGAGATTTTCGCAGCTTGCAAGGTCTTGATAATAATGATGTTAAATTCAGAAGTTGTATCGATTAATATGCTATCGAACTTGACATCTTTCAAATGGGCGACGGTTAAAAGTCCCCAGTTTCCTTTGTTGGTGCTAGCTTCCAAGGAGGCTTGAGATGCTGGAACGACTTCTTTTTCTGGGTACAAGCGCCTGCCTGACACAATACGGTTGAGGGCCATGAATATATCTTGACGTTGTACCTTGGAAAGGTACAAGATTTCACACAGGTGTTCCATCATGGATTGTGCAGTATTGCGCACAGAGTCTCCAGAGATCATGCAACTTCGGACAGGAAGAGGGTCTATGTGAACTCCTTCATTCCCCAATTGAAGCTCTCCTACTTCTATCTTTTCCCTGAAGATTTCTTTCAACTTGTTGTAATCCTTAGTTGGGTGGTGGACAAACCTATGATAACGGCAGTACTTAGGGTTTGCCATGTCTTTCTCGGTTGGTGGACGTCTGATAGGAGGTAGCTTGATAGCATCATCCTGAATCCATGCCTCCAAGAGTTCCATTACTTCATTTATTGGAAACGGGAATCCTGTGTCTTCGGTGCTCTGCGCAGGATCTTTGACTGTTCCCTTTTGAGGCGAAGCTTTATGCATTTGAGCCGCACGCTTGGGTAGTTGTTCTGCCGCCGCTGGAGATTTTCTCTTTCCGCCTTCACTTACTACACTGACAGAAGGGCCAGTATTATACTGTTTATTGATGAGGCGCTTGTTTCCCCGATTATCTCGTGAATCGTCGCTCCGAACGATCCTGGTTCTTTCTAATAATGCTGGGGCGGTAGTGGCCGAACATTTTGCTGCTTCATGGAGCTATGAGAACGTCTGGAACCCCAAGTTTTCCAGCAGGGCGCGATATATGGGTATCATTCCGTTGATGCATAATTCCACCAGCTGTCGTTCTGTGACATTTGGTTCATGGCAGTCCAACGCTTGTGTTCTGAACCTTTTGACAAAATCATTTAGATGTTCGTTGTTCTGTTGGGAGATTCTCCCCAGGACTAAGAAAGTAACTTGCTCAGATACAAAGAAGCACTTCTTGTAAAACGCGTTGACCATCTCACTCCAATTGGATATGCTGTCGAGTGTGATGTTGTTGTACCACGTATAGGCTCTCCCCGTAAGTGATTTGGAGAATTCCTTCAGGCGGAGAACGTGATTGTATTCGTGTTCTCCTAAGGATTCTAAAAATCGAGAGACGTGTTCACGAGCATTATCGGTACCATCGTAAAGGGTGAATTGAGGGGAGGTGTATCCCCTGGGAAGAGGAATCCGCTGCACGTCTTGTGGATATGGAGGCTGGTGTCGATGCGCGTCCGTCGGATTTTCTTTGCCACGATTTTGGAGGAGTCTCTCCAGATCTTCACGTGTAATAAAGTTAGACGATTGGCTCCTTTCCCTGAGACGCTCCTGGTCCCTTTCTCTTGCGTGGTCAGCAGCATAAGACTCTTCGTTCAGGTAGGCTTGCGTAACTGAGGCACCTGCTCCAGGTGTGATGAATGTATTTCTTGTTGGCCCTTGGGGCTGTCTCGACTCTTGTGGTAATCGATCGGTTAATGTTTTAAGGAAAGTGAGTACCTCCTTCTGAGTGGTTGCCATGTCTACCTGAGATTTAGCGAGGGTTTCTTGTCTCTCCATCAAGTCCACCATGGTGATAGGAGGTTGTCCTCCTTTGGGTCCTCCAGATCCTCGTCCTGAAGGGGGAGTAGCAGTCGTTCTGGTGAAGGACGGAGGTGTCATGCTTGAGGAAATGCCTGGATTTGCAGCCGCTATAACTATTGTAATGGGAGGTGTCACACCTACTGGAATGTCCGCTCTTTCTCCACTGGTATTGATGGTAGAGGACGCGATTCCACGAGACACATTGGTTGCACTAGAGGGTTGCACTGTAACACCAGTAATTGGGATATCAGCGCCACCAGAAGTGTTGTCGGCGCTAACTCCATCATTGGATGCTGATCCAGACCTAAGATCCACCATTCTTGAAATCAGAGAAATTGAATTGGTATTGAAGAAATCGACTTCACAACCGAGAGATTATCCTCCCACTGTGGTCGCCAATTATTTGTGGGAGAAAACTACTTCTGCAGGTTTAGGTAATTTTGGGTGTGTGTGGATGAGAAGTGAATTTAAACCTTCAACAAATGTGCTGCACGATGAGCACTTTTGATTCGAGAGATAATCTGTACAATTCTGGCCTAAACCGAAGACACGGCCGTTCCATATTTGTTTCGGTCACAGGTGAAGGATGTGAGGTTGATCTTAGGGAGGGAAGCGAAGAAGGTGTTGAGAGTATGAAGGTGAAGGCTATTTGATGACTTGTTAACAGAAGGTTGAGCAGGCTAGCAAATGTTGCATGCAGGCTCTGGGTGTTGAATACGATGGTATTAACACTTGGTTTTCTATGTTCTGTTGGAAATAGGGAGGAGAACCTATTTATACAAGTCGATAAGCCTTCATCACGTCTCTCGTGGGAAAGTGGAGGAAGTGGAGTGATGGAGTAAGTGGAGTTGTGTGTTAGTGTCACACGGTTGCTTTCCCACTTCTCCTATCATCGCTGACCGCCCATGATTCCCTGACACGATCTTGTGATGGCGCGTTGCACGCTTCACGCTGTAAACCGCCAGACCAATACCCCAGTTTTTATCCCCCAGTTGTGACGTGATTAATGTCTCGAGTGTGTGGATCGTGGGACCCACAGAAAATAGTGCAGGGTGAATCGTGAACTTGGTATAACATCGCATGCAACCATCTTCAGGTGACCGTTTGGAGGCTCTATAGACAGGCCATGCCTTGGTCGGTCACCCTGTGAAGAAGAGTGATGGATGGTGATCATGGTGATACCTTGTTTGCTGGTTGATTCGCACCCTAAGTCATTCGTCCAAGCTTGCAAAGTTGGACGGACGAGATGGATCGTAGCCTTGCTTGCGATCGTTGGATGGGAGGCGCGCATGCTGCCTCTTTCAACCCAAATGTTTGCATGCTAAGGGAGTTTCTATGGAGGAACCGATTGGCCCTACACGGAGGTGGTACAATGGTGTTCACGCCCATGCTTGCTTGACTTGCAAAGATTTGATCTAAGCCACCCACTTTAGGTTGAAAAGACGAGTGGTCGAGATTAGAACTTATGGAGGGGCCGTGACATTCCATCTTTGGGCACGTGTACCAAGGAACTTGATCACTGCCGGTCTTGGCCGATCATCTAGGTGTGAATTCGGGCCCACGGAGGTCATGCTAGCATGCTCGGTTCTTTCTAAGTCTCCATCTTTGCCTTCCATCCAAGACTGCGAAAATGGACGCTCGAGATGTTTCTGCGACATATGCGCCGCAAACCCTAATTAGGATTTTGGACCGGCCACTTTGGGCGATCGGTTTTGGGTTGCGTGCACCTCCTTTGGGGAGACCGACCATGTATGCAACATCTTGGGCCGACAGTGAGCAAGTAAATGCTTGCTCTATGACCCTGGGCGCAATCTAAGCCATCCAACTATGCCTGCGAAGTCGGATGGTCGTGATCGTTTTGGATCTTCTCAGCCTGCATAAGGCGTTAACCTAGCCTTGTTTGGGCAATCGTTTCTTTCACCAAAGCTTGCCTATGAGGGAGTCGGTCATGTAGGTAGAAAGTGGGTCCGGCAATGGTGTATCATCACTTCACTACTTGTTTTAGGGTATAATCTAAGCCGTCCAACTATGCATGCGAAGTTGGACGTTCACGATTAAAAGAAACCCTAGCCGTGCGTCATGCTCACTTTGAGCGCACGTTTTGGAAGGACCAACTGTAGTTGGTCTTGAACGTTCGGTCATGCATGAAGGTGGGTCCGAGGTGATCATGGTAGCATGCTCAGGACCCCCTGAATCTATATCTACACCCTCCATCTATGCCTGCGAAGTTGGACGGATGAGATCTATTTTTGGGTTTCTTTTCAGCAGGTGAGACTAACATGGGTAGTCTTGCATGCGTTCAACGGGGCTAATATAACCCGTTGTCAGGTAGCCTATGAGTGTTTGCATGTCGAACACAAGGCTTTAATTAACGAATTAATGTTGCAAACCTACAGAAAATCGGGATGGTTGCTACATGCTCCACTCTGGGTAGGTTATAATTCTCAGGTATGGTTGCACATGCTCCAATGAATTATCATGGCGAGAAATATTCATCACCTGAAGGCTTTATCCTTTGCAGGGCGCCAGCTTACAAAAATTGGTTTTTTACAATTTTAGCCTTTAAATAGAAATCCACCATCAACAACCCTGTGAATTTATAGCATTATTAATTAATGCGCAACCAGCCTTGTATTTCCTGTACTCATTATCAGTACGGCATGACGATTGAGTGTTCCTCTCAGCAGAGCAACACGAATCTCCAAGCATTATAATGAAACATGTACGAAATACCCGTACATGATGCAACTCTCGGTGTGTTATACTATCCCGATTGAGCGTCCGGACTGACCGTATCAGTCTGGATATGATCAGGACCACCCAACTCCACCAGCATGATTGGATGGCCCAGATTGATTCCATTACCCCCAAGCAGGTATGTGATAGACACATTTTTGTGTCTGAATTATCCTTAGTGTCTTTATTGTTAGTCTCGATGTTTGTACTAATTTTGGTGTTTTTATGTTTGTTTAGGTGTTATTGGAGAATTACACTTGTGCGGAAAAAGTTGCTCAAAAAGTGCTATTTGGACCCCGAGAGAAAAGTACTAAAGGCATCCTTATTTTGGATAAGGGCACCCCAGGCACCCCAGCTGTTAAAGGCACCACTGTTTTGGATCGGGGCACACCACCTTCTTCATTTCAAATTTTGGTTTTGGCGGGAAAACGAACTCTACTTCTGGAAGATTTGTCAATCACATTTCGATTGGGTTAGAGGGAGATTCAATCACTGAAACTTCATGGGTATGACTGTAGAATGTTGGTATGGTCGTTGGTTTCGGTTATATTTGGCTAGACAATCCATGAGTTCAAAACATGGCAGTCCATGCATGGGAAAGATATACATGAGTTTGTATGAGTTTTGAACGTGATTTGTACGTGTACGATGACTCCAGCAACAATAAGGAACGTGTAGAAGCATTCTTGCCATAGGAAACAACATGGAGGAGATAAAAAAGGGAAGATATTCCCGTATCCTGCATGAGAATATCACCGAGTAATTGAGGATTGTTAGCAGTTATGGAGAAAGATTTTTTGGTGTCTATGGCTATATAAAGGGTACTCGCGCACCACAGAAGGGTTACGGAGAGATTGGGAGAGTTTGGGAGACAATAAAGCAATCGAAATCAAGTTGCGAAAAAAATATTCTCTGCTACTGCAAACTGTAGATCGTGAAGAACAGACTCCCGAAAACCGTCGTTTACGCTACAGTGTAAACGACTCAATCTGTGGGTCGTAGAAAAGAAGAGCTTGTATCGTTCATTGTAACATCTCGGTTTGCAACACTTATAACTGTTACAAACCTGATTTTCACCACTTTTTCACTCTTTTCATCATTTGTAAACCATTTTTGAGCAATAATAATGAATTTTGAGTGTGTTTCCAACATGATGAGCGGCTAATTCTCTCACCTAATCAAGGCAATGGATGAAGCTATCTACACATGAATAATGTGTGACTATTTCATTTTCTCTAATATTTAATTACAATTCACGCAATCATTTCTTTTGCAGAGTTTTTAATTGTTTGCATAATTTTCTTCATTAGTTGTGATTCAATTAGATAGGTTATGCTTTGTATTAAGATAATCTATGCTTAGGGGATACAATTAATTTTTGAGAATTTGCCTGATTATTTGTGAATTAAGAATTAAAGGATTTAAAGGCTAATTAGAGTTATGAAATATTCAATATCATTCATTCATGTGTAATAGTGGATTCTAGTGTCTTGGTTATTCCTAATATCTTGAAATCAATTTTAATCTAAGTTTTCTTTACTTTTAAGTTTTATTAAATCTAAAATCCTTTGCCTTCACAAGTCTCAACGAACTCTTTACTACAACATCATTGATAAATACCATCAATTTTTGGCGCCGTCGACACGGAGCTTGTCTTTAGGCTAGAGTTTTTAGATTTTTATTCTTTTTCTTTTTTTTAGGTTTTTATTTGTTTTTATTTTGTTTGTTCTTCTTTACGTTTTTGTTTTTGTCTTTTTACTACAGATTTTGGAATTTGGAGCGAAAGAAAAATTTGCCAAAGCTTTTGGTGAATACTTAAAGATTTGGAATTAAAGACAAAATGAAAGGAGCGAAAGAAGAAGATTTTTTTTTATTATAAAAAGAGAAAAAAAAAAAGAGAGTTCATATTTTTTTTTTAGATTGTATTAGGATTTCTCTATTCTTGTAATTTTCTTTTTCTTTTGCACTTTTTCTTTTGGACTTTGGACTTGGACATTTGGATATTTTTTTTAAAACCCTACGGAAGGGTAGATTAAATATTAAACTGTTTGCAGAGAAGGACGGTGATTACGATATCACCTCGGCCCCTTGGGTTCGTACACGACATAGGAGTCGTGGACCGAGTCGACTACAACGGTTCATCCCTCGTCTGGTACAGGAGATAAGTTTGTTGAAACACTCGCGAATCCCCTGTTAGCGAGTTACTGTATTCCTTCATTTGCATATATGTTGAGGAACTGAAAACAGTTGTTTTAAATTCCTAGTAAAGGGCAAGGACTGGCCATACAAGATAAGGGTTCGGATTTCATCACCGTTCCCTTCTTGCCCGCCTTAGGAAAACGAAACTTAACGCGAACCTAAGCCTTAAAATTTGGAATAGAACGAGACCGATAGGGTAACGATCTTAATAGGAAACTCGTTTGAAAAATATTGGTTACTCTTTTGAGCATTCTTCGAAGTTCATGATTGTTTCTGTGAGTTGAATGCGTGAATGCGCCGCCCTGTAATGCTGTGAGGCCTTGGGTATCAAAGCTCCAGCAGCTTCCCTCGCCTCTATTCAACTTACTTAAACACATATTGATTCCAGAGAGGTTTGCTCAGATTGTAATGAATTCCTTTTTGAAAGAATAGAAGCTGGTCTAGAAACAATCTAAGTGGATCCATCATGCTTTTTGTTTGCTAGAAAATTTTAGGTTTGCTTTGGTGGAGTCAGCTTGATTTGTGTTTTCTTAGAAGCTCCCTTCCTTTTAGGATTTTTCTTTTTTCTTTTTTCTTTTATTTTTCTAGTGTATGCCCGAGGTCATTAGAGAACGGGCTTGGAAAAGAAACACTCTAGGTCGTTTGATTAGTGACAAACCTAGTAGTTCTTCTTGTGAAGGCGGGGAGCTCGAAGACTCTTCTTTTGAGAGCCTCGCTTTTGGAAACTTCAGTTTTGAGAATCTGTCTCTTTGTGAGGAAAGTACCCCTAGTACGTCAGCTGTGCCAGCAATGACTACTTTAAAAGATTACATGTTCCCAACTAGGGCCAACCGAGCTTCGTGTATTAAATTGCCAGCCAATACGGCTAATTTCGAGATAAAACCTAGTATTCTTCAGATGATCCCTATATTCTTAGGAAAAGATGATGAGAACCCTTATTTTCATATTAGGGATTTTGAGGAAATTTGTGGGACAGTTAGAATAAAAGACCTTACTGATGAAGTCTTGAAACTTAAGATGTTTCCCTTTTCCTTGAGAGATAAAGCCAAGACCTGGCTGAACAACCTACCATCTGAATCCATTGAAACATGGAAGGAACTGATTGTAGCTTTCTATATGAAATTCTACCCTAAGCATAAAACTACAGCTGTTAGGCAGAAAATTAGTGCTAGTGTGCAACAAGAGGGAGAGTCTCTTTATAGGTTTTTAGAGAGATTCAATGATCTCCTATCCCAGTGTCCTCACCATGGATTTGATAAGATGAAACTTGTAGAAATTATTTAAAATGGTTTAGACTATTCGACTAAATCCATGGTCGAGTCTATGTGCGCGGGTGAGTTCACTAATAAAACTGCTGATGATGCTTTTACCTTCTTAGGAACTATCGCTAAAAAATCCCAACAGTGGGAGCCTTGTGTTGAACCCCCTAAAAGACTCTTGGTCAATAGAAGTAGCACCAATGTGGTGGATACAAGCTTCGAGTCGGATGCTAAGTTTGCTGCTTTGTCTAAAAGGTTAGAATCTTTGGAAATGGGTCAGTCTAAAAATAGGTCCCTTGTTGAACCTAATAGAACCTCTCAAGTCTCTAGTTGTGGAATAGAGCCCGATCACTCATTTTGGGAAGGTCATGTTAGTGAAGAACATGCCCATGCTATCTATAATAACGCTAGGTTTGAGAACCGTCAGAAGCTTGACCCATACTCAGAGACATACAACCCTGGTTGGAGGAACCATCCTAATTTCTCTTGGTCAAAGGTCCAGAATCAAGGTCAGTCCAGTAATTCTCAGCCTCCCCCATGTTGTGGTTATAATAAGAATTCTTCAGTTCAAGCCCAGTTCCAGAACCCTTCTGAGAATAAAATGACTAGCTTAGAGGAATCCCTAAGTATCTTAAAAAAAGATCCAAGATATGCTATCACAAAGCCAGGAAATGTTGATAAAGAGCCAGGTTAATTTTCAAGAGGAAACCAAGCAGAATTTTAAGAATAATTCCCTGTCTCTTGCTAAATTAGAACTTCAAGTTGGCCAGATAGCTAAGTTTATTAGTGAGAGAGAAGAAGGAAGTTTCCATAGTCATACTGATCCTAACCCTAAAGGAGAGAAACCGTACAATCATGTGAATTCTGTTACAACACTTAGGAGTGGAAAGAAAGTTGACAATAAGGTCGCCATGCCTAAAAGTGAACATGCTGTAGTTCACCCGTCTGAACCAGAAATCGAGGAGACTGATAGAGTCTCTAAAGATACCAATGAGGGTCATGTTGATCCCGGCTTTGTTCCCAGAGCCCCGTTCCCCCAGCTGCTTATTCCAACTAAGAGCGAGTCCAACTTTAAAGATATTTTGGAGGTTTTTAAGCAGGTAATTATCAACCTACCATCGTTGGATGCGATTAAGCAGATTCCCGCTTATGCAAAGTTCCTTAAGGACTTGTGTACACGAAAGCGTAAGCTTAGTGTTCAAAAGAAAGCCTTCATAGCTAGTCATGTGAGTTCTATTATTCAAAATACCACTACCCCTAAGTACAAAGACCCAGGTTCCCCTACCATTGCTTGCACAATAGGTAAATACCGTGTTGAGAAAGCGTTGCTTGACTTAGGAGACAGTGTGAACTTATTGACATACCATGTGTACCTTAATCTAGGACTTGGTGAGATGAAACCTACCCAGATGACTCTTCAGTTAGCTGATAGGTCCGTTAAAATTCCTCGTGGTGTGATCGAGGATGTTCTTATAGAGGTCAACAAGTTTATTTATCCAGTGGATTTTGTTATCCTAGATACCCAACCTATCCCTGACCCAGAGAACCAGATACCGGTAATTTTAGGTCGCCCGTTTTTAGCTACATCCAATGCGATCATTAACTGTCGAACTGGTATTATGAATTTATCTTTTGGTAATATGACTATTGAGCTGAACGTCTTTCATATTAGTAAGATACCCTCTGAACTAGATGAATCGAGCATAGAAGAGGTGAACATGATAGGAACATTAGTCGAGGAGTCATTACCAAACACTTTTATGGAAGATCCATTAGAGAAATGCCTATCTCACTTTGGGATTGATTTTGATGATGGTGATGTGATTAATGAGGTGAATGCTTTGTTAGATTCAACCCCTTTGATAGACACTAGTAATGGATGGAAACCTAAGTTCGAACCTATACCCGTTTCTGAGTCTACCCTAGTTCCTTCGTTGGAAAAGCCTCCCAAATTGGACCTTAAACCATTACCAGATACCTTGAAGTATGTGTTTTTAGGCCCATATAAAACTTTACCTGTGATTGTAGCATCCGACTTGGATAGTGATCAGGAAAATAGGCTAGTAACCGTCCTTCATAATAATAAGGAAGCTTTAGGGTGGACCATAACAGACATTAAGGGTATAAATCCTACTATTTGTATGCATCAGATCTATTTAGAGGAAGATACCAAACCTTCTAGGGAGATGCAACATCGACTGAACCCTAATATGAAAGAAGTAGTTCGAACCGAGGTTCTTAAGCTGTTAGATGCAGGCATTATCTACCCTATTTCAGACAGTAAGTGGGTCAGCCCCGTTCAGGTTGTTCCTAAGAAATCCAGTATTACTGTAGTCCAGAATGATGACAATGAGTTAATCCCAACTCGAATGACCACGAGTTGGCGTGTCTTTATTGACTATAGAAAATTGAACAAGGTCACTAGGAAGGACCACTTTCCCCTTCCCTTCATCGACCAAATGCTAGAAAGATTAGCTGTCCGTAGCCATTTTTGCTTTTTAGATGGATTTTGCGGCTATAATCAGGTTCCTATTGCCCCATAAGACCAAGAGAAAACCACTTTTACCTGTCCCTTTGGTACCTTTGCGTATAGACGCATGCCTTTCGGGCTATGTAATGCCCCTGCGACCTTTCAGCATTGTATGTTGAGCATATTTTCTGACATGGTAGAACGGTTCTTAGAGGTCTTTATGGATGATTTTTCAGTGTTTGGTTCGTCTTTTGATGAGTGCTTGCATCATTTGTCATTAGTTTTGACTAGGTGTAAGGAAAAGAATTTAGTGCTGAATTGGGAAAAATGTCATTTCATGGTTCGTTCAGGAATAGTTCTAGGGCATATCGTATCTTCGAAGGGTATAGAGGTAGATAGAGCCAAAGTTGACCTTATTAAAACTTTACCGGTCCCAAAAACCGTAAGAGATATTATGTCATTCTTAGGGCATGCTGGCTTTTATCGTCGATTCATTAAGGATTTTAGCTTGATTTCTAGACCTCTTTGCAATTTTCTTGCAAAAGATGCTAAGTTTGTCTTTGATGATGCTTGTTTAGAGGATTTTGAGAAGCTTAAGTCTTTACTCAATACCACCCCCATAGTCCAGGCACCCAACTGGAACCTACCCTTTGAGATCATGTGCGATGCTTCAGATTATGCTATTGGTGTTGTGCTAGGTCAGCAAGAAAACAAATTACTTCATGTGATTTACTATGCTAGAAAAACTCTGAATGATGCCCAGATGAACTATACCACTACCGAGAAGGAACTGTTAGCCATTGTGTTTGCCTTAGACAAATTTAGATCCCATCTCTTAGGTTCTAAGATCGTAATCTATACTGATCATGCTTCTCTGAAATACCTTTTGTCTAAGAAGGATACCAAACCTAGATTGATTATATGGATCCTTTTATTACAAGAATTTTGTCCAGACATTAGAGACAAAAAGGGTGCAGAAAATGTAGTAGCAGACCACTTGTCTAGGCTAATTGTTAGTTCTCCTGATGATTCCCTTCATATAAGGGATAGCTTTCCTGATGAACAATTGTTCTATGTTTCCCAATCACCTTGGTATGCAAATATAGTGAATTATCTTGTTACTGGTCGAATGCCCCAACATTGGGGTATGCAAGATCGTTCTAGGTTTTTAGCCGAGGTCAAGCACTTATTTTGGGATGATCCTTATTTATTTAAGTATTGTCCATACCAGATTATTAGGAGATGTATACCTGAGAGTGACCAGTCCAGTATTATTTCCTTTTGTCATGATCATGCTTGTGGGGGTCACTTTAGTGCTAAGAAGACTGCTGCTAAGATATTGCAGTGTGGATTCTATTGGCCTTCTTTGTTTAAAGGCTCCCACAGTTACTGTATTACTTGTGAACGTTTCCAGAAATTAGGAACCATTTCCCGTAGGAATATGATGCCCTTGAACCCGATTCTAATTGTTGAGGTCTTTGATGTGTGGGGTATTGACTTTATGGGTCCATTTCCTAATTCTTTTGGTAACTTATATATCCTTGTCACCGTAGACTATGTCTCTAAGTGGATTGAGGCGGTTGTGTGTAAAACCAATGACCATAGGGTTGTGATTGAGTTCTTGAAAAATAATATACTTACACGTTTTGGTACACCGCGAGCTATAATTAGTGATGGAGGGTCTCACTTTTGTAATGGACCTTTTAAGCTTTTGATAAAAAAATATGGTATTACACATAAGGTAGCCACCCTGTATCATCCACAGACTAGTGTTCAGGTAGAGGTTTCCAATAGGGAGATAAAACGTATATTAGAGAAAATAGTGAATCCTAATCGGAAAGACTGGTCGTCTAGGCTTACTGATGACTTATGGGCTTACCGCACTGCGTTTAAGACCCCCATTGGAATGTCGCCTTATCGTCTTGTTTATGGCAAGGCATGTCATCTACCTGTTGAGTTAGAACATAGAGCTTATTGGGCTGTTAAACAACTAAATTTTTCACTTGACAAGGCAGGAGCCCATAGGAAACTCCAGCTCAATGAGTTGGACGAGATTCGTATAGATGCTTACGATAGTGCGAAGGAGTATAAGAAAAAAATGAAACTTGTGTATGATAGAAATATTTTACGGAAGTCATTTTCTCCAGGTCAAAAAGTTCTTCTCTATGATACCCGCTTGCATCTTTTCCCTGGGAAGTTACGTTCTTGGTGGACGGATCCTTTTATTGTTCGCACTGTTTTTCCTCATGGAGATGTTGAGATCGAGACACCGGATGGTAGTAGTTCTTCGAAGGTTAACGGTCAGAGATTGAAACCCTTTTTAGACCCCTTTCCTACAGGTGATGTTGAGGAGGTCCCTCTGGAGGACCATGTTTACCCTTGATTGACCATCGAGGCAGTTGTATGTTGTATACTAGTTTTGTTTTTCTCTATCTTCACCCAGGTACTATCTTTCCAACTTCTCCTTGTGTTATTTTACTTTTGGTTTTTCTCTTTCATTAGAAACATTGAGGACAATGTTAGATTTAAGTTTGGGGGTGGGGAAGAACTTTTTAGTTGCACTTTTGAAACTTCTAGCGTCACATGGTATCTGGTTATCTAAGTTTACATACTTTTTCTCACCGAAAATATAGAAATTGGAATGCTAGGGATGACAACCTATTGAGACATTAGATAAAAAGACATTGAGATCCTTGAAATTCAGGAGAGAACTTGTTCCTTTCAGAGGGTAACCGTGATGGACCTAACCATCCATGATGGAAAGGCAAGTAGGTCAGGAAATGCCAGAAAGACAAAGCAACCTCATAATGTAGTCTTATTTACTGGATTACAACTCTCTATCAGTAGAAACTTATCATCATCAACAAACGGAGCGACATCAAAATCTATGAAGAAAGTTGAAGACGTTTAAGGTTTATAAGCAACAATAGAAAATAATAATTCAAAAATCAAAGTTGAAGACTTAGTTACAAGAAGTTATAAGAGCAAATGATATAAGTTGTTGAAGTTCATGATACTAAGACATTACAAGTTGCGAAGATCCAGGTGTTAAGTTCCTTCTGGCCATGTAAATTTTTTATGTTTCAAAAAAAAAAAAAAAAAGTTTAAATTTTAAATTTTAAATTTTAAATTTTAAATTTTAAATTTTAAATTTTAAATTTTAAATTTTAAATTTTGTTCAATAAGGCCTTAGGGAAGTAGAAATTTTTAAGTCAAGCAAGAAATTGAAGAGAAGAGTTAATTGTCAAGGTTCTATGAGGTTCGAGAGTTTATCATCAACAGTTGAAGACCGAAGAAGACGTTGTTTCTAATGAGCACTATGAGAGAGTCGAAGAAAGATACATTTGGTTGCTTTGTTAGTCCGCTTTCAATCTGACACAAGATCTTTCCAAAGACTTGGTTCAACTCATCACACGTAATTAGTCCAGCTGTGTAGCAGATGTCCCTCTTATTTTTATCTCTCTCCTAATCTTATCTTGTTGTAAATCAGCGGACGCATCTTACAATGTTTATCTAGATGTGTAGCGGATATCTCTTTATCTAGCAGTGTTGCAGATGTGTCTCCCCTTTTCTTCAGTCAGCTTTAGGGATGACACCTTTAATTTCTCTGGCATTCTAGTCACTTGGAGATAGGTTGATAATTTATATGTCCTCATATCTCTTTGGATACTTGTGACCAATTAGAAGTACAGGTTTTGTGGGTACACCTCTGGTAAACCCTCCGGAGACGACACTCCGCCACTAGGTCCACCTAGAGGTTTAACGACTTGATGCACGTGCTAAGTGTAGTTATTTTATTAGATTTGCTCGGGACTAGCAAATAATAAGTTTGGGGGTATTTGATAGACACATTTTTGTGTCTGAATTATCCTCAATGTCTCTATTGTTAGTCTCGATGTTTGTACTAATTTTGGTGTTTTTATGTTTGTTTAGGTGTTATTGGAGAATTACACTTGTGCGGAAAAAGTTGCTCAAAAAGTGCTATTTGGACCCCGGGAGAAAAGTACTAAAGGCATCCTCATTTTGGATAAGGGCACCCCAGGCACCACTGCTTTGGATCGGGGCACACCACCTTCTTCATTTCAAATTTTGGTTTTGGTGGGAAAACGAACTCTACTTCTGGCAGATTTGTCGATCACATTTCGATTGGGTTAGAGGGAGATTCAATCACTGAAACTTCATGGGTAGACGTGATATGACTGTAGAATGTTGGTATGGTCGTTGGTTTCGGTTATATTTGGCTAGACAATCCATGAGTTCAAAACATGGCAGTCCGTGCATGGGAGAGATATTCACGAGTTTGTATGAGTTTTGAATGTGATTTGTACGTGTACGATGACTCCAGCAACAATAAGGAACGTGTAGAAGCATGCTTGCCATAGGAAACAACATGGAGGAGATAAAAAAGGGAAGATATTCCCGTATCCTGCATGAGAATATCACCGAGTAATGGAGGATTGTTAGCAGTTATGGAGCAAGATTTTTTGGTGTCTATGGCTATATAAAGGGTACTCGCATACCACGGAAGGGTTACGGAGAGATTGGGAGAGTTTGGGAGACAATAGAGCAATCGAAATCAAGTTGCGAAAAAAATATTCTCTGCTGCTGCAAACTGAAGATCGTGAAGAACAGACTCCCGAAAACCGTTGTTTATGCTACAGTGTAAACGACTCAATCTGTGGGTCGTAGAAAAGGAGAGCTTGTATCGTTCTTTGTAACAGCTCGGTTTGCAACACTTATAACTGTTACAAACCTGATTTTCACCATTTTTTCACTCTTTTCATCATTTGTAAACCATTTTTGAGCAATAATAATGAATTTTGAGCGTGTTTCCAACATGATGAGCGGATAATTCTCTCACGTAATCAAGTCAATGGATGAAGCTATCTACACATGAATAATGGGTGACTATTTCATTTTCTCTAATATTTAATTACAATTCACTCAATCATTGCTTTTGCAGAGTTTTTAATTGTTTGCATAATTTTCTTCATTAGTTGTGATTCAATTAGATAGGTTATGCTTTGTATTAAGATAATCTATGCTTAGGGGATACAATTAATTTTAGAGAATTTGCCTGATTATTCGTGAATTAAGAATTAAAGGATTTAAAGGCTAATTAGAGTTATGAAATATTCAATATCATTCATTCATGTGTAATAGTGGATTCTAGTGTCTTGGTTATTCCTAATATCTTGAAATCAATTTTAATCTAAGTTTTCTTTACTTCTAAGTTTTATTAAATCTAAAATCCTTTGCCTTCACAAGTCTCAACGAACTCTTTACTACAACATCATTTATAAATACCATCAGTATGGAATATCCGCTGCCGAACCAATGCGGGCCCCGCATGGTCGGCCTCCCCAAAAGATTGGCCTAGCTTGCCAAAACGTCCAAACCATAGCAGTATGGACGGAAAACCCTAAATTAGGGTTTGCGGCACATTACATGTGTCGCAAAATAGTTTCAACCATCCATCTTCGCAGGTATAGATGGAAGGTGTAGACGAAGATTCAGAGGGCCCATAGCATGTCAAAACAACCACCGTGGGCCCACCTGCATACCTGACTGATCGATCAATACCAACTATAGTTGGTCATCTCAATTCGAACGCCCAAAAACTGGGTGTGACACACGGTCGTCAATACCCTAACTAGGGTTTGTCTCGCGATCACGAACGTCCATCTTCTCCGAAGCGGATGAAGGGTCCTGGAATAGGCTAAGCAGGTTCGGTAAGTATCAACATGATCACTGCGGGCCCACCTATCTCCACACCCAACCGTCCAAGGCCTAAATTGGCTATATGTCTCGATTCGCATGCCCAAAACAAGTGTGGTCGCACCTCCCAAACTGCAAACTAATCTTGACCACTCGATTTCACCGGAAAAATTGAGTGGCTTAGATCATGTTTCTGTGGGATATCAGGGTATGGACGTGAACTCCAGCCTACCACCTACACGCTGGGTCAATCGGCCAGGACCGACCAAGCCTGGTCGTCATGGAACGCGCGTATGAAGATGGCATGAGGAGCGGATTTTGCTGCACCAGTTTTCTGTCGCAAATTGATCTCAACCACACAACTTCGCCGGACGAATTGAGTGGCCCAGATCATACTTTCGTGAGACAATGAGGTATGGGCGCCTACACCGTCATGTCGTCTACACACATGCACGATCGGCCTAGCCAAAATTGTTTCCCAAGCTTGGATTTGACCAAGCTGAAAAGTAATGCTTGCGCACCTTTTCATAAACCCTAATTCCATCAACGGTCGCAGATGAGTGTCTCAAAGATCATTTCGTCCATCCAATTTCACCGGCTTGGCTGTACAGCCCTGGTCAGGAGTTAATTGGTCAGTGCGGAGTCATGGTGATCACCATCCGTCACTCTATCACACCATGTGGTCGGTCAAGGGAGGGTTTGCATGCACAACTTCCAAACCATCGCATGAAATAGGCTGGGTATGAGGTTTTGAGATGCTCAAACATCGATGATTCATACATGCTAAATATACTCGATGTGGTACCTCTATAGTATACATAAAATACTTCACAAGTATCGACTTCTTGAATAACGCAGTTATTCAATCTAGCACTACATGCTATTTTCTGTGGGTCCCACGATCCACACGTTCAAGACATCAATCATGTCACAAACTGGGGGATACATACTGGGGTATTGGTCTGGCGGTTTACAGCGTGCAACGCACAATGCGCCATAACAAGAACATGTCAGGAAGTCATGGACGGTTAGTGATGATGGGAGAAGTGGGAAAGCCTGGTCGTGTGACACCAACACACTACTCAACTACTTCATCACTCCACTTTCTCCACTTCCCACGAGATACGAAGGTTAGGCTAAAAGACTTGTATAAATAGGTTCTCCGCCCTATTTTTTAAACAAGAAGAGAGAACAGAGGCAAGTGTTGAAACAATCATATTCAAATACCGGAACTGATATCTTACATCCTGCAAGCCAGTTCAGTTTTCTGATACAAGTCATTCATAGCCAACACCTTCACAATCTCAACACCTTCTTCGCTTCCCTCCCTAATATTAACCCCATCTCCTATACTTTGTTACCGAAACAAGTCTGGAACGGCCATTTCTTGGTTTAGGCCGGACTTGCACAGATTGATCTCTCGAATCTACAAGAACTCACCGCGCAGTGCATTTGTTTAAGGTTCAGATTCATTCCTCATCCACACACCCCAAATTACCAAAATCGGCAGGAATAGTTTTCACCTATAAACACTTGCCTATCGGAGATAGAAATCTCAAGCCAATTATTACAATTGTACTCGTATGATAGAAACAGCAAGATCATATCACACAACTACAAGAAAAGTATTATCGGTCTGGCTTCACAATCCCAGTGAAGTCTTTAAGTCGTTAACCTGGTTTTAAAATAAGAAAACCAAAGGTTAAAGGAGAATCGACTCTAGCTTAGCACAACTAGTATCACACAGAATGTGTGGGGATTAGATTTCCCAGTTGCTAGAGTTTTCCCTTATATAGTCTCTCAAATCAATGTTAGCTTACTAACAAAGCATTCAATATTCACCGTTAGATGAAAACCTGATTAGATTCAAGCTAATATTTATCAACCATTAGATCGAAAACATAGCTTGTTATACACACTCGTAATGCACGTTTCTAGGCTTGTGTAGCCATACCCAAACTTTTACATTAGTTGGTTTAACAATAGTTAACCAAAAGGTTAGCCATATGATAACTTTTATATCAACCATATTCTTCTTCAACATAATTAATCCAAATGACTCAAATGAACTAGTTAGAGAGTTGTTCAATTGCTTAGATCTTTATGTACTACACTAGACATAATTGAAACAAAAACAATATGATTCACTCGAATCGATTCATGAACTGTAAAGCCACGGTTTGCAATAGCATTCCTTAGTTTATTAAGATAAGTTCACAAACATTATTTTTAGACATAACCTACTCAAGATCACGGACTGGGTTCGCGGACTTAAGTTCCCGTATGGAGTTCACAAACTCCAGCAAAAATTCTCGGTCGAGAACTTCCGCCAGTTCGCGGACTGAAGCTCACGTACTTCTCCGGTTTCACTTGATCAACAAAGTTTGCAAACTTTGGTTTAAGCAATAAGTACTTATACGTATATGTGTTTCCACAACAATGCTTATATCCTCCAATGGTTATATTGTCTAAAATCTCATTTCAATCATTGAAACATTCTCAGAGGGCGTTATATAGTTGTTATTCACAAACTATTTTTCGTCTGAGCAATTTTTAAAGTGATTGAAACATGACATGACTTTCGTAAATTAGGTAAATATGAACTTGGCTAAAGCGAAAGATTTACCAACACATATTTCGAGAAATAGATAAGCGAGATATACTCAGCTCAAAATACCACATGTGTATAATCTTAGTCTATATAGTAATACGACTTTTATCTCAAGATAGGAGATAGAGTATATAGCCTTTTGAGTAATAGATAAGTTCAAGCCTCTACATACCTTTTAGTCGATGAAGATCTACTGGTTCCTTGAGTAGTCCTTCGTCTTGTATGATGATCGCCATGGAGTTCTTGATCTCAACTACACTTTCTATCCTAGTCCGAGACCTTAGCTTTAGTAGACTAGAAATCAAGACTTTTTAGTTTTGTTCACTAACATTGACAAACATGCTTGAGATAGAAACGCATGCGAGTTCGACCGAGCAGTTCTCTAACAATCTCCCCCTTTGTCAATTTTAGTGGCAAAACTATTAATACATATGGAATACAAAAAATATATAAATAAACTTTGTAGCTCCTATTCCACATGTCGTTTAATCTTCAACATTACTCGAAATCTTCGTCACTTCCAAGTACTCCAATGATCCCAAAGGTTGTAAGTTTAGTATCATCGTTGTTGAAAATCCATAGCTATAACAACGAGAAAACAAGAGTTCTCAATCATTATTATACAGTGTCATAGTATTATTACTCAGCGTCAAAGTCTAATTGCATCACAACTTTAACAATAATACTATGGTGATACTTCACTCCCCCTTAGTCAATACTCCATCTCACATGGAAACCACTCCCCCTTACATAATGATCCTAAAACCATATGTATTTGTAGTATGAACTACATATTAATTCTCCCCCTTTTTGTCAATAAAATTGGCAAAGGTACAAGAACGGGATCCTAATAAAACTTCCGTAAGAGACGGTTCATGACCAAAGGTAAATGTATATAATCTTGTTTAGATGCAATCATAAAGCCGAAGCTAAATGCATTCATCAAGGAGTTTATAAAGATACAAGATAAACCCTATAATATTCCACAACCGCACTCCCCATAAAGGTTTGGCAATTAAGCACAAGTTCAAAAAGAACTCTACCCCATAAAATGTCATTCCCAAGGGAACAACAAGAGCGACCTTAATTTCAAAAAAAAAGAAGGATTTCCTTGGACTCAACAAATCACATACAAGTATGAATTTGGAATCCAAAAAGAATATTCAATAAAATTAACCGTAAGAGAACCTAAGATTAATTTAACCAAATTTTCTCAACACAAGTAAACTTATGGAGACTTAATAAATCAATTAGATTAATCAAGAGAACCCACAATTAATTTAATCGAAGTACACAACTAAACTAATCACAAAAGTAATCAATTTATTTGGCCATGCTCAACACAATGTACCTTACGGAACAACAACTAAGCTAATCATAAAATAATCAACTTTGGTTATTCTCGTGCTCAACATAAGATACTTTATGGAACTGTAGATGGGGGAAAACGATTTGCTGGTTTTTACGGAATTGAGGACGACCGTGCGGAGGAAATTCCTTGAACCGAGCAAAGTATTTAACCTCACAGAGATGCACCGCTATGAAGGGGGTGCTTTAAGTTCGAGAGACCAATCAGTAGTACTCCGGACTAAACCAAGACAATGGACGTTCCATAGTAAATTCGGTCACAAGAGAGGATGGGTTGATCTGTAGGAGGGAAGCTGAGAAATGTGTGAGATCAATGGTGATCTGAGATTATAGGTGTGTTATGATTTCAGCATGAAATGCTCTAAATGATTGAATCTTGCCTGATTGAGAGTAATTTATGTGAGTTCATGTAGACAAAGTGCGTCTGTATGAACTTTGGTAAGAAATTGCTCGTTCAGACGATTGTGTTCGAATGTTTGATAACTCTTCGAATGTTGTTCTTTCAATCAGGATTCAAAGACATTATATAATGCCGGAGTTGAAAACACCATGATCCCATGAAGTGTGACAGTTGATGGAGTGAAGGAGTGGAGAGATGGAAATAATGCTTGAAACCAGTTGCGCTCATCGTGCAGAGACTTGGTTGATTTTCCACCCACTACTTCGCTAACTCCCTCAAATGATTGCACGAATTGCTCACATTTCATCGTGTGTTTGAACACACGTGTTGTAGACCGCCAAACCAAAACACAAGTTGATATCCCCCCAAGTGACACGATTGATGTCTCGTGGTTAATTAAGTCAGTTGCTGATTTCATGACTTCGTGGGACCATGAGTCCACGTATTTGCTGAGTTAAACATGATTTTGTAGAATGTTCCGCAACTCATGAATCGAACATGTCTGCTGAGACAGTGATAGGATCCTCACGTTGAGGAGAGCAAGTGTTGCTCGATAATTTAATATTGGTAGTTCAATTTGAGTAAATATTGCTCATCTGAGCAAGTGTTGCTCGTTTGATGAATTATTGGTAGCGTGACCAAAATAAAATATTAATTAAAGCGGTGGTGGTTGAACCGAGCATAATTAATAATAATATTGATCATGAGATCAGTGTGAGATTATTAGTGTTTGAATCTGGAATCATGATCCTTGGATTCAGAAACCCTAATTTGATCAATTGATGACCAATTGATGGTTTATTTGAAATTAACCATAGAATGAAGGAGAACTGGCTTCATGGGACCGTGGATTGACCATGAAACTCTCATATGCTCACGGGAGCAAAATCCAAGACCTCTTTGAAGAGATGGTGAGTTGTTGAAAGGATGATTAAATGCTGGTTTAATCATTTACTGAATTACTTCTGGGTTCAGCATTAGGTGATAGAACCTAATTAATTATTAAAATATGAGGGACCGACCAAGGGGTTGTGAAACCAGCCCCGGGTGGTCACAGGATCAAATGATGATCGCTCCGTCAAATTCCAAAATTGTTTGGAGAGTTTTTGGACCTAATACGTGCAATTGTGCAAATTAGGTCACATTGTGAGAAACACGTGGGATTAGCTCATTGCGAGCCACAAAGCCAACCCTGGTCGGTCAAGGTAACATGCTTTTGTCATTGAGACGTCTGTGTCTCTGTTCTGAGAATTTTGATATTTTCTGGTGCTCGTTTGAGCGACCATTTGAGAAAATATGACAAAATTAAGGTTTTCTGATAAAACCGTCAAAACTTCATCGGATGAAGGAAAATAATGAAAAGTGAAGGAATTATGAAGAGGTGAGGGACCGACAAAGGGGTCATGAAACCGGCCATGGGTGGTCAACCCTAATTAGCGTCCTTTGGTAGAATCAACATAGATTTCTCATACGGACTCGGATTTTGCTGGTCCGCCCCTCCATTCCGTACAAAAAAGAATTTGCTATCTCCCTACGCGGGAATATTTAGGTTTTAAGCTCTTTCGGGAGGTGAAAATAGCCAGAGAGTAAAACTTAGGAAAAATCAAAGGGGCCGGTCCCATAACATTTTTCCTAATATGATAAAACGAATGAGTTTTGTTGAAATCAAGGAGTTTCCATGAGACAAGGGAAACATCAAAAATCATAAATAATAAAATAAGGGACGTGTGAGCGTGTGGGACCGGCTTGGAGCATGACTGGCTGACCAAGGCCCGGTCCCGTGCGTTTTCCCTATTTTATGCATTATTTCATGATTTGAAGGAATTTTCATAATTTGAAGGAAATATCATGAAATCATGGAATTTTCATGGGATTATGAAAACATGAAAAGTATGCTAATAAAAGAGTGGGACGTGTGAGCCATCTAGGGTTTGTCCGACCGGCCATGGCTCGTGCACACTGGTTTCCTAATTTTTATTATTTTTCATGGGACGAAGGAAATATCATGAGATTAAGGAGTTTTCATGAAATTAGGGAAATAATAAAAAAATAATGAGGAAATATGAGGTTTGGGGCCGGCTGGGACCAAGGCATGGCCGGTTGGCCAATGGTCACGCCCCCTCATGCTCTCCTTAATTTTATATTATTTCCTCCGCGCGAAGGAGGCACCATGAAGTTGAGGAGTTTCCTCAAAACAAAGGATATTTGTTCAAGCGAAAGGTTTTTCATGAACTCAAGGAAAATAACAAAATATGATAAAAATATGAGACTGGTGTGGGATTAACCACGGCACGGTCGGCCGGTCAGTGGGTCCATGCTCCTAGCGCCTTGGTCAATTTTTATTTATTTGTTATTTTTCGTCTTATTTTGCATAGGCTCGTCGTTTCATCGTATTTTGAAATACTCGCTCGTGCGGTTGTTATTAATGTATCATTGTTGAATACAATTGCACCATTTGAGATAGGGCTTGCTCAGGCGGTAGCCCTGATGCCCGTGCGTCCAATATTTATTACTAATCCATGGACTTCTGCTGGGAACAACCATGGTTTGCGTAATGAAATATCTGCGAAAATATTTGAATATTTTCAGCAATTCTGCGGATGAATCCAAGAATTTAGGTTTGAGACAGAGCTTGATCAGGCGGTAGCCCTAATGCCCGTGCGCCCAATATTTATTACTAATCCATGGAATTCTGCTGGGAAGAACCATGGTTTGCGTAATGAGATATCTGCGAAAATATTTGAATATTTTCAAAAAATTTGCGGATGAATCCAAGAATTTAGGTTTGAGACAGAGCTTGCTCAGGCGGTAGATCTGATGCCCATGTGTCCAATATTTATTACTAATCCATGGACTTCTGCTGGGAAGAACCATGGTTTGCGTAATGAAATATCTGCGAAAATATTTGAATATTTTCAGCAATTCTGCGGATGAATCCAAGAATTTAGGTTTGAGACAGAGCTTGCTCAAAGGTAGCCCGATGCCGTGCGTCAATATTTATTACTAATCCATGGACTTCTTTGGGAAGAACCATGGTTTGCGTAATGAGATATCTGCGAAAATATTTGAATATTTTCAACAATTCTGCGGATGAATCCAAGAATTTAGGTTTGAGACAGAGCTTGCTCAGGCGGTAGCCCTGATGCCATGCGTCCAATATTTATTACTAATCCATGGACTTCTTCTGGGAATAACCATGGTTTGCGTAATGAAATATCTGCGAAAATATTTGAATATTTTCAGCAATTCTGCGGATGAATCCAAGAATTTAAGTTTGAGACAGGGCTTGCTCGGTGGTAGCTCTGATGCCCGTGCGTCCAATATTTATTACTAATCCATGGACTTCTGCTGGGAAGAACCATGGTTTGCGTAATGAGATATCTGCAAAAATATTTGAATATTTTCAGAAATTCTGCGGATGAATCCAAGAATTTAGGATTAATTAATTCATCACTTTATACTAGCAGAGCAAGTTGTTCATCCCCTGATATAAATAATTACTGAAGTGCTCAGTACTCATGAGATATGACGTTGTCCAGCTATGAGACTACATATCTATATGCACTCTGAGAGAAAGTATTCTTCATCAGAGGATTCGATGAGAGACCCGTGTCTCCATATTCACGCCTAATTGCTGAGTCAGAGGTTCATGTAATTATGGGTTTACGATTTTAGCCTTTGTCGAAAATCCACCATCTACATTAAGTCCCCTGCTTAGTGAGGAAAGCCGTTTTCCTCAGTCAACATTGAATGGTGATTTTCCGGTCATAACAATATAAGTAATTGAACTCAGTCGTAAGTCAAGATGTAACCGGATTTAGATCGTACGAGCATACCATAACTTGAATGAAGATTCCAACAGCATGCTAGAGCGTCATTTGATGAGCATAAATTGGTGTTGAACCGCTGATTTGGATGACGGGTCCTTGGTCATTTAGGATTCGCGGGCCGAGCCCTCTCCATCACCTTCACGCCAGCATCAACAGGAGGAAAAGTTGTCGGACCACCAGCGCCGCCGCCGACAGGTATGCGTCCGAACTTTTATTTTTTTAATTTTCATGAGTTCTATGGGTTGTTCACATATTTATCATGATAAAATCATATACCCGTGTATATATAATTGTGGGTTTCGTCGAAAACCTTCGTTTTTGAAAACGTATGCTCGTTTGATCGTTAGTTTTTGAAAACTAATAATAATCCCTGATTTAGAAGAGATTTTTCTTCATATATGAATATGTAGGTTCAATGATGAAACTATGTTGATGAGCTTTCACGTGAGCCAAAGTCTTATCATAAAAGTGAATTTTTCACAAAACCGTAATAAAATCTTCGTTTAAAAGAATAGCGATGATGCGGAGAAGCGATTTCTCCTCTTCATGTATATATGAACTTGTGTCCAGTGATAAAATTTTGTGTATGAGCTTTCATGTAAAACTTTATCATGTAATGCGTGAGTTTTCACAAAATTAAAATAAACCTTCGTTTCAAATACGTATGACGGCACGAAGGAAAAGAGTTTTCTTGTAAAAACATGGTCGGTTCATGGAAAAGTTTTTTTTCTTCTTTGAAACCGTGGAGTATCCACGATTTATTTTTGTGAGCCTGGATCACGTTGAAAAATATTCATTTATTTACGTGAGTAAATATATATTGTTTCTCTAAAATCAAAACTTGAGTCTTGTGTGATGTTGCTTAGAGATAAAATTATTTATGAGGAAATAATGCTTTGGTTTCCATAAAACAAACAATTTTGGAGTGTTAACTCTAGCATTACCCTCACTACTGTTAGTGGAAGCATAAAAGGTGAGAGTTAAGAGTTACCATTTTGGTAGACGCTGATGTGAGCATTCTAATTGCATGATTCATTGTTCTGTCGAAGCCTGCGCTTTGTATGAACGATGTGCTGAAGTATCCACTTTGCGGGGATGACTGACTCCCATGATGATACATCCAAAGATGGTGTTTCCAGAGAAAATGTCTCTATGGATGAAAGTTTTAAGAAGTGGTACTTATGGAACCTCCGAGTGATGATGACAGATTCTTCATGTTTCATTGGCTTTACCATAGAATAGTTGTGAAGTGAGATCCTGGATCAATGTAGACTCCAAGGAAATAGAAGAAAGTCTACAGGAGCGGAGAACCCATAAGTGAGGACTACATGATGCTAGCGAATGACGTGTAGTCCCCAGCCGTTTCTTTGACGAGTTGTTAGCGCTCCTTGTGTCATGACTTTGCCCATACAATTAGGATCATGAGACTAAGGTTTGTTACTTCTTCTAGACTTTTTATCCATCGATTGATGTCTTCAAATTGTTCCCGGACAAGCATTCATGAATCCAACACTGATGAAAAAGTCGATGTAAATACCTTTTCGTGCAGGTGATCTTGGCATCTCCTTGAATGAAGTAATAATAATTGTTGATTATGAACCCAAGAAGAAATCATTGTAGATAAGCATCATGTTGATGAAGCATGCTCTTCTTTGGGATATGGGAATATGGAGAATTCCCGAAATCCCGAACCGAATGTAGATAGCGGCATTGCTAATGGAGATTCCGGTATTTTCGAGCCTTCAAATGATTTAAAGACTCCCCCAGTAAGTATATCTCCTTTGAATCATTTTAATCCTATGTAATCTTCGCATTAGGTGACAAACGACGAAGTTGGGAATCATGGATCCAATAATGATGATTTGGACATTCCAGGAGTTGTTGGTGACAAGACTTCCATAGATGCGCCTCAGGATGATGAAGTGCTGGTCGCTGATACCGTGGAGGTGGTGGAAACTCCAATTGTGCCTCATACGGTGGAACCCGTACCCGAAATAGCAGAAGTTACTTCCCCTGAAGTTGTTTCTATGATCATTGACACTGCTCCGATGGCGAGAACCAGATGATAGTGTATAAGTATCCTACTGCAGGGATTTCCTTTGATCCTCAATTTAGTGAGTTACTCCCATATCACCAGCTTGTTGGAGGTTTTAGTGTTCTCATCGGATATTTTTCTATATACAAGGAACTGTGGGAAATGTATGGACACTTTATTGTTACTCAGGATCCAGCAGGGCGTAGTTATTTCTTGACGAAAAAAATAGAGGTCATCTTGCGTGTTATAGATGATATCCGGATTGCAGCCAGAGATGTTGTTTCCCAAGATTTACTCTTTGATTGGGAGTACAACTTGAATAATGCTGAAGAACTTGGCTTCAATCTGAAGTGGCTCCGTGAAAGACTTGATGAAGGACTTAGCGAAAATACCTGGTGGACATTGATCGACTGTAGAGGTTATAAATCCCGTCCATGAATTCTTGCATGTAGTATGTTCTGGAAGCTATAGGAACCTCACACGGCGTCGAAATTCGATGCTTCACTCCCAAACTTTTGAAGCTAAGAGACTGAGTTATTAAATTATAGAAGAATCACTCAATCTGGAGTTGTAGAAGTCCACCAACGAAGCATGCACATTTGCAATTTGTAATCCCATATAAATATTTTAGGTTTCGTAGACCTGACGGTAAAGGCCATATCTTTCAGCTTGTATGTCCGATTAATGCGCCCTTTTGGTATGTTGTTGAAGAGACACATACGAACATCTTTTGTTGAGGAAGTATTGTCCCATTCCTCACCCATTGGCACGTTTTTTGCAAACCCATGACCCGAAGTGTGTTGTATCCCATCTGTAGAGGTGACGAGAACATCTTATAGAAGACTTTGGATTATTCCCACCAGTCGTGCAAGCTTTGGGAAGACTTCATGTGAGCATGTTATCAGGTCTACACATCTTGATATGAATCATTGGCTCTTAGAGAAGTCCTCTTCATGTGTAACACTTCAGAGAATGATTAGTTGATGAAGCCCTGAGGATGTTGCTCCTGAGACCGTTGTTGGTGTTGAGACCATGAATGATCACGCTCCAGAGATATTTGTCGATGTTGAGATCATGGATGGTGTTCCATTAGAGATTATTGTTGATGTTGATACCACAGTTGAAGTTGCTCCAAAGACCGAAAAGGATATAACCATGATTATAGACATAGTCTTGATCCTTCTTCCAGTGAGCCTTTTATATTCACAAACTAGTTGATGAGTTGAGTGTCCATGAGATGAAGGTGTACTGAGAGTCCAATCTTAATGCTCTTGGAAGTATTACTTTTCCACAAACTGGCTTTGTCAGTGAGTCGTCATTGTTGCGGTAGATAGCATCAACAATTTTCGTACTGGATGTGATTGGTAAAGAGAAAAAGTTCCACAATCATGCTGGAGCTTGTGATGTATATAAATCCCGTTGATGAAGTTCCACAAAATTGCCTTAGGCTGCCCAGTGTGCGTTGAAGGAGTTACTGACATCCATGTATGAATGATGTTGCATCTGCTTTAGAAGTCTTATCATTGGATAATGAAGACTTATCGATTGTGGTTTAGTAACACTTCAATCGTGGTGGTGTTGAATCGGCGTCGAGCTATCTGTGTTAAAGCCAGCTGGGACGCTATTGTCGCAGGTGTACTCTTTGATTGGGAGTACAATTTGAAGGTTATTTGGCTTCTTGAGCGTTGAAGCGTCACCTCTTTTGAGAATTTCTTAGGTTTGATCGTCTCGACCCCTATCTTCTGTTGATTCAGCATCCCTTTTCGTTGAGGTAGTATGTGCAGACATCAGAGCTTTCTGATTTTATGAAAACTCCTACAAGGCTATGAAGAAATGCCCAAATTTTTTTCCGCAATTCTTGGACATCATATCAGTAATGAATGTTTCAATGCTCAATTCGGAGAAATGTCATACTAATCCGGTGAAGCTACCATTCATAACATCTTGCAGAGTTGCTAGAAGAATTGAGTCCCCATGCTAGGATATCATGTGAGGAAATAAATGACATAGATATGAAATGAATGAGACTTGCCTGAGTGTGGAACCTCTTGACGAATATCTATGCATCTTTTTGCAGGTTCTTGCTTCAACCTCGTTGAAGTTTGAAATTCCTCAAAGTACTCTGGTGATGGAATGTCCGCAAAACCTTCTGGATCACAACTTTCTTCGTTATATAGATGTGTAACCAAAGATGCTTTGTAAGTATCCATCTTTTCAGTGTGGACCTACGCTCGTCTGAAGGACATGTCATATCCTGGATCTTCCTGATTATGCGAAACTTGGTTTCTGTCCAAGTTGGACTTATGTGATGTAGCCATGAGTATTTCCGAGCGCTCCTTCGAGGTCTCTGATTGAGATGGAGAATGAGTATCTTCTTGCCGAGCGATGCATGTAGATCTGATGGTTTTCACTGGAATGTTGTTGATGGTGGTGTCAGCATCGATCAACGTTCTTCCAAATTCGTTCCTTCTAAGATTGACTGTGGTAAGAATTTCCCATTCGTACATCTCTTGATCTGTGGCTGGAGGCTCAAGATCTATTTTCGGTATGGACTTCTTGACACGATGTGGTTCAGTACTGTGAACATGTCTCCCCTTTGTGCCTTCGTAATTCACGTTCGTCTTGAACTGCTTCTTTGATAGGTTGTTCGAAGAGTGTAAAGGTTCTGAATGGGAGAGGATTCTTGTGTACTCCTTCAGTCCCCAGTTGAAGCTATTGTGGATTAACCTTCTCTTTGAAAATGTGTTTCAAAACTGCGCAGTTGCTTTGTGGGATGATTGACGAACCTGTGGAAGCGGCAGTAACGAGGACTTTCCATGTATTCTTCAGTTGGTTCTTTCTGTACATATGACAACTTGATTTCACCATCTTGGATCCAGACATCCAGGAGTTCGATCACCTCTTCAATGTAAAAGGAAAGTCATGTACTTCTTGATCAAGAACTCTTGTGCGTTGGTTAGAGGCTTATGCATCTTGATTATTCTTGCTTTGTGCTTTTGAAGGAGCTGAGGTATGCTTGCGCTATGTATGTTGGCTTCCCATTTTCTCCCTTCTGCAACAGTATTTGTGGAAGGATGGAAGTTATACTGCTTGTTGATCAGATGCCTGCTTCCTCAAGTATCTCGCGATTCTTCAGTCTTTGTAGATTTTGTTCTTTCCAACAGAGCATGCGCAGTGGTTGCTGATCTCTTCGCGGCTTCGTGGAGCTCTGAGAAAGCCTGGAACCGAAGGTTCTCCAGAAAATCTCTATAGGCCGGGAGCATGCCTTTGATGCATAAGTCCACCAGTTGTTGCTCCGTGACGTTTGGATCATGGTAGTCCAAGGCTTGGACTCTGAACCTCTTCACATAATCGTTGGGGTTCTCACCTGTCTTCTGAGATATTCTCCCAAGATCAGAGAGAGTGACTTGCTCTGACACGAAGAAGTATTTCCTGTAGAATGCATTGATCATTCCTCCCCAATTGCTGATGGTCCCTGGTGCGATGTTGTTGTACTAGGTGTATGCTCTTCCTTTCAAAGACTTTGAGAATTCTTTGAGACGAACAACATGATTGTGTTCATGTTCTCCCAAGGCTTCGAGGAAGCGGGAGACGTGCTATCGAGTATTGCTAGTTCCATCATATAGGGTGAACTTTGGAGAGATATAACCTTTAGGAAGTGGAGTTCTTTGTGTAGCGGTAGGATAGGGAGGTTGGTGACGATGGACATGCGGTGTCTTGTATTTCCCATGATTCTCCAAAAGGCGCTCCAAGTCTTCCCGAGTGATGAAACTTGATGATTCTTTTGACGAATTTCCCGTGGCTTTATCGGTTTCGTCATCATTCACTGTGTGAATCGAAGTTACCTCAGGATCAGCAGTGTCTGAGGACTTATCCTTTTCTTTCCCTTTGTATGGGATTTTCTTTGACATCTTGTCAGTAAGAGTCTTCAAGTGATCAAATAGCTTTTGTTGCACTGCATCCATGTTCGTATGATTCTTTGCAAAAGTTTATTGCGCTTTGATGAGGTCAGCGAGGGCAGGTGGCGGATTTCCTCTGACTTCTTCGGGATGTCGGCCGAACAAAGGATGACCTTACGCGTTGGCGTGAGGAGGAGTGATGTCACCACCATCAGTGTTAGTGGCTGGAATAGTTTCAAGGATATATTCATTGTTGCTAGTGCTAGCGATATTTGCGTTAGGATTTGTGACCGATCCTGACCTAAGACCAACCATCTTGTAAAAATGATAGATTGAAACCGAGAGAATGATCTCCCCTGTGGTCGCCAATCTGTAGATGGGGAAAAACGATTTGCTGGTTTTTGCGGAATTGAGGACGACCGTGCGGAGGAAATTCCTTGAACCGAGCGAAGTATTTAACCTCACACAGATGCACCGCTATGAAGGGGGTGCTTTAAGTTCGAGAGACCAATCTGTAGTACTCCGGACTAAACCAAGACAATGGCCGTTCCATAGTAAATTCGGTCACAAGAGAGGATGGGTTGATCTGTAGGAGGGAAGCTGAGAAATGTGTGAGATCAATGGTGATCTGAGATTATAGGTGTGTTATGATTTCAGCGTGAAATGCTCTAAATGATTGAATCTTGCCTGATTGAGAGTAATTTCTGTGAGTTCGTGTAGACAAAGTGCGTCTGTATGAACTTTGGTAAGAAATTGCTCGTTCAGACGATTGTGTTCGAATGTTTGATAACTCTTTGAATGTTGTTCTTTCAATCAGGATTCAGAGACATTATATAATGCCGAAGTTGAAAACACCATGATCCCATGAAGTGTGACAGTTGATGGAGTGAAGGAGTGGAGAGATGGAAATAATGCTTGAAACCAGTTGCGCTCATCGTGCAGAGACTTGGTTGATTTTCCACCCACTACTTCGCTAACTCCCTCAACTGATTGCACGACTTGCTCACATTTCATCGTGTGTTTGAACACACGTGCCGTAGACCGCCAAACCAAAACCCTAGTTGATATCCCCCCAAGTGACACGATTGATGTCTCGTGGTTAATTAAGTCAGTTGCTGATTTCATGACTTCGTGGGACCATGAGTCCACGTAATTGCTGAGTTAAACATGATTTTGTAGAATGTTATGCAACTCATGAATCGAACATGTCTGCTGAGACAGTGATAGGATCCTCACGTTGAGGAGAGCAAGTGTTGCTCGCTAATTTAATATTAGTAGTTCAATTTGAGTAAATATTGCTCATCTGAGCAAGTGTTGCTCGTTTGATGAATTATTGGTAGCGTGACCAAAATAAAATATTAATTAAAGTGGTGGTGGTTGAACAGAGCATAATTAATAAGAATATTGATCATGAGATCAGTGTGAGATTATTAGTGTTTGAATCTGGAATCATGATCCTTGGATTCAGAAACCCTAATTTGATCAATTGATGACCAATTGATGGTTTATTTGAAATTAACCATAGAATGAAGGAGAACCGGCTTCATGGGACCTTGGATTGACCATGAAATTCTCATATGCTCACGGGAGAAAAATCCAAGACCTCTTTGAAGAGATGGTGAGTTGTTGAAAGGATGATTAAATGCTGGTTTAAACATTTACTGAATTACTGCTGGGTTCAGCATTAGGTGATAGAACCTAATTAATTATTAAAATATGAGGGACCGACCAAGGGGTTGTGAAACCAGCCTCGGGTGGTCACGGGATCAAATGATGATCGCTCCGTCAAATTCCAAAATTGTTTGGAGAGTTTTTGGACCTAATACGTGCAATTGTGCAAATTAGGTCACATTGTGAGAAACACGTGGGATTAGCTCATTGCGATCCACAAAGCCAACCCTGGTCGGTCAAGGTAACATGCTTTCGTCGTTGAGACGTCCGTGTCTCTGTTCTGAGAATTTTGATATTTTCTGGTGCTCGTTTGGGCGACCATTTGAGAAAATATGACAAAATTAAGGTTTTCTGATAAAACCGTCAAAACTTCATCGGATGAAGGAAAATAATGAAAAGTGAAGGAATTATGAAGAAGTGAGGGACCGACCAAGGGGTCATGAAACCGGCCCTGGGTGGTCACGGGATCAAATGTTGATCGTTTGAGCACTCCCAGATTGGTTGAAACCCTAATTAGAGTCCTTTGGTAGAATCAACATAGATTTCTCATACGGACTCGGATTTTGCTGGTCCACCCCTCCATTCCGTACGGAAAATAATTTCCTATCTCCCCATGCGGGAATATTTAGGTTTTAAGCTCTTTCGGGAGGTGAAAACAGCCAGAGAGTAAAACTTAGGAAAAATCAAAGGGGCAGGTCCCATAACATTTTTCCTAATATGATAAAACGAATGAGTTTTGTTGAAATCAAGGAGTTTCCATGAGACGAGGGAAACATCAAAAATCATAAATAATAAAATAAGGGACGTGTGAGCATGTGGGACCGGCTTGGAGCATGACTGACTGACCAAGGCCCGGTCCCCGTGCGTTTTCCCTATTTTATGCATTATTTCATGATTTGAAGGAATTTTCATAATTTGAAGGAAATATCATGAAATCATGGAATTTTCATGGGATTATGAAAACATGAAAAATATGCTAATAAAAGAGTGGGACATGTGAGCCATCTAGGGTTTGTCCGACCGGCCATGGCTCGTGCACACGGGTTTCCTAATTTTTATTATTTTTCATGGGACGAAGGAAATATCATGATATTAAGGAGTTTTCATGAAATTAGGGCAATAATAATAAAATAATGAGGAAATATGAGGTTTGGGGCCGGCTGGGACCAAGGCATGGCCGGTTGGCCAATGGTCACGCCCCCCTCATGCTCTCCTTAATTATATATTATTTCCTCCGCGCGAAGGAGGCACCATGAAGTTGAGGAGTTTCCTCAAAACAAAGGATATTTGTTCAAGCGAAAGGCTTTTCATGAACTCAAGGAAAATAACAAAATATGATAAAAATATGAGACTGGTGTGGGATTAACCACGGCACGGTCGGCCGGTCAGTGGGACCATGCTCCCAGCGCCTTGGTCAATTTTTATTTATTTGATATTTTTCGTCTTATTTTGCATAGGCTCGTCGTTTCATCGTATTTTGAAATACTCGCTCGTGCGGTGGTTATTAATGTATCATTGTTGAATACAATTGCACCATTTGAGACAGGGCTTTCTCAGGCGGTAGCCCTAATGCCCGTGCGTCCAATATTTATTACTAATCCATGGACTTCTGCTGGGAACAACCATGGTTTGCGTAATGAAATATCTGCGAAAATATTTGAATATTTTCAGCAATTCTGCGGATGAATCCAAGAATTTAGGTTTGAGACAGAGCTTGCTCAGGAGGTATCCCTGATGCCCGTGTGTCCAATATTTATTACTAATCCATGGACTTCTTCTGGGAAGAACCATGGTTTGCGTAATGAGATATCTGCGAAAATATTTGAATATTTTCAGCAATTCTGCGGATGAATCCAAGAATTTAGGTTTGAGACAGAGCTTGCTCAGGCGGTAGCCCTGATGCCCGTGCGTCCAATATTTATTACTAATCCATGGACTTCTGCTGGGAATAACCATGGTTTGCGTAATGAAATATCTGCGAAAATATTTGAATATTTTCAGAAATTCTGCGGATGAATCCAAGAATTTAAGTTTGAGACAGGGCTTGCTCAGGTGGTAGCTCTGATGCCCGTGCGTCCAATATTTATTACTAATCCATGGACTTATGCTGGGAAGAACCATGGTTTGCGTAATAAGATATCTGCAAAAATATTTGAATATTTTCAGAAATTCTGCGGATGAATCCAAGAATTTAGGATTAATTAATTCATCACTTTATACTAGCAGAGCAAGTTGTTCGGGAGTTGTTCATCCCCTGATATAAATAATTACTGAAGTGCTCAGTACTCATGAGATATGTCGTTGTCCAGCTGTGAGACTACATATATATGCACTCTGAGAGAAAGTATTCTCCATCAGAGGATTCGATGAGAGACCCGTGTCTCCATATTCATGCCTAATTGCTGAGTCAGAGGTTCATGTAATTATGGGTTTACGATTTTAGCCTTTGTCGAAAATCCACCATCTACAAGAACAACATATTATTTTCACAAAAATTATGGATCTAAGACCGACCTTATATTGTGGAATAATCAAGGATTCATTCTATTTCCCATCACCATTTGCACAATGACATACAATAAACATAATCCTTGAATCACAAAAGATTTTAACCTATCGTACATCAATAGTTGACAATATAGGCTTAACTTTTGTGTTTGTCAAAATTCTATTCATTCTTTTATCAATACTTGCATATCAATTCATGAACGACTTTACTTTTGACAAAGTATGGGACAATCAAGTTCACGGACGTAAACACACATATCCCATAACAATATTGCAATATATAAAACCATAAAGATTAATACTGCAAATATCATCTTCCAAACAAGTTTAGAATTTAAACTAATAAATCTAAAAACAAGAAGATGAAAACATTGGATATAGATATGTGTAATCACAATAATGGCTATTCTAAACACTAGTTATTCTTCTAAACAAAACACGAAAAAAGTAGATGATTTACTAGGCAAAATCAACTCAAACATATCTTCTATAAACCGATCATAAGATAAAGTTCACGTTCGACAGCTTCACGGGTTTCAAGACCTTTGAGCTTGTGATTCATATTATCAACTGCGTCTTCGGAGAATATATCCTTATTTAGAAGTTCTTTAACATGTGACTTCATGAGACCAAGGTCAGCAGTAACCTTTTTCAACTCACTTCTAACCACATTAAGATCCTTCATCGAATCAACAAGTTGCAGTTTAGCTTTCTCAAAGTATTTAAGAAAGTCATGAACCACTTCAGCAGAAACCATATCCTCATTCTCAACATCTTGATGTGAGTAGCCATAGTAGCATGAGGCATTAGGTGCACCATCTTCTACAAGAGTTCTTTTCTTCCTTCCTTTTAATTCAAAACCAAAACCTTTCTCAAGAAATCCCTTAGAAAAAACATCATGGAGAGATAAAGAAGAGGACATCCTTGATAATCCAGAAGATAACCTAGAGTATACGTACGTGACTTATGTAACTCAATAGGTCAGCTATTAAAAGGTTTTTAGGAAGGAAGGATTTTAGGGTTTTCCAAGATGTAAACTCGAGATGGTAACCCATGTACACATCCCAACACAGTATACCCCACAAGGAAAAACACAAGACAATTTAGATAGGGAAACAATAAAAGACATTGCAAATACTTTTAGGCAATATTTTCTGTTGGCACTAGTTGAGCTATAAAAGATAAGATAATAGCTCAACTAGACAAAACGCAAATTGCCAAAGTACACCTGATTTTTACACATCTTGCCCAACAGGAATATTTGTGAGTAAGTTCCTAACCCTTGTGATTAATTAGGACAAGTATGAGCTCTGAGCTCATTCAAGGAACTGTGTTTATGATCAAGTCTCTTTTTCCTCCTGAATTTTGAGAGGGATCCCTTTTGATTTGAAAAATTATCATAAAACTTATTGTCATCAAAATATGAGACATAGTTTGAGTTCTTACCAGAAGAGTCTTGACTTGAGGTGGATGACAACCTGTTGACAATTTCTTTGTACCCTTGAATTATCTTTATTAGGTTATTTTCTCATATCATCATTTTTCCTTCTTTCTCCTGGAATTTCTTTCAAATCAAGGGACATGTTATTTTTAGAAACAACAGCTTGGTCTTTCCATAGACGATTCTTATTAAGACTTCTGTTCTGCTTTCAAACATTTGAGGAACTCATTGAACTGACCTTCCTGGTAACATACACATGGTACGTATGGAAACCAATAGGTTTTGACATACGAATATCAGTTACACCTTTGATGATTAAGTCTAATGTAGGACCAGAATATCGCCACAACGATATTCTCGCGATGGAAACGACACTTCTGCGAGGAACCCAAACATTTCTACAAGTATTAACAACACTTTGACGAGAACGTCGCAAGATTCTTCAACAACATTTGGCGAGTGTCACAAAAGAGTGATATAACGGTTAACGATTAAAGATATATGAAGAATAAGTCTACTTCACGATGGTTATAAATTTGGCGATGGTGAAGACTAAAGTTATGGTGATGAGATCGTAGAGTAGATCCGAATTAAAGGGAAATCATAGCTGTCTTCCACTATGTATTTCCCTATATAAAGGGTTCGACTAAATCCAGAAAAGGATGATGTACTTTTGAGAGCTGAGAGAATTTTGAGGAGAGAGAAACTCCAGAAAGAAAGTTGTATTTCTGAGTTTTGATATTTCTTGTAAATCTTCCTGAAAGTGAATTAATAAAAGTATTGTTGATTCATCCACAATTATGATTTAGTTTTCATAGATTCTTAACAAGGGTGTAGTGTGGGAAATCCTGCAACTATATTTTGGCGCCCGAAACAGGGAGAATCAAGCTAAGAAATCTATAATTACAACTTGAAAATTTGAAGAAATTGTTAGAATTGAAGAAATGGTTAGAAGAAGAAGAAACACATCAGAACCACCAACAACTATGAGGAGGAGTAAAATACTTGCAGGTGAAGGAGCAGGTGAATTAGAAGAATCTTTAAGAATAAGATCAGGAAGAAATAGAACAAGAAATGTGATAGGTGTGATAAACACCTAATTTTATATCTAGTATTTATGCTTTCTTTACGAGTTTTAGTGTGAATTATGTATCTTATGCTTACTTTTGAGTGTATTAGGTGCTTTGGAGTCGTTTGGAGCAAAAGAAGGAGAAATTAGCCATTAGGAGCTACAAAATGCTAAAAGGAGCAAACAAGTAAAGTGTTATTGATGAAGAAGGGCCAAAGACCAATTTTAACTCATTTCACTCAAGGAATTCTTATCACCATCTCGAAGAGAATTCAAACGCGAAAAGAACGCAAAAAGAATGAGGTCATTCCGAGTTCGTATGAAGAAGCTATGAGCAAAATGGTGAAACCAATTTGGATTAGGTTTTCTGTTGGGCCTTATTGGGCCTGCGCGAAAAGAGAAAGGAGAGATGCGTTTTGGGCTTGCTATGGACGTGAAAATTAGGGTTTTTGGTGGATTTTGAGGAGGTTAAGTATCCTAATTGGACAAGGATATTATATCTCTTCTACTACTTTGTTCTAGGGTTTAGCAATATGATAGAACTTCTTCTTCTTCTTGTTATGAACTCCTTGAATATGAATACCTAATTTTATTATTGGTTATGGAATAGTTGGATTTCACAAAGCATGATTCTTTGATTCAATATATTAGTTTTGTCTCATATTTATCGTTTGCGATTCTCTGAAAATATAGTTACATGATTTGATTGATTGTTTTGTCAAGTTGCAAATTGGTAGAACGTCTAATCACATCTATTGCTAGTTTAGGGTTTATTATACGTAAAAGTGATATTCCTTGAATACAAGTAGCATAAATATGATTATAGTTTGTAGTGATATATTCTTATGATCATATGTGAATCGTAACCTTTGTTAAATTGAATTAGTGCGCTTTCCACGTTCAATTGCTTTGATTGGCCTGATTTCATAGAACTTAATGCATCTAGGGAATTAAACTTGATTAGTGCTTTTACACGTTAGGTTGTTCTTTTAGATAGAACTCATACTCGCATCTTTTAATGTGTTTGTTGATGACAAAAGGAGATTAACGGGATATTCTTGCGATCAAGATATTCTAGGGCTTTTGATAAAAATTGAGATTAAATATCAATTCTACTTACTGTTTGAAAGCATGTTAGTGAATGAAGATGAATCCTTAACCAATATCTTTTCTATTTGAATTGACTTGATTATTTCTTTATTTGTTTTTATTTTATTTTAGTATATAAAAATCAGAAAAATACCCGGTGTTTTATATAGGAAACCGAAACAACGAGACAACCTAGACCTCTCTGTGGGATCGATCCTTTCTTGCCCTTGCTATATTTATATTTTGAGTTGTGAGGAAGTGTAATTATTTTTGACGCATACGACATCGATCAAATTTTGGCGCCGTTTCCGGGGAGGCAACGGTTGTCACTTGTTTTTGGTTTCTTTTTTTTGTTTTGTTTTTAGTTTTTCTTATTTTCTGGTTTTTAACCTTGGTTTGGGAATCTTATTTAAGGTACCAATTCTATGGAAGGAGCATATTGGAGTAATGGATATGATTTTCAACCTCCTCAACACTATGACAATTTCCCACCATCTATGGAAGGCAATCAAAACCAATTTATTGGCTATGATGCATATCCTAGAGAACCTTATGGTGATTTTCATACATACCAACAACAACCTTGTAGTGGGTATGTAAGTCAAGCACCTAGGTGGGATAATTCTACTTCTAGTTGGCTTTATTCGAGTTATATGCAGATTATGCATGGATTACAAGATATGCAACAAAGGCTAGACCAACTTGACCGTAATAGAGAGAACGTCGCACAAACCAATTTCTGGAATATGCCTTCTTACCCGACTCCGGATCGTAGTTATGATCATTCACCCATTCAAAGGGAAGAGTCATGGGAAAGAGAACATATTGTAGCTAATGGTGGTAAGCGTGTGAACGTTAGGAAACTTGCGCAGAAATTATACAAGTTGGAAGACGATGGATACTCGGAAGAGCTTGTCGATGAAATTAGTAGGACCATCCATATGGAACTTAAACGACGTTGTGATAAAGGTTGGGAAACCCACGACGATTCTGATTTTGGTGAGTCTGAAGATGAAGATGAAGAGGAGTATGTTGAGAATGTGACCGTTATGACCAATATTGTGGAAGACCCAATTAAACTTGTGAATGATTGTAATGATGATGTTTATGTCGAGACTCCGGTTAAGGCAGAAACGGATGAAGAATGGTTGCAAGGTTTGATAGAGGATCATGATATACAAGAGGTGAATAATTCACTTGAGTTTTTCAAGGATGAAGATGATTCCATGCTACAAGAGATTGTGATAGGTTTGTCTAACCCTTTACATATTGTTTCTTCTCCTTTACCTCATATTGGTTTAAATATTTGTGCTTCGAAAACATTGTTGAATGACTTTGTTTCTCGATTTCCTCCATTAGAGAAACTATATTCTCATACTATGCAGGTTTTGGAACAAGAAACCGTGGAAGTTCCCGACTCCTATATTCTTTATGCACTTTCAAGTGTGGACAAGAATAAGTGTGGGGGAAGCTTTTATCGGTTAATAGCTTCGTTTCTATTTTATATTACTAATATTTGTGTGGATCTATTGTTTGCAAAACAGGTACTATGGATGGATCCCCAACTTTTCAGATTATTGGTGTATGGGGAATGAATCTTACAAGAAGCTATGTCGGGACGTCGACTTTAAAACAAGCGCTTAGTGGGAGGCAACCCACCGGTTTTGTATCTCTTATCCTTTTGATTTTGCTTTTATTTTTGTTTCGTTTTTTTATTTTTTATTGTTTTGATATCATATTTGCATCCCCATGTTTAATTTTATTAAGTCCATAATCTATCTTAGAAGAGAATTATGATGAATACCTTTTTCGTCAGAAAATTTCAGACTGCGCGTAGTTTAGTCCAGAGACCATAACTGTCAGAATGTTTATCCGAACACTATGAAATTTTGACACTGTGTAGAAAACACGTAGGTGAACAACTTTTGTGAAATGGAGTTTTTCCAAATTCCTTACCAATTTGCACAGTTTTTGCGTTTTATATTCTGTTACGTCAGAATTCAGAACTTTCGGTTTTACACATTGAGGACAATGTGAAGTCTAAGTGTGGGGGAATTTGATAGGTGTGATAAACACCTAATTTTATATCTAGTATTTATGCTTTCTTTGCGAGTTTTAGTGTGAATTATGTATCTTATGCTTACTTTTGAGTGTATTAGGTGCTTTGGAGTCGTTTGGAGCAAAAGAAGGAGAAATTAGCCATTAGGAGCTACAAAATGCTAAAAGGAGCAAACAAGTAAAGTGTTATTGATGAAGAAGGGCCAAAGACCAATTTTAACTCATTTCACTCAAGGAATTCTTATCACCATCTCGAAGAGAATTCAAACGCGAAAAGAACGCAAAAAGAATGAGGTCATTCCGAGTTCGTATGAAGAAGCTACGAGCAAAATGGTGAAACCAATTTGGATTAGGTTTTCTGTTGGGCCTTATTGGGCCTGCGAGAAAAGAGAAAGGAGAGATGCGTTTTGGGCTTGCTATGGACGTGAAAATTAGGGTTTTTGGTGGATTTTGAGGAGGTTAAGTATCCTAATTGGACAAGGATATTATATCTCTTCTACTACTTTGTTCTAGGGTTTAGCAATATGATAGAACTTCTTCTTCTTCTTGTTATGAACTCCTTGAATATGAATACCTAATTTTATTATTGGTTATGGAATAGTTGGATTTCACAAAGCATGATTCTTTGATTCAATATATTAGTTTTGTCTCATATTTATCGTTTATGATTCTCCGAAAATATAGTTACATGATTTGATTGATTGTTTTGTCAAGTTGCAAATTGGTAGAACGTCTAATCACATCTATTGCTAGTTTAGGGTTTATTATACGTAAAAGTGATATTCCTTGAATACAAGTAGCATAAATATGATTATAGTTTGTAGTGATATATTCTTATGATCATATGTGAATCGTAACCTTTGTTAAATTGAATTAGTGCGCTTTCCACGTTCAATTGCTTTGATTGGCCTGATTTCATAGAACTTAATGCATCTAGGGAA
Source organism: Papaver bracteatum (assembly GCA_023529315.1). NCBI lineage: Eukaryota > Viridiplantae > Streptophyta > Magnoliopsida > Ranunculales > Papaveraceae > Papaver > Papaver bracteatum. The sequence goes on along the minus strand of JAJJWX010003254.1, from coordinate 373,088 downwards.
TTAAACTTGATTAGTGCTTTTACACGTTAGGTTGTTCTTTTAGATAGAACTCATACTCGCATCTTTTAATGTGTTTGTTGATGACAAAAGGAGATTAACGGGATATTCTTGCGATCAAGATATTCTAGGGCTTTTGATAAAAATTGAGATTAAATATCAATTCTACTTACTGTTTTGAAAGCATGTTAGTGAATGAAGATGAATCCTTAACCAATATCTTTTCTATTTGAATTGACTTGATTATTTCTTTATTTGTTTTTATTTTATTTTAGTATATAAAAATCATAAAAATACCCGGTGTTTTATATAGGAAACCGAAACAACGAGACAACCTAGACCTCTCTGTGGGATCGATCCTTTCTTGCCCTTGCTATATTTATATTTTGAGTTGTGAGGAAGTGTAATTATTTTTGATGCATACGACAGCGATCAAAATGAAGCAGAAAGTTCAATTCAACAGCTGGATCAACAAGCACAAACGCAAGATAGGGATGTGGATTATGATAGAGTGAGCGTGCACACTTGGAGGTCGGATTCAATGGAAGAAGCAGAAAATCGACAATTAAGAAATAGAGAAGAAGGAGAAAGAAATCAAACAATGGCTGGAGAATTAGTTCATGTGGGACGTGAAAATGGGACAGTAGATGATCTGAGGCAAAGAACACAGGAAGAAAGGAGATTAGAGGCAGAGGAACGTGCGAATCTAACAAGACAAAATGATGAACTAAGAATGGAGAATTTTAGGTTACAAAGAAGGAGGTCAAGAAGTACTGTAAGATCAAATTCAAGATCATTCAGAGAAGAGCCCAGGCGAAATTCCCCAATGAGAAATGTTAGAGAAGAAGTACAAAATTTAAATGGAGAACAACGTCATAGAGAAGAAGAGATAATTGGCGATCATTATAATCTGCATGACAATAGAAATCAAGAGGGAAGAAATAACCAAATTAAAGAAGAGAATCCAGGGGAAGGTAGGAGGATATTGCATGGGCAAGAGAATCAAATGAATCAAAGAATAATTGAGGAAGAAATTGAAAGATACTATGCTGAACAAGCGCGCCTGGCTTGCGAGAGAGAAAGATTAAGAGCAGAAGTAGAAGAACAAGAATTTCGAGAGGTAGTACGAAAAAATAACCATGAAAATCGAGAAAGAAGACGTACACAAAATCGTTACAATGTTAATAGTCAAGAGGAGTATGATAGGATACAAAGGAGAATAGAGAGACAACGAAGAGAAATGAATAAATTCGAAGAGAAGAAGATAGCCAACTGCGATTTCAAGAGGAAGGTGAAAGAGAAAATTGCAGAGAAAGATGAGATGATGATGAAGAAGACAACACACAAAATCTCGCAAGACAAGAAATACAAGAACGCAGAAGAAGGGAAGCTGCATTAAAAAGGCCAATGGAACAAAACTCAGCTGAGAATGAGAAAATTTTGAGAGAATTAGCAGAAATGCGAGGAATGATAAGCAATAGAAGAGAAGGAGGTAGAATGCAACTTGATTAAGCTATTGAAGAAGCTGCAAGGACTCCATTTACTCAAGAAGTACAGTTAAGAGGAATACCTCCAAAATGCAATTTACCAACATTAACCAGCATTTTTGATGGGACTACTTGTGCTGTTCAACACGTCAAAGCTTATGTTAGATGTATGCTACAGTGGGAGAATCATGATGATGTGTTATGCAAATATTTTGCATCCAAATTAATCAAGCGGCGTTGAAATGGTTTGAGGGATTACCAAAAAACACCATAACTTCTTTTGATCATTTACAAGCTACATTTTTAGGAGCGTATATTAGCAACAATTCATCACGGCCGGGTATTGAAGATGTGTTTGGGTTAAAACAGAGAGTTGGCGAGAGTCTTAAACATTTAACCATAAGATAGAAGACAATGTGCAGTGAGATGGAAGGAAGATTTGACGAGAGATATATTATCTTGTCTTTTATCAATGCAATGTTCGCGACTAATCTGATGTACATTAAAATTTTCAGAGTCAAAAATACAATCACCATGACAGAATTGCGAGAACTACAGGAAGAATATATTGCTTTGGAGGAGAAACAAAATGAGATGGAATCATACCCAATCATGAACACCAGCTCGCTGGCGGCAAGTGGAAGTTTGCTCCCTAAAATGATAAATAATGTAGCGAGCACCTCGCAATCACAACAAGAGAAAGTAAACATTGATAATCAACAAAAATTAGTAGCGATGGGAAGTCGAGATCAGGAATAATATGAAAGGGAGAAGAATTATTATAATCGCGGTGGAAATAATAAGATTCAAATACTTGATCAACCTCAAGAAACTTATGGTGGACAAAGGCAGAATAATTTTAGAGGACAAAGTAATCAGAGGAAAATATGGGAAGAAATTAAGATGCCAGCTCTCAATACCAGCATAGAAAAGATTTGGGAAGCTATCATTTTGATGGAAAATATACCCTCTCCGTGGAACATGGGAAAAGAACCCCATCCAAACAATCGAAGTCAAGAATTCTGTCCTTATCATCATTTTCATGGCCACTCAGTAAACGATTGTAGGAATGTGAAGAGAATAATGTTGAGGATGATTGATCAGGGAAAGTTAAATCATTTTATAGTAGGACATCCACAATCTCAAAGATTACCTAAGCAAAGCACCGAAACTCTCAGTGAATGCTGTAAAAGGAGCAGAAACAATCGTAATAGAAGTTGGAGCCAAAGCAAAGAATTTGTTTTGTAATTCTATTGTACATTCACGCAGAACTATAGAGGATTTCCATGAAAATATTTTAATCAGGGTCTTCGCGAGAGACACAGATTGAAGAGAGATATTGAATATCGCGAGATCCTCGCCATTAGAGGAATGGCAGAAACATACTATATCTTTCACTGCACAAGAAGTACCAAAGCCTGGTGAGAAGCATGATAATCCATTGGTAGTAAGGTTAGAGATAAACCCTAAGAAAGTAGTAGAAGAAGATGAAGAAAATGATACTGAAAATCAAGACTCTTGGGCTATTAATAGAGTTCTGATAGACACAGGGAGCTCAATTGATATATTATTTTATCATACCTATAAGACCATGGGCGGAAAAGACGAAGATTTAATTCCATCAACATACAAAATCTATGGTTTTAATGGCACAACTAACAAACCAAAGGGGGAAATTGAAATGCAAATACCGTTAAAAGGAATATCTTCAAAAATCTTATTTTGTGTTGTGGACATCGAGTCACCTTACAATGCCTTGATAGGACGACCTTAGTTACACGGGATATTGGGTGTAGCATATACTTATCATCAATGTATCAAATTTCCTCATCCTAAAGGTGTTGGATTTATTAAAGGAGATTGGGGAGAAAGCAAGAAATGTTATGAAATCTATATGAAGTTTTGCGAAGAAAGAGCTGAAAATAATAGCAATTTGAAGTGAAAAATTAAACACAACAGAGATATGAAAGGTTAATGGTTGATACAATAGAACAGCGAGAAGATGAAACGATGCGAGACCAAGGAAGTGGCAAATTGGTGGTTGATAGCGAGAGTATATAAAATGAGAAAAGAGAAGAAAAGCGCAACAAGAGGGTTGTGATGAAAGAATAGCGAGAAGATGAGGATGACAAATTAACGATGCAAGTTTCATAAAGGAAAAAAAGGTAGCAAAAATCAGCAAAGATATGACAACAGAGAGCAGTTAGTAGAGAGGTAAAGCAATGACATTTAAGAAATTTGAAGAAAATGAGCTAAGAAAGGTAAGAAATACTGGAATATTGTAAGATAAAACAGTTAAAAAAATTCTTCTTTCTCTATCAAAATTCATGCGAGTGTCATCGCCAGAGTAGCGAATAAAATTTCGCAGAGATTAAAAGAATGAGACGAACCTTTATGGCATGCACCCTAGTTCGCGAATAAAATTTCGTAAGAGGCAAATGTAAGATCTAATAGCGCGTCATATGAGGGGGTATCTCTTGACATGACTCAGCGATAAGGTTATACCGCTGCTGGAACCTGAGTCCTGCAGATGTTGGGGTTAAAGAAAACCTATCCGGGAAAGAGATCTTGGATTACCAACTATATAAGGTTATACCCTGGTTAGGCGACCGAGAATATTTTCCAAGAAGTGCAGAGTATGACCAAGGCGCCGAGGTACACGGTTGATCCAAGGGTTCTCGGAGCGTACTAAACTCTCTTGCCATCCTTGGTAAGTCTTGGATACAATGCACTTGGCCTGAATAAAACCCCACTTAGGGTGCATTCTTGTAACTATAAGCCATATAGGCATAAAGGACAAGAGGCTGCGAACACAACTGGTTGTTGGAAAATCCGGATGGGGGGAGATAATCTTGTATGGCCGATGTGCCCTCCTTGAAGGGGAAACCAGGGGGAAGATAAGGGCGGCACCCTCCATTAGGGAGCTGATAAGTGTCTTAAGACGGCAATGTCATGGGGCTTTATGGTAGCGAGATCATTTAGGCCTGTCATATTTTCGCGTGAAGAAAATTATACAAAGGAAAAAAGCCTAAAGAGAAAATGTTAAGATGAGATCAATGGGTTTTGCATGAAAGTGTAAAGACATCCTGCGATTTCATCGCAAGACAGTAATGTCACGAGGCTTTGTTCTTGCGAGAGAATTTAGACTTGTCATATTATCGCAGAGATATTGAAAAGATACTGATAAGACAAGATCAATGGGTCAATACATGCAAATGTAAAGACGTCCTGCGATTTTGTCGCAGAGAAATGAAAAAGTTGGCCAAATAAAACCTTTAACTAGGAAGGCATAATAAGACCAGCAGATTATTGCGATATTGCTCGCAGTATTTATGAAAATTGGCAAGTACTGAGGCATAATTTAACGCCAGTACTGAGGCATAATACATTTTTACTTCAACTAATATTTAATCTTTATGCAATTTTCTCTTATTGCAGATGAATAATAGAGGCAAGTATGGGAATGCATAGAATGATGGAATTAGTATTCATCTATCATATGATAAAATTGCATTGATAATACCAAGTAACATACTTATATAGATCATTAAAAGATAACAGTTATGTTGATTGTTTTGCAAAAGAGAATTGTTTTCTGACTCATACAGGCAGAAGCAAAAGGAGTTTATATTGGCGAAGAAACTCGCAGTTAATTACAAGAAAGAGGAAATAATTATACAAAGAAGACAAAAGAAAAAGAAAACTAATTAGACTGATCGCCATCTTCATTGTCAGATTTCTTCTCTTCATCATTGTCAGATTTTTCTTCATCGTCAGAGTTTCCCTCTTGTTTATCGTCACCAATACTATCTTTATCGCCAGAATCCTCAGCTTCACTATCAGAGATAGTAGGTCTTGGAATTTCTGCTGGGATTTCTTCTTCTAGACCAGGATATACAGAATGAGGGATATTATGATCATCACAGACCAACTTAATGAATTTATTGCGAGTAATAACAAGAGATCTGTTAAAATTCGCAGTAGTAGCGTTGAGACGGTCCTTTAATATTGAATACTTCTCATCGCGAGCAGTAAGTTTGGTTGCGAGTTGATGTTTTTCATCTTCAAGTTCTTAAAGTCTCTCGCGACAATTCTTCTCAGAAGCTGTGAGAACGTGGCAACGAATTAGAAGCATTATCAGGAAGAATGTTAAAATGAAAAGTTAACAAGAATTGAACAAGTTAACAACCTTATCTTTCAGAAATCATGTCTCTAATTAAAGCAGCTTGTTCAACTTGGAGACTAACATCTACACCTAAGTTGTTTCTGGCATTATCAAGAACTTTTGCAGCCCAAGCAAACTCATCATCGCTATTGATAAGAAGACGAGAGCGAGCTTGTGTTTCCAGCGCAATAAGATCTTCATTCTCGCGAATAAGTCTATCTCTTTCCACTAGAGTGTCAAAAAGAGTTTTATGGAAATCTTCTAGAGCCTTGGTACCATTTTTAATAGCAAGATCTTTCTCGTCAATAAGATCATTATTTCTTTCCCTTAATCTATTTATTTCTTCTTTGGAGTCAAGGTAAAGGCGTTTAAATATGTGGGTTAAGTTTAAATTGGATCTGTGCTCTATTTTCAAAAGGTTACATTTGGATTTAAGTTCCTCAAAGGAGAGATATCTAATCTGATCATCTGAGAAGTTACTTAGAGAACTATTAAGGCGATCAAGAAGAGCATTATCATCTAAAGGTTCGGGAAAAGATTGGAGGAGTATTGCCTCATCAGTAAGACCATAAATATATGCAAAATGGTTGCTTGAATAAGCTATAATGGGGTGAGAAGAACTAAGAAAGAAAGAAAATAGATTATACCATATAATTTTTGATGAGATTTTTCAAGATCAGTGAATTTCTGCTTGTCAGCTGAGGCATCAGTTTCCAATTGCTTATTTTTTCCACGAAGATCAGCAACTTCTGCCTCCAGCTTTTCTTTCTCTTGACGAAGGTTATTAGATTTTGCTTCTTGAATAGCACGTCTAGTGTCCAAATCTGAAGCAACAACAAAATAAGCTCTTCCAACCTGCGAGAGAATTATGTAAATTAAGATTTTGCGAAGAAACAAATACGAAAGTAAAATAAACCAGAAAAAAACATACCAGTATGCCAAGAGAATTCAATAGACTTGGAGTTAGCGATCTTGAAACTCCGCAAAGAGAATCATTATCAACTAAGATAAGAGCATCGCAAATGTTGGCGAGAGATTGAGATATTTTTGTAATAGTTTCGTCTCCATGCTCATTTGGAATACCATGTTCAATATCGCCAAAAATTTTAGATAACTGAGCCATGGAAGACTTAGAAGGAGAAGAATTCACCATGGAAGAAGCACCACTATCAACATTAAAATTATCCTCATCTACACCAACATTTAGGTCATCAGAAATAGGTGGAGGAGTTGAAGAAGAGGAATGTTGAGTTTTTATTTTCTTTGAAGGAGGATCGTCGGATTTATCATCAAGAGGGGAAATAGGCTTTTCTTTAGCAGAGGCATCAGATTTTCCTTTGCGATCAGTGGAAGATTTTCCCTTGGGTTTTGGTTCTAATGGTTCAAGCTCTTCAATTTCCTGCGAGCACGGATAAAGATAAGAAATAGGGGCAACAATATATTGTTAAAATCTATAAAAGAATATTTCTAACTTCATCCGTGAAAGATTTCAGAGCCAAGAAAGTGCAAGGTTTCATGTGGGTTTTGTAGCTGAGTTTCATTCTATCAATCTACGAAAAATCAAAGTAGTTAGCGAAATTATAAAAATATGAAGAAGATAATGAATAATAATAATGCAAAAATTGAGAAGACATATACTTCTTTAGATCTTTCAGGACAATTAAATACCCATGGCTGGTACTCTTCAAGGTTCACAGGAAACGAGAGATAACCAGAGATATAATCTCCTTCAAGAATTAATGGAAAAATAAACCACTTGTCATCGCTAGAGTGGCGAGGGCCTTGATTGGTCTTTGTATGAAAATCTATATCTAACATGACAACTTTATCTTTAGCGATTTTTATCTTTCTTCTGTAAGCGGAATCCCCATCGAGTGCGATCTCTTTTCATGGTAATTATGTCATAATTGATAAAGAAATTCTCCACAGTATACATCGCAGGAATGATGGGAACATCCTTGAATTCAGGATTCTTCGCATCCTCGGGATAAAGAGAACCTTTATTAGCACCACGAGATGCATATTCAAGTAATAATCTAATACAATCTCCACCCAGCTGATACACTGCTCGTGAAAATTTCTCATGAGAAATTATTTGATAAAACAAGGGACATTCTGGGTCATAAAGTGGAACGGGGAGGCCAGCTTCAAGTTGACCTAGCGATACTATAATTTTGTTGCAAGAAAATTGATGTTCAGAAAATAACTTGACAGAAAGTTCAGATTTAGAATCTTGACCTGGAATTGTTGACAAAGTAAAACCTTTGTTTTTGAGGTTTTCTTTCATCTCGTTAAACGCAGTTAAATTTTTAGCACCAACAACCACCATTTTTGAAGTATGGGAATGAAGGAAGAAGTTGAAAAAGAAGAAAGAAATCGTGAGAATAATGAATGCGCAATTTACGGAAGCACAGTAAAGTTGCAGAGAAGAAGAATGAAGAAGAAAGTAAAAGAGAAAAAGATAAGAATGAGAAGAGTATTTATAGAAGAAGAAATTTCTCGAAGAAGATGAAAGTAATTAATCCAAAGAAAAGACGTGGGTGGTCAGATTGCAGCGGTTAGAGGAGACATGTCAAAAATTTATTAGAAGAAAAGATTCGTGAAAACAGCTGGCGAAGGACGGATAAATCTGAAAAGATAAGCAATTATGGCATTTTAGATTCTCATATCTTATCTTCTTCGCAGAAAAGACATGAGAAGAGGAAAGATGTAGGACCAGAATATCGCCACAACGATATTCTCGCGATGGAAACGACACCTCTGCGAGGAACCCAAACATTTCTACAAGTTTTAACAACACTTTGACGAGAACGTCGCAAGATTCTTCAACAACATTTGGCGAGTGTCACAAAAGAGTGATATAACGGTTAACGATTAAAGATATATGAAGAATAAGTCTGATTCACGATGGTTATAAAGTTGGCGATGGTGAAGACTAAAGTTATGGCGATGAGATCGTAGAGTAGATCCGAATTAAAGGGAAATCATAGCTGTCTTCCACTATGTATTTCCCTATATAAAGGGTTCGACTAAATCCAGAAAAGGATGATGTACTTTTGAGAGCTGAGAGAATTTTGAGGAGAGAGAAACTCCAGAAAGAAAGTTGTATTTCTGAGTTTTGATATTTCTTGTAAATCTTCCTGAAAGTGAATTAATAAAAGTATTGTTGATTCATCCACAATTATGATTTAGTTTTCATAGATTCTTGGCAAGGGTGTAGTGTGGGAAATCCTGCAACTACATCTAAGGTGTGTTGAATTTGAACAAGATAATTTTTATTCAACCTAGAGTTTCTCTTTTGTTTAACAGAACCTTTTCCTTCGCAAAAGAGACATACTTTCTGATCACATGAGTGATTAGGCAGTTTAGTCTTACCATTCTTGTCAGGAGATTTCTTCCTTCCACATGGTGTAGAATTTCCTTGATCATAGGAGACTAACACATCTTTCTTAATTGGAAGAGACTCCATTTTTACTTCTGGTACTGGAACATTTTCAGTTGTAGTAAAACTAATTGGTATATTATACTGCTTAGAGCATCCTTGAATAGAGAGTTTACTCAAGTGATGTTCTATTTACAATGCATCATTTTTTATGGTTGCCTCAAGAGTCATACACGAAGGATGATCTTCAGTATTTTATTTGGATTTGCAGTCTCTTATTATACCAAGAAGAATACTGATGTGTTCTTTCATCTGATTGAGTCTATCATCTTGGATTCTAACAAGATTTAGAATCGACTCACTCTCTTCAGCTGTGAAATAGACTCTTTTGAAGGGTAATCGGGACAACACATGTCAGATTCTGTCTGTCTAGTTTGAACGTAAGGTTCATCTATGTGTGAGATTGAAGACTCTTTCTCTTTAATAGAAATAGACGAGATAAAGATTTTATTTCTGGTGACTCATTTATCAGAGATACTACTCTTGTCTGTAGAGTCATATCGCTACAAACACACACTTGTAAGGTCTTGAACGTGTTTGCCTGCTTTGATACCAATTGAAAAAGCGGGGGTCTAACAACCACACCCAATATTTTGAATTATCAATCTGTATGGAAAAACTCCAATATACTTTCTAGAGAATCAACTAGACAGTCAGACTCAATCAATAGAAAATATATCAAAGAGTTTATATCTCTCTCACTTGATTTGACATTTACTCAAGAAAACAGAAATCTGCAAGTCTTTATCAAATACAAGGACATAACTTGGATGGTACCAAATACCAATATCCAAGTGTCAATCAATTTAAATCAACAACCAAAAGGTCAGATATTCTAATTGACTAAACAATGCACAACCTGTATTATTTCAATTATATAACAAAATATAACGCGGAAAAGAAATAACACAGACACTAGAATTTTGTTAATGAGGAAATCGCAAATGCAGAAAAACCCCGGGACCTAGTCCAGATTGAACATACACTATATTAAGCCGCTATAGACTAGCCTAATCCAAGCTAACTTCGGTCTGGACTATAGTTGAACCCCAACCTATCTCACACTGATCCAAGGTACAGTTATGCTCTTATGTCTCTGATCCCAGCAAGATGATATGTACTTGATTCCCTTAGCTGATATCACCCACAACCAAGAGTTGCTACGACCCAAAGTCGAAGACTTTAATAAACAAATATGTATCACACAGAAAAGTATACAAGGATAGATAAATTTGTCTCCCACGAATAGACCTATGAGTTTTGTTCCGTCTTTTTATAAATTAATGTGAACATGAACCAATTGATAAAACCAGACTTATATTTCCGAAGAACATCTCATCTTTATCAATCACCTCATAATAGTCTTAATCGACGCAGCGAAAAAAGATATTATGGAATCACAATCTATGAGACAAAGTGTTTGTCACTACTTTTATATCTTGCCTATCGGAGATAGAAATCTCAAGCCAATTATTACAATTGTACCCGTATGATATAAACAACAAGATCATATCACATAACTACAAGAAAAGTATTATCGGCCTGGCTTCACAATCCCAATGAAGTCTTTAAGTCGTTCACTTGGTTTTAGAAGAAGAAAACCAAAGGCTAAATGAGAATTGACTCTAGCTTAGCACAACTAGTATCACATAGAATGTGTGGGGATTATGTTTCCTAGTTGCTAGAGTTTTCCCGTATATAGTCTCTCAAATCAGGGTTTGCAATCAATGTTAGCTTACTAACAAAGCATTCAATATTCACTGTTAGATGAAAACATGATTAGATTCAAGCTAATATTTATCAACCGTTAGATCGAAAACATAACTTGTTATACACACATGTAATGCACGTTTCTAGGCTTGTGTAACCGTACCCAAACTTGTACATTAGTTGGTTCAACAATAGTTAACCAAAAGGTTAGCCATATTGTAGGATCAGAATATCGCAAGAAGGACACACTTGCGAAGTTTGGTTAACAACACATTGCGAGCGTCGCATAATGATTTGAAGAATGACGTAACAGATGATGGTTGCAGAAACATGAGAAAAGTGTGACGACTTTTTGATGTTTGTAGTGCTTGCGAAGATTGAAAATAAAACTCTTGCGAGAATATCGCTAGTCAGATCCTAAAATAAAGAACAGATTAGCTGTCACCCACTATGTAAATCCATATATAAAGAGTTGAATAAGCGTAAGGAAGAGAGAGATATTTTTCGAGTGTTGAGCAAGTCATTAGGAGAGAGAAAGTTTAAAGAGCGATTGGATTCTTGTTTTCTTCCATTTATTGTAACATTTCTGTGAATCAATTAATAAAAGTGTTGTTCTTAATCTTTAAAAGATGTGTTGATTATTATGAATTCTTGTGAGGGGTGTAGTGTGGGATTTCCTGCTACTACATATTGGCGCTAGAAACAGGGACTGAAGATTATCAAATCAAGAAAATTTGACTAGAGATTGTGGAGATTATTGTGAAAACTGTTTAAATCGAGAAAATGATAAAAGAAAACAACAAATCAGTTGGAGAAAAGATGGTTAAAATCAATGAGAATAAAAGAAGATTGGAGTGTAATGTAATCACAAAAACGATGGTTAATGAATTCCACGAAAACATTAGAGGGAGGATACATAAATGAGATTTTGAAGGAAAGAAGATTATGACGGTAGAAAAAATATATTCGTTGAAGGATTAGGAAAAGCTGAAAATTACATTCATGGCGGCAGAGATATCAGAAGAAAATTTGAACCACACATCTCCTTTGGTAATCACAGTAACAACTATACGAAAATAAAAGGAGAAATCAGCAAAATCTATGGAAGAATGGGCGGTGAATAGAACTTTGGTTGATACGGGAAGTTCAGTGGATGTAATATTTTATCATGCATACAAAGGAATGGGATACAAAGATGAAGAAATGTCTCATCCAACATATCATATTCATGGTTTCGGCAAGTCCACAACTAAACCAAAAGGAGAAATAACAGTGAGAATTTCGTTGGGAGAAATTGAAACATAAATAACGCTATGTGTGGTGGATATGGAGTCACCATATAACATGCTATTGGGAAGATCATGGATACACACAATCAAAGTTGTAGCATCAACATTACATCAGTGCATCAAGTTTCCTATGCCAAGCGGGATTGGCAAAATTAGGGGAGATATTGAAGGTGCGAAACTATGTTATCAAATTGAAGTAAAAAATTATGAAGGAAGAGTGAAGAAGCGAAAATCTCGCAGGAAGATGGCGAAAGAGGCAAAGAAAGAAGAGGAGTTTAAAATCTACATGATAAGATCAGAATAAGGAAAAGGAATACCCAGCAAAATTTCGCACGAAGGAGGTAAACCAGCGAAAATTATGAAAGAACCAACACCAATGGGAGAACCTGAAGCAAGTTACACTGCAGCAGAACCAACCAAAGAAGTAAATATTGGAACTGAAAAAGAACCTAAAATGTTGAAAATTGGAACTAAGATGGATACATATGAGGAAGAAAGAATCGTCAATCTCTTGCGAGAATATAAAGATATTTTTGCATGGAACATGGACGAAATGCCTGGAATAGATCCATCAGTTGCATGTCATAAATTGGAGATCAACAAAGACGCAAGACCATTTAAACAAAGGATGAGAAAAATCGCAACAACTTACCATCCCAAAATAGAAGAGGAACTACATAAAATGCTTGATGCAGGAATTTTAAGACAAGCAAAATACCCAGAGTGGATAGCAAATATGGTTGTGGTTCCAAAGAAAAATAATGGGATAAGAATTTGCATAGACTTTACTGATCTAAACAAAGCTTGTCCTAAAGACATCTTTCCATTACCAGATATACCTCAAATGGTCGAATCAGCAACATGAAATGATAGAATATATTCTTTAGATGGGTATAAAGGATACAACCAGATTCCTCTCACCGAAGAAGATCAAAAACATACTTATTTTTTCGCTACAAGAGGATTATATTGTTATACAAAAATTCCATTTGGTTTGCGAAACACAGGAGCAACATATCAAGGATGGTAGAGAAGGTATTCGCAAAGTAGATACACAAAACATTAGAGGTGTACGTAGATGACATGTTGATAAAAAGTAAAGAAGCTAAAAACCATGTACAAGATCTGAAGGAGATTTTTGAACATATGCGGCATTTTAACATCAAGGTGAATCCAGAAAAATTCATTTTTGGAGTTGCATCAGGAATTTTTTTAGGATACATTGTATCCAAGGAAGGAATACAAGTTGATCCAGAAAAAGTGCACGCAGTTCGCGATATGCCAACACCAGCAACAGTAAAAGATGTGCAAAAGTTAAATGGACTCTTAGCTTCGCTGGGAAGGTTCATATCGCGATCATCCGATAAATGTAAACGTTTCTTCAGCATACTAAAAAAGGGAACAAAATTCAGATGGACAGATGAATGTGAGAAAGATTTTCAAGGAATAAAAGAATAGTTGACGAATACATCTATTTCACAAAAGGAAGAACTGGGAGAAGAGCTTCTAATGTATCTTGCGACAACTTCGCATGCATTAAGTGCTGTGTTATTGCAAGTAGATGCAGGAGTTGAAAAACCAATTTACTACATCATCAAGATGTTCAATGCCGTAGAAAGAAATTATTCTAAGATTTAAAAACTAATTCTAGCATTGGTTTATGCGACCTTTAAGCTACGCATATATTTTCATCCATATAAAGTTAAAGTGTTAACAAAGGTACCAATTGAATCAGTAATGAAGAACTCAAAAAGATCAGGCAGAGTAGAGAGATGGAATGCGCAAGTAGGACATTTCGAAATTATATATAAAGTGTTATCTTCACCAAAGTCGCAACTTGTTGCAGACTTTTTAGCAGAATTTCCTTTAGAAGATGATGAAGCTATTGAGGAGATGATAGATATAGAAGAAGAACAAGGAGACCCAAAAGACTTGTTAATAGAACCAAATAGATGGGAAATATTGGTGGATAGATCCTCAAATGGGGAAGGTAATGGTGTTGGAATTATCTTGATTTCACCAGAGGGAACAACGATGGATTTTTCATTTAGGTTGGAGTTCTCATCCACTAATAATGAAACAGAATATGAAGTTGTGGTACATGCCATAAAATTCGCAATAGAAATGAAATTAGAAAATGATAGAATTACCAGTGATTCACAGCTAGTCATTCGCCAGATAAAAGGAGGATACCCAACAAATGAACCATCCTTGAAGAAATACAAGAAACTTGTTGAAGAATTGTTAGCGAAAATCCCAAAAATAAAATGGAGGCATATATCAAGGAAGGATAATAGGCTCGCAGATGCTTATGCTTTCATTTCAAGCATGATGACAGATCCAAGTGCGAGATGCATAAATATACAGACACTTTTATCGCCATCAATCAATAAAGAAGAGGAAGAAGAAGTAGATGTAATGATAGTAGAAGGTGGTGAAAAATATCCAAATGACAATATCGCAGATTGGAGAACAGAACTTCATGCATATTTAACAAGAGGGGAAATACCAAGAAACAGATTGGAGTCACACAAATTAAAGAGTCGTGCAACAAATTATGAATTAAGAGATGGGATATTGTATAAAAAATCATTTAATGGACCATCACTTAGATGTTTGACACGAGAAGAAGGATATAAAGTGTTAAAAATGTTGCATAGTGGAGATGCTGGCAACCACAGCGGAGGAATATATTTGGCATATAGAACAAAAACACAAGGTTATTATTGGTCATATATGCATGAAGATGCAAAACAAGTATCAAGGCGTTGTGAAGATTGTCAGCGACATGGAAAGAGAATACATGCACCTGGAGCACCCTTATCATCCTCAACCAGTGTGTGGCCTTTTGGAAAGTGGGGGTTAGATATTATGGGACCATTTATACTAGGATATGGACAAAAAAGATACTTAATTTTCGCAACAGATTATTTCACAAAATGGGAAGAAGTAAAAGCGGTACAACGCATTCGCGACAAAGACATATTTACATTCATTTTTGAAAATATCATATGCAGATTTGGAATTCCAACACAGTTGGTATATGATAATGGGAAGAAATTTTAAGGGAAGAATATAGAAATGTTGCTTAATGCATTTAAAATAAAATGGGGAAAATCCACTCCTTTATACCCACAAGATAATGGGCAAGCAGAGGTAACAAATAAGATAATCGTAGATATATTAAAGAAGAAGTTGAAGGGACATAATAGAGCATGGTGCGAATAAGTACATAATGCAATATGGGCTTACAACACAACTAGGCGAGAAGCAACTGGAATGTCACCTTTCTGTCTAACATATGGGGTTGATGCAGTGTTACCAACAGAAGTTGCTATACCCACGAAAAAAGGGAGGCCTGGGAGAAGAATCTTAGTGCTGGAATGATCCTAAGCAAACTGGATGAATTAGAAGAGAAGAGAGAAAAAGATTTACAGCATATGGAGAATTATAAACGAAGATTAGCACTAGAATACAATAAGCGTGTCAAACCACGTGAATTTCAGCCAGGTGATTTGGTTCTTCGCGAGACGCCAAATTATCAGAGAGAAGGTGGTGGAAAATTAGCGAGAAAATGGGATGGACCTTACATTATAAAAGAGATAATTGGAACAGGGGCATACAAATTTATGGATCCATAGGGTAAAGATGTTGGTCAAATACTTGGTAGACCATGGAATAGATTATATTTAAAGAGATATTACCTGTGAGGAACTTTGAGAATCCCTAGTTGATGAAATGATGTATGATGCAACAAAGTAAGTATTAAAAAAAAAATTATGAAAAAATTACTGCGAGATTATTCAAGATCAAATTAAAATAAGAATGTGCGAAAATTTCGCAAGAAATGATCATTTAAGATCCAGAATGGGACGAACCTTTATGGCGTACACCCTAGTTCGCGAATAAAATTTCGCAAGAGGCAAATGTAAGACCTAAAGTACGTCATAGAAGGGGGTATCTGTTGCATGGATCAGCGATAAGGTTACACCGCTGCTGGAACCTGAGTCATGGAGATTTGGGGTCAATGAAAGCCCATCCAGGAGAGACACCTTGGATTCTCAGCTTGAGCATTTTGAGTTGGGCGACTAAGGTAATAAGAGCTTTCCTAAGGGGTACAGAGTATGACCAAGGCACCGAGGTACACAGTTGAGCCAAGAGTGCCCGAGGAATATGAAACTACCCTGGACATTCTTGGTAAGTCTTGTCTATGATGCACTCGGCTCGAAGAAAACCCCACTTAGGGTGCAGTCTCGTAACCGTAATCCATATAGGCAAAAGGGATAAGAGGCTGTGAACACAACTGGTTGTTGTTAAGACTGGATGGGAGGAGCTAGTCTTGTATGGCCGATGTACGTCTCCTTGAAAGGGAAAACATGGGGAAGATAAGGGCGGCACCCTCCATTAGGGAGCTGATACGTGTCTTAAGACGCAAATGTCATGAGACATTTTACTCACGGGAGTATTAATACTTGTCATATTTGTGCAACATTCCTAAAGATGCAATAATACAAAAGAGAAGATAAGACGAGATCAAGGGGTCATTACATGCAAGTGTAAAGATGTCATGCGGTTTCGTCGCAAGACGACAATGTCATGGGGCTTTAATTTCGCAAGAAAATTTAGACCTGTCATATTGTCGCAGCAAAAATACGAAAGAAGAAAAAGTTAAGTCAAGATCAATGGGTTTCAACATGAAAGTGTAGAAACGTCCTGCGATTTTGTCGCAATACAAAAGATGGCAAAATAAGACCTTTACCTAAGACCACATAATAAAATAAATTCTTTTTTTAAAGTACTAATCATTTTTCATGCATATCATATATCACGAGAAAGATAATGAGAGAAAAGTATGGGAATTAATAAATAAGATGTCATTATTTTTCTCGCAAGTTCTTAAAATACCAAAGGCAAAATTGATCCCAAAAGAGGTCCAAAGTACATTGTTCGCAAGAGGAGAAAGAGTAATTCAAGAAAATAAAACTAAAACTCAGGCTTCAATATCTTCTTCACTAGCTTTATCTTCTTCGCCAACCTTATCATCTCCACCAACTTTATCATCTTTGCTAGTGCTTTCCTTATCTTGGTCGACTCTGGTTTCTTATTTATTTGGCTCATCACTAGAAATTGCTTCATCACCAGCATCTCCTTTTTTAGTAGGGATTTCTTATTCTTCTTCTAAAATTTCTTGGGAAGCGCTTTCTTCATCACTTTCATAATCAAAATCACTGTCACTAGCACGAGGAGTTTCATCTTCATCTACTTCCAGAGGTTTGAGTGATACAGGAGAAAGATATTTGGACAGCAGAACCTCATTCACAAGAACTTCAGCACTGAGATGAGCTTGGTGAAGGAAAGCTCTGTCACGGTTTATAATCTCCATGTTTTTGAAATATTCAAGATAATCATACTTTCTTTCTGCACGATCGCGAGAGCGGGCAAGATGAGAAGCAAGCAAACCATTTTATTTGTGAACCTTGGCAAGTTTAGAATCCAAAGTAGAAATGGAAGACTGAAGCTTTCTCTCAGATTCTGCGAAAGGTAAAAACAATAATTATTCAGGCGAACCCTTCACAAGGGAAATATCGCAAAGAAGTTTAACAAAAGAAAGATGTCTGAGGTAGTCAAAATGACTACCTTCCTTTTGAGATATTAGATTTTGAATTAGTGCCAAGCAAGTATTCTCCCAATGACTCATGGCATTATCAAATTTATCTCCAACTAGACCTTTCAGACGAGATTTTAATTTCTCTTCTTTAGAAATGAGAAAAGTGTTTTCCTTCGCAAGTAAAGAGTGAGATTCTTCTAATTTGGAATATTGCTCTTGAAGCTGATTGTACTTTACACTTAAAGTTATTCTACCTTGAATGAGTGTATTTTTCTTAGTAATAGATGATTCAGTTACTTCTTTAAGTTCATTTTTCAGCGAACGAAGAGATTGTTCTTGATTATCACATACTTTTTGAAGAACATTTAATTTCTGCGAAGAGATCACCACCATATTTAAAAGAGTTCGCTTCTCCTGAAATAGAGTTCTGTTTTCATCTGATAAAGTTTCCAACTCTAGGTCATCCTTAGTCAAAGAATAAGAGAGGCGAGATATTTCGCTACTTAATGAGTTTTGCTCATGAACTAATTGAGTATTTTCTTTGGTAAGATTATCTATTTGATCAACAGAATATGTGTGAATATTATCTAATCGGTTATATTGATCCATCCAACTATCTCTGTCAACGCGAATTTCTTCAGCGGCAGATTCAGACTGAAATCTCCTCATTATTCGTTTCTGGTTTAAAGCTTAACAAGAGAAAAAAGTCTTTAAGAATGAACAGCATGAAAAGAACAAATTTGTTAAGAACAAAGAAAATAAATTCTTACCTTTTAATTCATTATTTTTCTTGAAGAAGTTCGCAGTCCAAAGAAGCATTTTGAAACTTCTGCTCTTCAAGGAGATGATTCTCCTTCAATACTTCAACTTCCTTCTCTAAGGATGTTTGCGAATCTGTCCTATAAGAACCAAGATATTTACCTAAAATTTCGCAAACACCAGATTTGACAGGGTCCATAGATGATTTCCTTGCGTTAACTAAAAGATCATATAAGACCTTTAAGGAAAGATCCACTCCGTCTGTAGTTTCCTTAGAGAAAGGGAGAGACTCAGATGAAGAAGTAGCAACAATAAAAAGTTAATGATCATCATATTTTGGTAAAGAGACGTCATTTGAGGGTAAGGTGTGAGGCAGATCAAGGGTTGAGATTATGGTGGAATGAACTTGAGAAGTATTGGTTGCAGGGGAGGATGAGATTTCATTCGCAACAGGTTGTGCAATAGGTATTTCATCCATAGAAGGATTAGTTAAAATATTAGAGCTTATTGCGATATTTTCGCAAACAGGAAGTGGAGGTTCAATTTGCGAAGAAGAAGTTGAAAGAGTTGAAAGACCAAGTTTGGGAAAAGAAACAAAAACAGTTTTAGCTTGGCGAGATTTCTTGGGAGGTTTAGTGGCATCCCCATCACCCTGTGAATCACAACTCAGATAAGAAACAGAGGCTACAATATTGTTATTAAAAACATCCATGTTTCTTACTACCTTGTCGTTCGCAGATTTTCTCTTTTTCACAAGAACCTTGAGTTTCGAACTTCTGGGAGCATTAGGGTTTTGAACTGTAAATTCGGTACTGGAAGTGTTTTTGCTGAAATAGAAATAATATGGGAATTACACAAAGAACAAACAAGATGATCTCAGCAAAAAAAAATCAGTTTCAACAAAATCAAAAGAAGAAAAAGAAGAAGAACTAACCTTGGTGACTCCATAGAAGTAGAAGAGAACAGTAGCATGAAGATGAATTCGGTAAAAAGGAAAGTTGCAGGAGATGAAGATTTGCAGAGAATATGAAGATGAGGAAGATAAAGTCGAAGTAAAAGAAGAAAATTGTCTCTCCCCCAGATCCTTCTTTAAATAGGCAAGGGAAGATGACCGGTTAATGGTAAAACGTGCCAGTTGTTAAAGGAATACTCAACACGTGTTGACGGTTATACTTAATTCACGGAGCCTTATCGATAGAAAAAGAACTTGAAATAAAAGATGAACATCTGCGGCATTTTAAAGAACAATTTCTCATGACATTCTCTCCTTCGCAGAGAAGACATAAGAAGATGCAATATGTAGGACAGAATATCGCAAGAAGGATACACTTGCGAAGTTTGGTTAACAACACATTGCGAGCGTCGCAGAATGATTTAAAGAATGACGTAACAAATGACGGTTGCAGAAACATGAGAAAAGTGTGATGACTTTGCGATGTTTGTAATGCTTGCGAAGATTGAAAATAGAACTTTTGCGAGAATATCGCAAGTCAGATCCTAAAATAAATGACAAATTAGCTGTCACCCACTATGTTAATCCCTATATAAAGAGTTGAATAAGCGTAAGGAAGAGAGAGATCTTTTTCGAGTGTTGAGCAAGTCATTAGGGGAGAGAAAGTTTAAAGAGCGATCAGATTCTTGTTTTCTTCCATTTCTTGTAACATTTCTGTGAATCAATTAATAAAAGTGTTGTTCTTAATCTTTAAAAGATGTGTTCATTATTATGAATTCTTGTGAGGGGTGTAGTGTGGGATTTCCTTCTACTACACATATGATAACTTTCATATCAACCATATTCTTTTTCACCATAACTAGTCCAAATGAACTAGTTAGAGAGTTGATCAATTGCTTAGATCTTTATGTACTACACAAGACATAATCAAAGCAAAAACAATGTGATTCACTCGAATCGATTCATGAACTATAAAGCCACAGTTTGTAATAACATTCCTTAGTTTATTAAGATAAGTTCACAAACATCGTTTTTAGAAATAACCTACTCAAGTTCGCGGACTGGGTTCACGGACTGAAGTTCCCGGATGGAGTTCACAAACTCCAGCAGAAATTCTCGGTCGAGAACTTCCGCCAGTTCGCGGACTGAAGCTTACGTACTTTTCCGGTTTTACTTGATCAAAAAAGTTCGCAAACTTTAGTTCAAGCAATAAGGACTTACACATAAATGTGTTTCCACAACAATGCTTATATCCTCCAATGGTTATATTTTCTAAACTCTCATTTCAATCATTGAAAAATTCTCAAAGGGCGTTATATAGTTGTTATTCACAAACCATTTTTCGTCAAAGCAATGTTCAAAGTGATTAAAACATGACATGAATTTCTTCACTTAGGTAAAGATGAACTTGGCTAAAGCGAAAGCTTTACCAACACATATTTCGAGAAATAGATAAGCGAGATATACTCAGCTCAAAATACCACATGTGTATAATCTTAGTCTATATAGTAATACGACTTTTGTCTCAAGATAGGATATAAAGTATATATACTTTTGAGTAATAGATAAGTTCAAGTCTCCACATACCTTTTAGTCGATGAAGATCCACGGGTTCCTTGAGTAGTCCTTCGCCTTGTATGATGATCGCCATGGAGTTCTTAAGCTCAACTACACTTTATATCCTATTCCGAGACCTTAGATATAGTAGACTAGAAATTAAGACTTTATAGTTTTACATTGACAAACATGCTTGAGATAGAAACGCATACGAGTTCGACCGAGCAGTGCCCTAACAATTGCCTAAAACAAAAATCTTCCCTAATTAGGAATTATGCCTAAATAAGGATTCCTACCTAGAATATGATTCTTCCCTCAACTTAGCTTGAGGTTAACTAAGTTCCCTAGAGGAGTATGGATACACCTGTATCATGGGTCCCCCTTTAAAGAACTTGAACTCATGTGAGAGTTAAAAATGAAGGTTAGGGAACTCTAGAGTCCCCTTTTTCTTGTTAAACCACTTGTCATTGCTATGCACTTGACCTTCGCATCCAATTATAAAAGCTTCTTTCTCTCCTTGTCGTGTTTTAATCACTCTTCGCTCAAATATGCAGTCTTCCTTGAGTGGTTCCTCTCTATCAAACCATAAGTATTCTACTCGTGGTAAGATCATAGTGTCGTCGTCGTCATCATCAAGTAATGGTGGTTCAAACAACTTAAAGTATTCGACATTTATAACCGAGTACATTCCTAGATAAGGTGGTAAATCCAGACGAAAGGAATTGTCACAAATCTAATCGAGTATACGAAACGGTCTATATCTTAATGGCTTCAACTTCTTACCTCCACCCTTCAGTCTCTCCTTACCTAATTTTAACCATACCAAGTCACCAATATCGAAATTACAAGGCACAAGATGCTTGTCATGTTTTGATTTGTATTTGGCTTGTGACTTCTTTAATTGTGCTTCAACAATCGCGTGAATCTGATATATCTTCTCCAAGAACTTATGTGCCTTTTGTCGTTCACTTCCTTCCTTCCCCCCTATTTGAGGTGTAACTAGAAAATACTAGATCGAAAGGGCTAGGTGGTAAGTAACCATAGCACGTCTCGAAAGGAGATTTTCTCGAAGAACTGTGAACTTCTCTATTGAAAGAAAATTGTAGATATGGTAAACTCTCATCCCAAGTTTTAGGATGCTTAGAATTATATCCCCTTAACATGTGAACCATAGTCCTGTTGACCACTTCTGTTTTCCCGTCTGTTTGTGGGTGAAAAGCTGTACTCTTATTTAACCTAGTGTCCATCATCTTCCATAAAGAATTCCAAAAGTGACTAAGGAATCGACTATCCCTATCAGAAATAATCGAAGTAGGTAAACTAAAATGCTTCCACACATGCTCAAAGAAGATCTTTGCTTCACCGACTCCCATTTGCTTCTTTTTACATGGAATTAATGCAATCATCTTGGAGAACCGGTCGACCACCACGAACAAGTAATCATAACCAGACTTGGTCTTTGGTAACCCACCAATAAAATCCATAGAAATACTCTCCCAAGGCCTTGATGGTACTGGTAATGGCAGATATAACCCACATTTTCTGTTGGAAGGTTTAGATGTGCGTGTAGATCAAGGTAGTCAAATCGGTTGTACATGCCGATATTACAGGTTTTTATCGGTATTGGAAAATACCTATACGATATCGAAAATATCACCGATAAGAAGACGGAACGATAAAAACGTTCATATCGGCCGGTACCGACCGATATATTGGTTTTACCTGTACACTGATATTATCGGTTCCAGTAAATCTATGAAAGGAAAATTAGGCATTTCAATATCATCTGTAGTAAAGATCTAGTAAACTAAACACAAACGAGGTAGGGCATTTTCTTTGTTTCGGAAAACAGATTGATCCATAAATCGTTAATGGTGTGGAAAACTGATTGCCTTCTTTGTTTGAGAATTTTTCTGCAACCCTTAACTTGTTAGAGTGTCGGCATTAAGTTTTGATTGTGCATAGGCAATTTCGAGGAAAGGGAGTTAATGAGAATGCATGTTAACTACCTCTTATTTTGGAAGTTTGAGAAATGTTTATGATTATTATATTTATAGATATTTGAAATTTTAATTTTAATAATGTATAGCCGATAAAAACCGGTAATATCTTTTGTACATGTGTATAGGACCCACCCGATACGATACCGATACGCGATATTAACTACTTTGGTGTAGATACTCCAATGGTTTGTGATCTGAATGTACCACTACTTCTTTACCTAAGAGATACACTCGCCAATGCTTGATACATTTGATATAAAGCATAAAATTCTTTGTCATAAGGTGTGTAGTTCTTAATAGCACCTGAGAACAATTCTGGATGGTACTCCATTGGTTTACCATCTTGTAACAACACTCCTCTCATTGCATAGTTAGAAGCATCGGTCTCAACTTCAAAAGTACGCTGTAAGTTAGGCAATGCCAACACCGGTGCTTCTGAAATCTTCCTTTTTAGTAACTAAAAAAGCATCTTCATGGGTTTGATGCCATTCAAACTTTGCCTCATTTCCCGTCAAAACATGTAATGGTCCTGCAATAGTCAAAAATACCTGATAAACTTACGCAAGTATGTGCAAGCCCCTAAAAAAGTCCTGATTTCAGTTACAGTACTAGGTCTAGGCCACTTAGTGATCACTTCAACCTTCCTTGGATCAATCTTTCGTTCTCCACCACCAACAACGAATCCGAGATACACCAACTCCTCCTTCCAAAACTCACACTTCCTTCATCTAGCCTTCATGTAACACTTTAAACACATTTTCAACGTGAACGATATGCTCTTCCCAAGTTCCGTTGTATACTAGGATATCATCCAAGTAGACTATCACAAAATCTTCTATAAAAGGTCGTAACAAATCATTCATCAAGCCCATAAACGTCGCTGGAGTGTTCCACAAACCAAAAGGCATCACTTACTATTCGAACAATCTTTGTTTGGTTTTGAAAACAATCTTCCATGTATCATCTTCCCGGACTCTCATTTGGTGGTATCCGGATTTGAAATCTAACTTTGTAAAGACTCGAGCTTTTTCCAACTGATCCATCATGCCGTCCATCCTAGGTAAAAGGGTAACGATTCTTGATTGTGATCTTGTTCAATGCTCTATAATAAATACACATACGCCAACCTCCATCTTTCTTTGGCACCAAAAACACCGCTGATCCACAAGGTGAAGTACTTGGCACCATCATTCCTAATTCTTGAAGTTCTTGGACTTATTTCTTGATCTCACCAGATTCCTCGATGGTCGTGCGATAAATACCTACAATAGGTAGAGAACTCTCCCCGGTCAACATGATATCATGCTCCACACTCATCTTTGGAGGTAATCCCGTAACATCTGAAAATAAATCCTTAACTTTGACTTCAACCTTTCTAGGTTATCTTCTTGTTGTGCAGTCAAAGATGCCAAACAAACTCTACTTATCTGCTCCTCAAGAGAACAGATCGCAAGGAAAATGAACTTTGTGATAGCATTCACCAATCGCTTAACCTGAGTAGATTTGATCAAGCTCGCTCCCTCAAGAGGAGAATCTATAGCTTGAATCACAAAACTCTCTTTATTCTTGGTAAAGGTGTACTTTTGCTCCCTCCTATGTAGAGTTGCATCTCTATCCCATAAGTAAGGAATACCTAGTACTACCTGACGGATATCCAAAGGTACTACATTGCATGTAACCTCATCAATATATGACTCATCAAAATCAAACTTGAACGTACACTGCTCTCCAACCTGTATCCCTTCTTCCTTTTGAAGCCACCCTAAAGGATAGGGTTTCTGATGTTTGAAAGTCTTCAAACCTAACTTTTATACCAAAGAATATGAAAGTAAATTATTATGACTTCCCCGGTCAATAACATCATCAACTAGTTATGTTTTGACTTGCATCTTCACTGTAAAGAGTCGCTCCATAAGATCATTTTTTGAAGGTCTTTCTTTTTCCCATGTCATAAGAGAGAGCTTTGAATTGGGTTCCGTTAGTCCGTGGAATCCTTTTGGAGTTTGAGAGACTAGTGCTACCTTCTTGGCTTCTTTCCAATGAAACCCTTTGGGCTCTAGATGAGGGTTCTTTACCCAAAACTTGTCGATAACGTGACCTATTTGCTTGTAATGGGTGCAATTCAAACCTTCCTTTTCATTAGACTTCCTTTCTTATTTGCTCCTTTCACCTCCTTTTATAGTGGTACCTCCAGATTTTCCCTTAGTAGTTCCCTTTGAGTCAGATTTATTAATCCTTCCTTCAATGGCATTAGCTTTTATACTTGCTTCAGCAATATTATCAACTGAAAACATCTTCAACTCCTTCCGTATATACTCATGGAACCCATAAATGTACTTCATATAGATTGCATGATCTTCCAAGTCTAAATACAAAATCATGTCTTGATTCTGAAATTACGAAGTATATTATTCCACGGTTTGGTTGTAGGTATTCTTCAAGTTGTACCACTTGAACCATCTCTCTTCAAGGTAGCCAACCGGATAAAACTTTTTCTTAAAATTTCCTTAAATCTTTTTCATGACAATATTCCCTTTCCTATAGGTTTGTCTTTGATAAGCTTTCCACTAGGTTAGAGCATGCTTTTGTAGCTTTAATGCCGCAAAAAAAATCTTTTCCTTTGAACCATATTCAAAGAAATAAAATACGTCTCTATACGTTCAATCCAATCATCCAACTTTTCTACATCGACACTCCCATCGTAAAGTGGAATATCAACACGAAAATTAATTTTCATATTTTTACCATGAAGTTTAGTTGATGTAGGACTTTTATGAAGCTCACTTTTATTTTCTTCTTCTTCGTCTTCTTCTTTTTATTTCTCGTCCTCTTCTTCCGAAGTTTCAGGTGTAGGCTAAACCTTTTTCTTCGTCTTTGACTTGGGTGTATGAGAACGAATACATTCAGTCAATTCTTCAAGGGTGGTTTTAATCGAATTCATGTATGTTTGTAGGGTAGCCACCTTTTCTTCCATAGTTTGTGGTTCGCTTTGCTTAGGTTCATCATCTGACTTTGTCATCCTTGATCCCCTTGTTCTCCTAACGTCTTCAAGCTTCTCGAGTACCTCACCAAGCTTTATGTAGAGATATCTAGTGAAAACCATAAACCACAAGGATTTACCCTAGAATCTAACCTTGCTCGTGATGCCAACTTGGTACATATGATCTCTATACCTTGGTAGATATTACTATAAAGGCAGAATTCAGAATATTAATAGATGAAAAACTTAGAAAACAGAAAACAAAGTAGTGATTCGAAGAAAAATATCTTCTCTAGATAATGAACAAGAAAACGATTACAATTCTCTCTTAGATTAACTCGCTTACATATTTATCGGAATGTGTTGGTAAGCTTTCGCTTCAACCAAGTTCATCTTATATTCTTGATGAAAGTCAAAAGATGATCATGTGAAAATTGCCGAGTAACATCTTACATGGTTTGTGTGATACAAACATTTGGTGTAGACTTGGAATGTTTCGTTATGATTATTTCAAAAACTTGAAAATTTCTTTGATGCTAATAGTGTGTGAAAACGGCTATTGTCATCCTTTAAAAAAGTTTCAATGATTGAAATAAGAGTTTAGAATACTTAATCATCATTGGATTATAAAAATAGTGTGTTTTTTTGCATGTATGTGATCCATGACCGGAACCAAAGTATGCATACCCGTATGCGTACTTGTAGTTGTGAAATTCCGTGTACCAAGTACACATTCCGGTACGCATACTTGCGTAAGGTATAGGTCCGGGAATTTCTGCTGGGTTTTGGAAGTGTACCAAGTATGCGTACCCGTTTGCATACTGGCGAACCCAAACTCAGATCGGCTACTTACGTATGCGTACCCGTTTGCATACTTGAGTGGAAAATCAGTTGGCTCATGAACTAATATATTTATATATTAAGGAATGCATTCTTTGTAAACCGTGGCTATAATTTTCATGAATTGATTCGAGTTAATCAAACCGATTTTTCTTCAATTTTGTTCTTGTATTCTTCTATGCGAATGTAGCAGTTGAACAACTATTTAACTAGTTTCATTTGAGTCATTTGAACTAGTTATGGTTAAGATGAATAAGGTTGATATGAGAGTATTCATATAACTGACCTCGGTTAACTACGGTTGAGCCAACATGGAGTACACGTTTAGGTACGATTACTAAACCTAAATGAGGGTAAATTTCATTTGTGTATAACAAGCTAAGTTCAATCTAATGGTTGAAAGATATTAGCATGAATCTAATCAGGTTTTCATCTAACGGTGAATATTGAATGCCTTGTTAGCAAGGTAACTAAGATTGCAAACCCTGATTTGAAAACTATATAAAGAAGAACTGTAGCAACTGGGAAACCTAATCCCCATACCTCATGTGTGATACTAGTTGTATTAGCTAGAGTCGATTTTCTTTTAACCTTAGGTTTTTCACGAAACCCTATAGGTTAACGACTTAAAGACTTCATTGGGATTGTGAAACCAGACCCAACTATTTTCTCTATAGAGGCGTGATATGATCTTGATGTTTTTATCATGTTTGACTACTATCTTCTTTAAGATTGGCTCGAGATTTAATCTCCGATAGGCAAGATAAAAAGTAGTCACAAACAACTTCGTCTCATCGTTTGTTATTCCATAATATCTTGTATCGCTACCATACGATTAAGATTATTATGAGGTGATTAATATTTCTAGGATGTTCTTCGGGAATATAAGTCTGGTATATCAATTGGTTCTTGTTTACCCTGATTTATCAAAATACGGAACAAAACTCGTAGGTATTTCTGTAGGAGACAGTTTATCTATTCCTATAGACTTTTCTGTTTGAGACAGATTTATTTATCAAGTCTTCGACTTTGGGTCGTAGAAACTATTGGTTGTGGATGATATCAACTAAGGGAATCAAGTGCGTAGTATCCTTCTAGGATTAGAGACATAAGGAGCGCAACTGTACCTTGAATCAGTGTGAGATTGATTAGTGTTCAACTACAGTTCAGTCTGAAGTTCATTGGTAGTAGGCTAGTGTTTATAGCGGATTAATACAGTATGGTGTTCAAATATGGACTAGGTCCCGTTGTTTTTATGCATTTGCGGTTTTCCTCGTTAACAAAATTCTAGTGTCTATGTTATTTCTTTTTCGCGTTATATTTTGTTATATAATTGAAATATCATAAGTTGTGCGTTGAATCGATCAATTAGTAAAATCCAACCCTTGGTTGTTGATTGAGATTGATTGATCCTTGAATATTGGTCTTTGGTACCATTCAAGTGGTTTCACATAATAATCAGGCTCGCTAATTTTTTATCTGTTTGATTTGTTGATTACATTGTGAAACATAGAAATAAACTCTTTGATAAACTTTTCTCTAGATTGAGTCTAACGGTCTAGTTGATTATATGCAAGTTGCAAAACGAAATATTGGGTGTGGTTGTTAGACCCCCACTTTTTCACCTCTATTTATAGCCTTTATCGTACTCAGACAACCAAGGACTTCTATTAGAAATCTTGTAGGGGCAGAATATTGTCACAACAATATTCCTGCGAAATAAACAACTGTTCTGCGGTGCATCGATAATAAGCGAATTACTCTGCGGCACATCAATGATATTCTGCGACACATCCAAAGATGATTTAAACAATGACGTAATGACTGAAAATGACAGAAAACACGAAGAAAGTGTGACATGTTTGCGGTATATCAATAAAACTGCGAAAGATAAAGGCGGTGCCAGCTGCGATTTATCGCAAGAACTCAGATCAGAAATTGAAGGTAATCTTAGTTGTAAATGAGATGTCATGAGCTTTAATCCACTATGTAAATACCTATATAAAGGAGGTGAATAGTTCCAGAGAGGGGATGAATTTTTGGGGGATGAGGAAAAAATTTAGGAGAGAGAAAAATCTTTGTTAAGTGTTATGTGTTCTTGATTTCTGTAATTCCTTAAGGTCATATTAAAGAAAAAGTGTTCTTAATCTTCAAATTATGTCATAAATATTGATAGATTCTTGAGTAGGGTGTAGTGTGGGAATTCCTGCAACTACATTTTGGCGCCCAGAAACAGGGAGAATCAAGCTTGAGAAATTTCAAATTGCAGTTTGAAGATTTGAAGAAATTATTAGAATTGAAGAGAAATGGCTAAAAGGAGGAGAAATACATCAGAACCACCAACAACAGTGAGAAGAAGTAAAAGAATTGCAGGGGAAGGAACAGGTGAATTGGAAGGATCTTTAAGGAACAGATCAGGAAGAAGTAGAATGAGAAATAGAGCAGAAAATTCGAACCAACCACCAAATCAACAAACACGAGCACAAGATAGAAACATGGATCATGATAGAGTAAGTGTGCATACTTGGAGGTAGGATTCGATAGAAGAGGCGGAAAGTCAAGAAGAGGAAAGAAATCAAGAAATGGAGGAAGGATTAATTCATGAAGGACGTGAAGTGGAAGATGGTTTGAGACAAAGGATACAGGAAGAAAGAAGGTTAGAGGCAGAAGAACGTGCTAATCTTACAAGACAAAATCATGAATTAAGAATGGAAAATTTGAGGTTACAAAACAGAAGATCAAGAAGCAGCATGAGATCAAATTCAAGATCATATAGAGAAGAAGCAAGGAAAAATCTTCCTATACAAAATATTGAGGAAAATTTGATAAATGATCGTTATGCTCCATGCGATGAAACTTTAGACATTAGACATAATCAGATAGAAGGAGAAAATCAAGAAGAGAGAAGGAGAATGTTACGCGATGAAGAGATTCGAAGAAATCGTAGGATTATCGAAGATGATATTGAGAGACATTATATTGAGCAAGTACGTTTAGCAGGAGAAAGAGAGAGATTGCAAGCAGAAGTAGAAGAGCAAGAAATTCAAGCAGCGTTGCGTCAGAATAATCATGACAATCGAGAAAGACGACGTGCGCAAAATCGTAATAACGATAATCTCAATGAGGAATATGAGAGAATTCGCAGAGACATAGAAAGGCAACGAAGAGAAACAGTAAGGGATGAGGAAATTCATGGAGAAGAGAATGAAAGACAAATTAACTTGCAAGAAGAAGAAAGTCGCAGAAGAAGGCAAAACCAAGATGTTGAGGAAGAAGCGAGAAATATCGCAAGACGAGAAAGGCATGAACGCAGACGAAGAGAAGCTGTGTTGAAAAGACCAATTGAGCAAAATTCTGATAGGAATGAACAAATCTTGCGAGAATTGGCAGAAATGAGAGGAATAATAAATAACATAAGAGAAGGAGGAAGAAGACAACTTGATGAGGCAATCGAAGAGGCTACGAAAACTCCATTTACTCAAGAGGTACAATTAGGAGGGATACCTCCAAAATGTAATCTACCGGTGTTGACCAGTATATTTGATGGAACTACGTGTGCTGTCCAACATATCAAAGATTATATTCGATGTATGCTACAATGGGAGAACCATGATGTCGTTTTGTGCAAATATTTTGCGTCAAGTTTAACTGGCAAAGCATTGAAGTGGTTCGAAAGCCTTCCCAAGAATACAATAACTTCATTTATGCACTTGCAAACCACTTTCTTAGGAGCCTACATCAGCAATAATTCTGCGCGACCTGTAATTGAAGATGTGTTTGGATTAAAACAGAGAGTTGGTGAGAGTTTGAAACACTTAACCATAAGGTGGAGGACAATGTGTAGTGAAATGGCAGGAAGAGTAGATGAAAGATATCTCATTTTGTCCTTCATAAATGCTATGTTTGCGACAAATCTATTATACATCCAGGTCTTCAAAGTCAAAAACACAATCACTATGACAGAGTTGCGAGAATTGCAAGAGGAATATATTGCTTTAGAGGAAAAACAAAATGAAATGGAATCTTATCCAACTCTTGTAGGCACAAGTTTAGCCGCAGCAAATGGAAGTTTGTTACCAAGGATGATTAATACAGTAGCAAGTACTTCCCAAAATCCGCGAGAGAAAATGGAGACTGATAATCAACTTAAGATAGTAGCAATGGGGAGTAGATATCAAGAGGAATTAGAAAAAGAGAGAAATTTTTATAATCGCAATAACAATAATAAGGTCCCACGGTTTGATCAACCGCAGGAAACTTATGGTGGACAGAGGAAGAATTATTCAAGAGAGCAAAGAGGTCAGAGGAATATGTGGGAAGATATCAAATTGCCACCTTTAAATACTGGTATAGATAAGATTTGGGAAGCGATTATTTTAATGGAGAACATACCCTCACCTTGGAACATGGGGAAAGAACCACATCCCAACAATCACAATCAAGAATTTTGTCCTTATCATCATTTTCATGGTCATTCTGTGAACAATTGTAGGAATGTGAAAAGAATCATCTTGCGAATGATCGAACAAGGAAAATTAAATCATTTTTTATCAAGATATTTACAACCGCAGCAATTGCCGCAAGCACCAGAAATTCGCAGAGTTAATGTTGCGAAAGAAGCAAAAACATTTGTCATTGAAGTAGGAGCTACAGCAAAAAAAAATATTTTTCAATTCAACTGTACATTTACAAAAAACGATAGAGGATTTCCATGATAGTGTGCTAAGCAGAGTATTTGCAAGGGATATAGAGGGGAGAGAGGTGATGAATATTGCGAAGATTTCTCCGTTAGAAGAATGGCAGAAATAAGTTATCTCTTTTACTGCAGAAGAGATACCAGATCCTGGGAAGATGCATGACAATCCATTGGTGGTGAAGTTAGAGATAAATCCAAAATATAGAGGAGAAGAAGATAATGATGATGATGCAGCAAGTGATTCCTGGGCAATAGATAAAGTTCTAATTGACACTGGTAGCTCGGTGGACATTTTGTTTTATCATACTTATCGCACAATGGGTGGAAGAGATGATGAGATATCCCTTCAACTTACAAGATCTATGGCTTTAATGGCACCGCAAACAAGCCAAAAGGAGAAATTACTATGGAAATTCCATTGAACAAGATATCTTCAAAAATCAAGTTTTGTGTAGTGGATATAGAATCTCCTTACAATGCCTTAAGCCATGGCTCCATGGGATCTTGGGCATAGCATCAACATATCATCAATGCATAAAATTTCCATATCCTCATGGTATTGGGATAATTAAAGGTGATTGGTTTGAAGGCAAAAAGTGTTATGAAGTTGACATTAATACTTGCGAAGAAAGGAATGCTCGAAATCGTAATTGGAAACATAACAGGAAGCAAAATCATAAAGCTGAGAAATTGATGGTGGATAATATAGAATTGCGGGGAAAGGATATACTTCAAGGATAGTTTGTCTCAAAACATTCAATGGCGATAAATCATACAAAAATGGGGAAAAGTTGAAATGTTCATTTTTCGCAGGAGCACAAAAACATGAAGTTGCGAATAATCATTCGTCACAGAAGAAAAGAAGTACATCAATATCATTTTGCGAACAATTAAAAAACAAGATGATTTCGAATATTAAAAGAAAAATTCTGCTCAAAAATGAGAAATTTTTCTATTAAAAAGAAAGAGATGATGATTTCTAAGAATTTTTAATGCAAATGCATAAGACGGGCGCAAATCGCCTAAAAACATATAAGAACGGGACGAACTTTTATGGCGTACACCTTAGTTCGCGGATTCTATTCCGTAAGAGGCAATGTCCTTAAAGTGCATCATAAGGGGGGTATCTTCTTTACTTTCAATTATCATAAGAACGGGACGAACTTTTATGGCGTACACCTTAGTTCGCGGATTCTATTCCGTAAGAGGCAATGTCCTTAAAGTGCGTCATAAGGGGGGTATCTCTTTGCATGGCTATGGGAAAGGCTATACCGCTGCTGGAACCTAGTCATGGAGATTGGGATTATAGAAAATCCATCCAGGAGAGATAACTTGGATTCCCAACTATATAAGGTTATACCCTGGTTGGACTCCCAAGAGTTTCTCCTAAGGAATGCAACGTATGATCAAGGATCCGAGGTACACGGTTGAGCTGTGGGTGCCCGGGATGGATGAACCTACCATGGCCATCCATGGAAAGTCTTGGCTTACGATGTGTTCGGCCCGAAGAAAACCCCACTTAGGGTGCAGTCTTGTAACTATAAGCCATATAAGGCATAAAGGACAAGGCTGCAAAAAACAACTCAAGTTGTTGCGAACCGGATGGGAAAGTGCTAGTCTTGTATGGCCTATGTATAATCCTTGAAGGGGAAACCGGGGGGAGATATAAGGGTGATACCCTCCATTAGGGAGCTGTGTATCAAAAAATACGGCAATGTCATGGGGATTTATATTCGCAAGAATGTTTAGGCCCGTCATATTGTCGCGTGACAGAGACAACAATATCATGGGACTTTATATTCGCAAGAATATTTAGGCCCATCATATTGCCGCATGACTGGCCGAAAAGCCTAAAGAGAAATGTTAAGATGAGGTCAATGGGTTTTTGCGATAAGGTCAAAAGATGAGATAAATGAAATCAATAATAAGAGGAAATAAATCGCAAAGACGTCCTGCGATTTCATCGCAAAGACGACAATGTCATAAATCTTAAAAAGAAAAGGGAGAATTAATCTCTCACAAGATGGCTTAGATTTATCATATTGTCGCAGAAAATAAAATAATGATAAGGCAAGATCAATGGATTATTACATATAAGGTAAGAATATCCTGGGATCTTGTCGCATAAAGGTGGCATAATAAGACCTTTAACTAGGAAGGCGAAATAAGACCACAAGAAAAGATATGTCTGCGAAATAATTGCGATAATTCATTTATCATATTGCAGATTAATAACAAGAGGCAAGTATGGGAACGATGTATAAGAATGATAAATATTGTTATTCATCATTATATGATAAATTCATATAAGTAACGGATGGATAGAAGCAAAAAGGAAATTTATATATATTGAAGAACATCAGGAGTTACAAGTATCTTGTTGAAAGGATGATACAATTTGCCAAAGATAATTATCGCAAGAAAGGAAGAGAAAAATACAGATGAAGATCAAAAACAAGAAGCAAAATTATTGAGATTTATCTTCACCATTATCTTCATCTTTGTCTTCATTATCTTCATCATCATTTTCTTCGTCATCTTCGCTTTCATTCTCATCTATATCAGCCTCATTCATCGAAATAATCAAGCACTTCAGATCTGGCTGGGATACTTTCCAAGAGGCAGGGATATAGGCTAAGAGAGAGGTTATTATCAATGCAGACTTTCTCAATAGAGTTATTGCGAACAGTGAGAAGATTACTATGCAAATTGGAGTTAGATATTTTTATCTTCTCTCGCAGTCTAGTGATCTTATCATTGCGGGAAGCAAGATTATTCGCAAGACAACTTTTTTCTTCTTCAAGTTCTGCGATCCTTTTAGCATGTTTTTCTTCAGATTCTGCGATAACACAATAACAAGTTAGAAATTTATCAAGAATTTATAAAAAATATAAAGATGTTAGAGGAGAAATAAATAACCTTCTCTTTCATAAATCATTTCTTGTATCAAGGTTGCATGTTCGGTGTGAAGACTGACATCTATTGCTAAGTTTTTCCTAGCATTATCGAGAACTATCGCAGCCCATGCGAATTCATCATCATTTTGAATAAGAAGATGGGAACGGATCTGTTTTTCTCTTTTAAGAAGTTCAATATTTTCATCCTTAAGTCTATCTCTCTCAAGTTCAGTGTCAATAAGGGCATTGCGGAACTTTGTTAGAGCTTCAGCGCCTTGAAGAGTAATGCGTTCTTTCTCCTTCTCAAGTTCCTTCTTTTGGGATTTCAAGGTTTTTATTCTTTTTCCAAATTCATCTCTACAAGTCTTAAAACTATTGGATATACTCAAAGTAGATCTATAATCCATTCTTATAAGGGAAATGTGAAATCTAAGTTCATCGATAGATAAAGCATTACTTTTTTCATCGGAATAATTATTTAAAGCGTCATTAAGATGCTGAAGAAGAATGGATTCATATATGGGTTCATCAAAAGAATTAAGAATAAGAGCTTCATCAGTAAGGTTATAGGCATCTGCAAAATGGTTGTTTAAATAAGCTAAAATAGCAAGAAAGAAGAAAGTAAAAATAAAATAAAATAAATCATACCAATAATTTGTTTGCAGAACTTCTCCTTGTCAGCTAGTTTTTGTTGAAGAACTTCAACATCTACTTCAAGCGATTTATTCTTGTTAAGGAGCTCAGTATTCCCAGATACTTCCAATTGTTTACATTTTTCGCGAAGAAGGGATATTTCATCTTTGTATTTCTTATTCTTTTCGCGAAGTTTCGCAGACTCAGATTGTGAATCAGTAAGCCTTCTTTGCGATAATGATAATCTATTTTCTAATTCCGAAGCAACGGAAAAAGAATTTCTAGCAGTCTGTGGCAGATAAGAGAAAATAAGTAAGGATAAAAAGAAGATCTTCGAAATTCATAACAAGTGTAAAGGGGCATACCAATGAAGCTAGTGCATGAATAAAATCTGGATTGATAAATCTCGAGACTCCTTTAAGATCTTTATTATTGGCTAAGATGGAAGCATCGCAGATTTTTGAGAGATAATTGCAAGCGTGAGCAGTATCGTCATCACCAATACCTTGCATGGGATTTCTAAAGATATTTGACAATTGATCCATAGGAGTCTCAGGTTGAGAAAGACCCATCGCAGATCTAACTCTTGCGGAGGAAAAACGTAATGAAGAGGTGCTCATGGTAGCATCATTATTTATTCTTTCGCTCTTTTCAACCTCATTATCTTTTTCAGCGACAGAAGAAATGTCTTTAAGTGGTTGAGTTTTTCTTCTCTTTTTTGGAGGACTCTCAGCAGTTTGATTCTCATTGCGATGATGAGAAGTGCCAGAACTCTCATTTGGAGTTATTACTTTTTTGCCTTTATCCTTGGCTTCAACTACTGCGACAAATGGTATTTCCTAGAAAACAACCACATATGAAGATAAGAAACAAGGGCAACAATATATTGTTAAAAGTTATAAGAGAATGTTTCTTACTTCATCTGTGAAGGTTTTCAAAAAAATTAGGAGATTGGGATTCCCAGTACTGATGTAGCTAGCCTTCATTTTTCCAATCTGATAAAAAATAATTCAATAACTAGTAAGAATAGTATATTTATCTGAATTTGCGAATAATGATTAACTTCGCAAGGTATACCTCAGAATTCTTTTCAGGCCAATTAAAAATCCAAGGATGATAAGCCGCAAGATATGCAGGATTCGCAGGAAGGTTAAGAGTATCATAAATATATGGACCTTCAAGGAGGAGAGGAAATCTACACCATTTATCATCTTTGGAGAAGCGTGGAATATTGTTTCTTGTGGAATGATAGTCTATATCTTGCATAAGGATTTTATCCTTCGCAACTTTTTTATCCCTTTTCAAACGAATATCCCAACACGTGCTTTCTTTCTTCATGGAATCACTTGATAATTAGCAAAGAAGTTTTCCACGGTATATTTCGCTGGAATAATTGGAATTTTCTTATAATCAGGATGTTTCGCATCATCAGGATAAAGCGATCCTTTACCAGCTCCACGGGAAGCATATTCAAGAATGAGGCGAATACAATCTCCACTTAGTTGGCAGATTGCTCGCGAAAGTTTAGCATGAGAAATAATCTCATAAAAAAGAGGGAGATCTGGGTTATAAAGAGGAATAGGAAGGCCAGATTCTAATTGACCTAGCGAAACAAGGATCTTCTCGTTAGAAGAAGGAAATTTTGAAACAAGATCAATGGAGAGATCAGATTCTGAAGATTGATCAGGGATTTCAGAAAGTGTAAAACCTAAGGATTGAAGCTTCTGCTGGTGCTTTTTGAAAGTGGATTGACCTAATTTTTTAGCAGGAGCCATTTCTTAATATGGGAACGATGGTTAAGGCGAAGAAGAATAAAGAAGAAAAATTGAAAGAATAATTGAGATCCGGAATTTACGGAAGAAGACGATGAATAGTGAAGTTGCAGAGAAGAAAAGCGAAAGTAAAAAATAAGAAGAGGGATTAGCATAGACGATATTTATAAGAGAGGAAAATTTTCGAGATTATCAATGTGCATTCAATGAAGAAAGGACGTGAATGGTTAAAACTCAACGGTTGGAGGAATATGTGTCAAGGAATAAATGGAGAAAAGAAAAACATGTGTAGGATATTTAGCGATGGATATAGAGACGTGTCAAAATAAAGGAAATATGAAAAGACAAGATGTATTTGATATTCTCGAAAAATATGAGTTGCGGCAAATCAAGAAATTTAAATTCTCATGATCTTTGTCTTCTTCGCAGAAAAGATATGAGAAGAGGCAAGATGTAGGGGCAGAATATTGTCACAACAATATTCCTGCGAAATAAACAATTGTTCTGCGATGCATCGATAATAAGCGAATTACTCTGCGGCACATCAGTGATATTCTGCGACACATCCAAAGATGATTTAAACAATGACGTAATGACTGAAAACGACAGAAACACGAAGAAAGTGTGACATGTTTGCGGTATATCAATAAAACCTGCGAAAGATAAAGGCGGTGCCATCTGCGATTTATCGCAAGAACTCAGATCCGAAATTGAAGGGAATCTTAGCTGTAAATGAGCTGTCATGAGCTGTAATCCACTATGTAAATACCTATATAAAGGAGGTGAATATTTCCATAGAGGGGATGAATTTTTGGAGGATGAGGAAAAATTTTAGGAGAGAGAAAAATCTTTGTTAAGTGTTATGTGTTCTTGATTTCTGTAATTCCTTAAGGTCATATTAAAGAAAAAGTGTTCTTAATCTTCAAATTATGTCATAAATATTGATAGATTCTTGAGTAGGGTGTAGTGTGGGAATTCCTGCAACTACAAATCTATTTCCTAAACTAAGAGTATTGCCTAAAACAAGACTCTTCCCTAACTAGGAATTTTTCCTAAACAAGGATTCCTGCCTAGAATAGGATTCTTCCCTCAATTTATCTTGAGGTTATCTAAGTTCCCTAAAGGAGTACGGATTCACCTGTATCATTTGAACCCCTAACCGAGCTAAAAAATCATAAATCTTCTATAACCTGGATAGGGAATTTCCCCAACATAAAAAAAGTTGGGGTAGATTATCAAATACGGACATCGGGTGAAGATTCTATATATGGTGTTTTTAGTGAAGCTACTATTTCTGGATTTTTTGAAAAAGAATTACGATGGGATTCCTCATTCATTCATATGGGTTTTTACCTACTCTAAAGTCAAGAAGTAAAACTCATGTTATTATAAAAACATATAAGATAGGGACTTACTTGAGAGATCTCTAAACCGTTTGAGGCATTGGCGTTATTGCGGACTTTAGAATCACCATTCTTTCGGTTCCGAATCGTAGTGATTTCCTTCTTCAACTTCCTCCGAATATAATTGAGAGTCATCATTTCCTTGACCGTCCATAGCTATTTCCTTCAACAAACAACAATCACAAATGTGAGGATTTCTTCAAAAACATTGCAAACAATAGAACAAAGAGAATGATTACATAAACTTCCTCATCTTTGGTCTCAGTTTCTTCGTCCTCGGAGGATCCAGTAATTTGAGTCGACTGTCTATCTGTGGAAAATTAAAGGAATTTAAGACTACATAGAACAAAACCCTGTAATGGAATAACAATATGATTTGTTTCATAAACTTAAGATGAAAAGGAGTCATCAAGAAACAAATATCTACAACTAACAAAAGAAGCAGGTGGAGGCTTTACAATATTAAATAATATCATGTGACTTTTGCTTTCATTCTTACCACTCAGGAGAATTATTCAGACTTCCGCAAAGTCATCGCTATTTCGGGGCCTGACAATGCGCTAATTCTACAGTTGAAGTAAATATAATAATTAAGTCGTAAGACGTTACTCCTCTGAAAATTATAAAG
Source organism: Papaver bracteatum (assembly GCA_023529315.1). Classification (NCBI taxonomy): domain Eukaryota; kingdom Viridiplantae; phylum Streptophyta; class Magnoliopsida; order Ranunculales; family Papaveraceae; genus Papaver; species Papaver bracteatum. Next base: position 334,270 of record JAJJWX010003254.1, on the reverse strand, counting down.
AGAATACTCGCCTGTGAGGGTTCCAGAAATGTTTTCCTCTTATCATTATTGGGAAGCGGCCTCAATCAAGGACGATCAACCATCATCTTTGTAATATGAGCACCACGAGACTGTGCTATTAATAACATCGTTAAGTCATAAAGACGCTCGTGTTGTTGATTCCAGAAATTTATGTAACCCGGATTACGAATGTGTCACGATTCACACAACAAAGAGAAAAATACCTACTCCCAACCACATGTGTATGATCCAAGTTAGTCATAAGATGATGAACCTGAGACTTGTCATCTCTAAAAGGGGGAGCATATTGATCAAGACCCATTTGTTTAGCACCTCTGTCAATATTATACTCTTCCACGAGGTATTCTTGTTGCATAACTGACATAAGATGACCACGAGTACAACTCAACATAAAGGTTCTCTCACCATCAGTAACGTCTTCTTCTCCGGTAAAGGTGGTTAACTGAGATACATAAGGAGTAATCGCCGCCCATGGGAAGAAATCAAAATCAGCCTCATTATCTAGTAAGTCAACAAGGCGTACTTTAGAATGCGGCATCTTGCTGGAACAACGCAGTATCCTGGCGTTGTTATCTTCGGGAAAGACATGAAGATAATCTACCTCTTTATTCTGCGAAATATTACGAGGAATAGGCGCATAATTTCTCAAGTGATCCCATAACCACGCTCGGATGAATAGCGTATTTAACATATTATTCCACTATCATATAACCATTGAAGAAGCGGCTATCGATGACCAAAGAGTCTAAATGGTAATTATGAATGGGGAAAAACGATCTGCTGGTTTTTAAGGTATTGAGGAGACGATCAAACGGAGGATGTTCCTCGAACCAAGAAAAATGTTAATCCTCACACAGATGCACCACTACAAAGGGGGTGCTTAGTACTCCGGCCTAAATCGAGACAACGACCGTTCCAGAGTAAATTCGGTCACAAGATAGGATGGGTTGATCTGTAGGAGGGAAGCTTAGAAATATGTGGAATATGGTGATTCAAGGATTGTGGATGTGTGAATTCTGAATATGATAAGTTCTGAATGATTGAAGTTGAACGATTGTGAAGAAATTGCTCAATTGATGAGTTTGATGATCTCGTGTGTCGAAGAGACGTGAGATTCTTACTCTGAGTATTCCGTGTATTAGTTTTGTTTTTTCCGATGATCCCTTCAATCTTGATTCAGGGACTTATTTATATTGCTGGAATTGTAGACACCATGATCCCATGAAGTGTGACAGTTGATGGAATCAAGGAGTGGAGAAGTGGAAATCGTGTTCGAAACCAGTTGTCCAACGTGTAAAGACTTGGTCAACTTTCCACCCACTACCTCGTGAATTCCTTCAACTAATTGCACGACTGGCTCACATTCCATCGTGTGTTTGAACACACGTGTCGTAGACCTCCAGACCAAAACCCTAAGTGATATCCCTCAAGTGACACGATTGATCATCTCGTGGTTTGTTAGTCAATTGATGACTTCGTGGTTTGATGGGACGATGAGTCCATGTAGTTGCTGAATTGAACAGGATGTTCTGAAACTCTCGAATTGCATGTGTCATGATACATAGGTATAATTCTTACGATGAACTGGAAAAATATTGCTCATTCGATGGATTGTTGAATATTGGTGGATTGTTGAACCAATATTCCTTAACACAAGAAAATATTGATCATCTGATCAAGTGTTTCTCTCGTGATGACTTGTTGAATATTTGACTGTCTGAGCATGTGTTGTTCATGAATGATTGGCAGTGTGCCAAGAATATTAATTAAAGTGATGGTCATTGAACCTAGCATAATTAATAAAATTCATGACCATGAGGTCATCGTATAATTATTATTATTAATTCATGACCATGAGGTCGTCATAGAATTATTAAGGTTAGAGTCTGGAAACATGGTCCTTGAACTCAGAAACCCTAATTTGACCGATTGATGATCAATTCATGGTCAGAAGTTTTAACCATGGGACGAATGAGGAGCGGCTACATGGGACCGTGGATCAACCATGTAGTGTCCATGTGCTCACGTGAGAAAATATGATGAACTCATGAAGATTTCATGATTTATTGGTGAAAGAATGATTAAATGTTGGTTCAATCATTATTCAAAAATGCTCGTCTAAGACTTAGGTGTAAAAACCTAATCAATTATGACAGGTGAGGGACCGACCATGGGTGATGGAGCTGGCCCTAGGTGATCACGCGACCGCCCTGATGATCACTTCATGAATTTCTAAAAGTATTTGGAAGAGTCTTGGACTCGACACGAGCGATTGTGCAAATTAGGTCAAAACTGATGAAAATTGATGGAACCGGCTTTCGTGAGCCAAATAGCCAATCTTGGTCGGTCAAGATAACGTGCTCATGTTCCTGAGGAATCTTCGTATCTGTCCTGATAATTTTGGTATTTTCTGGCGTGCAATTGAGCATCCATTCAAGAAAATATGCCAAAATTAGGGTTTCGATGAACTGAGGGAAACACCATGAGATTATGGAAAATATTTATAAAATAAGGAATTGTGAGGCGTGGGACCACCGGTGGTCAAGGCACGGTCGGCCAGTCATGACCACGGTCCCGTGGTGTCTCTTCCTTAGTTTTACGTATTGATGATTGAAGGATTCATGAATTTTGAGAAATTTGATAAATTTAGGGAGTTTTCATGAATTGGAGGAGTTTCCATGAGTTCATGGTCTTTGAAAAATATTAAAATAATAAAATTCATCCATGTGGGACCATGGAGGCATGACCGATCGGTCGTGGTCCAATCCCACGAATTTAAATAATTTTTGGGTATTTTTTGATAGTTTGAAGGAATTTTTGAGAAAAATACCATGAAATCAAGGAAAAATAAGATAATTAATAATAAAATAAATAAAACAAGGGCGTGTGGGACCGGCTAGGGCATAGCCGGCCGGCCAAGGCCCGGTCCCACAAGTTTTCATGATTTATTTTATTTTATTATTATTTTTGATGATTTAAAGTAATTTTGTGGAAAAATACCATGAAATTAAGGAGTTTTTTCATGAAATCATGAAACAAAATACCAAATAATAATAAAACAATGGACACATGGGACCGGCTAGGCTAAAACCCTAATTAGCTCCCTTTAGTAGAATCGATGTAGAATTCTCATACGGACTCGGATTTTGATGGTCCTCCCCTCCATTATGTAAGGAAAAGAATTTCCTATCTCCCAACGCGGGAATATTTAGGTTTTAATCTCGTTCTGGAGGTGCAAACAACCCGATAGTAAAAATTCAGGAAGAATTCAAGGGGCCAGTCCCATGGTATTTTTCCTAACTTTATCATGTTTGATAAAATCATGTGATAAAAAATACATGATATTAGGTAATTTTTTTAGAGAAAAATAATAATAATAAAATAAAAAGGGACCGTGAAGTGTGGGCCGGCTGGGACCAAGGCATGGCCAGTCGGCCAATCGTCCCACACACTCTCCTAATTTTTATATTATTTTTGACGGACTCATGAAAGTACCACGAATCTGAGGAATTTCCTCAAGAAGGAGATTTGATCAATCGAGAGAATTTTTATGAAAAATAATAAAAGTGGATAGATGATTACTGTCACTTCATAGGATCAGCTGAAGATTCGACTATGAACTCAGAACGATGAGGTGATCATTGCTATTCCATGGGATAATCGTTGATTCGACCATGGAATGGAGCAATGATATTGCCATTCCATTGGATTGTCGTTGATTCGACCATGGAATCGGATCAATGATATTGCCATTCCATGGGATTGTCGTTGATTCGACCATGCAATCGGAGCAATGATATTTCCATTCCATGGGATCGTCGTTGATTCGACCATGGAATCGGAGCAATGAAGGGATAATTAACCTCATGGGTCTATGCCTAGCAGAATAAACTGACTACGATAAGAGCATTAATTATACTGACATGACTTGCCGGTAAGCCATATCCTTTGTATAGTCAGGTTAAACTCGTTGTTTGTTCTTGAAGACGATGTTGCTCTGTAGAGCCGTCCATCCCGTGATACTATATAGAAATGACTAAAAGTATTCAGTATTCATGAGATTATGTCGTTGTCTAGGCGTTGACTGCATATCTACATGTACTCTGAGAGAAAGTACTCTCCGTTGAGAATTCGATGAGAGACTCGTGCCTCAATACTCATGTGATTGTTGAACCAAAGGCCCGTATAATCATGAGTTTACGATTTTAGCCTTTGTTGAAAATCCACCATCTACAGGAATACAACGAATCGAGGAACGGACTGCCAATATGAAGTTTCTCACCTTGGGGTTATCTTAACTTCAAGAGGGATTAGAAACGGTTTCAACTATGGGAGATGCCATCTTCGAACACGTTTCTAGACAACCACAATGACAAAAATGCAGCAATGGTCAATATGTTGTCTTCAGGTCAAGTTGGGTCCTTATATAATGACCACCAATGCTCCAACCATTGAGAGTAATAATTCCCTACACCGTTAATTTTGATCATCTCAACCCTTAAAGCCATACATATCTTGGTTTGTTCTGCCAGAACACGATGGTAAGATCACCAGTTATTGGCAGATGAAGTATATCATCCACATCCTATAAAGTAATGGTGCGTTCTCCCCATCTACGTATTAATATGTATGTAGGAACACACCATCGAGCAAGTAAATCCATAACACCAGGCATGTCGTGATATATGAAGATTTTCTTAGATGCTCTGATGGCTTCATTGACCTGTGCATTGTTCAACATCGCTCGGACGTAATCTTAACCAAGTATGTGTCTTGTCCATCCAGAAAAATTATGCAATGGTTTTCTAGCAATCTTAAACTCTACGAATGAGGCAAATAATGACCTCCTTGCAGACAGAAACAAATGATCGCTTTCAGGGAAATCGTCTTCACTTTATCATTTTCTCTGGGGTTTACAAGTAGATAAAAGTTATGGCCTAGGGGACTTTTTTCTGGTTTATATGAATGAACCATAAAAAATTCATCATCCATATTCAGAATGGTCTTAATCATATTTTCATCTTCATCATTGGAAGCACAATCATAATTATCCTCTGACATCTCCACAAATTGGCTAGACATGTCTACTTCGATACATCATACAAGGAGATGAAAAAACATAAAAATCAGCAAGGTGTCTAAATTGAAGATTGGTGATTTTGGATGATGATTATATCGCAAAGTTGCATATATTGATAAAAGACGATGTAAACGAAGGAAAGATGATAAAATTCTAACTTTTACATGTTACAATGCTTCTATTAACAACTAGCGGTGATAGTACAAGATTTGATACTACAAGGACTTCCTCTTTTCTGCACCAAGGATAATTAAAGCACCTACGAAGACGATTGAAGCAGAGAAAGTTAAAAAAAAAACGGTATTTTGACCTAAATCTTCATTAATTCATAAAAAAAATACTAAAATAATTTTGTATTCTTCCATGATTGATGAGCATGTAGTAGAAAAAAGAAAGAAAATAAAACCATGAAAAAAAAAATTACCTTCGGAAGTGGCCGGAACTGTTTCCGGCGGTCATTCGGCCAGTGGTGGCGCCGACGGGTGTTGATGTTGCTCATGAAGGGAGGAAGGAGGTAAGAGGTTACTGGCCGGGGATGGTGGTTATGAAATTAGGTGAAAAAGTAAAAAGGTTTCACTCACTTTTATAAATGTACTATTAGCTTTTCCTAATTTCTGTCAAATTAAGATTCCTCTTTCAAGTAGCGCCCGTGCCGTACACGGGTTTACATGGTCCTTCTACCACCAAAAACAACATTCTTGATCAATTTATGATCTCAAGATAATGCCTAATTATTATTCAAGAGCTCCTACGTCTGCCTATTACTCCTTCAATAATCGTCCAACATGATTCGAGCATTATTGGATCAGAATTCCTGATAACATCTGACAACTGATACTATTTATTCATTTTTTTATGTTAGTGAAAATCACCATCCATGTGCATACTTCGGAACATGACTGTCCCAGACTAAGAAGGGGACTTAATGTTGATGGGGGATTTTTGACGAAGGCCATATTTGTAAAATCAAATCGGAAATTATGCATCTCTGATCAGTATCGGAATCATAAGAAATTTATGTCTTCACAAAGTTTAAATTACAGTTCTTTAATATCAATAGAATAAGGAAATGTGGTGTCCATGTGTCTTGGGAACAAGGACGGTCAAGATTGGCTAAATTGACTTCCAAGAAGAACGGACATGATTATGCTCGGCCCGTGCAACTCGACTACCCATGCTAACCATGTTTCTGCCGCGATATATCAGATTCTTTTCCAACAATGTTTAATCAGATCAGACGGCTGATTCCAGCAGATTAGACGGTTAAGATCGTTCATGATTTTGTATGGCTGTGATTATGCCTGGGCCACTAACATTGTTGCTGCCGGATAACCTCTTGGTCCTAACTAATTTACTCCCATAATTATCGCCTAAATTAGTGGAGTACTAATTCTAGTTTGGTTGTCCTTAAATATGATTTTGTATAAATGGAAATCCTTCTCTGTCTTCGTAAAAAGAAGACTGTGAAGATTGAATGGTGAGTTCTGAGTAAATTAGCTTGGAACTAAAGTTTAGAAGAATAAATTATGTGTTCCAACAAAATGTACTCTAAACAAGAAGCATTCAAGGAAATACAAGATACTTTTGAACAAAGGTTATCAACATATAATTATATATCTCTCACTCAAGCAGGCAGATCTACAATGGTCAAGCATGTCCTCAATGCAGTTCCTTCCTACCAAATGGGCACTTTCAAGTTACCTAATAATCTCATCAACAAGCTTACATCCATTGAAAGACATTTCTTTTGGGGGAACAAAGATAATAAGAGCTCAAACCCTTTAGCTTGGCTAAAGATGTGCAAACCTAAAGATATTGGTGGACTTGCTTTTAGAGATTTAGAACAGCTTAACCTGGTACTTCTTACAAAACTGGCATGGAGAATATGTACTGAGTCAAATAATCTAATGGTTCAACTACTGAGATGCAAATACTTCAAAAATGGAGACATTATTCATAGGAAAATTGAAGCTAAAAACTTCTCCTACACCTGGAATGGCATTACTAAAGGTTTAATTATTGTTCAACAACATTATTTCATGGAAATAAACAATGGAAGAAACACTAAAATATGGTCAGACAGGTGGATTCCAGGTTTTACTTCCCCTCCAGTTCCCACTGGTGAACTGTTCATATTTTATGAATATGTTGCTGAGCTAATTATCCCAGGGACTAATAACTAGAATATTCCACTGCTAGATCAGTTATTTGACTCTAATACTTCTGCCAGAATTAAACAAATGTTTCTTGACATCAACAAGGAAGACAAGATGATTTGGATGCCTGTAAAAGATGGTAAGTTTTCAGTTAAGAGTACATACAACAAGCTTACTTACAGCAGCAGTGAGGTTAATATCAATGGGAGAATCATTAACTCAGTTGTTTGGAGGAATCTGTGGAGGACTGGTGCAACTCATAGGGTAAAACTCTTTATTTGGAAGTGTATAAGGGAAATCAATCAAACAAGAGACAAGCTAGCTTACTATAATGAAGAACAAGAACTACAATGTGGATGTTGTGGAGCTGTTTCTGAAACAATAGATGTAACATCCCAAGTTCCGGACCAGGGTCAAACCCATATGGGGATCCGAACTCGAAGCGTTACGGGTCGGAAAGAGACTTATACATATTTATTTATTTTTGTTTCTAATTTACTTTTACACAAAACATAGTTAGGACTTTATATAACATGAATTGAAGCATATAAATCCACTAATTATCTTTAACAACATTTTTAACCAAACATATTATTTCAACTACATTTGAAACAATACAATAAAACAATTCAATCACTAAGATACTCATTCCTAGCTTTCGCTGCGCCACTCTGATAAATCTGCAAGGATGTCAATTGGGGTGAGATGACAGCTCAATATAATGCATTCCCAATTCTCTAAAGATGCGCAAACATAATCATTTTGTCAAGGAAAAACATATAACAAGAACACGGTACAACTTCGAATATTCAAGAATCACAATGCCAACAATATTGTCAATAAATTATTCAATTAGATTCTAGGCATGAGTTCACAACACTATTAATGTTTCCTACAAATACTTCAATTCGTATTTCAGTGTTTGAGTTCATAAAACCAATAAGGTTTCCACTAATCATTCAATAGAGATTCCAACACACAATTCACAAATTAATATTGTCAACTCATCAATTCACAAATCATATTAACAAAACATTTATATTAATTTTAACAAATCATATATCAAAACATCCATTTAGGATTCAACTCATCAATTCACAAAAACAATTCATCCATTTGAATTTCACAAATGAGTTCATAACACCGATTATGTTTCCAACAACTCATTTAATTTATATTTTGAACACATTATTCACATATTTATAAGTCACCTCAAACCATGAGTTTAGAATACCAAAATAATTGTCAACAAGTCATTCATCAATTATTCAACACATCTATTCACGTATTAATATCAATTCACCAACAAACCATTTGGGATTTAACACACTCCCAATTCATTCATTTAATTTCATACTTGAGTTTAACAATTCATTGAATTATATTTCACACATATCACCAATAATCTTGAGTTCACGGTACGAAAACCTTGGTTCGTACACCCACCTATCGTTTATCGGCACGGACAACCTCCATCGATGGTCATGAAAAAAAGTTCCTATGGGGATCATATCCATTTGCTCTCGGGGATCATTACCCGTTTCATTCACAGTACGAAAACCTTGGTTCGTACACCACCTATCGTTTACCGGCACGGACATCCGCCATCGATGGTCGGGAAACACAAGTTCCCATGGGGATCATTACCCATTTAGCTCTCGGGGATCATTACCCGCCGTTATCATGAAACATGTTCCATATAACGGTAAACACATGAACTCATTTACTTTTATAAATCCTTTTTACAAACAACACAAGCAACCATGGCTTAACATATGACAACAACATGAGTTTCTTTCAAGCATTTATGCAAACAAGTTAACTGCAGCTATTTTACATCATACATTTCATGATGATTTCTTTATCTTATCTTATTGAAACTTTTACAGAACATACATAGCTCCATAAGCAACAACATATCCAAATTTCACATAAAAGCCACGGTTCAAACAAAAGTTATAGAATTTACAAGGACATTCGAAAAACTGAGCATATTACATGTCATTACCAAACAATTCATGATAAATTCATAACAATCTGAAATTGACCCAATCCAACGCACACTGAAAGATAAGATGTTTATCTACAACTTTTATTAAGGATCCAAATCCTTTTAGCACCATTAAGACTTCCTAAGAATATCAAAAACACAGAAACGCGGAACTGTCCAGAATTTCAGAAACTATCATCCAAATTCAAACACACATTCAACGGTGAATTTGTGGTATATTGTTCTCAAAATTTAACCATAGTTACCTAATCATGTTATCTAACAACATCAAAAGCCTGATAATCATTAGGAGATATATATATTTGTGTGATTAAATTACTAAAACCCAATAATACAAAATCATACCAAGTAAACACCCAAAGAGAACACCAAAAGAGAAAAAGGGTTTCACATTCTACCTCAATTCCATTGATTTTCCCAATTAGAATTTCTCCTCAAGAACCCTAGCTCCAATTCATCTTCTTCCTCTCCATAGCTTCTTTCTCTAAACAAAAACCTATATCTCCATCTCTTTTTCTTTGTCCTAGCCTTTTGATTTCTAACTTCTAAAATTCCTTTTTCTAAACTTTTAGGTATAAAAACCTTAATAATACTAATATTCATAATGATAACTAATATTTATATTTTCTTTATTTCTTTTAATTGTCTTTTCATTTTCTATTTATTTTATTTTACTTATTAAAATAAATTAGGTGACTTTATTTCCACCATAACTTGTAGCTTTTCTAGTCCAAACACCCCAACTAGACTAAAACACAAGAAACAACCTAAGTGTCAAACTAAGGCGGTTATAACCCGACCCGAACTGGTAAATAAAAATACCAGGTATTACAATAGAACACCTGCTATTGGAATACAGACATGCAAGAGCAGTTTGGAGAGGAGTAAACATAAACATTGATGCAGTTAGACACAATTGTGATAGTGTGTCAGAATGGTGTACAAGTTTGTTTTCTCCAGATAGTAGTACTGATAATATCTGGTTATACACCTTAATGATTGGTGCTTGGATAATCTGGAAAGACAGATGCGAATCAATCTTTCAGGGAGTCTCTTTTAACCCTCTTAACTCAATGCACAAAATAAATTATCACTTTCATTCTCATTTAATGTTGCATAATATTGCATCTGAACACACACTCTGTCTACATTCACATTGACAACCTCCGGAATCGGGAATTATCAAGATTAATGTTGATGCATATGATAAAATTACTAAGAAAATGGGTACTGGCCTACTAATTCGTGATGTAACAGGAGCCTGCGGAGAGATCAAAGGGAGTTTCGCAAATGGAGTATTAAACCCAGAAGAAGGAGAGTGTATGACAATTCGATAAGCACTTGCACGGGCAAAGAAGAAATCTCTAACCAGAATTCATTTAGAAGATGATGCTAATCTTGTCATTCAATCGATCACTGGCACCAATTCTTTAATTCAATGGGAGAATAGGAATTTGTTAAAAGAGATCAAACATTTATCTTCTCTTTTTATTCTTTGCAATTTTACTTTCATTAGCAGAGATGATAATCAGGTTGCAGATGAAGTTGCTAAGTCAGTTAGAACTTCTGAAACTGATGTCGAACTCTATAATAATTTCAGTGACAGAGTCTGTAGTTTTCTGGCAAAAGACTTCAAAGTTCCACTCATTAATAAATAAAATTCTCTTATTTATCAAAAAAAAAAAAAAAGATCAGCTTCGAATCTAGGTTTCACAATACACAAAGTGAAGTCAACACATACGTTAACCACTCGATCAGTGGATGAACGTCCAATACAATCTGGGTAGCCATTAATGTTGACGGCCGCACTGTAGATGGATCGTCATCAATTTGATTTGGGTGGAACTGAAACATTTCTCTCAAGTCGATGGAGAAAACCAGACATCAACTCGGAGGGAAGATAAAATAACAAGGAAAGTAAAGACAATAAAGATTGAACGAATATTTTGGAGTTTAAACTTATAAATCTGGGGTAATATTGTCTTTGGAAAATAGTGTTTAAGAGCTGTTACCTTAAACAGGTAATATTTGTCGAGGATTGCTAGGTGTCGGACAGAGAAAAGGGGCCGCATATTCCTAGTATGCGCCCCGTTCCCATCATAGCCGAACCGAGTAACATATAACAATTATAGGTAATCCTAGATCTGCCTCGGCTATCGACTCTATAATACGCCCTTCTCTTCTTTCGTGATACCTACGTTAAGTTCTAAACCTTATTAAGGTTTTCTGAGATGGTTGGGGTAAAATCTGCAGCAAAAAATTAATTGAACAAATAAGATTGATTTTGTTGGTATTTTGATTGATGGCTGAGATCGTTGATATAACTAGATGGTTACGAATCAGCCGGATTCCAAGGTCAGTTTGACCCTAGAAAACAACGGTGAAGAAGATTATGTCATTGGATTTACATTTAAAGGGTTGAGAAGGATCGGAAAACATGGGTTCTTAAGGGATTTGATATTTGATTTTACAACCACGACAATTGAGCTTAAAGAGCATCAGAACCTTGAAGAACGGGCACCATCAGACTACACAGACGTAAAATATCCTCTTATTTTAGGCTCAAACCAATCTCCCCAATAAACAAAAACGAAAGCTGACTTGGTGAAGGAAAAATGAAATAAAGCGACAGAGTGAAAGATATGTTCTATTATCCTTATGGACAGATTGTTCAAGTTTTTTTTTTTTTTTTTTGATTGCATGAAATAAATGTCTTTAAAACTCCATAATTAGTGTGAAAATTGAAGCTGTAGCAATGTTTAGTTGCTTGAAATGGGTGATGTGGGATCCTTTTATAGTGCAAATGGTGATGGTTTAAAACCATCTCTGCTTGAAAAACGAGCAACAGTGGTACCTTCAATGAAAGACAAATCTGTATGTGTTACCAATCCCTTTCCCTTTTATATATATGTATTGATATATCTACCCTTCAGGTTTATAGAGCAGGCGACAAGAGAATATACATGACCCCTCTTATCGGTTTTGAGAAAAATAAAACATGTTTTGCTGTTGGAGTCATTACCTACCTGTTAAAACCATATCCAAGTTTTTAACACTTACCTATGCGCACATAATCGGCATTTTCATATTAGTTGCATTATGTTCCTGCCCAGCCGATCTTGGATATGAACTGATTCACTCTTAACTCTTTCGCTACCGCCTCCGACCAATAGTGCCAAATCCACTATAGTTAAGGTATACACTAAGATCAAGTATGCACGTACTAGATGCAGGCACCCTAAAGATATTTGGTTGAGTCTGGACACCAGTATATTAGGGCTAGAAGTAATGAAAAATCTGTCGAGGCTCTAAGCGAAGCACATAAACAATTGACTGAGGTTAGGAAAAGGTAACGCCTCATCCCCGCCTGTCTACTTTTCACCCAAAATTTCCATGGAAACAATAATGAATAAACCAAGAAATATTACATACTTTGCATTGTTTCACCGTTTCTTTTTAATATGTCTACTCTCACCAGCGTATAAAGGACATTACTCAAGAATAGGCGCGAAGAATTTACTTCGGCTTGCCGAAAGTTATCTCCCATCTCAACGAAGTTTTAAAAGCATGACCCTGCCAATCAAACACAAAGCATAGGGTTACCCGTTGAAATTAAAGCAAACAAGCAACCATTAGAGAAGAAGCTTGACATATAAGAAAATGTTCACTGATAACCCCACGCGGCTAGGCTATTGGAGTATAATCGGAGATGCTTTCCTAATTAGCTTTGATTGGATTTAATAATCCCGAGGCTAACTTCACTCTTACTGGACTGTAGGGGATTGTAGATAACCCAACCCTAACAATTAACAAAGGTTGAGTCTAATTATATATGCTTTCCCAATTAGAACTTGACTAAATTTTACAATGTTAGGGCCACAGGCTAACCCTACTCTTAGCAAAGGTTGAGCCCCAGCCTACGGCCGGGTGATACCTAGTCATATAAATAATAATATATGACGGTGATATTAGGGTTTCTGAGGCAAAACTTTTAATATTCCATATATTTCATGATTAAAGCCAAAAGACTCAGCACATATGTTGAATTCAGAATTCATCTCTTGTGTCTGACCCAGATTATTATTCAGAATAAATATGATGTTGATCACATCATATCTGAAGCTATTAAAGGTTCCTAGACACGTGGCATGCTAGTGCAGAATAACCTATAAATTAATTCTAGTGTTGTATTCATCAGTTGAATTCCTAGAAAAATATGTTAATTAAACCCTGATATTCACTTATTCAGATCCTTGGCTTTTCTCAGTTGAATCATATGGAATAGTAATAGATATTCACCCATCGGGCATTTGGGGCACCGTAAGCCCCGAGCAAGAGACATGGGTGTATTTAGCAATAATGCTCAAAGGAGCATCCAAAAACATGGAAGAACTAGGATTCGAAGTTTGATCATAGAAGGAAAGGGAAGAGAGAGAAAATAAAAAAAAAATAGAGGAACTGTGAAGGTGGGCCCCGCAAGGCTAGCCGGCCTCCCCTTTTTGAATTGCAACACCCAATCCGTGAAAAATAAAACTACCAAGATCACTACCAGTGTCATGGCAAACTAAACAATTCTTCAAACGCTTGAAAAAACATACCAAATTATCACTAAGTTCCCCTAAGGTAGTAAAGGCAAGCACCCCCAACCCATAACCGTGTAAAGTACACTCGTTCAAGTAATATTTTATTTATTTATTTTTATAATTATTTTTATCAATTAATAAAGAATTTTATGGCTATGGTTTGCTTCAATTTTTTTTTATCATTATAATAATTATTTTAAAAGAAAAATTGAAAAACAGAGGAACAAAATAGAAATTAAAAATATAATGATAAGAGCAGTTCCTATGGTAATGAACAAAAATAAAAATTTGTTCATCCACGTGGATGAACAAACTGATTCTCCACTATGAGAAACAAGGCAAAATGAACAAATCTGATATTTTAGGGTCCTACTATTGATTTTATTAACATAAATTAATAAGAGTTGGGTCCCACAAATGATTTTATTTATATAAACTAATAAGAGTTTGGTCCCACAGATTATTTAACTAATAAAATAAATAATAAAAAATAAACCATAATTATAATTATAATAATTAGGGTTTGGAGAGAGAATATGTGAGGGGAGACATTCCTTCTGACTCCAACGCTCATCCATCTGACTCCAGCGCTTATCCATCTGACGCCAGCGACATCCATTCTGACGCCACGTCTATGTCACGATCGCGCGCTCTTCCATCCGATGCGCGTCCGTTGTTGCGACTCGATGTTCAAATCATCAAATTTGTTCATTTGAACATTCATTTTCTTGGATTGTTCATTCCATAGTGGGAGCAAAATGAACAAACTCTGAGTTTGTTCATCCCATAGGAATTGCTCTAAGTGTATAATATTCTAGGGTAAAATTTGCTTTTTATAATAAAATAACAAGGTTAAAATAGAGAACCAATTAAATCAAGTTGTGTGGGTCCTACAACTTCTACTTTCAATCTTTTAAAAGCTTAATTTTTAAAGCAGGCCTAAATGGAAGTACTTCTTTCTTCTTCTTTTTTTATTTATGAGAAGGACATATATTACTCTCTCCGTCCCACTATTAGTTGACCTACTTTATACTATATTAGTTGACCTACTTTATAACTAAATTAAGTTATAAAGTAGGTCAACTAATAGTGGGACGGAGAGAGTATTAATCAAGTAATATAGTACAAGAGATTTACAACGACATCTTTATCAAAAGCATTAGTATCTATACTAGATTTACTAATTTTTTTTCCCTAATATGTAAAGATAAATGTTGAAGACTCTTAATTCTAGCTTCTTTAACTATAGTATCCGTTGTTGAGTTGTATTTCCTGCTAGTGTATTTAACCTTGGCTTGCGGAAGAATACTCAAAATCATCTCTACTTCTTTAATAGTGTTTTCCGCTTCCCAAGGAATTTCCTTGAAGATTTTGTTAATGAAATCTGCAATACTTTTGCAATGTGTGGCAATTGAAACACTAGATAAGATATTATCTCTTAACCAAGAAAAATCTTTTAACATTGCATTTGCTTCTGCATGGGTTGCTATCATTGCTTTATCCGATCCCGCTTCGATATGCATAAATTCTTGTTGGTCTACAGAAAATAATATGAACTCAAATCCTATTGAGAGGTCTTCTTTCTTCAAATTCGCATTTATGAAAATTATCCAATCCGTGTTTAAGGACACCCACTTTGGATTTGGTAGAACTTCATATTTAGAAATATAATTCTTCGGGGAGATAATTGAAGTAGCTGAGAATAGGATTTATTTATTTGTTCTATCAACATTGTTGGGTTTGGATCTTTTTTATTTTCGAAAACGACTGAACACTTGTGTTTCTAAATAAACCATAGAGCGATAGTAATTTTTTCTACTACTTGAGCATAATTCAGATCAACTATCCAGTTGTTGACCCAGTTACTTATTGAGTCTATGGAAGAAGGATTGTTAATATGGCTTAGAGATAAACCAACCCAGATTGTTCTTGCAAATGGGCAGAATCTAAAAAGATGTTGTTCATTTCCTTGCACTTGAGAGTTACACATCTGGTAGTCTACAAAGATATCGGTCATATGTGCTGCTAATGTACTTGACGTCGGTAAAGCTTTTTAGAACTAATTTCCAAAAGAATAACTTAATTCTTGGAATTCCAAATGAAGTACTTCTTTCCAAATGCACTTTGATTTTTTTTTACCAAATACAATTTTTGATAAAAATTTGTTACAAAATGCTTTTGATTGAAAAAAAGAAACTATTCCAAACTGGGCTTAAGTTGCGAAAAGTATCTCAACTTCGCTCCTTGGGTTTCAATCTCGTCACAAAGGAGGTCAGCAGTAGGGGTGAGCATGGGCCGGTATGGACCGGTTTTCGCCTCATCCGCATCCAATCCATTGCATTACGGATTTCAAATTTAGCATCCGCATCCAATCCATATCCAATGGATGCACGGATGGACGGATTGGATGCGGATAATCCAATGGATTTGTTTTAATTAAAATTTATAATAAAGAAAATAAAGCTAACACAAATGACTCCTTATAAACCTACATATCTTATATATGTATACAAATATAAAGATGCCATGTACAACACCCCAAGCAAACTTCTTAAAAATTCCTAAATGATCTATAGTATTTTCTAGAACTACATAAATGCCCTTATTTTAACGGATATGGATGTCCAACGGATTTTCAAGGTTGTATCCGGACCCGATCCGTTATTCGTTGGATTTCAAAAATTCCATCCGCATCCAATCCATTAACGAACGGTCCGGACATCCATCCGCAAATAAACGGTTGGTCCCGATTAGATCCGCGGATTACGGGCCAAATGCTCACCCCTAGTCAGCAGTATTAAGATTTCTTGTTTGAAAAACTATTAGTGAGAATTTCCGCTGTCCTTCCATACTTCCACATTTTGTAAAATGCAAGAAGAGACCATAAACCAAGATCCGATAGGTAGTTCGAAGCAATATTTTATTTACAAGTCCTTGTAAAGTTTCCCTGGCTCCACTCCAAGAGACAAATTAGAGACAGTGCTGAGTGCGTACACAATCTCTATTCCACTAACTCAGGTCACGCCAACACATGAGTAATGTAAGCATCACATAAGTCAGGTCACACCACCAACACTCCATTCTTTCCATTTTGTAACTGAAGTAGTATCGTTTTGGTTTTCGCAATTTTTTATAAAGTAATTATAGTTTCAACGTTTGAGTGCTACACCAACGGGAAAAAATCTCGACAGAACCCACCCACTTGTTACGGCGTATTTTGTGGGCTATGGGCGTATCATCAACATATAAAACATATAAGAGTACAATGCGTAAGAACAGCTATATCTTCAGATAACATTCACCAACAAGACCAGTTTTGCTACAACAAGAAGTATTTAAAAACGTGCTCACTCAAGTCTAACAGCAATGATGGAGGCTTAAACCAGAGAGATTTATCATAGCAACGATGTCTCCCGGAGTCCTGATACCTCAGCAGTAAGCACAGTTGGTCGGAGAACTAGCAAATTCATCTCACATTTGCGAGACCCATTTGGTATAGCAAATGGGTATATCATTTTTTTGGACCATGTTTTTATTTTGGGTAAGACATTAGAAGTAAATCTAGGTCACCCCTTATCTAGATATTTATATTAATACCTAAATTACCCTCTTAATTGGGCCGACCGACCGGAAGGCCCGATGGGAGGGAGTCCCTTTTATGACCACTTTTTTGTAAAATGAACCTAACAATTTTGATAAAAAGATTTGATTTGATTTCCATGTGGTTTATTTTTGGTTACTTTTTCACTAGACAAGATTATCCCTCCCTTTTAGTCCAATTACTATAACTCTTTGTGCATCCTATTCTTGAAGGGGTATAATTGGAAAACAAACTTTAATATAACATATCTAAAAATCCGTGTCTTATAATTTTACAAATTTTATCTCGTTGGAAAGGTTATAAAAAAAATCTACGCAACGAGTATAAATAACAATATCAAATTTAAAATCCATCATCGGATTCTTCTTCGGCCGGCCCTTCCACCGTGGCAACGGTTGTACTAGTTAATTTTGGAAAATGATTAGTGAAATGATTAAGCCAAAGATAATTAGTGAGATTAAATTAAAAGATGGGTTTTTTTAAAAAGAAGCAGAATTGTTGAGAGAGTAAAGTTAGAGAAGATGAAGAAGAAAAACATAGTGAAAATGATGGATTTTACCAACCACAACCGGAGGAAGAGTATTTGGGTACCCAGGTATACTTCAAACTTAGATAATGTTGGTTGAATTGGTCCAAATATTCATAAAATTGTAAATTTTTATAAAAAATTCCTGCTAGGTTCAGGTAGTTCGGTTACCAAGTGTACATGTGAAGAACAGGTAACCGAACACGTAGTTCTGTTAATAAATGTCAAGAACATATAACCGAACACAGAGTTCGGTTTCTTTCTTCAAACACGCAGGTAGCCGAACTTTAGTAATAAGATTTACAGAGGTATGTTCGGTTGGTTTGCAAACTTCAACGCAACCAAGTTCCCAACCGAACTGCAGGTTAAAAGTAACTTAGTCTTAGAAGTTCGGTTGGTTCGCAAACTTAACAATTTTTGCGATCCAACCGAACTGCGCTTGCAAATGCATATATGGAATTAGCCCATAGTTCGGTTACTTTGGAATTTATTTGTTGCCTTAATAGGTAGAGTTCGGTTACCGAGTTTCTATAATTTCTTTTGTATCAAAGGTGGAGTTCGGTTACAAAGAAAACATAACATTTTTGCGAACGAACCGAAATTTTGCGACAAAACCGAACGTTTTGCGACGTAACCAAACTAAAAGTTTGGCTGAGACTTTTTTTTTGCGACGTAACCGAATTTTTCTCTGAAAAAAAAACATCCATTAAACCTCTCTGCAACTTCCATTTTCAACTCATTTTGATGATTACTTTTCATTTTTTCAACTAAAAACGAATGACAAGTAATGAGTTTATGAGAATATCTTTGTTAATGATTTAAATTAAGTTATATATATAGAGGTGGTGGTGGTTGGTGATGGTGGTAATCGGAGGTGGTGGTGGTAATCGGTGCGGTTGGTGGTGGTGATAATCGGAGGTGGTGGTGGTGGTAATCGGCAGTGTTGGGCGGGGATGGTGGTTATTAGGTTGGTTTTAAATTTACTTAGGTTAAGGGTAGGTTAGTCATTTCAATGCTTTAGGATGCCCCTTATAACTATAGGGAAGGTGGCCTAATAAAACCATGGTCCCCTCAAAAACCATGGTCTAAGCGCTGGGTGTGTTAGAAACTTAAAGGATCCCCCTCTAAGTGCCAGATGGGCCATTGTGGCTCACTTGGTGAACTTCAAAACTTGAGAAGTGAAATCTACTACCACCCCCATTTTTCAGTTTTTTCTCGTCCACAAACCCACTGGCGCAAAACTTCACGCACGCACCCAATTTCCCAACCAAAATTTCTCACAAACCCAAAATATTAAAATTCTCTTTTCGTTTTTCTTTTAATTCCTAAACTAGCCTTCCATGGTGATTTCTTTTAAGAGAGTCTAAGAAAACTTCCCTCTACTTTATCTTCATCGGCAGCCCGCGAGAGAATTACCAGAGAGAGCTACTTTAATATCTCTCCATGTAAACAAGGAAATCGACAACAACAATAGCAATAGCAATATCAGCGACATCTCTTTTAATAGTCTTTCTCTTTGAACCAATCCAAACCCTAGGAATAACTAAAATCATAACCTAAAACTTTCAATTAGGTCGATTAGATTTTGATTTTGATTTTTTTTTTTTTTTTTTTTTTGAGTTTGTAACTTCAGATTCTGATGATTTGATTGCGGTTTAATCCGACGATTTGATTACTTCAATTGTTTTTTTTTTTTGTTAAATTTTATGATCTGCAAAATGCAATAATAACTATGCGTATTATCTCCTCGGCATCACATCATTATATCGATGTTCTTTTTTAAAAATTCAGGTTCATCTTTAATTAGAGCTCCTTTTTTTTTATTGTCGTTTGATCTGGTAAATGAATCCGTTTTATTTGTTTGTGTGTTTCTGATTTTGAGTAGAATTGTACTCATTCTCCTCTTCCTTGATCAATAATTCCCTTTATCTTCTTAGAAAGAGGTTTCCTAATGGAATGTATTACATAAGCTCTTATATGCTATGCAAAACCAACCAAATGACAGGAACAGAAAAACATATGTGATTATGCTTACTGCATGTGCTCATAAAGATTTGATATCAAGTAACTTTTGACCTTAATTATTTTCTTCTACTAGTTCTGGTGTCTTACCATGATGTTGCTAGCTGGAACTTAGAACAAGTGTAGATTGTACCTAATCGCAAAAAAATGCGTTCATACTCCCTTGTTTGATAAACGTCTCATTTAAGTTGTATATCATTTGCAAAGTTACTGTTTATATTTTTAGCTTCCAATAGTTGATAAAAAGTGACAAGATATACCAAACTATAATTTGAATTGAGTATGTTAGTGGGTATTACGTGCTATGAAGCACGGATACTTCCAAATTGGTGACGTATCCGTATCGGTGGCGTATCACTATCGGATACTTAGGGATACCTTGGGATACGTATCAGATACTCCATTTAAAGTGTCACCTTTTTTAAATTATAAAAAGGGTAGGGGAAACTCTAGGATACCTCTCAGATACTCTATAAGGGGATACTTCCTATAATCTAATATTTATTTATTTATACAAAATTTATATATTTATAAATTTATACATAAAATGTAAAT
This sequence comes from Papaver bracteatum, assembly GCA_023529315.1. Lineage (NCBI taxonomy): Eukaryota > Viridiplantae > Streptophyta > Magnoliopsida > Ranunculales > Papaveraceae > Papaver > Papaver bracteatum. Next base: position 313,715 of record JAJJWX010003254.1, on the reverse strand, counting down.
ATTTAAAGATATTTGTACTCATGAACATATCGAATTAGTATTATATCTAAACCTAATAAGTTGTTGACTATAAAGAAAAAAGACTTGGCATTTATTTTTATGGTGCTTCAAAAAAAAAAAAAAGGTGTTAGAAAAATCTAGGCTTAAAGTTTATTGGGCAGTCATGTTCTTCATGCTGTTTAGAGAGAAATTGGAGTACATATGATTTTATCCATTCAATTAACATAAGTAAGACTGGAACCCAAAATGCAGAAAATTTCATGTTTGCTCACTTTAATATATTCAAAATAGCATCCAGCTTGTTGCTAGGCTACCAACCAAAAGCTTTGTTTAAGCGATAAATTTATTAAAGAAGAGAAAATGAATTATTATTATATTAAATATTTATTTAATAAATACAAGTATCCCACCGTATCCCTTATCCGCATTTTATGAAAATTGACGAATCCCCGTATCAGTGTCACCGTATCAGTATTGGTGCATCATAGATTACGTGTTTAGATTATCTTTTGGTATACATTTTGAATTTATACATTAACATGTCATCCTTTTGTGAAAATATCATTTGTTGTAGGTTGTCGACCTCTAATTTGCGTATGACAAAACTACTTTGTTCAACCTTCTGTTGTGCTAGATCTATGCCCATTTTTGTTTACAATTTCATATTTATTATATATTGTTTTGTATCCCAGTGTGGTATTGTTGCTGCAGGGGATCAGGTGGAAAGGAAATATGGGGAGGCACATTTGAAACAGGAGATGGCAATAAAGTTGATCTAAACGATCCCAACCATGACAATAATAAGATATAAAAAGTTCCTTAAGAATGATTTATTATTGTGTTCGATGGTCAAGTAATTGTACTTACCGTATTTTAACTATAAGACTTGTCATTCTTTGCCATGAATGAATTTGTGTAAGTTAATATTTTTGTATTATCTGCATAACCTTGTTATGCTTTCAAAAAAATTGTTGCATAACGTACTATGCAATGACATTTTTGTGTCTATAAGTTCGGTTGTATGTCGTTTTAGTTTGGTTTTTTCATAATTTGTTATGCAGCTATAAAAATGATTGCATGATCTGTTATACATTTAATAAAATGGATGCATGGGAATTCGAGAAAATGGATGCATGATCTGTTGTGCATCCGAAAAAATAGTTGCATTACGCGTTATGCATCAACTTTTTTTGTTAGAACTGAAATCAACCAAGAAAAATGACTGCATGACCTGTTATGTACCTAGAAAATTTCTGCATAACCTGTTATGCAGTCGAGAAAATGCATGCATAATGCATCCACTTTTTTGTTAACACCAAAATAAAAAAAATCATTGCATAATCTTTTATGCGCCCGGAAAATGGATGCATAACCTGATATGCATGCAAAAAAAATATGGTTTCATAACGCATTATGCATCAATTTTTTCTTGTAAGCACCGAAATCAACAAAAAATGGTTGTATAACCCGTTATGTATTCGAAAAATGACTGCATAATTCATTATGCATCTTTTTTGTTGGAATGTTATTTTTTAGGCATATACATCGCTTTAATGGCTGCATAACCAAATTAGTGGATGCGTGAACCAAAATTAATATGATTACATAATGAATTGAACAATTAATTGGGGGATATGGATTTTAATTGGGGGATATGAATTACTTCCCCCAACCATTTGTGGCTGATAAGGGGTGTCTTTTGGGTGCGAAAATACCAGAATATCCCTTCATTAATTAAAAAACATTATGAAATTACTGTAATGCCCTTTCCCTAAAACAATAAAATCTAAATACCAAATTCATATATCCCCCAATTCAATTTGTACCGGCATAGGGTTAGGTTTAGAATTTTTTTTTTTTCTTCATCGTCTTCCTCATCGTTCATTCTTCATCGACGATTAATCGTTGAATCAAAAATTTCTTCGTTGACTAACCTACCATAACCATGCCTCCACGAAATAAATCAAAAGCAAAACGGAACACTAAATCGATTGCTCAACAAACACATGAACAACGAATCGACAACATTGCTCAAGAACTAGAAGAGGAAGAAGCATCCAACTCGGATGATCAACCAATCATGGCTTCTCTGAGAAGGTAAGTGTTTTTTTAGCTCATTTATGATTGTTTTAATCGATTTGTAGCCATGGGTTTAGGTTAGAATCGTCAAAATTGGTGAAACTGTGGAGTTGCAGAGAAAAACCTAAGATTCAATCTTAGTTTGAACACCAAGTTCGTTTAGAAACCGGCATAGACTTTTGGTCGAATACGATGCCGGTTTAACTTCCTGAACCTGAAATATCAATACCGGCATACGATAGTAGTTGAACACCAAACCGGCTTGAGTTCCTGAAAATTAGATTTTAGGACCGGCATTCGAATTGGGTTGAAGGCTATTCCGGTAGTCAACTAAAAACACACAGGAATTTTTATTTTTTTTACCGGCATTATATCTAGGTTTCGTCATTGCCGGTTTTGAAATACCGGCATCAGGTAGTTCAATTCGTGTATGCCGGTTTGACACTTGAAACATTCAGTAAGAAAAACTCAAAAACCGGCATGCTCGATATTTGAACATATATGCCAGTACATGTTACCGGCATTAGTTGTTTTAATAATTTTAATGCCGGTTTACAAACTGTGATGACTTTTCTTATGTTTGTTTCGTTTGTTTATGTTATAGGTCAAAAGCCAAAGTATCGAGGAAAAATAAAGGTCCTATTCTCACTAAAAAAAGGAGAAAGGACGGTCTTGATACTCCCCAGTCCCTGCCTCCCCGGGGGATAGATGCGGGTCGCAAGAAGAGTTTGGGGTTTCAAACAAGAGGGTTAGATTGGGAGAGTGGTGGTGAACGTAATGCACTTAGAATCCGTGAAGGTACATTTGTGAACGATGAGAATGATGAAGGGGACAGTGAGGATAAAGATGATGAGGTTCCCCCAAGTCAATTAGAAATCCAAACCGAAGTTGGTGAGACTAGTCAACAACCAACACAAGGCAAGGGCAAGGGCAAACACAAAGTTAAAGGTTGTCACCTTCCTCACATTGATGACATGATACCCGACCGCGATGATGGTAAAATTTGGGGTCAAGCTCCGGAACCGAAAGTACTCTTTGGATACAAGAACTCTTGGGCTCGTACAATCTTTCAAACTTATGTAAGTATTTTTTATTTTGTGCATGTGCATTGTTTTATTTTTTACATTATCTCTTAATCGTATTATGTCTTATTTGTAGGATCATACTAAGGCTGTGCGTGTTTGCCGAAACCAAGCCGCGGCTGAGTGGAAATTGTCGTTGGAACATGAAGATGTCCAAACATTAGTAAGGAACTCGGGTTTGTATTCTTTGGTTGAAAATTACTTGAATCCAGATACTGTGACCGTCAATTGCTTTGTCGAAAGGTATCATGGTGAAACCGATACAATGCACTTCCCGTTCGGGGAGATGACCTTGATTCCTGAAGATGCTTATGCCATTCTAGGCTTGAATGTTATCGGAAAATAAATTTCAGAAGGAGTTGAGTCTCGGGACCTAGATTGGCTGAAGTTGCACGATTTGACTGAAAATTTGTTTGGTTGGGACTTCAAAACTTCTTCGGATAGCTTTTATGTAGCATCGAACGGAAGTAAGACGAAGACATTCAAGTTGACGATGCTTAAGAATATGTTTGAAAATACAAAGGCTAGAAGCTTGGAGGCTGGATGGGACCCTGTACAGATTCGCTATACCGCCGCCGCGTACCTGTTATACCTCTTGGGCACTAGGGCATTCCCTGACAGTAATGGCAACCGGGTAAGTGCAAACTTTCTCCAGTACCTTGACCCATTGGAAGGTGTGTGTGGCTATTCTTGGGGCACCGCGGTCATGGCACATTTGATGGCGGAGATGAGAAGGGCTTCATTGGCTAAAACAAACCAATTTGTCGGGAATTTCACTATACTCCAGTGTACAATTTTTTTAATCTATGTTCACATGTATTTATTTAACTTTTGTTCACATGTATATTGTTCACATTGGATTAGGTGTGGTGTTATGAACACTTCCCAACCTTGTTCAAGGACTGCCCATTCTTGAAGATCAAAGACCTTCCTGAACCCGATATCCCTAGAGCTCGAGGTTCGAGTTTCACAAGAATCCGAAGCCCGGTAACAAAGGTCGAGTCATCGATATGAGATTGGCTCTGGATGCTATGAGGAAGGAAGATGTTGTGTTCGACACTTATAAGGAGATTAGAGGATACCGTCAAATCCCAAGAGATGTTGCATTGTACCATGGGCCTTTGTACCACCCAAGAGGATACATCATGGCCGACCCATGCCGTGTGATGCGCCAACATGGATTTAAACAATTATCCCGTTTTTGGTCGACCTCTGATGATAATTATCTTCTTTACTTTTCTCGGTGCAATTCAACTCCCAACAAGTTGCATGTAGTGTATGATCCAGAACCGGAACCAACACATTGGAGGGAAAGAGACCCACGTCGTTGGGTAGATATTAGTAAGTGGGAGCTTGCGGAAAATGGTTATGAAGTTGATGACAGCTATATGAGGGATTACCTGGAATGGTCACATCCTTATGTCGTGCGCCCTCCCTCCGTGGAAGCTCCACACCAAGAAAACCCTCTTGTTGAAATTCCTCCACCTCCACCACCTACGATGGCCCAACTTCTCAAGACTTTCGGAATGGTGGTAAGTTTTCTTAATTGGTTATAGTTATTAAATGTAAACATAATCATATATTAATATATATCCTGATTATGTATTTGATGTATTAAACTAGCGATGTCGACTTGGCAAGGTTACGAAGATGTTAGGTTGCAAGCATAAGGATGGAGTTGTGCTATCTCTTCAAGAAATCAAGGAACTCGAGGAAAAGCTTCATAGAATTGAAGAAACCGACCCTACTGTCAAAGCTATGTATGGGGAAACAAGGAAGGCGCCAACCCAAAAGAAACAAAAGACTAATTAGTGATGGTTAACTCTTTAGTTTTATGGTTACGTCAAAAAAAAATTCAAACTTGTTTTGGTTTGTATTGTGGGTTAACTCTTTATTTACTTTGGTTTATGTTGAACATGATTAGAGTTTTGGTTTGAAAGTTAAAATGTTCCGGCATAGGACAACTCATTGTTTGAAATACCGTTACACATCACCGCATTTCAATTCATCGTGTTTCACAAACCGGCATAGTAAAATTCAAAATCAGACATGTACCGGCATTGTTGTGTTTGCTAAGGTCTATGCCGGTATTCAAAATCTCCAAAAACTATTAAATAAGTGACAGAAAACCGGCATATGAATATTCATTTTAAGAATGCCGGTATTCAAAAACTCTTTAATTATCTCCTAATGGAACTGTTCCCAAAACCGGCATTGAATTTATTAAACATTGTATGCCGGTATAGTAGTTATATTTGGTTCCTCAACCTGAATAGAATTTCCTCAAAACCGGCATCATCGTTGTATTACGTTGAGTGCCGGAACATAGTACCGGCGTAGTTTTACTTCATCCATTGTCTGCCGGTTTCAGGCATTGAATAACTAACGGCTAGTTTTTTAAACCATAGTCTAGAAAACATTAGTTCCGGCGTGGGATCTGAGTTTCTTATTGTGCCGTTACTAAAGTGGAAAAGAGCCGTTATGACTAAATCTATTTAAAGGAATGGATACACCCATTGCACTTGATACCTCACAGATATATCTCCAATGGATTATTACTCACCGCCTGCCAAGTTCATCAATTCCCTCTAAAAAGAAAAACGTTTGAGGAGCATATTGTCCACTCCGACAGGAATTCAATCATCAACCACGACCAACTCTATTGCCACAATACTAGAAAAACTAAGAAGGAAGGAAGAAACCACCAACTCAATTGTCGCAATGGAGGAAGAGATAAGTAAAAGGAAGAGAGAAGAAAAAGAGGAAGCAAAGATTGAACGTTATCGTCAAAAAATAGATAACATCGAGCGGAAGCTCGAAGAGGTTAAACATCAAAAAGAAGCTAAGATAGAAGCAGATGTTGAGGAGGAAACAGAATGGATTAGGAATTACTACTTAGTATTGGATTTGGCGGAGGATGAACGCCCGTCAGAAGTGTTTTGGGGCCTTGTAATGAATGGTTCTTACAAGCATTACACGGTTAACGGTAAGAAACGCAAAACTGAATATGCTGATCAAATAATACGCATTCGAACAACCGCAGTCATCAAATCATGTCTCAAATACAACGAATTCCTATCAAGATACGGTGGTGATAGGTATAAAGCTCAGGATGCATATACGAAGTGGAGACAAGAGCCTTTTAGGCATTTCAAGTCGCTTTGCTTGTTCAATCTAATTCCAATAAATTATTTTAAATTGTATTACTATTGATATCTTTAATTCTATGTGTAACGTTATTCCCTTAAATGATGTTAGTTGGAAAATGCTTGAGATCTTATGTTTGTGGTTAATGATGTTTATTTCGTGAAATTTCGTTCAAATACCAGCAACAGCTATGAGTTAAAAAAATAAGAAGTTATGAAATCTTAAAACCGGCATCATGTATATGTTTACGAAAGATGCCGGTTTACCACACTAAGAAGTTAAAAAATAATGAACTTGTAATGCCGGCATCACCGGTATGTAATTGTCAATGCCGGTATTCTGGCGTTTAAAATTTCATTCAACTTGGTTGACGGTTAGAATTTCATTCAACTTTTTTTACGGTTACAATTTCATTCAATTTGTTTGACGGTTTCCAAATATGACGGTTTCCAAATATTTAATGAGTCATTGGAAGGTTACAAAATCGTGGGTTTCTTTAATGACGGTTTCAAACTTCCAAAGCTATATAAGTGACGGTTTTGGAAAGAAAACTATTCGTTCTATTCAATCTTTCCCTATTTTTTTCATCTATTATACCAAAACAATGGTTCGTCGCAAATCTCGTGATAACCCCAATGCGAAATACCTGTTGATGCGCAACAAACTCCTGAAGAGTCTCCTGGTGAGGCGGAAGTAACATATTTGATTCGGTAAGTCATGTATAACACAAAGTCTCCCGTTGAATTGAAGTAGTTTTAGGGTTTATCCAATAATATACAACACAAAGTGAAACTTGATAGGAGTTCATGATGGATTAAAATTTCTTTTTAGGGTTTTGAAATTGCATTCTAGTCAATTGAGTTCAATTTGAAAAACAAAAAAAAAATGTTAAGTTTTGGGTAAAAAATTACATAAAAACCGGCATTCCAAAAATTACTGATGGTATGCCGGTAATTGTTCCGGCGTTCACGGTATGGTAACATACAATGCCGGTTTTTGTTCCCTAAATTTTTTAAATTCCTGGATACAATTCAACAAAAACCGGCATCTTCGTATTAATTGATATAATGCCGGAATAAAACCGGCATAGAATAGTATTAAGCCGTGAATGCCGGTTTTGTGTGTGTTCATTTTGTATGCCGGCATGCACTATATAAATCCGTTTAACGTGTTGGAACATAGGTCTCACGCACCAAAAAAGGACAAAGGAAAAGGAATAGCGGCTACTACAGGTGTCTCAACTCACACTGATGATGATGATGATGAGAATCAAACTCCACAAGAACCGGAACAAGCAGGTGGCTCATCTTCACAAGCAGGTGGCTTAGGACAAACTAATGATGAAAAGGCACCCCCACCTCACTTCCCTGATACGTTAGACTTAATTCCTCACGAAATGATGGAAAATATTGGGGTCAACCTATAAACCCGCAACTTTTATTTTCGTATAAAGACTCTTGGGCTCGATGGATCTATCAAACTTATGTAAGACGTTTGTATCTTGTTATTCTATTATTTACACGTGATCAATTTAATAAAGTTCGTGATGATTTTATAGGACCACAGGAAATCCTGGCGTGTTAGCCGCCATCAACAATCGGATGTCTGGCTTTTGGAGGATGAGTGTACGGCTGTTCAAGAAATAGTCAAAGCATCTGGGTTGTATCCTGTGATAGAAAATGATGGGGCACCGCTTTCTTGGCACATTTTTTGGCAGAAATGCGTCGAGCTTCTAAGGCGAAAGGCCGTCAATTTAATGGGAATTTCACTGTGATTCAGGTATGGTGAATTACTTATTTTTTGATTGTTATCATTACATTTGTTAGTTTCCAAATATTAATTATCTAATACATTTTATGGGCACAAGTGTGGGCTTACGAACACTTCCGAGATTTGTTCATTGGGTATAGAGGATTGAAAATTTGGCATGACTATGAACCGAATATGGCTCTAGCTCAGAAATACTTCTTCGGCAATACCCCTACTCCTAACAAGAAACGATTTTTACAAATGAGAGAAGCTTTGGACTCGTTTTCTGTGGAAGATGTTGTGTTTGACCCTTATAGGAATGTCAGAGGAGTTCACCTTATGAGACATGATAATGTTTCATTTTACAACGGACCGTTATTTCATCCAAAAGGATATGTTATGCATAACCTTCTCTGCGTGATGCGCCAACTCGTTTACAAGCAGAAAGATCTCACAGATACATCATATCATAAATATTCTCATGACTTTACTAAATGCCAATCATATGAGAGCCATACTCTGGTATGCTACGACCCAGAACCAATTCTTGCACATTGGATCGAAAGGGAAGAAGAAGAACTTGTCCTGGATAGGGATGATTGGGAATTGGCTGAGAACGGTGTTGATAGTGAACCCACATTCCTAAGCGGGCATCTACAATACTCACATCCTTATGTTATACGCCGGGATACGGTAGCGGTCCCGCCACCACCACCACGTCCATCCACAACTCCAGATACTGTACCCGCACTTATACAGCTCGTTACATTGTTGGTGCGTTCATTACTATTCTCTTAATCTAAATCTATCAAATTATAAAACTGTACATACTAAATACATTTTGAAAAATATCCATTAAAAGCGTCAGCTGATTGGAAACTTGTCAAGGTTCTTTAAGAAGAAGACCAAGAAAGGAGAGTTGCTGACCCAAAAAGAAATGGAGAACGTCGTCCAAAAGTTAGACCAAATAGAAGATACTGAGGCAAAAGACTTGTGGGGCGAAAAGAAAAAGAGGGTATACAAGAGGCCAAGAACCGAGTGATCGTGTGGCCTTGATAGTACTGTTGTTGTTTATGTTTGTTTGTGTGGATTGGTAATCTGTGAACATCTTTGCTTCATTTGTTTTCGGTTTGGAACATCATAACTTTACATTTGGTTTGTCTAAACTTTGCTTATGTCATTTTATGGGATTAGATCTTTGCTTATGTTATTTTATGTGTCTTGCAATATCCAATTTCTAATTTCTAAGTATTTATCCTGTGAACCATGCCGGTTTTCTTTTTATTTCCATATTGAAAAAATAGAGTTCCGGCATAGTAGAATTATCTTGTGTACTATGCCGGTACTCTAAAATTCCTATGTGAATAAACTTTCTATGTGTTCTACCGGTGGTGTTATGCATTTTTTTACAATGACGGCACAAAAAAAAAATATCTGTGAACTTATGGTGTTATTTCGGCACAAAAGAGAACATATATTGAAACACCGGTACAAGTACTGGCATAGTAAAGTTTGAATCAAATCACATTGGCACATATGGTTTAATGATTACAATTCAAACTTCCAAAACAACAAAAAGGGGGCGTATAAGTAAACCACATATATCCAAATTACTCATCATCACTTCCACACGTATGAAGTTGCAAGTCATCCTCTTCAAGAGGTTTCTTTGATAATGCCAAAGCATCCCATAATTGGTGATTCTCCTCATTCAATGCCATCCATCCCTTCCATATATTTGGATCAAGTTCCTTGTTTTTAACCATCCCACAAACAGGTGGCAATGGACAATTGTCCTTGAGTTTTAGAATAACGAAATGATTGCCGTTCACGTACGCCAAAACAACTCTTCTCATCTTAAGGGATCCCTCGCATTTTTGCCATTTTGGTGTAAATGTGGAGACTATGGTGGGGGAAAAATAATGAACAACACAATTAAATGTATCCGCTACTAGATGCCCACAAAGCGGCATACTCATCCAATATTGAGAAGGAAGAAATGTCATTTCCTGCTCGGGTCCTAACACTTGAGCACACATATCATCAAACACCTCATCGTGACCAAGCAATTGCTCATAAAATCTCCTCTTCTTCACAAGTTGATCGGCCATTCTCATTCTAGCATAGCGGCATGGTGTCATTCCTTTACTAACAGCCGTCTCGAAGATTCCTAATTGTTCGGTCACGGCATGATATCCACAATTTCCATATCCATCGACATCATCCGTGTACGCAATAAACTCGCGAATAACCTCAGGAAGTTAGCCTATGTAAGACTCTATCTTCGTATGATAAATTCTAATGGTCCTACCTGTTATGGGATCCTTATACATCTTCATATTACCATCTTTTAGCTTAATTATATCCAAACCATCATCTGCAATCCCTACACTCCAAATGTCTATGGTATTAGACGGGAGAATATTCTTCCTTGGCCTTCCTCTACCCCTTTTCCTTTGAACCTCGGCTACATCGACTATTGGTGTAGGTTCGGATTGCTCAAAGACATGCCCTTGGTTGCTTAATGTTGGTACCTTCGGCGGCCTTCCCCTCTTCCTTTGAACCTCGGACACATCGACTATTAGTGTAGGTTCGGAATGTTGACCTTGTTGTCCTTCGTAGCTTAATGTTGGTACCTTCGGCGTCCTTCCCCGTTTCCTTTGAACCTCGGATACATCGACTATTGGTGTAGGTTCGGAATGTTGACCTTGTTGTCCTTCGTATCTTAATGTTGGTACCTTCGGCGGCCTTCCCCTCTTCCTTTGAACCTCGGATACATCGACTATTGGTGTAGGTTCGGAATGTTGACCTTGTTGTCCTTCGTAGCTTAATGTTGGTACCTTCGGCGGCCTTCCCCTCTTCCTTTGAACCTCGGATACATCGACTATTGGTGTAGGTTCGGAATGTTGACCTTGTTGTCCTTCGTAGCTTAATGTTGGTACCTTCGGCGGCCTTCCCGTTTCCTTTGAACCTCGGATACATCGACTATTGGTGTAGGTTCGAATGTTGACCTTGTTGTCCTTCGTAGCTTAATGTGGGAACCTTCGGCGGCCTTCCCTCTTCCTTTGAACCTCGGATACATCGACTATTGGTGTAGCCTCGAACTCGTCGATTGTTGTTGACTTGATATCGGTTCCTTCCTCGGCCTATCCCTTTTATTTGGACCGGAGTTTCCGCGAATCTTGCTTCAAATCTCACTTGCACATAGATCTCGTTTTTTTGTTGCCGCGAGTTCCTCTTCACGGCGAGTCATTTCTTTGAATTCTTTTCTTTGTTTTTTCCTTGGAATTTTAGTTTGTGGTCTACCCGGCGGATCTCCCTTTGTTGGCTCTTCACTCTGTGCTATCCATGGCCGTGTAATTAGTCTTAGTTGACTCAACAATACTTGTCGGCTAGCCGAGTTGCCACGTGAGTAAGCTTCAAAAAATTCTTGGGCCTCCTTTGTATCCCATGGTGATTGTCCGGAACTTCGGTAGGGGAAGGTCGAAAGATAATTGCTTCCAAAAAGGATCAATAACACCAATAGGTATCACTTCTTCATACTTCACAAGCATATGTCGACACGGAAGCCCCAAAGAAGACATGTCGGGACAAATACACACATCACCCGGTTTTCCATAATTTTTTTCATATTGCATTTGTCTCATCATATGTTTTATTGCCCACCGAGAGACGTTAAACTCTATTCCTTGGAGCAACTTAGTATGTTTAAGAAATGGAGTCATCCTATCCATGGAGCTTTTCTCAAAACCCTTCTTGATCCTATCAATATCGGCCTTAAAGTTTTGTTCCATTGCCTCGGCGACCGTAACCACGTTTCCCAGGCCGGACTGGATGAGATCTTTAAATCTCCAATGTGAGGACTCCGCTATACTAGTTGCTTCATTCCCGTAATGTCTATAACGATTTGTCCACGCACGCACAAATTTTTCCTTGAACTTATCCAACAATTTATCCCGACAATATGAAACGGCACTTGGATACACTTCGTTATAGATGGCAATAAACATTTTCAATCTCTTTTCATACATGTCCTCGGTAAGAGACCAATAAACTTTCTCCCAATCCTTTAGAAATTCCAACCACCTTTTATGGTTTTCATCGTGTTCTTTGTCGACTCGCTCTTTAATCTTTCCTCTTTCATTTTCTTCTTCTTCGGGTGATAGTTTCTCATTACGAACATCTTCATTAAGTTGACCAACCATTCTTTTTTTAATATCAGCCTTAGAGGGTTCAAACAAAGAATGACAATGTTTTTTCACATTTTCACCTATATGAAATGTACATAGGAAATTTTGTGCATCCGGAAATACGTCGGATATGGCATTCATTAGTGCGTCAAATTGATCGGTTATGATGACCTTCGGACCACGATTTTCCGGGAACAATAATTTCAATTGTCGCAATGCCCAATGATAATTGTAATCCCTCTCGTTTTCCATTAAACACCAAGCCAATGTGAATGTTACCTTGTCCGATGTGTGCCCCACGATGTTGAACAACGGCATGTTGTATTTGTTTGTCTTGTACGTGCAGTCCATCATAAGAACATCACAACACGTATGAGCCAATTGTGAAAGCAAAGGATGCGAAATGAATATTTGAAGAGGCTTCTCGTCCGTACCTCTTTTAATGATACGCGTGTAGTTGTGATCCCAAACTATCTTCTCAAATTCTTGCATAACATTCCTCCCTTCCCATTCCAACCTTTTAATAGTTGCTTGTGCGCTATAAATTGTACTTAGTGAAGAAACGTTCATCTTATCCTTTGCCTTGAAGGTTCGGAGAATCACTCTTGGTTTGATACATGCTTTTGTCATCATATTGACATCCTCGAATTGATCAGGTTTTAGCTTCGCAACTAGGGAGTGACCTTCAAAATCTTTCGGATCGGGGTGGTTGTGACGGCCAAACCACACCTTACATTCCCATTCTTTTTCTTCTTTACTTTCTCCTCTTAGATAGAATACAAGCTTAAAGGGGCACTCATCCTTTCTCGTAACTGTTTTGTATACCCTCTTAGTCTTCTTTTCATATACATAACCCTTTCTCTTATGGCTATTCTCCTTGTATTTTCCGCTTCTCTCACAAACCATCTCAAAACGAACATCTGAATGTTGACTATTCCTCACTAAGACACACATGTTCTTAAGAGCCGTCTCTTTTGCCCAAGCAATTACTTCCTTTTCATATTTTATTCCCTACATAATAATGAGAGATTACAAGCAAATCCCAACATTAAATTGTAAAAACTAGGTGGAAGACTTGTTTGGTAACATACCCGAGGTATTTTATAGTGTTCCGACGTATCCCGATGGAGCGGTTTGGAGTTTGGTTGATCGTTGTACGAAATTATCTAAATGAAAATAAAATTGGATTAGTTAAAACCGGCAGTGTCGATAAGTAAATTAAAGTGCCGGTTTTCAAAACCGATACAAGGTAATTGTCATTCTATGCCAGTATTAAAACCGGCATTTTTACAAATTAAGTTACTATGCCGGGATATAGTACCGCAGATACATAGATCAAAAAAAGGAATGCCGGTTTTTAAGTTCAAAATATAATTTGTTTCTGTATGTTTTTCCTATTAAACCGGCACCATCGACATGCAAGGATCTATGCCGGTATCACAAACCGGCATGGTGTGTCATGTACGGTTAGTGCTGGTTTGAGTATTCCATACAATATTCGGTGGTTGGTAAAAAGTAAAAATTCAAACCGGCATACAATCTTGGTTTGAATGGTACGCCGATATGTTCTTGAACTTGGGGATATTTTAAACCGGCATTCAAATTTGTATGAATACAATGTCGGTTATAGAGGTTCCGGCATGGTATTCATATAACGCGCATGCCGGTTTTCTCGCTTTTTCGGACGACAAAATGGCGGTTTCAAAAAAAAAAAATTTTCGACCTCTTTGAAGCATTACCTGTGTGTTGGGGATGCTTGTATGTTGAACATGTTTACTTTCTTGAGTTGGTTCTTCACATAACTCCTCATGGTCACGAAAATCGTGATCCAAGGGTGTTGGTTCATCATATAACTCCAATTGGGAGGTGTTATCATTAACTGAAGATTGAAGATATGATTGTTGTTGTAGTTGAGCCAAGGATTCAGCAGCTGCAAGTCTCTCTTCAAATTCATCTTCCATTTTCAAAAAAAAAAAAATTCTACTCTAAATTTTTTCCCCTCCTTCTACCCACAAAAAAATTCAAATAAACTCAAAAACACTAAATATATCCCCCAAATCATTAAGATTTTACTAATCTTAATTAGTAACTAATCCTAATTAGGGAGGGTTAGATTAGGAAATAATAAATTAATTACATAAGGGGTAACCCAGCTAGGATATTCGGATCCCTATTTTGTCCTCTAGTGATATCCCCCGATTAAAATCCATATCCCCCAATTAATTGTTCTACATAATGTGCTATGCATTTTTGGCGGTGGGTGTATGATTCGTTATGCATCTTTTTTTCTTGTTGGAATGTTTTTTTTAAGTGTATACATCATTTTAATGGATGCATAAACCAAAATTTATTTGGAAGGATTAATCGGGGGATATGTGCCGGCATGGTTTGTCAATGAAACTGGCATTGAAAAACCATGCCGGTACATATCCCCAAATTAGTTTTAGTATCCCCCAATTACATGTTCTTTATTTGCATAATGTGTTATGCATTGTTTGGAAGTCTGGATAATGCATTATGCATCCTTTTTGGTAGCTGCATAATGGTTATGTACCCATTTTTCGAAAATATTGTCTAAAATGACAACCACCTCCGATTTTTTCGTAAAAAAATCAAATTTGGTATCGTTGTTTGTACTCGTTTTGTAGATCTCTTTAAAAGATTTCCAGTGAGATAAAATTTGTAAAATTACAAGGTACAGTTTTTTAGATATGTTATATTCAAGTTTACATACCAATTATATCCTTGAAAAAATAGGACACCGTTTAATGAGAAGATAGAAAATCCAAAATTTCTTCCTTTTACAAGTAAATATAGAACATGTAATTGGGGGATATGAAATAGTAATTTTAATGTTCATACCGGCATAGTGTTTCAACAAAAAAAATTTATGCATGTATGAACAGTAACCGCACTATTCATATCCCCCAATTAATTATTCTAAATATACTAAGTGTAACTATGTCTTGTTACTCTCTTTTTATAATTTTGAATAATTATGGGTATCACGGTAGCTGAAAAATATTTTGGGCCTGACAATAAGAATGATATTTTTTTGAGCCTTAGCCTACACTTGACAAAGGAATATGCACAGGGGTAAATTTATTAATACCCTTAGTTTTGACACCCAACAAATATACCCTTATACAACAATAAATATACCCCTATTATTTAAAAACCATATCTATTAAAAATTAGATTACCTTAATACCCTCACTCATATAATATATTTCTTTATTTCAAAATACAACAAAAATTTGTATCTACCATTTCACCGCCACCACCACCACTAGCACCACCAAATATCCCACCACCACCACCAACATCCAACTATCATTCCACCACCACTTACCAACCGCCCCACCACTAGTACCCCACCACCGGAACACCACCGCGACCGCCGCCATCCCACCACCGCCGCCCGCCCGCACCCCACCACCACCGCCCGCCACCACCACCACCATTCCGCCACCACCCGCCACCACCACCAGTCCATCACCTCCCGTCACAACCACTGTCCGCCACCACCATTCCACCACCGTCCGCCACCACCACCGTTGCCGCCAGTGGCGTCAACAATCTAAGTTGATCCCCAAAAACAAAAATCTGAAAATAAGAAAAAAAAAATTATATAATATCAACAACAAAAGTTGATCCCAAAATCTGGTGTCAACAACTAAAGTTGATCCCTAAAACAAAAATAAATAAATAAATCATGAAAAGGTAATATGGCGTCAACAACCGTAGTTGATCTCCAAAACAAAAACCAAAAAAATCATAAAAAGGTAAAAACAACATGGCGTCAACAACCGAAGTTGATCCCAAAATTTGGTGTCAACAACCGAAGTTGATCCCCAAAAACAAAAATCAAAAGCTCATAACAAAACAATATGGCATCAACAACCGAAGTTGATCCAAAATCTGGTGTCAACAACCGAAGTTGATCCTCAAAGAAAAAAAAATCAATAAATAAAAAAAAAAAATATGTCCTCAACAACCAAATTTAACATCATAATATGGTGTCAACAACCGAAGTTGATCCCAAAAGATGGTGTCAACAACCGAAGTTGATCGATTTCCTTTGTTGACACAATAAATGAAAAAATACTCCAACTTTTTTGGGTCAACAATGGATGTTGATCCCAAAATCACCTTCAGTGGAGTGCTTTTCTTCCGTGTTTTTGTATCAAAGGATTCCGACCAATCCAAATCATATAAGCATTACTAATAAACCCAACCACCTAGAACATCATGACAAAATTCAATTTCATGGTAGAAATAGTTAAGACAACCATCCTAACAACTTTTCTAAACTCCAACTTTATATACCTTATCGCTATCATTAAACCTAGAAGTCCTTTCTGGTATATAAACAAAGTATAATTTACAATCACAATCGAAAAACAAGAGAAAAAACAAACAAATATTACAGACAACAATAATAAATTTGACGAGTGTGTTATACTAACTTGGGGACCATCAATTTGTTGAGACAAGAGAGTAACATGTTTAATTACTCTAAAATGGAGCAGAAATTTCAAGTAATTTAATATACTAATAAGCTAGTAGATATGTGTGGTACATAAAAGATTGCTGCAAAGTTTACTTGATTAGCAGTTCCACATGTATCAAGAACACTAATACGTAGACTTATTAAGTTAAACGAAAAATAATTCCACCACTTTAAAAACATATATGTAAAGACTTACCAGAATGTATACCCTTCATTTTTCGCAGCAGGGTGAAATTACCACAACCACCGTTCATAAACCATAATCAGCTTTTGCAGTAGATAATAAAACTAAGATGCCACACCATTGGACAAATTCACAACCAAAAAGACGACTGGGTCGATTTGTCCACTACTTCATTAACGACTCAACCTATAAACACCATCAGTTTATACCAAACCAGTGATAAAACTCAAAACAGTTTTTTGGTTGATTAGCCATTGAATTTGAATTCTTGGGTCTAATGGACACCTAAAATATGGATATTGTCTAAATAACCAAGAATTCAATATTCTAATATCCTTCGTGGGCATTTCGCCTGGACTTAGGCCCCTTCCTATGGGTGTGGCAAATCAATAGATTTTCCACTTAAGCACCCACTATGGAGGGGGCAAAGTGGCAAACTGGACTGGCTAAGTGGCAAATTTGCCACTTAGCCAGGTCAGGTGGAGTTTCTACCTACCAGTCGAGTATCGACCGGTAGGTCTGTTTGACACCGTTCGGTGTAAACTACACCGGCAGCGGTCCATACTAAACCGGTAGTGTCATCTCATCCAACAGTCATAATTTCTTCATCCTATAAATACGATATCAAATTTCACTTCAATTCACACCATTTATTTAATCTCCATTCTTTCGCTCAACAAATCCAACATGTCTGTTCGATCTCGATCTCGCAAATTTAACACAACTGAATATGAGTCCATTTGCAGGCATTATGTTTTTGTTATGCAAGATATGGTCATTGCTGAACAACATCAACATCAAGAGACTGTATGGAGTCGTATATTTCATAGATTTCAAGAAGATACAATGAACCTGAATAATCGAGATGCAAATGGATGTTGTGAACGCTTCCGAGAAATCAGCAGGGAGGTGAAGTTGTTTGTTGCTACACTAACTGAAGGCTATCTAAACCGACAAAATGGTCAAAACGCATTTGATGTGGAGCAAATGTGTCGGCTCGAATGGCGCAACAAAGTGGGAAAAGATTTTCAATTTGATGGTTGTTATCTTATCTTGAGGGTGTTTCCCGAATATGATCAGTTTAGATTAGCTTCCCAAATATGATACATCTATCATTTGTATCAAATTTTAATTTTAAGATATTATTAAATCGTTCGGTTAATTTAATCTGCTATAAAAATTTGTATTTTATTTTAATATAAAACTAGTTCAGCTTTCATTAAAAGTAAATTTTTTAATTTACATTAGTGCCTCTTTCATTCATCTAGATAATGACATAACTTACAATAAAGACTCTAAAAGTAAAAATTAGGGATGATATTCTTCATCTTGTTTATCTTCTTCATTTCACCAAACTTCTTATCAATGCGCTCATGAACGGAGTCTCCTTTGTTTATCTTCTTCTTTGCCTTCAAATTCTCCTTCCCTTGAACATTTTTATTCCCTTGAACTTTTCTTGGTCTTCTCTTTGTAGGTTTGATTTGATTAATATCCAAAACTTGTAGACTTCTTTGATTTTTACCTATTTCTTTATAACCTTCGCATATCTTATTAAGGGTCGATTCAAGCACCACTCCAGAAAAATCAAGTTGGGTAGCCAAGTCAAGTTGGGATTCAAACTTTGCCATTTTGAAAGATAATAAGATAGAAAGATAGAATTTTTTGTGTAAAAAATTTGGTGTAATTTTTAGTGTGATTTTTGGCCCTTTTATAACGGTTGAGAAAGAGCCGTTGGAGGTTTCAAATCAACCTAAAGGTTGAGACTAAACCGTTGCCGATGTAATGTAGACCTACCGGTCTCTGAGTGACCACTACCGGTGTAGTCTCGACCAGTAGGTGGAGACTAGATCGTTAATAGTTTTTACCATAGTGGCGCGGCCAGTTTGCCAGGCCAGCTGGCATGGCAAATGAAGGATTTAGCCAGTTGCCATAGAAAGGGGCCTGAATCCATTATCTAAATGTGTAAGTTACTATCATACCCTCTGAACTATATTTTAGAGAAGAAATTTGTGTCGTTCAACCAGATGAGATATACAGAGTATTTCTTAATCGTGAGATTTGTCTTCTATCTCTTGCCCTTTTATAACGGTTGAGACTAAACCGTTGCCGCTGTAATGTAGACCTACCGGTTTCTGAGTGACCGCTACCGATGTAGTCTCGACCGGTAGGTGGAGACTAGATCGTTAATAGTTTTTACCATAGTGGCGCGGCCAGTTTGCCAAGCCAGGGATTTAGCCAGTTGCCATAGGAAGGGCCTTAATCCATTATCTAAATGTGTAAGTTACTATCATACCTTCTGAACTATACTTTAGAGAAGAAATTTGTGTCGTTCAACCAGATGAGATATACAGAGTATTTGTGTCGTTCAACCAGATGAGATATACAGAGATATACAGAGTAATTTGATGAGATATACAGAGATATACAGAGTATTTCACTTCAATTCACACCATTTCTTTAATCTCCATTCTTTCGCTCAACAAATCCAACATGTCTGTTCGATCTCGATCTCGCAAATTTAACACAACTGAATATGAGTCCATTTGCAGGCATTATGTTTTTGTTATGCAAGATATGGTCATTGCTAAACAACATCAACATCAAGAGACTGTATGGAGTCGTATATTTCATAGATTTCAAGAAGATACAATGAACCTGAATAATCGAGATGCAAATGGATGTTGTGAACGCTTCCGAGAAATCAGCAGGGAGGTGAAGTTGTTTGTTGCTACACTAACTGAAGGCTATCTAAACCGACAAAATGGTCAAAACGCATTTGATGTGGAGCAAATGTGTCGGCTCGAATGGCGCAACAGAGTGGGAAAAGATTTTCAATTTGATGGTTGTTATCTTATCTTGAGGGTGTTTCCCGAATATGATCAGTTTAGATTAGCTGCCCAAATATGATACATCTATCATTTGTATCAAATTTTAATTTTAAGATATTATTAAATCGTTCGATTAATTTAATCTGCTATAAAAATTTGTATTTTATTTTAATATAAAACTAGTTCAGCTTTCATTAAAAGTAAATTTTTTAATTTACATTAGTGCCTCTTTCATTCATCTAGATAATGACATAACTTACAATAAAGACTCTAAAAGTAAAAATTAGGGATGATATTCTTCATCTTGTTTATCTTCTTCATTTCACCAAACTTCTTATCAATGCGCTCATGAACGGAGTCTCCTTTGTTTATCTTCTTCTTTGCCTTCAAATTCTCCTTCCCTTGAACATTTTTATTCCCTTGAACTTTTCTTGGTCTTCTCTTTGTAGGTTTGATTTGATTAATATCCAAAACTTGTAGACTTCTTTGATTTTTACCTATTTCTTTATAACCTTCGCATATCTTATTAAGGGCCGATTCAAGCACCACTCCAGAAAAAATCAAGTTGGGTAGCCAAGTCAAGTTGGGATTCAAACTTTGCCATTTTGAAAGATAATAAGATAGAAAGATAGAATTTTTTGTGTAAAAAATTTGGTGTAATTTTTAGTGTGATTTTTGGCCCTTTTATAACGGTTGAGAAAGAGCCGTTGGAGGTTTCAAATCAACCTAAAGGTTGAGACTAAACCGTTGCCGCTGTAATGTATGTAGACCTCTTACCGGTCTCTCGAGTGACCACTACGGTGTAGTCTCGACCGATGAGGTGGAGACTAGATCGTTAATAGTTTTACCATAGTGGCGCGACGTTGCCATGCCACCGGCATGGCAAATGAAGGATTTAGCCGATTGCCATAGAAAGGGGCCCGAATCCATTATCTAAATGTGTAAGTTACTATCATACCCTCTGAACTATATTTTAGAGAAGAAATTTGTGTCGTTCAACCAGATGAGATATACAGAGTATTTCTTAATCGTGAGATTTGTCTTCTATCTCTTGCCCTTTTATAACGGTTGAGACTAAACCGTTGCCGCCAGAATGTAGACCTACCGGTTTCGAGTGATCATATCGATGTAGTCTCGACCGGTAGGTGGAGACTAGATCGTTAATAGTTTTTACCATAGTGGCGCGGCCAGTTTGCCAAGCCAGGGATTTAGCCAGTTGCCATAGGAAGGGCCTTAATCCATTATCTAAATGTGTAAGTTACTATCATACCCTCTGAACTATACTTTAGAGAAGAAATTTGTGTCGTTCAACCAGATGAGATATACAGAGTATTTCTTAATCGTGAGATTTGTCCCCCCCCCTATTTTCTGATAAGATTTCTGTTTCTGCTTCAAAATTTTCTAAGATAATTTCTACCGGTCGTTCCTTCTCTACCGGATAATTTGTATGTGCTTATTAGTGTCGGTGGCTACAGTGAGGAGATGAAATTTCAAGGGCTTCATCAAAATCTAAAATCTCATTAACTTAAAAGATTCAATCTTTATTATGTTTCTAGTGTCTTCTTCATCAACAACAATGGATATCTCAATTGGGAAAAACCCTTTGAATTTATTTTTTTAAGAGATGAAAGAATCGAACCCTAATATCATGGTGATGATTCTGATCAAAAGGAGCCTAATTTGGAGTTAAACATCTAAGATTTTTGATCCAAGGAGGTACTAATTTTATTACTTATTACTCTTTTATTCATTAATAAAAATCCATAATTTTTATTCCGTGAATTTTTTTCATTTTGGGGATTTTGATTTGTAATTACCAGAGGAAGGTGTATGAAGTGGCCGTGAAGAGAAATCCACAGTTGTATTGGATATCGTGTCTGCTAGTAAAACAATGATAGATGTTATGTCAATTCAACCGATAATCTAAAATCTGACTGGTGATGTTCCTTGATTTGTCATGGTTAGTTGATTAAGGTACATAGTTTTCCTTAAGTGAATTTTTTAGCCATTAAGCTTGAGAAGATAGGTGCTCCGGTCAACAAGGGGGCCAATAGAAGTATATGACTACATGTGATTACTGTAACCATCTTTAAACTCATTTGTTTGTCTTTTTTTTGTAACTAATTTGGATATTGATTTTAGATCTTGATGATATTGGTTATCAGTAATGATTTTTTTTCATTTTTCATTTTTCTTTAATGCTTATTTAGTTGGAGGTTTTGAAGTTGAAGGTGAATGTGATGGTAATGCTGGTTTAGGTGGAGGCTAGTGGATTTATTGTTTGAGATCATCAACTAATGGTTTTGGTTATATAATATATATATATATATATATATATATATATAGGATTATTAGGATAAAACTAAATTTGTCCACACAAAATATACAAGATGCACCCGAGTGCATAATGAATATTCTGACTGAAAAATAGTGTTTGGCCTGGCTGCACCCGAATGCATAATGTAAATTTTTAGCATTTTTTTGTTTTTCCTCTTATTTTTCTTTTTCCACACTTATTTTTGGTTGATGTTTAATGGTGAATGTGATGGTAATGGTGGTGGATTTACTATTCGAAATCATGAACTAGTGATTTTGGTTGTGTATAATATATTTGTAGGTGATTGTTAGGATAAACCTAGATTTATCCACGAAGTACAAAAGATGCATCCGAGTGCATGATGCATATTCTTTATAGGGAATAGGTCAGATGCACTTGAGTGTATAATGTATATATATATATATTTTTTTTATAAGAAAAATATTTTGGCCAGATTGCACCTGGGTGCATAATGTATATTCTTGTAGGAAATAAATTTTTGCCATGTTGCACTTGGGTACATAATGCATACTTTTATAAGAAAAAATATTTGGCCAAGTTCCACCTGGGTGCATAATGCATATTTTTATAGGAAATAAATTTTGGTCAGTTGCACCTGGATGCATAATTCGAATTTAAGGGTATACGTGACTAAGTTTTCTTATGTTTTTTTCACACAGACCTATATTTTACAAGTCCATTTCGGAGTTGCAAGTGTACCTCAGTGAGAAGAATGGTCTTATAACTGAGGGTGTTTGCTCCCACACTTTATGGCCTATGGTTATATGACCCATTTTCCTAAACTCAAAACTATAAACCTAAAACAATTAGATGCCTACAGAAATAAACAAATGTGAGTCGCAATTGAGAAAATCAAATGCAGCAATTTCTTATCATTAAGCTAAGTTACATCTACCGCATGAGACTACTATACACCAACTGACTAAGCTATTCTATAAAGGAGACATATGTCACATATCTCTTCTCTGAGTTGCTCTTTTTAGTTGCATAGTAAATCATCACAATTGTCTCCCACTGCAACCAAACTTTATTTCCTTCCTATTTGTATTCCTACTCTGCCAACTACCACTATATTCCATCTCTTCCATCACCAATTAAAATCAAACATAGAAAGAACTAATCCATTTACCACTGCCATAAACACAACGGCACCAACCACCGCCACACATGCTACTGTCCCACCACCACACATCACCACAATGAAGATAAGTAAAAAAAAGAAAAAACAGTTAATTACCGCCTTAATGATTCAACGGGAATGAAAATAACGAATTGAAGAATAAGATAATCAATTACTTGAGTGAATTATCGATCGGAGAAAAATGAATCCAAAATTAGGGTTTGAAAATGCAATCATGTACAATCCAGTTGCAAAATCGAAAGGAATCTAACATTTCTGATGCTCGGAATTAGGTTTCGAAGATTGGTTTCTCGTTGGTTCATCACTAGATTTGAGTTTTGAAGTTGAATCAAGTAAAAACCAATATAAATCGATTGTTTGAGAGGTGGTGGTGCTGCTTGTGGATTTGATGGAAGCATATGAGTCTGTAAAAGGTCGTGGGATTGGTGGAGGCAGTGGAGAAATTAGAGGTGGTGGTGGAGTGGAGGTGGTGGCGACGATGAAGATGGTGGTTGTGAGGTTTATCGATTTCGTTTTCACAAATGAAGAAGCATAAGAGAAATTAGAGGTGGTGGTGGAGTGGAGGTGGTGGCGACGATGAAGATGGTGGTTGTGAGGTTTATCGATTTCGTTTTCACAAATGAAAAAGCATAAGAAGTATTAAAACCGGGAGGGTAAATTTGGTAATGTTAAATAATTTAGACGGGCTTTTAAAGGGTGGGGTACAATTATTGGTGAGACATATTTTTGAGCATACCAAAAATTTACCGAGCATACTCAAGGTTCGGCTCACAACTTTTTTTTTTTGCCTAGGTTTGCTAGGTTCGGCTTACAAGTTGTGAGCCAAACCTAGACAATGAATGCTCAATAATTTTTTAGTATGCCCAAAAACAACCCTCTTATTGGTGGATAAGGGTATTTTTGAAACCCATGAAAAGAAGGGATAATTATTCAATTCCCACTATGCACAGTTGCACACTGCACACTTCCACAATGCACCGACACTAGTTCTGCTCTACATTCCCTGGTCAGACTCGTAATTACCATCTTCTCCGACCAATTTAAGAAGAAGAGGCAGGGGCCAGCCCCAATGGCCGTGAACAGATCATTTATAACAAGGAAGACACTCAACTTGAAGATTAAGCATAAATTTCGAACATTATCCCATGCAGAAGAAAGTTATCAAATCAGGGAGTAACTTCCATAGACCTATACAGATATTCACAGATTATTATATTACATATATGGGACCAGAGAGATGATGACTACTACCACCAGAGAGATGCCTAGAATCTTGTCCGCGCTGATAGATGGTTGTTATGTACAAACATGATAACACTGAAACATAGAGAACGAATTTTCTTAGAGAAGCCTTAAATTCAAATGATAAAAAGGGTGGCAAAATTAAGAGATGAAATGTACCTGTGTCAGACCCACTTCTGTTTCTTGGAACGAAGTTGGCTAAGCTTATCTCGCCATTGAGCTGTGCATCCATAAGATAACATAAGAAAACAAGAACGTAACCAAGTCAAGTGACCCCAAGGCCAACCAAGTCAAGTGACCCCAAGGCCAACGTGCATGTATTTTTAAGGAGGATGGATCCCTACCACTACATATGCATGCAAAGTTGGTATGTTCATGACATTGCCAAACAGGTCTATAACAGAAGTTGCCACAAATAACTAATCAAAACACAACTGCATGTATTATTATCATAATACTATATATTTCTCTGCTATACTCCGTGGCAAATTCTAGACGGGAAGTATGAACAATAAACAAGCAATCCAAAGGGAGGACCTCGCGCCTCAGCCTAGAGTGGTCTGCGGGTTTTAGCTTAACCCAACTCAGCCGTCACAGTTTTGTAACTGACCGTTTACAACGTTTAAATTTAACATGTGTTACAAGGACACTACATAAATAAAAAATACGCCGTGTCGACACTAGACGAACGGACACTCGTGTCCGACACACGGGACACAACTCAATTACCAAGACAAGAATAAAAAAATTATTTAAAATTGAAAAACACTTCAGCTATAGATTTTTTACATATTTATAATAGGAAAGAAAATGTTTTCATCATTCTAACTTGTATAACCTTTATCTTTAGTAAAAACATATTTTCTTAGCTACAATAAGGAGTTTTATCATTAGTAATAAAAATAGAGACACTCCCGAAACTAGCCACTGATCTCCATTAGATTCTTTTAGCAAAAATGGAGATATTCTCCCACAATTATAGCTATATCTATGAGATGACGGAGATACGTAGAAATATCAATGGAGTCTGTATTTCTAATTCCTTTTTTATTAGACATATACATCTATGTAAGTATTTTTCTATACTCGCTATCCGTGTCCCCGTTTTCTAGTTTTTTAAGTTGTCGTGTCAAGACAACGTATTGGACACGACACACCGACACCGTGTCCGTGTCCTTGTAACGCAGAATTTAACTCATCTAAAAGTAGCTTGTAAATCAGTTAGATGGTTGGCAAGGATGTGACTTCAGCTGTAACTAAGAGTTCCCGTGCTATTTTTAAATGTTTACGGGGAAGATTTCTCCTACATAACTTTCGGTGTTGGAGGGACACATTTCACTTTCTTGTTTTCAACGTGTGTTCAGAGGGGGGGAATTTCAGCCAGCTGTTCACAATTCGGTCAACTCTTTTCGCACTATTTCTAATGCTCCACAAAAAAATCTAAAAACTACGTGGTGAAGATCTTAATACATAAGTTTTCATGTCTGTCATGCGAGAAACATTCTGCAATTGAGCACAACTAATAACAGCACGGCTCACGATAGAGTACCATTAACACCCAACGGCAAAATTCTCATTAACGTGTCTATTTCTGCTTGTGCATTGAAGATAAAGCAAAAGGGAAAAGGTTGCAAGAGTTTATGTTCCTCTAGTCAGTGGCCGAGCCAAGAAATATTGGTTGGGGGGACAAATGTATATGGTAAAAAATGGTATCCTTCCAAAATCATGCGGCCGAAAGCCGCTCGAAATTTTGGGACGTTTTTGTTATTAGATTTATGATAATCATCACAAAATTCAGTATTCATAAGCAAATTTAATACCAGTCACACCTATCACTAATGTTTTTAAGACATTTTATACGACTTGTGAGTAATTTTACAATCTAGGCTTATATTAGTTCATTTTGTTTAAACCCAAGGGGGACAAATTTTAAAAACACCTAAAATTTGAAAGCTGACTATATAATTTTGGGATTCTAGTCCCAATACAGCTCCGCCACTGCCTCTAGTCAATAAATGAAAAAGAACATCCAACAGAAGAAAACAAACCTGCATCTCTATAGCGTTCTTCAACTGCAGCAATTAGCATGTTGCGGATAAGATCAAACTCTTTGGCTTCAACACAAGGCTGACCATTTGGTCTACAACAGCAACAAAGAGACAAATAACAATTATTTTCTGTAGCGCCATGAAGAATATAAAGACTAAATGTTCTCACTTAAGTACACTGAATCACCATATGCTTCTTCTAATATTAGTAATGCCCACGGTTAAGAGATTACAGTTTAAATATGAATACTCATACTCGAGTAGTGTATGACACTGACTTGTAAGCTCTGGCAGGAAAAAGAATTAGACAATAGATACCAATTGTAAGTACCTATCAAGTTCAGTGAACAGCAAGCCATCTGAAAGAGGAGCCTGAGCAGCCAGTTTAGAAGCTTCGACAACTTTCATTCCATCACTATATGCCAAGTACTTGTTAACTTGTATAGGCACCTGCACATGATAAAAAACAATTAACACTTCAACACAACCAATGCCCGTGGGAAGGAAGGCGGAAGATCAAGGCTCCTCTTTCAGATGAGGAATGACAATAGAAGCATATTAACAAATGATACCAACAAGGAACTTCCATGAACATATTCCAACATCACATTTTAATTGCACACTAGAAGCTAGGGCATATGCTGCAACAAATGTATAATGAGCAACTGGCTACATATAGTGGATTAAATTAAATTTACTAATAGTTGCATTGCATATCTGCTGAGAAATATGTACACTATGCTGGTCGGTTAGAAAAAATGGACCGTGATGAGGAAGAGAAGAGCACATTCATTCTGAACCCTCATTCACTCAAACAGATGGCTTTTGATGATCATGCATGTCTTAACTCTTAATACACCACAAAGGACTTTTTAATGTGAAGTTTAATCAAGGAAAGCAGTACCTTGCATCTGACTGCAATGTTAATAGCATCAGAAGGTCGGAGATCAAAACTGATTCTTTCTGTTTCGTTACCAGCCTGTAAGAGTGTCCCAGATGTCAGCGTATCATTTGCTAATACAATCTGCCGCTGATTACAACAAATAATTAAGCAATAACAGATATGACCAAGGAATTACCTTAACAAGGTATAATTGAGCGAAGTATGCCTCGTGTACTCTTTTAGTCACTCGAACGAGTTTCACCTGCAAGATGAAAAGCACCAAAACGCATGTCTTGAGTTTTCATATTCCAACCAATGCATGGAACGTTAATATTAAGAAAACAGTATCAGCAAAATTAACTAAAAAGATAAAACTGTCACATGGATCAGATTGGGGGACAACTTACCACGTAACCCATTTTGTCAATCATTTCCTTAATTATTTGATATACAGTTGGCCTTGCCTGCACAAAGATCAACATATTCATATTCAATGTACGATTAACTTTAAAAGGTATGATCAATAACTCGCGGAAGAGTAAATTTCACCATTAACAAAGAAAATGATGTGAAGTAATCAAACATACAATTTGAACATTGCGGACAGCAGCCATAAGTAACATGCTCGGCATTTCCACTGCAAACATAATCAAACCATGACCTGTTAGCTATCAAACATTAAAGTAGTGCCAAACACCTCTTCCACCACCTCCTTTAACAGGGGAATACAAGAAAACAGCTCCGAGAAAAGTGGACACGTACAAACAATAATTGGAAGTAAAAGATCACTTCCGTCTTCCATCTTGAGTACAATTGCAGGATGTGGAGCATAATCTGGCAGATGCCCACCCTGAGGATTGTTATGAACACATCTCATATTCCTACCATCTCGCATTTTGATCATGAAACCATCTGATCCGCTTTTCACCTCAACTACATACAAAACACACAAAACGATCAGTCATCAGTTTCTTTAATCGGCTCATATATAAATACGCCAGAAAACAATATTAATAATTATAACTAGATTGCAACTGAAAATGATACTATAATAACAGTGGCCTGAAAAAAGTTACAAGAGTTATCTGATTCTGTTTGACAAGCATCATACCAGCTTCCATTACACTGGAGTTGACATATTCACCATCATTCTCATTAAAATTCTCTGCAGTACTACCATTACCATCTGACGATGAACTAAAAGTACATCGAACCGTCATACACTTCCTTAAACGAACTTGATGAGAAACAGGCTGTAACTTAATCCCACATCTATAATTCCCTTTAAATCCAAGAAAACCATTTCTCAAAGTCTTTGATCTCATTACAGGTCCATTTAATGGTAGAGTATAAACTCCTCCTGATTGTTTTGCACGTACAGCTGGGCAAATTACTGGTCCTTGTAGACTTGCCATCTTCACCTACTTCAAGATCCTTCACATATAAACCCCTAGATCAACATCACAAATTTAAACCACCAGAAAAATTGTTCTAAATCAAAAGAACTATAACTATAACAACTAACAACACTTTAGATTTCAAAAATAAGTTATTCTTATATTTCCATTGTAATCAGAAGCTAAAATAGTATTTTCAGCAGATTAAAAGTAGCAAAAAATACAACAAATTCAAACAGTACATAAATCGGAAAGTCGAGTTACCTGAAACGAAATCACACGATCGTAATCGATAATCCTCAGCTTCTTTACAAAAGATTCACTTCAAATCACTATAAACAACTATTCTGAGCTCAATTTTAATACCTAATTAAGGATTTTTCTGGCTATTTATCAATTTTTAGTGGCTTCAATTCTAGTTTTCATGCGATCATGTCAATATTGAATCAAAAACATGATCCTAAAACCAACCACACACAGAGATACCTTCAAGTGAAAGCAAAGAATCAAAGAAAGAAATTTACTAATTTTTCTTCTCGAGGGGGAGAGAGAGAGGGGAAATAAATGAATGATGGCCATTTTCTTGCCATTTTCTTTTATAGAGAATTTTTTTTAAAAACAAGAGTAAATTTAATTCAAGTAAAAAAAAATAAAAATTTATTCAATAAGATTCAGTAAAAGTTATTACTGGAAGGTATTAGAAACCATTAAATAAAGATAAGATATTTGGATAAAAACAAAAAATTTGAAATCCAAATAAACCCTTGATATTTTAACATAACTCCGGAGTATCTGTAAGAATAGGCGGTTAATGGATAAATGTTAAGAGGACTGAATCGTAATTTGGGAGTATACAAGTGGCCGTGCCGGTCTCATCGTTACCTAGGCGTATTTAGCACTGACAGTATAAGGACGTCAGACTGGAAAAATTCATTACGAAATTTTACTTAAATACCCTTGTAAGACTTTTCTACTTCTCATACACTTGAAATGTGATTAAGGGTATTTCGGACATTTAGTGGCATTCGTGATAAATGAGAAGGAAGGAAAGTGAGCTATACGACATTTGATGGTGTTAGCCGGAGCCTTAAGCCTCCAAGTAAAAGACACGTGTTAGAGAAGCCAAGGATGATTCGTGGATAAGGTTTTTATCCTTCTTTGTATTTGTTGGTTTTATTATATCAGATTTAAATATCTTTCTTTCTACTTCGTCATCAATCAAGCTCTATTATTGTCGCCATCCAAGTTTGGCCAAATTGTCAAATGTGTGATTTAACTTATAAGCCTCTCAATTACCCATTATCTTATCCGCAAATTGCATTGCTTGTCGGTGTAAATGGTAATCAAGTATAATCAACTACATTGCTGCATTGTCTCTAATCTTCTTGCTTTTCAGGGAGACACAACTTTGGATTTTAAAAAACATCTAATTAAAAGGTGTTGGTACAACGGATGTTACCGTAATATAGGGGTAATGACATCCAGTGATGTTATTTTAGTACGGTGGTAAATCTTTAGTATTAATACTCATTTCCCGTTCTGAAAAAAACAGCCAATTTTACATTGTAACTGGACTTAAATTTTTTATCAGCATGGAAAGGTCTATTATTAAAAATTAAAATTAAACATTAGTATAATTTTTATAATTATAGTGACCTTTCTTAAATGGTCTTTTGTTCCTAAATAACTTGATGATATCATGTATGCAATTTTTGGACTTTAAAACTTGTATGAAAGTTGTAGAAAAAATATAGTAATGCTACTAGTATAATTTTTTATGGTTAAGATGTTAAATCACTCTATTTTGATTATATTAAAGTGGTAGGATTGTCCTGAAAAGTAAAAATTCCAGGGTCCATCCCTAGTTGCTGTTTGGTGGACCTGGCCAACTTTGGAAGCAATGTTGAAAACTTCACAATCATGGTTTTAAAAGTTCTTTATCATTTCGGTTTTAAATGCAGTTGTCGTCTGTTGATCCAAAGAAGAAGGAAAATATCCTCTCTAGTTTCACTGGTTTGCATTGGATTCAAAGTCTAAAATCAACAGTCCCACCACCATTGTTCTGCTCTACTTACATTACTCTAAAGTCTAGAAGGATCTAAAAGACCTAAATTGCATCACTGCTGCGTCTTAAATGCTTGATGGAGGAGATTTAGACGAAACAAATGGTAATGCTGGAGTTCACCAACAAAATGAGTCTAAACAAAATTTGTTAAGCTAGTTATATCGTTAAGTAGATTTACCGTGCAAGAGAAGGAGTTGAAGTGTTAAACTAGCTCGAGAAGGGCTTTCTAATTTTCATAAAAGCATAGGCAATAAGATCAATCTTACATTATATATGCACACATAACACAGCAGAACAGAATTCTGTTGCAATTCCTTTTCATTTGATTACGCAACGTTTTTAATATAACAAAGAGAGAAATAAAAGCAAAAGATTCTTTATGGAAAACAATATACTTCTGGAACGTCATTCGTTTTTTGGTTTCCCGACAATGGATTTTCTAATACACCCACGGTTTTTCAAATAAACAAGAGCCGTGTTGGTTAGTTTGTTGTTCCAATTTGCCTCTTGAATAAAATTGAATTTAAAAGGTTGTTGTTGTTATTAGATATTAAAATTAAATTAAAGACCCCCAAATTGGGCAGTCCATGTTTGAAATGTTCCTTCTCCATGAATTTGTACTTAGAAAGTCATTGTCATTAGCAGTGATTCAAGTATATATGTATCAAAGACCTCAACTGAGTAGAAGATTATATTTGAATATTTCTTCTGGGTAAGACTGGTTTTGGTTTTAAAATGGGAATAATTGAACAACTGAGTAGAAGATTATATTTGAATATTTTTTCTGGGTAAGACTGGTTTTGGTTTTAAAATGGGGATAATTGGAGTTTGGTACTCAGGTTTAGACCAACACTAAGCTTTGGTCTAATATTTATCCAACGTTAGGGCTTGGTACCTGGACCCGACGTTGACCCGTGTTGACCAGGTTAAGTCCTAACTTCTGTTTAGTAATTATTTAAAAAATAATATAAAATTTAATTATTAATGTGTTTACTATAATACCCTTCAGTTTTTTTTTAATATTTACAAAATTCTCAACTTCTTCTGAATACAGAGAATCCATGGTGCAACTCAAATCTTACCGATTGTTTTTGAAATGCTTAAAAAAAAAAAAACCATGGCAACCATCTGTTGCATCATTTCCTGTAACAGCAACAATACTTGTCCAATTCAGCTGCAGATGACCTACACAGACACCAAACCCATATAACATCAGCAAACCCCATCTATTCCATCTCTTATCCCAATTATTGATGTTGATCTTCCCCACTCATACACATCACAAAAATCCATGATTGCATCCATCTCAGACCACCCATAACATCTTTCGATCTGCAATACTCATATTCAAGCTTAACCCATTCACTGATTTAATTCATAAATTGAGTTTGAAATTAATTTTCCTGAGGAGAAATTTCATGGGATGGATAAATTCAATTCCATAATGGGTTTATCATAATTGTGCCATTAATTATAGTAATTGGATTACATAATAGGAGATTGATTAGTTACCTCCTTGTCTTCATCATCAATTAAACACCGACAGTTTTTATGCGTGTTTCGATAGTTTCCTGAAGTACCAAGAGAGTTTCCTTTCGATATTGTGGACTTGTCATCACCAGCTTCAAATCTCAGTTAAAGAAACCGATAAATCTCTCATGTTTACTGCTTCACTCAGAGACTGCAGATCCCGTTTCATCAATTTATAATCCACCTCCAGCAACTCAATCATCCATTAAATCAATCATCATCTTCGTAGCAACCATAATCCTTTAAATACCATCTAAATCTTATCCCCGAAATCAACACAGACACCTCCCCTAGTTGTTCGAGTCTCCATCCTTGATCTCCTCCATCAAAACCCATCTCTAATCTCTACAAAACCTAATTTATTATTTTCCATATTTTCATTGATTCAAACCAGTGCTTATTTCTTCTCGAATTAGCACATCCATCATGATGGCGGTGACACTTTCACGGATACAGCTCACGCCAATCCTGAAGACTCTCAACATCACAATACTTAGTCTGGTCTACCTATTTTTCCTCCTATAAAGATTACGGATCTTGTTTACTTTTACTCTTAGTCTTTGAATCTGTAACAACTTCAATAACCAAAACTGAGTATAAATAAAATCTTCTATCTCCACTGCAAAACTGTGGAAGATATTCACCAATATTCTTGTTCTAAGTTGGTATCAGCTTGTCGATCCAACGTTTTCGCTCACGCACACACACACAAAAAAAAAAAAACCCAATACCAGAAAATCCCTAAACCATATTCAATGGCTACAACAAACAATCTTCGACAAATCCAGATTCATCAGCTTGTCACTCTCAAACACACATAAAAAAATCATCTCATATGGAAGACTCAGTTTAAACCCATTCTTAATGGATACGGACTCACCGGTTTCATTAATGGAACCAAAGTAAAACTATCCAGAACCCTTCCTGAAAGTGAAGATATTAATCCATAGTTTACAGAATATGAGGCATGCAATTCTTTGTTGGTAGGATGGCTAAACTCCACTCTTACACCTGAAGTTCTATCTGAAGTCAGTGGACTTGAAACATCTAAACAAGTCTGGGATAAATTGGAAAGCTACCAAAAACACATGCTCATCAGATGAATCTGAAGAAACAACTTCACTCACTGCAAAAAGGTAACAAAACACTGAAAGAATTTTTACAAGAGGCTAAGGGTTTATTTGAACAGCTTGCAGTCTCTGGATACACCGTTACTAATGATGAGAAGAAGCAGCACATTAGCAATGGTTTGAACCAGTCATATGAATCTATTGTTACACTTTTGAGTACTGTAAAAAATCTCAGTATTGATAATTTCTATTCTCATCTACTAACCTTTGATATGCGGTTAGAGCAACAATTGTCTTTGTTGCAACAACCATTAGCTAATGTGGATGTTACCAGTAAGCCAGATCCAAGGAGAAACAACAATTTCAACAATCAGGGATATCAAAACAACAACAACAACCATCAAAACAGGAGAAAAAACAATTTCAACCAGAGAAACACTAATTATCAACAACAAAGAGGCAATCCAGGAGAACAAATCTGTCAGATTTGTAAGAAAAAGAATCATACGACAGATAGATGTTGGTTTCGCTATGAAAGGAACAACAACAATCAACAGCGACAGCCAGCTGCTTATATCGCACTACCTGGTGGACAGACTGATAACTCTTGGGTGACTGATACCGATGCTACACATCACCTCACTGCAGACATGAGGAATCTCACTATCCCTCATGAATATGATGGTACTGAACAAGTACATGTTGGTAATGGTAATGCACTGAACATTGCCAATGTTGGTAATGCCTCATTCACCTTCAAATCAAGATCTTTTCTATTAAACAATATTTATCATGTACCTCATATTAAAACCAACTTGCTGTCAGTTTCTCAGTTCTGTAAGGACAATGATGTGTATTTTGAATTTCACACATCTTTGTTTGTTGTAAAGGACAAGCAAACGGGAACAACGTTGTTGCGAGGGCTGAATAGGAATGGTTTCTACATCTTTACGGGAGTTGACATGATAGCTCCACCAATAAAGCCGCAAGCTCATGTCTACTCTACACTCCCATTGTGGCACAAATGTCTGGGTCATCCAATATTGCGTACGGTTTCCAAAATTTGTCATCAAAATTCAATTCTTGTTTTGAATAATAGCTTTGAGTTCTGTCATTCCTGTCAGTTCAGTAAGAGCAGGAAACTTCCTTTTTCTCTTAGAAATATTGTTTATGACAAGCCTTTGAGCTTGATTGTCTCTAATATTTGGGTTTCTCCTCAATTGTCTATACTGGGTTTTCGGTATTATCTCCTTTTAATGGATGTTTATTCTCATTACACATGGATCTTTCCACTTGTTCAGCGATCTGATGCTTTGAATACATTTATTCTTTTCAGTAAACAAGTTGAAAATCTCACAGATCACAAAATAAAGTTTTTTCAGTCAGATAATCCCTTAAAATACAAAAACTTCACAGCATATCTCAATGAAACCGGCATCCAACATAGGTTCACCTGCCCACATACATCACCTCAAAATGGGATTGCGGAACGTCATATAAGGCATATTACTGAGTTAGGTTTAGCTCTTTTATTTCATGCACACATGCCTCAGTCGTTTTGGGCCGACGCATTCACAACTGCATGCTTTATTATCAATAGGCTCCCAAAATCTAAATCTAAATCCATAACTCCACTTGAGATCATGTTTAAGAAGAACCATGATTACTCGTTTTTGAAGGTTTTTGGCTGCCTCGCATACCCTTGTCTTAGACAGTACAATAAACACAAACTAGAGCCAAGGTCACTACCATGTGTTTTTATAGGATATATTAGTGCTCACAAGGGCTACATGTGTTTGCATCGGGAAACAAACAGAGTATACATAACTCGCCATGTACGTTTTGAAGAGACATCATCCCATTCATGCCTCTCAAACAGCAGCAGCCGTTAGCTTGAATTACAACATAGTTCTTGTAATAGTCAAGCAAAATCCATCCTCAAAATCGATTGGCACCTGCAACAGAGAGTAGGGAGGAGAAGAGAAGAAGACTTGGGAATGGATAATCTCGATTCTGGATCTAGGTTCAGGGAATAAACCCACCCCAAGGGTATTTTTGTAAACTCGTTATTTATAAAATATTTTTATTTCACAAATTTATTAAAGTCAGGTCATAAATAGTCAACATAGGTCAACGTCTGGTCCAGGTACCAAGTCCTAACATTGGACAAATGTTAGACCAAAGCCTAGTGTTGGTCTAAACCTGAGTACCAAACTCCAATTATCCCTTTAAAATGCTTTTACCCTTTAACAATTATTCATGTTAGTACCACTTAGGGAAAGTGCATTACAAACAAGTACAACTATAAATATGATTAATGTTGTTATGTTGTGACGTTCACTCTTATATAGTTGATGGGAAAAAAAATTATTCAAAATGCTACATATATTCCGTTATAAAAATAAATAAATAAATAAATAAAAAATCGAGGTTACAATGAGTTTAAGATCGAATATAAGAGAAAACAAAGTAACAAGAACATACTGTAAAAGGCCAATACCGAGAAATCCAACAAGAGAAAGAGAAGGATTATCGGAGTAAGACAAATACAATAATAAGATCTGATTAAATTGGAGGAAGAATGGTTTTTACGGAAGTAATCCCAACCATTCAGGTTTTTTTCCTTCTTTAGAAAAATATGCTCCCAAAATATGAGTGATTAGTTCAAATCTCTTGCAACTAGTGATGAAGCTTCCGTTGTCAAAGAAATCACCGATGACGATGAAGATTTCGTCGTTGGAGAGCATCACTAACGATCTTAGAACCCAACCCAATAATCAAGAACCGCCACTAATGCGAATATAAACCTCAAAGAGTATATAAAACCACCGTAATAGTGTATATAAGTAGAAAACATAATAAAAATTAAGCTAAAACTACTAACTAACCTAAAAAAAGGAAATAGTGAAGAAATATGCTCAGATTTAGTCAGAAATGAACCAGATTTGAGAAGACAACAGTTATTGTTGATAGTTTTGTTGGATAAGAAGAAGGAATGAGAGAGAGGAAAGGTGAGATTATTCTTTACGAACCTTCCCAAATCACGTTCCGCGCCAACTTGGGGGAAGTCTAGCCACAACAACAATTTTTTATTTCCATTACGGACGGGCAATGGTTACCCGTTTCTATGAAATAAAACGGACAACCATTAGTCGTTCTACATAAACGGTCGACCATTACTCGTTTTGGAAGAACAACCAATCATTGTTCCTTTCTTTTATCTTGACCGGTCAATCACAAAAAATCCGGACAATGGTTGTCCGTTTTATGAATAGGTATACATAAGAAATGGTTTCTCCATAGTTTATTTCTTCAAGTTTTCCTCTGTTCGTTCTTCAGTGGAGTGGAAGCAAAATGAATTTGTAATCAAGTTGCATACTACTACTTCTTATGATTCCTTCACTAAGTTTGTTCTTGAGGGTTTTAGTTATTAGTCTAAAAGTTTTTGAGGAGTTCCATCAACTCGAGAATCAAAGGTAAGTTTTAATAAACCTAAACCCTAATTTATTTATTTTTGTTGAATTGATATAATTATTGTTAGGGTCTTTGATAAACATGCCAAAATTTGATTACATGTTCATAGTAATTAAATGATATCTATAACCAACTGGCATTATCCCAGTTGGCCAGGGGTTGGACTCCCAACCTATAGGTTGCGGGTTCAATTCCCGTTACTGATCAATCAAAAAATAATAAAATGATAGCTATAATCCTAGTGGCTATGGTAGTGAAATTCTCATATGTTCTTTTGATAATTTACAATTATTGACAGTGTTAAATGTTTGATGCATTTTTAAATATTACGGTGATGAAGAATTAGCTTTGTTGAAATATTGTTCATGGTTATTTATTAAGCTACTATTTGATTGTAATTTTGCTATTTTTGTTAGTTGCAACACGGCTTTAAGAAGATATATGTCAATTAAGTATGAGGTTCCATTTAGGATGATTATGTTGATGAAGAGACAAATGATAATCTTCTCATCCTTTATCGGGTGATGCAACAAGCTTCACATGGTTTATATTAACCAGTTCCAAAACAAGTAACACATAGAGAATTGATTACATAGGTCGTGAGGAAGAAGATGCAAGGATGATGCAGGATTATTTTAACGATGGTTGTACTTGGGGACCAAAAGGTTTCATAGTAGTTTAGGTATGTATCGACCACTCTTTTTAAGGATTTTTCATAACATCCGTGAGGTTGATCCCGACTTTGTAAAAAGAAGAGATACTGCAAGAATTCTAAGACATAGCCCACACACGAAAATGTATGCCGTAATGAAGTGTCTTTGCAGAGCTATTCCCCTTGATAGCATGGATGACTATGCCCGTATGGCTGTATCACGCATCTACTACTATATTAATGTTACTAAGTGGTTGACGGAGGAAAACAAAGCCCGAAGATTCCTGGGAATGCTTGGTAGGCTCGACTATATGCACCAGGGTTGGAGGATTTCTCCAATGAACGAGGCAAGAATATACATGGGTATGAAAAAATATCCCACTTGTGTTCTTGAGGAGGTTGCTTCGTACATTAGATGGTTTTTGAGGGTTATTTTAATGTAGGTGGCTCTAACAATGATCTTAATGTTTTGAAGTCTACATGGAACATTATTTGTATTTGACCCGGACCAGTGTAAAGGGAGTTTCATTACAGGTGTAAAATGAAGTCAAAATGAAGATCAGTGTAAGCCGAGTGTAAACATAAAAAGATCATTAAACAGATAATGGATGGACGATTTAAAATTAATGGAAATGGCTAATAGGAAAGGCCAACCATTATCCATTTTGTACTTTTTGAAAACGGAAAATGGTTGTCCATCCGCTATCTCTTCCCATAGAAATTCCCAAGCAACAACGAACGCCTGCGGAAAGAGTGGCATTTGTCCACGATTTTGAAGACTGGGAAGAGGTTGGGAACCTCCACTAGACCCAAATATGATGATAGTATTGATATGCCCATTTTGAAATAAAGAAACATAAGACCTCTGTCGGCCTCATACAGAGAATGTTAACCAGTGTACGCTTACTATAGTAAATATTAAAAGAAGCATGGATGAGGCTTTTTTTTTAACACCAACAACTTGTGGAGTTATTGGCAGAAACCATTTGGCCCAGATTAAAGCTTGCTATTGATGTTTTGAGAGAGGGTGGTGTTTGTATCGTGTATAAAATACACGGGAGGCCCGCAAATAAATACAAGGAGGCATGCATGGGGGATAAATGCCAGGATTAATGCAGGTCAAGTCAATAGGCATGCAGGAGCCATGCGAGGAAGATTTATGGCCATGCAAAATTAATACATATTAATACCCATAGGCATGCAAGGAAATTTAATATGATTTATGGCAGGAGGCATGTAGGGAAATTTAATAAAATTTATGGTATGGAGGCATGCAGGGGAACTTAATGCAATTTATGTTTACCTCATAATGAGGGTAAGACTCTTATTCACAATTATATAAATAGAGGAGAAGGGGGTAGCCAATAGGAAGAAAACTCTGTAATACATAGATCAATAAAACATTTCTCCCCAAGGGGATTCGTCCGTGGACGTAGGCAAACAATGCCGAACCACGTTAAAAATCTGTGTCGCTTTGGTTCGTTCTTCAATTCGCCTCCAACCCTAAAAACACATCAAAATTACTCATACATCGTGTTTCGTGCCCAAAAGTAATTTTGGGTACAAACATTGGCGCCAGCTAAGGGGAAAAGATTTTTCCACAATCAAAAAAGTCATCGTTTGGAACATGAATACCCAACTTCCATTAAATCACGGGTATTTGCGGGATCTTGAAAAGGTGGCAATTATGAA
Organism: Papaver bracteatum; assembly: GCA_023529315.1. NCBI lineage: Eukaryota > Viridiplantae > Streptophyta > Magnoliopsida > Ranunculales > Papaveraceae > Papaver > Papaver bracteatum. The sequence continues at coordinate 274,411 of JAJJWX010003254.1, read as the reverse complement.
CGAAGGGTTAAGCGAGAACGACCAAAGGAATAAGGCTTCAGTAATCACAAAAATAAGATGGTCGCTGCAAAAAATAAGTTCTATTTGGCCGTAAGCCTTACCCTGATGTGAGCACTAGACATATCACGTCAAAATCGAACGTAGCCACCAGTCAGCTGCCACGTCATTTACAAGGCAGCTAACACATCAGCACCGAGTCAGCTGCCACGTCAGCTAATTTATTACCTAGCAGTGCCACATCATCCATACCGTCACAGTCAGCAGTGACATGTCAGCACTTCTGCACTGTCATCACGCCACGCCAACAAACGCACCCGCTTCATCCAAATCTTGTTTCCTCAATAACTTCTTCATTTGAAGTCTGAATTGAGTGATTTTTGGCTCGTTAGAACCGGTTTTCAATTCCCTACAGAATGGAAGCAAATATTAATGTGTTCAAGAAACTTTTATGTTTACTTGGAGCAGCAATATGATCGAGTTCGTGGTTCGTGGATAGCAACCTGACCAGGTGCGAGATGAGGATTGCTTAGACCCTTCAATATTTAAGCCTTGCATCACTTCGCAAGCACCTAAAGCCTCACCTTGCACGTGAGCACATAAGTCTTGCGTTTATCGCAAGCATAAAATCTCGTCTTGCACGCGAGTATGAAAGACTTGCACCTTGGCAAGCATAAAGTCTCGTCTCAACCACGAGCCCAATGGCCGATATTGGTCCAAAGACTCGTACTCAACATAAGAAACAGCCAGCCTGCCCAAGCAGCAAGCGCTAGCCTTGTTACATTGCGAGCAAAAAGCCTTGCCCCAGCTGCAAGCACACACTACATTCTACTCAAGACTCGACTAGCTATTGAGCATCACAAGTCCACCACGTGGCAAAAAAGTCTCGCCTAGCACGTGAGCAAATTTTATTGCAGGTTATCACAATTGGGGGCGTCTTTGTAATGTCTCTACTCACGCTTGGGGGCGATTAGTGAGTTACGTCATCAACGATCGACGCGAAGGAAAAACGAAATTCTTAACCCCCAACAAGTTGGAGGTTAAGAGGGGGCGATGTTTGTATCGTGTATAAAATACACGGGAGGCCCGCAAATAAATACAAGGAGGCATGCATGGGGGATAAATGCCAGAATTAATGCAGGGCAAGTCAATAGGCATGTAGGAGCCATGCGAGGAAGATTTATGGCCATGCAGAATTAATATATTTTATGGCCATGTAGAGTTAATACATATTAATATAGTTTATGGCCATGCAGAATTAATACATATTAATACCCAGAGGCATGCAAGGAAATTTAATATGATTTATGGCAGGAGGCATGTAGGGAAATTTAATAAAATTTATGGTATGGAGGCATGCAGGGGAACTTAATGCAATTTATGTTTACCTCATAATGAGGGTAAGACTCTTATTCACAATTATATAAATAGAGGAGAAGGGGGTAGCCAATAGGAAGAAAACTCTGTAATACATAGATCAATAAAACATTTCTCCCCAAGGGGATTCGTCTGTGGACGTAGGCAAACAATGCCGAACCACGTTAAAAATCTGTGTCGCTTTGGTTCGTTCTTCAATTCGCCTCCAACCCTAAAAACACATCAAAATTACTCATACATCGTGTTTCGTGCCCAAAAGTAATTTTGGGTACAAACAGGTAGTCTTATTGAAACTGGGGAATGTTAACTAGTGTATGCCAAAGTAGTCAAAGTCGTTCCTCGGTGCTACTTGGTTGGGGAGCAAGGAGCGAGGAGCAATAAGTTCGGACTTGGAAATCGTCAAAACTCGGTCTAATACTCGGAATCTATTTATTAATAATGTATATATTGCTGCCCATATATTGAACGTATTTATCATGTATTTAGAGGTTTTTCTATTTTATAACTCTCATCTAAGGGTTATGAAAATTTTCTTTTATGATTTTAGTGCATGCAAGGCCAACTCGGAAAAATCGTTAACTCGTTTTGCTCAAAAATCAGTTCAAATCGGCCGCCTTTATCTCTAAAAATCGGAAAGTCCTTGGAATCGGAAATCGCCTTATTCATATAACATGTAGCAATCACTCGGCGAGTAATCGGCCTTGGAGAGCGATTTTGACTACACTGGTGTACGCTTCCTACGGAGATTACTAAAAGAAGCGTAGATGAGGCTTTTTATTTGATCGCAACAACTTGTTGAGTTACTGGCACAAACCATTTGGCTTAGATCAAAATTTGTTGAAATGATGTTTTTAGAGTGAGTAGTTCCCTGGAATCTGGGGAAAAAACATATCTTTCAGGAATTCAATTTGTTGTAGCGAATAAATTCCTGAATGTGGTGTTAGAGCGTAATGTGTATATATCTCTTTTATCATATATGATCATAAAATGTATATTCGATGACATATTAGAAATCAGATTATGCAGATTAAAGAGTTTTTAGGAAGATTATTTTTTGTCTTATTCAGATGCATCAAGAAAAGAAAATAACAACATAACCTAAATAATGTGCATATTGTGGCACTAAATTCCATATCTAATATTGGAGTATATTTATTAAAAGCAATTTTTTGATTATTAAGGATTTTGGTTTTGAGAATGAGGTCTTATGATCGGACCACTTCCCTTACTGATTAGGCGTATGCGTAAACGTACATGTATAACCTTAGTCCAAAAGGATTTTAAGTGGGATTAATCTCCATTAATTTCATTGAAACCAATTGAAAGTTTATGACTTGAACATGAGTTACAAGTGATAAATTTTTACAATATTTTTTTGGCTAAGTAAGTTTATTAATATTATTGAAAAATATTAGTGGAATTTTTACGACTTGAAAAAAGTAGGGTAGGCACAAGGAAAGGTAAACAACTCCTATAGTACCAGCTAAGGCGGTGGCTACAAGTCCTAGCTTAAAAATCATATTTCTGAGCTTTTTTTTTTTCATATCCCTAGAAAATACATTAGTTCCAAATATAAAAAACGACAAAAGTACGTAAAAGAAGTAAACGACAAAAGTACGTAAAAGAACAAAATACATTAGTTCCAAATATTCATTTTACTAATCATGTTTCTTACGCCTGTTTAAGGGTGCACAGGAACCGATCCGGACCGACGGACCGTCCCGGTACCGGTGGAACCGTACCTGATTTTGGACCGAACCGAGGAATGGGGTACATGTATCTAGGGGTACAGGTACCCGGTCCTGCCCTAGTACCGTACCGTACCGGACCGAAAGTACCGATTAATAGTGACCATTAGATTTAGGTATTAAATTTGAACCATTTGATGGTGGTATATAATGAAATTAGGTCAGATGAAGAATAAATGGTTTACTTTCTCAGAGAAACTTTATCTCTTTCTCATTTTCTTCTTCATCTCTTCTTCGCAGCTCCTCTTTCTCTCCTATTTTTCTTCATCCTTCTTCTTCGCAACAACAGGTAACAAATCGATATGTCCATCTGTTGTTACTCATATCAATCGATCTATTTTTTTAATTAGTTTTTGTTTCGTTTTTATGTTCAGTTAAACTTACCGAGGAGAGATCGATTGATTCGATCCAACTATTGGATTCTTGAGTTGAAATCGAACCAAGGTAATCAATTTTAATTGTGATTATGATTTGAAATTAATGTTTTTGATTCTTTATTTAGTATGGTTTTGATTTTGATTGATTGAAATCATGAGCGAATCAAGAGTTTGTTGTTAGTATACACTGCTGGTCATGGTTTTGAGGCTCGATCTGTGTGTTTTAGGGTTTGATTTTGATAATTATGTTGATTTTTGAACGATTTTGGTGATTTTGATGTGTGGTATATGAAGTTTACTTATTGGATTGTTCATGGTTGATGTTATCTGTGTAATCTATTAAATTTGAGAACTTTTGAAGGTTAAAGTGAGAAAAAACGCAATTTTTTGGATGGGTTTTTCGAATAGAGCAAGATCTGCATTTCAATTTCGTATTTCTTAGGTTTTTTTATATCAACTTTAGCTTGAAGTGAAGCTAAACATGTCTTTGCATGATTATTTTTCACTAGAAGCTATATTTAACATGGTTATATTGTGCTTATCTAGTTGAAGGGTGAGGCAAACATGTATTCAGCATGGTTATATTGTGTTTAGAATGGTGGTGAGGCTTTGACAGTCTATGAATGCACTATGATGCTTCTCTGTGCCCCAAATGCATGTACATGGGGTGCTCTTTAAGGGTTTTGATTTTGGTTAATTGTGTATCCCTTTGATTGGGGGGAAAAGAAAACTGATGTTATATTTTTACTGGTGTTTTACATTGCAGGGTTGCTGCTGCTGGAAAGGAAGTCTTGATACAACAAACCCTAGCTCTAGCTACTTTGGATTGATTTTGGTGAATACTGCTAAAACCTTACACATTTGTTTTTGTATTTCTTTGTTTTACCCCTTCAAATCTTTGTTTGTGTGTAATTTTGCTTCTAAATTAAAATGTGATATCTTCTAGGTTATGATGATTATACTCTAGTTTCCACATGTTGGTTTGCTTTATTTTTCATTTCATGTTTTGTTGATCTATGTTTCTTTATTATATTGTGCTCTGACTTGATCAAGTGTATTGTTGCAGGTAATCTTGATTAGTTGCGGAAGTTTGGAGCTACTTTTTCCCCCTGGAAGAGTAGTATACGGGTTTCTGTGAAAGGAAGTTACGTGGAGATTAAGTGAATATTTCCCCTGTCAAAGATATATTTGTAAGGAGAGTTTAAATAAATCAAGAAGACTCTGCAACAGGAAAGAAGAGAGAAATAAAAAGGAGAAAAAAATTATGTAACTTGCAAGGCATGAAACTAACATATTCGGTGAAGATTTACCATAGATATGGGGGTTGTGGTGTATAAATATATTGTTTTCGAGTCCAACAGAGGAGAATCGGGAGTTGGGGGACCGAACAGAGGTGATTGGGTAACTGCAGGTAGAGTTGCAGAGAAGCTTGCTGCTGTTCCAGAGAAGAAGAAGAAAAACAGTGCAAACCGCGGAAAAAGAAAATCGCATAAACTGTTGCGCTTTCCTTTAAACTTAATATCTTTTGCAACAATTTCCCAACAATTACTTCGAGTTCCTAACAGTTATGTTTAGGTTTCTCTGTAACAATGGATCTATAACAATTATATCTGTTACAATCACACTGTTTTATATTTTCTCTTCAATAAAACACCTTTTTTAGCCATGAATCAATATTTTGAGTGTGTTTTGAGCATGAGGAGCTAAACCCCATCACTGGGACGACGGAGGAAGCTTAATATCATAGGTGGGTAATTATGTTTAATTCTTATATGACTTTGCATTAATTAAAATTGAATTATGATTTTGATTAATTAGTTGTCATCTCGTTTGATGGGTCATGCTTGCTTAGATATTTTGATGTCCCATGCTTAGGATTTACAACTAATATTTTGAGAATCTTCCTTGGCAAAAATAAGACTCCATATCTTTATTTATTGAGATATAATTGTTAAAAGAATTAATATTTGAACCTTATGTTATGAGTTTGGTGGAATCCTGAGTCTCAGTACTTCTCGATATTGTGACATCTTTTGTATATATTTTTGTTATTAAGTCTTAAAATCAACCTCAACGAGTCCGAGTGAACGACATTCTTAATACCATTTTTCTACAACAATTAAAATCACATCATGATACAGATTTGTTTATTAAAGTCTTCGACTTTGGGTCTGTTTATGGGTAAAAACTACTTCTGCTGGTTTTGGTAATTTGGGGTGTGTGGATAAGAAGTGAATCTAAACCCTAAACAAATGTACTGCACGGGAGTGCTTTTGATTCGAGAGATCAATCTATACAATTCTGGCCTAAACAAAAAAATGGCCGTTCCAGACTTGTTTCGGTCACAAAGTGAAGGAGATGGGGTTGATCTTAGGGAGGGAAGCGAAGAAGGTGTTGAGATTGTGAAGATGTAGGATTGTTTATGATTTGTAACAGAAGGGTGAGCAGGCTTACGGATAACGCAACCAGGCTCTGGGTGTTTCGAATACAATTGTATTAACACTTGATTTCTGTGTTGTTTTCTGTATTGGAAATAGGGAGGATAACCTATTTATACAAGTCATTTGAGCTTCATTCACGTCTCTCGTAGGAAGTGGAGTGATAGAGCAGTGGAGTTGTGTGTTAGTGTCACACGATTAGTCTTGCCCACTTATCACATCATCACTAACCGTCCATGTCTTCCTGACACGTTCTTGTGATGGCACGTTGCACGCTGTAAACCGCCATACCAATACCCCAGTATGTGACATGATTGATGTCTCGAGTGTGTGGATCATGGGACCCACAGAAAGTAGCATGTAATGCTTTGTTAAATAACTAAGTTATTTAGGAAGTCGATACTTGTGGAGTATCGAGTGTATTTTATGCAGGTAATGCATCGAATATATTCAACATGTATGAAGCATCGCTGTTGAGCATCATGCCCTGCCTACTTCGAGTGACCGTTTGGAGGCTGCATGGGTGAGCCATGCTTTACCCGATCACATGGTGTGGTAGAGTGGCGGATGGTAATCATCGTGACGCCTCATTGACCAATTAACTCTTGACTAGGGTTGCATAACCAAGCAGGTGAAGTTGAACAGACGAGATGATATTTGAGACGCTCATCTGCGACCTTAGTGAAATTAAGGTTTATGAAGAGGTGCGCAAGCATCACTCTTCATCTTGGTCGAATCCAAGCTTGGGACACGATTTTGGCCAGGACGGTCGTGCATGCGTGTAGACGGCATGACAGTGTAGGCGCTCATACCTCATTGTCTCATGAAAGTGTGATCTGGGCCACTTAACTCGTCCGGTGAAGTTGAGTGGTCGAGATCGATTTGCGATAGAAATCCAATGCCGCAAAGGAATTGGAAACCGCACGACATTCCTACTTTAGGCGCGTGTTTCAAGGCGTTCGGCCATGGTTGGACTTGGTCGATCAGTCATGCGTGTAGATGGTCCCATGGTGATCATGTTGACATGCTCGGGACCTTTTAAGTCTACATCTACACCCTCCATCTAAGCTTGCGAAGATGGACGTTCGTGATCAATTTGAGGCACATGTAACATGTCTCAAAAACCCTAATTAGGGTTTCATATAGTTCACGCCTATTCAACTTCACCTGATCGGTTTTGCATGTTATGCATCTCCCTTGGGGAGGCCGATCGTGTATGGCCCACATTGGGCAGGCGGTGAACATGTTGGTACCTGTTCCATGGTCATAGGTATGATCTAAGCTATCCAAACATGCCGGTGAAGTTGGATGGTTGTGATCAAACTGAGACATATAACCCTTTAAAGCATCACGCCATCCTTGTTTTGAGTAAATGTTTGTTGCTCTAAGGCCTTGCTCGTGAGAAGGTCGGCCAGGTAAGTATGAAAGGGGCCCTCCGGTGTGCAGGACAAGCTTGTCCGACCGGCCATAGGATGATCCACACCGTCCGATCGCGCCGGCGAAGTTGGACGGCCGTGGCTGATTTTAAGACCGCTGCTAGCAGTCTTTGCTCATTCACGTTTCCTTCAAGTTGCTTCACGACCATCCTTCTTTAGGCTGGCGTTTGGTGGATTTTGGGAGATGTGATATATGTTCGACCGATCAGGGCATAAACGGGACCGCTGGTGGTCATTGTGGTGATAGACTGCTCTTGCTAGGGTTCGTATAGACTGGTTAAATCATGCGGCCAACTTGCGTGGTCCTGATTGTTTCTAAGACTTCTATGGACAGTCCGGATGCTTAATCGGCTAGTATAGCACACCGAGAGATATATGCTCAATCGGGCTAGTATAACACACCAAGAGATGTATGCTCAATCGGGCTAGTATAACACACCGAGAGTTGCAGCATGTACGGGCATTTCGTGCATGCCTCACTGTTGGTACTTGGATATTCATGCTACTCTGCTGCGAGTAACAATCAGTCATCATGTCGCACCAACAATGAGAGTTCTGCTAAGAACATCACAGGAAATGCAAGGAGTTTTATGCATTAATTAGTAATGCTAAAATTCACACAATATTTGGGGATTTTTGCTACACGCTCCATTCTAGATGAATTAATAAAGCGAAGAAGTATTCATCTCTTATCAAATGGCCTTATCCTCTGCAGGATGGCTGCACAAAATATAGGTTTTACGGTTTTATCCCTGAACTAAAATCCACCATCAACATTAAGTCCCCTGCCTAGCACATGATGGTTACACTATTCTGGGGTAGGCATGAGATGGTGATAAATACATAGGAGAAAAACGAGATGAAGGGAGCTTACCCGGAAAGCCTTGATCGTCCGCTATCGGTTACACATGTGAACACGCCGTTGCAAGCATGGAATCCTGAGTGGGACCGGTTTCCTTCCTTGGGTGTTTGAAACAAAAGAGGAATCCAATCAAAAGAGGAATCCTTGTCCTATTGGGATTCTTCCAATTTCTTGTCTATAAAAGGGGAGTCGACCTCCCTCTCTTCTTCGTTTTTTTTAGCTCCCGTCGCTCACAGCTCCGCAGCGCCGCCGCCGTCAGCAAGGTAAGCGTTCCATGTCTTCCTCCCCCCCCCCCCCCCGTTTTTTTTTTTTCTTTTTTTTTTAAAACCCTAATTTCTTAGGTAAACCTCTTTTGCTCTTTGAGAAGACCATCCTGTTTGTAGATGGAACTTTGCTTCCTTTTTTTTTTATTGTCGCATGCAAAACCTAGAGCCTTAGGTTATAGTTTGAAAACCCACGAACGAACTCTTCCGCCCATAAACAAAACTGTGCATGCAACCTTGAACAAATATGGGACCCGCCATACACGCCTGATTGAACGTGGGACCCACCGCGTACACCTGATCAACCAGCCTTATGACCTCACCCAATATTAGCTTTGTCATGACCTAACACCAGCCCACTTGACCGGCATGACATCAGTCTTGCTTGCGTGACCCAATACCTGCTTGGCCAAATCGGGGGCCCCACCTGTGCCTGCTTTGCTTGAACATGGACATGCTGCGTGCCTGCTTCACTCGAATGTGGACATGGGGAGACACACATATATATATTTATATATATTTTTTTATATAACAGTCGACCCATTTCTCCCTCAACACGAAGTAATAACTCTTTCTTTTTGCACTTCATTGTAGTTGTTTGGAGATGAATAAAAAGGCTCTAGTTAAGATGTCACCTGATAATTTTACTGCAAAATCGAGAAGTGTTATTAACTCTAGAGACATGCCGAATATAGATGATGAACTGTTCACCGTTCCTTTTCCAAATGTTAGGAAACATCCTAGCCATAAGATAATACTGCTTTCGATCTCAGAAAATGAAGAGGTTGCTCCGTCATCTTCTCCAGCATTCGTAATGAGATTATGTCTTCGAAAGAATGAATATCCGCCTTCTGCCATTGACTTCAAGGTTTGACACACTCCACTGAGATTTTATGAGGGATGAATGAGGCGTATGCTGATCAACGATACTATCAAGGACAATTTGACCAAAGCGCAGATCATTGAGGTTGTTATGGCGTCTTCTTCTCTTCACATTAAAAAAGATATTGCAGGTTTGATCACTTTCATTTTGCGATGGCGTCCCTCTACACACACGGCAATTTGCAGATGGGGAGAAATGACCATTACCCTGGAAAGTGTAGTCGTGCTGATGAACCTTCCGATTGCTGGGAGCTTCCACTACAAGTTATCTGACGAAGAGAAGGTAACCCTGAAAGCTATACTTCAAAAGGCCGGAGAGTATGACCAACATAAAAGTGATGTGAAATGCTTCTATACTTGGTGGGTGTCTGAGTGGTCTCCTGCAAAACCGAAGCCGGGTCAAAAACTGGATGATGAGCTCAGTGTAGTTGCGTTTCTTTCCTTGTGGATATCTAGGGAAATCTTCGATGACGGTTCTGGGAAGAAGACTATAATACACGATCTTGTCATGTTCGCTATAAAATTGGCAAAAGGTGTGGCTCTCTCTTTGGGTGCTTTGTTCCTTGGATCACTATACTCTCATCTGGATGCTTTGGCGGTAGACATGTATGCTTCCAATGGATATAAGAAGGTGGAAACGCACATCCACATTGCTTTCCTCCAAGCATGCTTGTGGGAACATTTCAAAGGTTACGCTCTTATCCCCGCGACTCCTCTCTCTGGTTTGTATGGAGGTTCAAGGATACTTCGTTGGCAGAACATCAAAACCCGGGTTAAGACTTGTTTATTTTCTTGATAACGTGTATGCTATAGACTTTCGCCCGTGGGGGCCAGTCCATTCTTCAGTGATTCAACCAGAAACCTCCACCATTGCTTTTAACATTGTGTTGCATACTGAGGGTGGAATCGTGAGCTACGGAGAAGCCATATACCTTCAAAGTTGTATGCCAGGATATATCCCAACTTTCTTCGACGAGTTCCTTTCTGCGGTTTCTTACAATATTGACAGAGTCGCCCACCAAATGGGATTTGACCAGGGTGTTCCCTTCCATAGTACGCGGATGCCTCCACAAGATCTCGTCCTGTCTATTCTCAATGCCGACGTCTTCACACAAGAGCAGAGCCTTCCATTTTTTCCCACTGGAAGAAAACCGATGGCAACTGATAAGTACAAGGAATTTTGGAGAAAGCAACTGTTAGCTTTCCAGACATTCTCGGAAGAAGTTGAGACAACTCCTCGTGACATGCCGTCTCCTAATATCCTGAAACAACAAAAACGGTTGAAGCCACTTTCTGGTAAATGATCCAGAGCTAATGCTACTGATAACTGCAGTCCTCAGGCCAATAAGCAAGCATGCGGCCCCGTGATCCTAAATTCCTATAATATGCAGGTATTTTAAACATCTTCGATCTTTTGATTTTGTCCTTTCTTAATTAACTTCCACCAACGATGATTCTTGTTCGTGATTAGGGAATACTGAAAAAAAATGCTTTCGCAAGACTATCACGTAACCATAGTGAGAAGTCTGGAGATACTGATCCTCATATCGAGAAGTCCGGTGATACTGAAACCTTTGTAGAAGATAAAGAGGATGATGGAGGCTCAGTCCATGATGAAGGAAGCGTCTCCACGCGTAATGAGGAGCCCGGTCAGTCTGGCGAACCAGGAGACGAGGCTATGAAAGATGCCAACCTCGAGATTGGGAGGAATGATGATGTAGAAGCTTCTGGAAACACCACACCGGTGATGGTTGTAGACGCGCCCCCTTCTAAAGAGCTCCTCGTGACTGTGTTAGTCATGCACTCTAGTGCTGGTGTCATCTTTGAGCCTTCTTTTAACATTCCTTTCGTAGATCATGTGCTGGTTGGAGGGTTCAGCGTACCAGCTAAGCACGAAGAGTTATATACCAAAATATGGAATACTACAAAAATGATGGGTAGTTGTGACGGATTTTTTGAGACTACTGTCACGAATAGTTGTCAAATGTGACACAACATTTTACCGTCGCTTTTGCTTGACCTAAAGTGACGGCATCTGGTCATTATCGACAGGCTTAGTTGTCACAAGAAAATGTGCCATCACAGGTAATATACTAGTATATTTGACTAGTCAATGCGTATTGTCAATTACTTTTCAATTTCTCTCTCTCGTCTCTTCTCTCGTATCCTTATCCAGAATTCCTTAAGAAAATCTGAAACCCTAGATTTATACTCTCTTAGAGAACAAATCCATGTTAGAAATTTATGGATCAAGATGTGTTACTAGATGATCTTTCGATCAATTAATGTTTTTCTTTATTTGAACCATCTTTTGATTCTTAAAACTCTATTCTGTAAGGCAAATAAATCAGGTTGTTTTTCTTTTTCTCGTTATCTCCTTCTTCATCATGTTTTTCATGGTGGTGGTGGTCTTCACAATTATGTTCATGGTGGTGCTGGTCTTCACAATTATGTTAATCAAATCAATTTTGTAAATCTTCCGAATCCCTAAATTTGAAATATTTTTGTCATCTAGTAATAACTTATAATAGCTTCTATAGATTATAGCTTATATAGATTGTCTTTTGGATTTCTTGTTTTACTAGTTTGATTTCCATTACAATAAAATTTAGATGCCCTAAACCTGGGGTTGAATTACATTGTTCTGCGTCTCTTAAATGATTCGATTCAAAAAATTGAAGTGATCTTTTGTTTTTGTTTTGAGAAATCATGTTTAAGAGTGAATTGATTTGGTCTGAAAGTGGTATTTTAACTAATTTAATCAAAGAAACAAATGAAATTGTAGATGCCGAGCACAAACCGGGTATTTCCCCCAGATTTATTGATTTTGATCAGCCGCATCTTCTTTCCTTTGGATGTTTCTTTCATCAGTAAACTTCACAACTAACGATTGTTACATCAACAACTCCACCGTCAATTCATCAATACCACCACCACCGCCACCTCGGTATTGTATACTTCTACTTTACTTGCCGCTTTTTGTTTTTTTTTCCTGTTATTATGTATCACTCATGATTTCTGTTTTGATTTGTTTCAGTTGAATAATAATGTAATGGAAGAGATAATAAGCAATGTGTTTCGAGTTCCGGTTAGGGTTTTCTTCTCTATGATTCTTTTTTAGTTTTTGGATTTTCATCACTATGTGGTTTCACTACACCATATCCTGGTTTTAGCAACGCTTCTATTTCGAAGGTGTGCAACGGATATAAACGTTGCACACTTTGGAGCGTCTAATACGTTGCGCACTAGTATATCCGTTGCGCAAAATAATTAATATTGATTTATTAAAATAAATTAGTGGTGCAACGGTTGTGTTCGTTTATAACCGTTGTACACATGATGGTGTTATTGTAATATTAGGTTTTATTACGGGTTTTTAGTAGTTAATTTGCTTTTAATTTTCTGATATTGGTTTTAATAATTTATTTATTTTTTGAGAAAAACTTAAATATCGTAACTCGTCTTTCTTCGTTTTTCAGAACATCTTTTTTCTCTCTCTTTCAGAACATCTTATTTTTCTAAGAAAATGGAGATCTCTTTGGGTTTAGTTGAAAAACCTGAAATCGCAACCTGTATCTCTTCACCATTACATCTTAATCGAAATCTTAGAAGGTTTCTTTCTCTCTCGGTTTTTTTTTAAAGCCCTCTTTTCAAACCGATAATAGTTAAGAAATCACAATTGAGTTCAGCTGAAAAAACCAAAAATCAAAACCATTTCTTCTAAAGTTTGATATCCTAACCGAAACCCATATACCAGAAATCTAGATTTATCGTGTAGTAGCTTGAATTCTTTTGAAACCCTAGAAAATCGATTTTGTACCTGAAATCGAAAAAAATCATCAAATCGATATGTTATTGTGCTTTTATTACCCAACAATTGTTTGATTCATCAGGTATAAACCTTAATTTTGTCTCGAATTTTGATGATGTTGGTTGATTTTGACCTAATTTTGTGAATATTATGTTGCATAATTAGTGGTTTTATCTAGGTAGCAAAAAAATTGGTAAAATAATGTGTTGGTTTTTTGTTTTATTTCAAGTTTTAAAGCATGGGTAAATTTTATTCAGTTCTATGAATTATTAGGTTTGTTTATTTTGTTTTTTTGAAGTTATTTCAGATTTAATTTGTGAAGAATCATGCATTTTAGGTTTTGTTGCTTTTTTGGGGGTTTCTTTGAATATATGGTTTTACCATGACGAACAAAATCCCATCTTCTTAGTCTACAGATGTTTGATGAAATTCAGTAAACTTATATTGTTATTCCTACTCGACAAATGGTTTGTGTTTGTCTTGGGGGTTTGAATGAAGGCTTCATAGAACATTTGAGGTTGATGAAGATATAGTAGAAGTCTATGTGGAGTTGTAGAGTTTATGTTCATAGTGGAAATATAATTGTTGGTCGCGTCATCGAGGTATTGCTTAATTTGGATTGTCTTAGGGGTTTGAATTTGGATGTCGTACTTCGTAGTCTCAGAGATATTGTTAGTCAACTCTTAAAAAAAATCGATTGTTTTGATCAAATACTATTAAAATCTCCCAAATCCAGGTTATGATGCTGGACTTCGTAGACTTAGAGATATCGTTAATTGATACTGTAAATTGGAAATTAGGGGTCTGTCTATATATGCTTTTCGCTACTGACAATTGGGTTCCACTTAAAGTTAGTTTACTGACATTCCATATCTATATTGACAATCGATTAAAACCTGTTTGATAAAACTACTCTGAGAGTTTTCTCCCAGATTTGGTTAGCAAAATATTGTTGAACTCGATTTATGTTTATGTTTCAGATGGAGTTTGGATTCTTAACAAGGTTGCTTGAAAGAGGGTAAGACGATGATCTGGAGAAATTTTTTTGAGGTAATAATTGCTTTATTGAGTCATGATTTAACTAATCAATAAAGGTAAAATAGTAAACACAAAACTTGAGGTAAGCTTGCATTCTGTAGAGTCACTCTTTGCTTAGAACAGAAGTAACTATTGCTCCAGGTAGTTGTTTTTGTAACTAGGTTCATCTTTTTCGGCATATATCATCAAAAACCAAAAGTTAAGAGTAATGTTTAAGTACAAATTCTGTTATATTTTTCCTCGTTGTGTAGTCTATATCTCACTGTACTAACTTATGAGTCCGTAGTTTGCTGTACAAACTCATCCTAAATTGACTTCCCAAAAGTAAAGGAGGTTCCTACAAGGAGTGAATGTTTTGCTTATTTCTGTCAGAAACCCTCTTAGTATGATGTGAGAATGCTAAAAGAAAACTTCGTTACCAACCCATTGTGTGCCTATTCCTTAATATATGTGTATTGATTAACCAAGACCTATATTGGAATGTTTGTGCCTCTTACCTTTCTTAGAGTTGAAGTGAAATTGACACTCTGTTTTCTGCAGAACAATGATGGGTCACAGAAAATACCTGGACACGGTTTGAAAAATGTCTACAAGTCTTTGGTGGCTGATTACCCAATTATATCCATTGAATACCCATTTGATCAAGATGACTAGGAACACTATGCTAATATGATCAGTGAGGTTGGAAAACACGTGCAGATCGTCAGGGATGATCTTCTTGTAGTTATCTATTTTCTTCTTATGTTTATTTTGTACTTGGACTGCATGAACCTTTATTTATTTATTTATTTTACTTCTGTTGCTTTGCAAATTTGTGCAGGATCAAGGTCTTGATGTTATTTCAGAAACTATGAGCATAATAATATTCTTCTAGTCACTTACTGTGAAATGCCTTTCCGTGGAAGCATGTATCTAGTGTTTCCTCGTAAACCAGATATAATTTTTTTTTTAAATTTCTTATGTGCACCATCAGGATGATAGAAATACTTACACACTTCTCTTAAGAAGGGCGACTCATACAGTCACGCAACGAAACTGGATTTAATGGTTTCCCTTTCCTCAAGGTCTTAGAGAATGGTAATGTGTTGACTTCTATAGTCATATTTTATTTAAGGAAATATAGTATCTTTCGGTGTCTGATGAATACACATTTCTATTTCAGGGAGGAGAGATGAAACCAATTGTTGATGGAGGTTGGCTTCAGTTATTGTTAGTTGGTGATATTTTGCTTTTCTTTGTTGGTAGTGTGACGGTGAAACGCTAAAATAGAGTATTTCTAGTTCTTGTTACGAACTTCTCGTTCAGCCATTGTTCAGATTTTGAAATATTTTGTTTGCAGGTACTCAGATCATAGTTTCGACTAGGAGTATTGCTAGTGGGTTCTAACTTGGTACGTTTGTTTCTACTTTATCTTTTTTGTTTTATATAGTACTGTGACTTAATATTCACATATATCGTGTAAGATTTTCTGAATATTACTGTTGAACATACAAATGTTTTCTCAAATATGAAACACCACAAAGTGTTTACATGCTTCATCAAGTATTACATTCGTATCTTCAACACTGACAGTTATGTAGCAAACTACATGTCAACCTATTTGGTGGCTGTTGTTGTTGGTTTGTTGTACGGACTTGGCTCAAAATAAACTTATTGGTGAGATACCTAGACTTATCTGCTGGAATGATGTTCTATAATATATGTAAGTTTAGGAAAACATGCATCAGCAATATACCTACAAGTTAGCACTATCATCCAGGCCCTAATATCTGTGACGTGGTCACGTAGTTGGTCTTTCATTGAGTGTCCTGGTATATGCCTCGTTGTCACGTTCTTTGGTGCTCAGCTGGTAGGCTCTCTTTTGCACCACATTTTTTTCTTCCTGGCATTAAAATCAGGAGAATATCCACTTACACTTGTTTTTCATGCGTAGGTTTTAATGTTAATTGCAATCTATGCTGACTGGAGATTTACATCTTTTCAGGGGATCGATTGGTGTTGGGATGGCGTTGTTTGGCTTTATAATATAATCACCTACATACCCCTTGACTTCATTAAGTTCCTAACTCGCTATGCTCTGAGTGGAAGGGCTTGGGATCGGTTGGGGTGGTGATTACATCTCTCGTGGACCTGATGAATGCATTAAACCTCCTACTAATATTGTACTTTTATTCTTTTAAGCTTTTGTCTTGATAGCTTATATTTACTTGTGTTTTGGTGGCAGGCTGGCAGTAGCTCTTATTCGTCATCATTATATTCTAGTTGCAGCTTGGGTGGTAGCAGTTACCTTGGAGGCGGTGGTTATGGATCATATTATTAAGGTAACTCGAGCTATTTCACATTATCGATAGTGAACCACATATGCTGAACTCTCGGTAACATGAAATATGGAACTGCACATGACTTTCTTAGTTTTAGCACTCACTGTATGCATTTTATTTGATTCAGGCAGCGAGTCTCTATGTCAAGTTTTGATGTTACATGGCATTCTTAACCTTCCGGTCACCGTTTGAGATCGTATCATTTTCTTCTATCAATATGAATTTAAACTTAACTATTTTCCTTAAAGGTCAATGATGGTCGATTAAGGACAGCTGGTGAGGCTTCTCCAAGGAGTACTAAGAAAGATTGGGTATAGTGGATGAGGCATTTTATTATTGAGCTTCTCAAAGAATCCCCATCTCCATCTTTGTGAACTTGTGCGAGTCTTGCGCAATTGCAAGTGGTACCTGAAAGTTCTTTAAAGTTTCTTTTGTTTTCTGTGTATCTACTTTTGGTCATGAGAATTGACTTTGTAATTGCAGACTTTGTGAGTTGCTGCGCTCAGCTGACGAGGAGATGTCTGCTGATCTGAAAGTGCTTATGATGGGAAAGGAAGTAAGAAAGAAAATCGACTTGAGGTTCTTCAATGTGAATATGCCGTCTAGGGAGCCATTGTCAATCAATCACAGAGGAATTGAAGTTTGGATTTACCACTAGTGACAGGGAGAAGATGAACTGCTGGAAGAGAGGAGATGACTGAAGCTACAGGAAGTACATCTGATGATGAAATTGAGATGATGTTTGAACTGAATCCCAGTGCAATGGACTGTGTGTGTGTGCGCGCGCGCGTGAATTGCAGGTGCAGTGGTTCTTGAAGTGGTTGATGCTTCAGTTGCATCTATGACCTGAGATGATAGTGCAACTGCTACTGAGCTAGAAGTGTAGACGACACTGAATTGATACATGGAGATGGAGCTTATGCTGCTTTTGAAGTTGCAGTTCAAGGGTATGTGTTGGATTCAAGCTACTTAATTTGTTGATATATGAATCGTTCTTGATGGATTGTGATGATCAATAATTAATTATTGTTCTTGGTCAATTGCAATTCATGAGCAGAAATATGCCGGCGGTAAAAAAAAATTACCCTGAAAATTAATTTGCAACGGATATAAACGTTGTACAATTATACGTTGCACAAATTACAGGAAATGAGCAACGGATGTAACTGTAACCAAATAAACAGAACGTTAACAAAATCAAAATGGGACCCATAAAAGTGTTATTCTATAAATAATATCCGTTGCACAAATAAGAAAAGGTGCAACGGTTGTGCAACGTTTATAAGCGTTGTACAAATTAATTTGTCCAACAGATAATATGTGTTGCACACCAATGCGCAACGCCGTTTTGCCAACGTTTATTTCCGTTGCAAAAATTATGCACAACG
The DNA here is from genome assembly GCA_023529315.1 of Papaver bracteatum. Taxonomy (NCBI): domain Eukaryota; kingdom Viridiplantae; phylum Streptophyta; class Magnoliopsida; order Ranunculales; family Papaveraceae; genus Papaver; species Papaver bracteatum. The sequence continues at coordinate 256,473 of JAJJWX010003254.1, read as the reverse complement.
TTTATAAACGTCCCTAAATGGCTGTTCTGGTGTAGTGTTTTCTTGATTGAATTTTGTTGTTTTGATGAATTGGATCTTGATTTTTGGATTTGGGGTGTTTGATATACAGGATAGTGGAGGGAGTTCAAGTCATGATCTATGGGGTTCCAAGTCAGCCAAATTTTACTATGGATGTAGCAATGCTAGTGTGAAATTTACAAGTGGGTATCGATAACATTGATTAAGTGATTTGTGAACTTGCCGATTCAGGTGCAATCGTTCTTTATAATTGAAACTAAGGAAATATTGGATAAGGAAATGGTTAAACTGTGATTGCTGTATTTGTAAATGGTCTCGTTTCTTTGTGTTATCTCATTTTTCATAAGATGAAGTTACCACCCAACCCAGTAGGTATTTGATGATTGCAACCAGTGGTGGGTTAAATTAACAAAGAACAGGGGTAAGATTTTTCAGCTAAAGAAAACATATTGAAGCATTTTTTAAATTATAAAAGAGAGATTTTCTCTCACTCTCCCTCAATCCCTACTCCCTCCCCTGCCTTCCCTCTGTGATAAATATTCTGCTGCACTTTTGTAAGTTGAGTGCATAATGGAGATTGGAATATACAAAAACCTCATGAAAGGTAATTTTCCCGCGAGAGCGAAGTGGGTGTCCTTGGAAAGCAAGACCAGTTATCAAAATCAAACGAAAAAATGGTCAATACTTAAGTTTTATAATCTCTAACTTTTATATTTTTTTAGTAACATTAGTACTGGGGTTAAGAAGCATTGATAATGATAACAACGCCTACATCTCCCATTATTCCACGTTTTCAATTCATATCATGAAATGCATTATAAGAAATCTTCACGACCCTTTAGTTCATCTACTAATGTGTATGAAAGGATATTGTGCGTATAGCTGCGGATTCCAGTTGCTCAACTTTGATATTGCTGCATAACTAAACTATTGTTCGTCTTACTGCTTGAAATGCTACAATAAATGTTGTCTTTGGTTGATTGAGCCAAACACAGAATAGTCATCTTTCCTTTTTCATGTGCCACACTTACTCTGAGATTCCTTGGAGCGAGACCAATTCCAATGTCAGACACATTTTAATATAAGAGTCATTAGTCGGTCATTTTAAAATTGACCATGACGTTGTCGTGCTCATTGCTGATGTAGATTAGTTTCTTCTACTAGTACTATATTTAGATTAGTTCGATAAGTAAGCAAATGTTATCTGCTTATATGGGGGATGAGATTAGAATGAAGAACATAATTAAGACACTGCTCATTAGAAAATTACATAGTAATACGAAAATCAGCATTAGAAGAGCAGAATTAGCATTAGGTAACTCCAACTAATGCTCTCCAGTAGATTCTCTTGGCATCTAGATTAAGATCAAACATATATTCTTAAAGAGTATCCATCATGTAATCGAATTCCATTTATCTTTGTTATTCGTTTATTAACAATCCAACTGTGTTATAAATAGGTGGCCAACTCTCTGTTGTTCAATCTCTTTTGTTCGTATATGCGAAGCAAAGATATCAAGCCGTTGTCCGTCAATGAATTCCAAGCTTCTGGTGTTGCCTCAAGTTCCTTATTTTGTGAACGAAAGTCTACCACTACTTCAGGATGAATAGATCGTATACTGGTTAGCCTCCTGTAATGATTGAATGTGAATTAGAATTTGGTAACGATTACCCCTCCTCCTTAATCCTCTTGTTCATAATAACTAACATCGATGATGCTAGGCGACTTATGTGTCTTGTGGAATGAAAAATTTGTATAGTTGTGAATATGTAATTCAGTGCAACAACGAATGTGGAAAAAATATGTGTAAATGTTGATTGCAGGATGCATAATACAGTAGTGGTTTCAATATATTTGTTTTTGGAAATTTGCAACGGATATTACCGTCCCAAATGTTTTTATTCGTGACGGTATTTTCGTCCCGAATGAGAAAGTCAAATGCGACAAGAATTATGCCGTCAGAATTAATATTGTGACGGAAATACTGTCACAGTTGCTATCACAAATATCTATTGCGACGGTACCTATGGTGACGGCCCCTTTTCCGTCACAATGGACCAATTGTGACGGAAAACTAAACTATTGCGACAGTTTTTGACCGTCACAATAGAGCATCATTTTTGTAGTATGGTCACATTGCCACTACCAAGAAGCTTACAAGTCGCCTTGCATATTAGTCAAACGTGTCAAAGAAGCTTTATCTTCTATCCACGACATGAGCATCGTGACTGGGCGTACCGCTTCTGAAGAAGTAATCGAAAACTGGGAGTTCTACCGGGACGTGTTCGTGAAGTATGAGTTTAATGCCTCCTGGTTCTGTGAAGAACTCACTGAAATCTAGAAGTTGCAAGCTGAAACGCGTGAAGTCCCTTATGCAGACAACATCTCTTGCCAGGAATAAAAGATTGAAAGGATGTCTCATGAGTTGAAGATGGAACAGGCTGTTCACCAGAAGATGAAAGACGCCCATGCAGAGAAGGATGAGTTATTTCTGAATGACTTCCCTTGAACGGTTTATGCCGTCTACTTATGTTTTTCCCTTTTATTTTTAGGAGTTTTTGAGTGATGTGAGGATTTCCTTTCACAATCATGATTTTAGGTTTTGAACTAGTAGGTGATTGGATTTTTGAACCGGTTTATTTTGAGATAGTTCTTTGTGAATGATTTTTTGAGAGATAGATTATTATGAATGAAATTTGTATTCTGGTTATGAGTAATATGGCTAATACAACAATATTTATATGGATTTTTAAATATCGTGCTAGCATGAAAGGAGACAAACATAGCGTCTGATCATGGAATCTTTCTTATGCGGGATGACAAGTCCCCAGTAAACTATAAAACCATCTTGTAAAAATTGCGTGATAAAACTTACTAGCTTTTGGAATTCCATCTGCATGAATTTAGACCTCCCCTAGTTCTTACTTCAAGAAATTGCATGCATTAATCTTCGGAGACAGGCGGCAAATCTTCAGAACTAAGCTTATCTTGGAAATGCGCTTCAGGGCGTTGCATTCACTGGTGGGGTGGTGAAGGAAACGATGATAGTGACAATATCTTGGATCTATCATCTCCTGATCAGTTGGTTGTCGCCATACCTGGGCAGTTGGACTTCCCCGTCTTGTACCCATATTTCCAATAATTCCAAGACCTTATTCATAGAAAATGGGAAGTGCGGGTATGTCGATCCAAGCTTTTCTTGCTTTGACGGACGTTGCTGTGATATCTTTTGATGACTTTGATATGAAGAACGTTTTGGAGTCGGGATGTGTGCCAATATATACGCGTCCCGTTTGGGCGGCCGCCTCCGCTGAGGTGCTGCTGCTTTCAAATTTCTTGTGTCAACGAGAGAGTCATCGTCAGATGGCTGAGTCAGGTATCCCCATCCTTTGTGCTCATTTGACTCTTGGATGATTTCTCACTCTTCAGGTGGTTCTTCGTTTGGTTGAAAAGTAGTGGTAGCACTACACCATTTTAAGGATATAGCAACCCAGAGTAGCAACAACACTAGTGCCGTTGCTAAATTTCTGTTGCTATTTTCCGTTGCTATATTTTAGAAACAACGTATTTATGTTTCTAATTTAGCAACAATAATTTGTAGGTTGCGAATAGCAACGGTAAGTTTTTCATGCATGCAAAACACGCGTGTGGTCGGAAACACTTTGACATTTTTTTCCACCCAAAGTCAAAGATTGGTCACTCCTATTCTTTATTTTTCCACCCTTTCAACCTTATCTACTACAAGATTACCCCCTCTTCTTTATTCCTTAGAATTTTTTAGCCATTTCATTTTCATCTCCTCGCTCTTTATCTTCTCCAACAAATTTTCTTCCCTTGATATCAACTCAAGATTCAATTCATATCTCGATCTAAATCGATCTTCATTCTGACCTTGTATTCGATCTAGTAAGTATTAGTTTTTCGATTCCAGTTAATAAATTCTAGGGTTTCACGATTTTGATTTATGTTAATATATTCTAGGGATTTTGATTTCGATTTCAAGCGACTTGAGTTAATAGATTCTAGGGTTTCACGATTTTGTTTCAGTTAATAAATTCTAGGGATTTTGATTTCAGTTTCAAGCATCTAGTAGAGTAAATACATGGACTTGGGATTTGTGAGTATGATGTCTCCGATTTGATTTTTCGATTTCTTCTTTGTCTTTCGATTTAAAGGTTTCATATGTCGATCTAACACGAATTTATTTTTTCCATTTTAGGGTTTGTCAAGGTTGAAGAGGTGAAATACTTTGAAGAAAGAAATCAAGAATCAAGAACATAGGTATAAGTTTAAATTATTGTTTCATGTTAAGCTATTTTAGGGTTTTCATATAATTTCAGTTTAGGGTTTAATTTCTGTTATATGGTTTGTTGTAGCTACATTTACTATTTCTATGAACTGGTAGTGAAGTTGTTTTGATTGTACTTCAATGTTTTTTTTTGTGTGAAGTTGTTTTGATTTTGGGTGGCAATAGCATTCTGAGATTTGGGTGTTTGTTGAACATGATAACAGAGCATGATAAATAGTCCTAGTGGTGATTCTGAAAAGCTACTTGTAGCTCATTCTCTCTTCGTTGAGTGGATGTTTCTGTCGTTAACCTTAGGGCTTCAGCAACCCTACCACTAGGACTAATTTGTTTAAATTATGAACTCAGAACTTTGTAATTTTGTACAATGAACTGAACTTAGGAAGTTTTTAAGTATTTCGTATGATCTTGTTTTGATTGTACTTCAATATTATTTTTGTGAAGTTGTTTTGATTTTGGATGATAATAGCATTCTCGAGATTTGGTTGTTTGTTTTAACATGATGACAAAAACATGATAAATAGTCCTAGTGGTGATTCTAAAAAGCTACTTGTAGCTCATTCTCTCTTCATTGAGTGGATGTTTCTGTCGTTAACCTAAGGGCTTCGGCAACCCTGCCACTAGGACTAATTTGTTTAAATTATGAACTTAGGAACTTTGTAATTTTGTACAATGAACTGAACTTAGGAATTTTTTTAAGTATTTCGTATGATCTTGTTTTGATTGTACTTCAATATTATTTTTGTGAAGTTGTTTTGATTTTGGATGATAATGGCATTCTGAGATTTGGTTGTTTGCTAGTGGTGATTCTAAAAAGCTACTTGTAGCTCATTCTCTCTTCATTGAGTGGATGTTTATGTCGTTAACCTAAGGGCTTCGGCAACCATGCCACTAGGACTAGTTTGTTTAAATTATGAACTTAGGGACTTTTGTAAGTTTGTATGAACTGAACTTAGGAAGTACTTTAAGTCAAATGTATGATCTTGTGTAGTACTGTGTTTGATCTAGTGAAGTTTATTTTGAAGAGTAATATATCATATGATGAGAATATATAAGCAATGGATGAAGCTGATATGTCCTAGTGGTGATTCTAAAAAGCTACTTGTAGCTCATTCTCTCTTCATTGAGTGGATGTTTCTGTCGTTAACCTTAGGGCTTCGGCAACCCTACCACTAGGACTAATTTGTTTAAATTATGAACTTAGGAACTTTGTAATTTTGTACAATGAACTGAACTTAGGAAGTTTTTTAAGTATTTCGTATGATCTTGTTTTGATTGTACTTCAATATTATTTTTGTGAAGTTGTTTTGATTTTGGATGATAATAGCATTCTGAGATTTGGTTGTTTGCTGAACATGATGACAGAACATGATAAATAGTCCTAGTGGTGATTCTAAAAAGCTACTTGTAGCTCATTCTCTCTTCATTGAGTGGATGTTTCTCACGTGTTAACCTAAGGGCTTCTAACCACACCACTAGGACTAATTTGTTTAAATTATGAACTTAGGAACTTTGTAATTTTGTACAATGAACTTAACTTAGGAAGTTTTTTAAGTATTTCGTATGATCTTGTTTTGATTGTACTTCAATATTATTTTTGTGAAGTTGTTTTGATTTTGGATGATAATGGCATTCTCGAGATTTGGTTGTTTGTTTGAACATGATGACATAACATGATAAATAGTCCTAGTGGTGATTCTAAAAAGCTACTTGTAGCTCATTCTCTCTTCATTGAGTGGATGTTTCTGTCGTTAACCTAAGTGCTTCGGAAACCATGCCACTAGGACTAGTTTGTTTAAATTATGAACTTAGGGACTTTTCTAAGTTTGTATGAACTGAACTTAGGAAGTACTTTAAGTCAAATGTATGATCTTGTGTAGTACTGTGTTTGATCTAGTGAAGTTTATTTTGAAGAGTAATATATCATATGATGAGAATATATAAGCAATGGATGAAACGGATATGTCCTAGTGGTGATTCTAAAAAGCTACTTGTAGCTCATTCTCTCTTTGTTGAGTGGATGTTTCTGTCGTTAACCTTAGGGCTTCGGCAACCCTACCACTAGGACTAATTTGTTTAAATTATGAACTTAGGAACTTTGTAATTTTGTACAATGAACTGAACTTAGGAAGTTTTTTAAGTATTTCGTATGATCTTGTTTTGATTGTACTTCAATATTATTTTTGTGAAGTTGTTTTGATTTTGGATGATAATAGCATTCTGAGATTTGGTTGTTTGTTGAACATGATGACAGAACATGATAAATAGTCCTAGTGGTGATTCTAAAAAGCTACTTGTAGCTCATTCTCTCTTCATTGAGTGGATGTTTCGTCGTTAACCTAAGGGCTTGACAACCCTGCCACTAGGACTAATTTGTTTAAATTATGAACTTAGGAACTTTGTAATTTTGTACAATGAACTGAACTTAGGAAGTTTTTTAAGTATTTCGTATGATCTTGTTTTGATTGTACTTCAATATTATTTTTGTGAAGTTGTTTTGATTTTGGATGATAATGGCATTCTGAGATTTGGTTGTTTGTTGAACATGATGACAGAACATGATAAATAGTCCTAGTGGTGATTCTAAAAAGCTACTTGTAGCTCATTCTCTCTTCATTGAGTGGATGTTTCTGTCGTTAACCTAAGGGCTTCTAACAACCATGCCACTAGGACTAGTTTGTTTAAATTATGAACTTAGGGACTTTTGTAAGTTTGTATGAATCAACTTAGGAAGTACTTTAAGTCAAATGTATGATCTTGTGTAGTACTGTGTTTGATCTAGTGAAGTTTATTTTGAAGAGTAATATATCATATGATGAGAATATATAAGCAATGGATGAAGCGGATATGTCCTAGTGGTGATTCTAAAAGCTACTTGTAGCTCATTCTCTCTTCGTTGAGTGGATGTTTCTGTCGTTAACCTTAGGGCTTAGGCAACCCTACCACTAGGACTAATTTGTTTAAATTATGAACTTAGGAACTTTGTAATTTTGTACAATGAACTGAACTTAGGAAGTTTTTTAAGTATTTCGTATGATCTTGTTTTGATTGTACTTCAATATTATTTTTGTGAAGTTGTTTTGATTTTGGATGATAATAGCATTCTGAGATTTGGTTGTTTGCTGAACATGATGACAGAACATGATAAATAGTCCTAGTGGTGATTCTAAAAAGCTACTTGTAGCTCATTCTCTCTTCATTGAGTGGATGTTTCTGTCGTTAACCTAAGGGTAAATTATGAACTTAGGAACTTTGTAATTTTGTACAATGAACTGAACTTAGGAAGTTTTTTAAGTATTTCGTATGATCTTGTTTTGATTGTACTTCAATATTATTTTTGTGAAGTTGTTTTGATTTTGGATGATAATGGCATTCCGAGATTTGGTTGTTTGCTTTAACATGATGACATAGAACATGATAAATAGTCCTAGTGGTGATTCTAAAAAGCTACTTGTAGCTCATTCTCTCTTCATTGAGTGGATGTTTAAATTTGATCTAGTGAATTAACCTTAGGGCTTTAACCACCTGCCACTATGACTATTGTTTGGTTTTATTCATTTCATTGATCAAGATATTGTTGGTTGTTGAGTACATATATGGTCTTTGAATTTTTATTTAACATACTTACTACTGTCATCATTCAATCTTTAGGATATGTCATCTATGGTTGATAAGGTCCTGGATTAAATGTCCTCATAAATCTTTCTCAATTACATAGAAGGTGTTAGGTCCTTTATAGAATTTGTTAATAAAAATGGTGGTGGAAATAACTTATACTCATGCCCTTGTGTTAGATGTAAGAATGGTAAAGGATTGGAGCCACTTAGTAATATTTCATTGCATTTGCTAAAGTATGGTGTTCAATCTACGATACGCTATGGTGTTTTCATGGGGAAAAGTTAGAGGTAGAATCACGGTCACCGAGGATAATGCTAGTAATGGCAATTTAGCTGAAAATGTAGATGTCGATCATGTTATAGGCGTGGGTGATAATTTAGGAGATGTTGCTGAGGATGTTGGTGCTGCTATAGGGGTAGATGATAATATTGGAATAGATAGTGAGATTCATAATGATGCTGGAACCAGGAATATGAAGAAAAGGAAATCTGTCTATGACCGTGCAAAAGAACCATTATATCCTTCATGTCCTAAAGGAATGACAGCATTGTATGCTTCTATCAAATTGAATCACATCAAGACACAATATGGGTTTTCTGATAATGGTATGACTGCACTCTTAGAGTTGATGAAGGAGTTGCTTCCTCAAGAAAAACACGTTGCCATCTAAGTACCCGTGAAAAAGATGATCCGAGAACTAGGAATGGATTATATAACATATGATTCCTGCGTAAATGATTGTGTTTTGTACTGGAAGGATCGTGCATCGTTGGTGAAGTGTCCTGTTTGTCAAGAATCTAGGTATAAGAAGGTTTTTAATGATGAGAGGAAGCTTACTACTATTGCCCAGAATACGGTAAGACATTTTTCGTTGGTTACAAGGCTGAAGCGATTTTATAGTGAACCATGGATCGCGGAGGGCAATGACTTGGCATTCTAGAGCAAAGTCGATATAAACGTCATGCGTCATCCTCAGATTCTTCACTTTGGCGATGTGCGATAGTTTTTCGCCTCGAGTTTTCAAGGAGCCAAGGAATGTTACACGGGGATATCAACGATGGTTTCAATCCGAATGGGTGTTTCGGTCTTGCACACAGTGTTGGCCATGATTATATGTATTTATAATTTAGCTCCTTCGTTGTGTATGAATCGGGAATTCTCCTTGTTGACATTGCTGATATCGTGCCCTAAAGCTCCCTTTTAAAAAACTTTGATGTTTATTTAGAAATATTGGTGGATGAGTTGAAGGAGTTATGGGATGGTGTTATAGCATTTGACGCCTTCAAAGAATAGTGAATTCTTGATGAGAGCGGTTGTTGTGGGCAATTCACGATTTTCCTATTGCTTAGGTACTTTATCTGGCTGTGTAACACATGGATATTTTGCCTGTCCTACTTGTGGTGAAGGCATCTTGTTGCTGATTATCTTCCATTTACTAAGAAGATATGCTATAGGGGACACCGAAGATGGCTACCAGTGAAACATAAGTATCGTGATGACAGGAAAAATTTTGACTTTGGGTAGAGCACGGTACAACTCCATGGCCACTAACAGGGCAGCAGATACAAGAGCTCGTAGGTAAAATCGGTTCCAAGAAGGGCAAGAGAAAACAACCATCACAAGCAAGTCTCGTTGAAACTCAAAAGGAAAGCCGATACCATCAAGGTTAGTCCTCTAAGTCAGACACATTTGGTTGTCTTCATTAGTTTTTGTGTTTTGGTTTTATTCATTAGTTTAATTACTCTACCTCCAAACATAAACCCACTTTCCCATGTTTCTTCTCAATGTCATTGGTGTGGTTTTGGTTCCAATAACTTGAACTTTTTCTTATGTTATCTATTTTCAGGAACTTGAAGATGACGTCAATATTGAAGATGAGGTTAATGACCATTCCTTGTTCACTCGAAGATCTATTCTCTATGATTTGCCCAATTGGGGTTCAAATGCGATTCGCCATATTACAGATGTCATGCACACGGAGAAGAATATAACGGAGCATCTTCTGAATACTATGATGGGAAATAGCAAGTCAAAGGATAGTCCCGCTGCACGTCAAGACATGGAAGATATGGGGATAAGAAAAAAGATGTGGTTGAAATAGGAGGTTGAGACTGGTAAAACAACAATGGAAAGGGGATCATTTGAGATGACGAAGAAGGAGAAAGTTGACTTTTGTACAGTTTTGAAGAATCTAAAGGTGCGATGGGTTTCTCTTCTAATCTTCGCAATCAGTATCAATGTTAATCCTCCTGGAGCTAAGGAACTTCAAGTCTCATGATTACCATGTCGTAATGCAAGATCTCCTTCCGCCGCTGTTCATATAGCAACATCATTGCCTAAAGAGCTACGAGTATCTCTTCTCGGGATCAAGATCTTTTTTAATATTGTGTGCGCGAAGGTTATCAATCGGGAACATTTGTTAAAATAAAAAGCCACCTTGTAGAAGCAATGTGTGTTCTGGAGAAACATTTTCCTCCGTCTTTCTTTGTTATCGTATTCACTGATGATACATCTTGCAGATGAAGCTTTAATCTCCTGGTCCGGTGAGATTCGGTGGATGTATCCCTTTGAGAGGTAATCACCACAACTGACTTTATTGTTTAATATTGTTTATAACTTGAGTGATGTCCAACTGACTTTTTGTCCTTTAATGCCTAAAAATTTAGTGTTGTCATATGTAACTGACTTTGTTGTTTAATGTCTATAACTTTGTAGGTTAATGAAAGGTTTCAAAGGGTTGGTGCGCAACAAAAAGGTACATTGATGGGTGCATTGCAAGAGGGTATACGCTGCGAGAAGCCAGCTTATATGGTATGGAGGGTCTGTCAAAGGATGGTGAGGGTACTCATAAGCATACTCGAATGGCATTTTTTGATGATGACGATGAGTTTGCTGATGAGATGCCTTTAAGTAAAGCTAGGGATATCACTCTAACTCAAATGCAGTTTGAACAAGCTCAAAAATGGCTTCTCTCTAAGTACGATGGGTTAGATGAGTGGCAAAGGTACAAATTTTTAGTTTTACACCTTTGAGCTGTTATTATGTATGTCTATATAATTTTTTAAAGTTATTGTTTGATTGTAGGAAGTATGATTCGTATGTTAACGTAAGAGATCTAATGGTCGACCAACTGTTCATCAAGAATACCTCAAATTTTCTTTTGTGGTTACGAGAAGAGGTAACATACTAGCTTCAATTTTGTACATACCTTAGTTGTGTAATGGTCTGGCTGTGTGCCTAGTATATATGTAAGTTTAATGCTTAGTAATGCTTTCAAGAATAATCATTGCACACAAAGAAGAACCTCATTTTCTTGAAATGTCGGTATTCATGTATGCAGATTTAGATAAACATTAAACAATGTCAGTATTTTCTTGAATTTCAACTATATATCGATGGTACACATAACACACATGTTCATTCCCTTGCAGTTGTTAGAAGCTAATGAAGAGAACTCAACCCTTTGGCGACTAGTGCATGGACCTCTCTTCAAGGCACAACAGATAAAAAATACCAAGTCAATGGATTTACTTTCAGGCACAAGATTACGAGGGTGGGGTTTTATCGCAAAACAGTGGTGTGTCATTGAGAGCTATTACAAGTTATAGAGAGAAGTCCACGAACCACGATTACCAGGAAAAATAAATGATCTATTATGGAGTCATTAGGCAGATTATCAAGTTGAATTATATGGAATTTGAAGAAACAGTTTTTTATTGTGATTGGGTGAAGGTTGAAGACAAGACTAATGGGTGCAAGGTTGATCCAAATTCAAGGTTGATAAAGGTTAACTTGTCTAAGATGAAAAGCATTGACGAGCTCTGGATGAGCCATTTATTCTTGCATCTTCGAAGAAAGTGTTCTACTCACATGATATTTATGAAAAAGGGTGGTCCGGGTGTTGCATTCATCTCAAGGACTAACTTCCTCCATAGATAGTATTGAAATTCCTACTATTTATCATCGTTCTTTACCGACAATGAGAGTTTAGAGAATCTTATATGTGTCGATTCTGTGGTTTAAAGCTTTGTGTGGATTAAGTGATCTTTTTCTCGATATGTGACAATGATAGTTTAAAGTTTTTGCTTATTTAGGTTCTTTTTTCGATAAGTTTTATTTTATCACTTGGGCAATCTTGATAGGTTCTGTCTGTTATTTTTTACCTGTGTTCTGTTTCATGTGTTTATGTGGATATATAGTGACAAATGTTGTTATATGTTTAACTACTTTCTCGATAGATGTTGGTTGTTATTTTGCAGGTTATTATGGCGAAGTGGAGGTTGATGAGAATGGTCTTCCCATTTCCCCCAATGCAACATCATACGGTCACACCGAAAGGCGCCTTGGTTCGTACTCTTGTCCCTATCTCTTACAAAACATGGAAGCATGTGCCCGATAAGTACAAAAATGATATTTGGAATGAACTACGTGTACAAATCTCATCTTCTGCGGTTTACACTTTTTATAACTTTAATTAAGAATGATACAATGATTCTGTTATACATTGGTGGACCTGATCGAGCTGATCAAAATGCTAAACTTGTTAGAGTCAACAAAATAGGTTCAAGTAAAAGCTTTAGGTTTTAATTAACAGGATTCAACCTCAACTATATGGGTAGGTTGTTTGTACAATGTTTACATACTATCTTTGCATCTGAATTAATATTCAATGATAACACTTGTTTTTCAAATCATTTCATTTACCCGAGACTTCTAAGATAACCATGGTTAAGGAGATGTCCTGGTCCATGGAGGAGACGAAAATGGGAGTTACGAAGAGAGTATATTGATCCTTATGATAATTATGAAGAAAGGATTCTACATATTCCTCCAAATGTAAAAGAAGAGGAGTGGATAGAGTTCAGTAAGAATGAAAGCACTCAAAAAGCACAGAAAGCGGTGAGCACAAAAGGAAAAGAGCACTATACGATCACTCTCACACCACCGGTCGTAAATCTCATTCTTTCGTGAAAGCTGAAATGGTATGTATATAGATTTAAAAATCTCAATGTATGGCCATTATGATTAGTCTCATCCTTCACTAGATTGATTAATACAAATTAACTCGTTGAATTTAGGAGCGCGAGAATCCTGATGTGGAAATCAAACCTCGATGTTTGGATTAAAGCTCATACTCAAGTGGGTGGGGAAATTCTGCCTAGTGCGCAAAAAAATACTTTGTGAGTCGGCACACTCCTTCATCTTACTCATATACGTACTATTTATATATTTTACTTTCTAATATTCGAGCTAACACATCAGCAGGATGATTACATGTTCTATTTATATATTTTACAAGACAACATTCAAACCAAGAAAGCTTATCTCTAATATACTTGATCAGTGAAGGTCTTCTCTTTGCGGACAATTCAAACCTCAAAATAGCGTCTGCCACTTCTTTATTATCTCTATGTATTATATATATATATATCTCGACAATGTTATGCTTGACATGGCAGGATGAGCTTAAGAAGGCCCAGGAAGATATCAAGGAGAAAAAGTCATGGGTGTTCCCCGTATCGATTTAGATGTAATGACTCAAGTTTTTCAGAAGGAATGTAGAGGACGGGTTCGTGCTGTTGGTCTTGTTACTCGTACTCAATACGATTATTCTTCTCCTACGCGTGCCAAAGTACAAGAGTTGAAATCTAAGGATGGAGTTGTTAAGCATCAGTTGGATGACCTAGGTATCAAGGTAGGGATATTGATCCAAGGCTTGGGATCACTATGTCACATTGTGAAGGATATACAGTCTGCAATGTCGGATTCAGTTGTGGCATCAAACAACAACGGTTGTTTACAAGGTCATGCGGCTTCACCTGCTCGTAATAATTCATTACTCATGCACATTCACCTGCTAAAAACACCTACACCGCTCAAACACCTTCACCTAGGCAAACCATATCACCAAATTCGATCATCACTTCACATGTTGAAATGCCTCCATGTTCATTGTTGAACATTGAAGAGGAAGTTTTGGTTGTTGGTAGATCGTGTACTAGTGCTCAAGGACGTATATGCCATGGCACTATTGTACCAGCTAATCTTGGAAAGGTATTGGTGGATAAGATTCTCATGCCCGATGCAAATGTCATAAAAGCTAACAAGTTTGCTGAGACCTTTAGCGATGTTGGTGTTGGAGGGTATGTGCTTCATCCAAAGGCCTGCATCGAAATAATTAGTCGAAGTTGGCGGTCGGCCTACTTTTTTTGGTATCTCACCATCATCTAATACTCGATAACCGACAAACATATATGGCTTTATCTTTTTTTGCTTATATATATGTTCACACTTTTGTACATGTGCTTAGCATGCTAACATGTAGATTCTTATGAATTTTTGCGTAAGGAAGACTCTCGAGCAGTTGTGCTTTATTTTTTTTGCTTTTTTGAAACACTTTTGTACATGTGGTTAGCAAGCTAGCATGTAGATTCTTATGCAACATGCATAAGGAATACTCTCGAGCACATTCTTATGCAACAGTGCATAAGGAAAACTCTCATACTTTGAATTGTAATGTATCTATATGATCGGACAAAATTAATATAATCGGATTTTCTTTATGGATGTGTGTGGTTTGGGTTCATTGTACTTTGTTGCGCAGTGGACTTGCAGTGCGGGTCAATTGAAGCAATAGTAGCCACCCTGAATATCAATCCTTGGTAAGTACACTCCCTCTTGCTTATGGTTATCATATTGAGTTCAAATGGATACTAATCTTCACTTTATAATTGCTTTTGAGGTAATATGATGTTCGATTTGTGGCTACGGGATTATGATGTTGCTCACCTTTCTCCTGTAAGTCTTTGTTGCATTAATCTTCATTACACGCATTTATCCATTAGGTATGGTGGGTTTATAATTCAACAACTTCCTAATTCCTTCATATTTGTGTAATTCAGAGCTTGAGACATCTATTAACAACAAAATATGATGATAGATTCGGGTAATGTTACTACTTACTCTTAGATTTTTTGTGTCAATATATATGTTGTCATATTTTTATGTGATGTATGAGTTATTTTAACACTCTTAAAGTTTTGCACGAATCATTTCAAATATAATTATGTCATGTCTTTTTTGGGTCCCCATTCGCACCGACATGCATTTCAAATTCCCTTTGTTGTCCTTCAACATGATGTAGCTAATGCACTCGGAGCAGCAGTTGTTTCGAATGTTCATGATCAAAAACTACTCTGAAACGAAGGTAAACAAACTTCTTTTTGAAAGTTTTCGTCTATAAGTAGTAAGATTATAATGCTAGACCTTGCAAACTAGAGAATTAGTTGATTGAACAATCATTTCAATCACTAGTGTATATCCTTAGTGTTTGGATTTGCTTCTACATACATCTCCATTTAGTTCACTTATAGCAGAGTTTGTTGATTTTACATGGTTTTGACTTGTCTCTGCAGATTATACAAAATCTATGGTTAGTATTTTATTTTTGACCTTAGTACTGAAACATAAAATTGGTTATTTTGCGTGTATTTGGGCTCAAGTTAAAAAGCAGACTCACTTTGATATTTTAGCAGTAGTTGAAATCTTTGTTGAGGAAATTGGTTAAGCAAGCGGAGTCTGGTGATACTTCCGGTGATATTTAGTCTTTCTTTCCCCTGTTTTTCAATGCCTCTATCAGTTGACAAATGCTAGGTTACCCATCCATTTAGAAACATCAACATATATCAAATATTTTATGTCACCACAACATACATAAGTTACTTGTGTACATTTGTATTATTTCAAGAATCCTATATTTTATAATAAAATTAGTGGTGATTCTCAACTACATTTGTATATGTTTTGTTTTGCCATTGTAGTTTGTATATATGTTTGGATGTTGAATATGGGGAACTGGTAATTGTAGGGGAATTTGGGGTAATGAATTTTGACTAGGTCAATAGAATGGGACTTGACCTTTTTTTTTGAGGTTGCAAAAGATTAGCAACATCAAGGCTCATTGCTAAATTAGAACCATAACCAATACGTAGAACCAGAACCAACGATCCTGGTTTTGGGATATGGTATTCCCGTAATTAGCAACATATTAGCAACAATATCCTGCATTTGCTAATAAAAAAAATTCGCAACGGCAACGGCCGTTGCGAATGTCCGTTGTTGACCAAGATTCGCAACGAGGCTTATGCCGTTGCTAAAAATTGCGACACCGTGTTTAGCAACAGCGAAGTCCCGTTGCGACCCCGTTTAGCAACATCTATTGTCTGTTGCTATATCCTTAAAATGGTGTAGTGTAGATTGGGCAGCTTTCTGTACTTCAGCAAGGGTTTTGAGATATAAATCTTCCAGCAGGGTTTCATAGGCTAGCCCCTTTCCTTTGTTTGATAAAGGTTGCGGCATTCCTGACACGTCCTTTCCTCTGTAGAGTTTCCCTGAGCCTCCTTAGTTAGCCGAATCATGATGTTCGTCTCTCTCTGGCCTCCTGGTGTGGCCATGTGTTCTTTTTGCGTCCTCGTTGGTAGAAGCACGGCTTCTAAATAGAGATTTAACTGCTTCGTCGTTCATTATGCTTTCCGGGTAGGCACCTGCAGAACCTTCTTGCAATTGAACTGCTATATCATTCAGAAGACGGAATGTCTCACTCTGCCTTCTAGCGATACCAACTTGGTTTTCTAGGACGTATTCTAGAATTCTGGCTACACTCTCCATGAGGTTTGGATCATTCACGGCTTCCGGATTAGGAGGATACATCATAAGACAGAAAATGGACTTTGCAATTGAAAGTAATGAACAAGTTGATGATTGAAATGGATCAAATATCTATCCCATTGAATTTGAGAAAATCAAACCGGGTATTGAAGAGATGAAATTGAGAACCGGAAATTGATATTGCAACCGAGAGATTAATCTCCCACTGTGGTCGCCAATTGTTTATGGGTAAAAACTACTTCTGCTGGTTTTGGTGATTTGGGGTGTTTGGATGAGAAGTGAATCTAAACCCTAAACAAATGCACTGCACGGGAGTGATTTTGATTCGAGAGATCAATCTATACAATTCTGGCCTAAAACAAGAAATGGTCGTTCCAGACTTGTTTCGGCCACAAAGTGAAGGAGATGGGGTTGATCTTAGGGAGGGAAGCGAAGAAGGTGTTGAGATTGTGAAGATGTGGGATTGTTTATGACTTATAACAGAAGGGTGAGCAGGCTTACAGATAATGCAAGCAGGCTATGGGTGTTTCAAATACAATTGTATTAACACTTGATTTCTGTGTTGTCTTATGTATTGGAAATAGGGAGGAGAACCTATTTATATAAGTCATTTAATCCCTATTCACGTCTCTCGTGGGAAGTGGAGGAAGTGGAGTGATGGATCAGTGGTGTTGTGTGTTAGTGTCACACGATTGGTCTTGCCCACTTCTCCCATCATCACTAACTGTCCATGTCTTCCTGACACGTTCTTGTGATGGCGCATTGCACGCTGTAAACCGCCAGACCAATACCCTAGTATGTATCCCACAGTTTGTGACATGATTGATGTCTCGAGTGTGTGGATCATTGGACCCACATAAAGTAGCATGTAATGCTTTGTTAAATAACTAAGTTATTTAGGAAGTCGATACTTGTGGAGTATCGTGTGTATTCTATGCAGGTAATGCATCGAATATATTCAGCATGTATGAAGCATCGCTATTGAGCATCATGCCCTTCCTACTTCAAGTGACCGTTTAGAGGCTGCTTGGGTGATCCATGCTTTAGTCGATCACATGGTGTGGTAGAGTGGCGGATGGAAATCATCATGACTCCGCATTGACCAATTAACTCTTGACTAGGGTTGCATAACCAAGCACATGAAGTTGAACGGACAAGATGATCTTTGAGATGCTCATCTACGACCATTAGTGAAATTAGGGTTTATGAAGAGGTGCGCAAGCATCACTCTTCAGCTTGGTCGAATCCAAGCTTGGGACACGATTTTGGCCAGGACGGTCGTGCATACGTGTAGACGACATGACAGTGTAGGCGCTCATACCTCATTGTCTCATGAAAGTGTGATCTGGGCCACTCAACTCGTCCGACGAAGTTGAGTGGTCGCGATCGATTTGCGATAAAAATCCAATGCCGCAAAGGAATTGGAAACCGCGCGACATGCCTACTTTAGGTGCGCGTTTCAAGGAGTTTGGCCATGGTTGTCCTTGGTCGATCAGTCATGCGTGTAGATGGTCCCATGGTGATCATGTTGACATGCTCGGGACCTTTTAAGTCTACATCTACACCATCCATCTAAGCTTGCAAAGATGGACGTTCGTGATCAATTTGCGGCACATGTAACATGTCGCAAAAACCCTAATTAGGTTTTTGTATAGTTCACGCCTATGCAACTTCACCTGATCGGTTTTGCATGTTATGCTTCTCCCTTGGGGAGGCCAATCGTGTAGGGCCCACATTGGGCAGGCGGTGAACATGTTGGTACCTGTTTCATGGCCATAGGTGTGATCTAAGCTATCCAAACATGTCGGTGAAGTTGGATGGTTGTGATCAAACTGCGACACATAACCCTTTAAAGCATCATGCCAGCCTTATTTTTAGTAAACGTTTGTTTCTCTAAGGCCTTGCTCGTGAGAAGGTCGGTTAGGTAAGTATGAAGGGGACCCGCCGGTGTGCAGGACAAGCTTCTCCGACCGGCCATATGATGATCCACGCCATCCGATCGCTCCAGCGAAGTTGGACGGCCGTGGCTGATTTTAAGACCGATGCTAGCATTCTTTGCTCGTTCACGTTTCCTTCAAGCTGCTTCACGACCATCCTTCTTTAGGCTGGTGTTTGGTGTCTTTTAGGAGATGTGATATATGTTCGACCGATCAGGGCATAATTGGTAATGCTAAGAACATCACAGGAAATGCAAGGTGTTTTATGCATTAATTGGTAATGCTAAAATTCACAAAATATTTGGGGATTGTTGCTACACGCTCCATTCTAGGTGAATTAATAAAGCGAAGAAGTATTCATCTCTTATCAAATGGCCTTTTCCTCTGCAGGATGGCTGCACAAAATATTGGTTTTACTGTTTTAGCCCTGAACTAAAATCCACCATCAACAGGGTCGTATCAACTCTTGGTTGTGTGAGATCAACTAAGAGAATCAAGTGCGTAGTATCCTGCTGGGATCAGAGACGTAAGGAGCGCAAATGTACCTTGAATTAGTTTGATATTAATTAGGGTTCAACTATAGTCCAGACCGAAGTTATTTTGTAGTAGACTAATGTCGGTAGCGGCTTAATACAGTGTGGTGTTCCATCTGGACTAGGTCCCGAGGTTTTTCTGCATTTGTGGTTTCCTCGTTAACAAAATTTCTGGTGTCTATGTTATTTCTATTCCGCATTATATTTTGTTATATAATTGAAATATCACAGGTTGTGCGTTGTATTGATCAATTGTGAAATCCAACCTTTGTTTGTTAATTGTAAATTGATTGATCCTTGGATATTGGTCTTTGGTACCATCCAAGTTTATATCTCTTGTATTTGATAAAGAATCACAGATTTCTATTTGTTTGAGTATAGATCAAATCGAGAGATAGAGATATTAACTTTTTGATATACTTTTTTATTAAGATTGAGTCTGACTGTCTAGCTTATTCTCTTAAAAGTATATTAGAGTTTGTCCATACATATTGCTAATCGAAATATTGGGTGAGGTTGTTAGACCCCTCTTTTTCAGTTAGAGCAAATCCTATGGGCAGTAGAACATTACTTCGTTCACTACTTCAAAAAAGTATCATCAAAGGTTATTCTCCAAACTTGTAACAAAACTATAAACACCTAAAATTTACTTTAAAATCAATTAGATTAATCTTGGAAAATCTGTTAGCATTAGAATTTAATTTTTCTCTTTGATATAAATTGTTGGGTTCCCAATTTACATAGATTTGTATTTATTCATTTTCCTAAAATTTATAATAATATTTAATTCTTGATCCATTTCTTTTCTTGTCTCTTTACCTATTATCATGAACTATTTCTCATGCATAATTAGACGGAGTTGAGGAGAAATGACAAAAACAAAAATCATGACAAAAAAAAGGGAGTAAAGAGAGATGTGATAAACTGAATCGATTACAATTAATTCACGCGTATCCTGGCATAATCCCATGAAGTAGGGGAGAAATAATAAAAGAAGCAGAAACCATGACAAAAAAAGGGAAATAAAGAGAGATGTGAGAAACTGAACCGATTACAATTAATTCGCGCGTAGCCTTGTGTTTGATCAATTTTTTTTTTGTTGGTTTCATTTTTCTTCATGCCCCCTACCCAGCAAATCTTAAAATCACAACATCTTCTTTTTTTGGAAAAATCTGGCCTTTAAAAATTGTTTTAATTTAAAAAAAAAAAAAAAAAAAAGTAATTTGAAAACTAAAATCAAATTAAAACAAAAACAAAATTAAATTAACCAAGGGTGACTAAATGATTTACCTATCTTAGGACACCTTTTCTCACCCTACTACCACTACTTCTTCCACCACCACATTATGGTCACCACTCCACCAGTCTCACCAATACCCACCACCATTATCCCCACCGTCGATCCACCACCACCACCCACCATCACGACCACCATTAGTGCTTAATTTATCTATCTTAGGACCCATTTTATCACCCTACTACCACTACTTCTTCCACCACCACATTATCGTTACCACTCCACCAGTCTCACCAATACCCACCACTGCCCACCATCACAACTATTGTTAGAGCATAGCTCGGTTGAACCTACCAAGCGTTGGTAAGTCAAGTTTGGTTGTCATATTTTAGTGAGCCAAAACTCATTTAAGAGTCTCTTGATTTAAATGTACTAGAGTCAACTTCGTATAGGTTAGCTTAAAAGTATTAGGGTGAGACATTACAAGTATTGCGAAGACTTGAAGAAGTACGGAGCTAAAACGACAACATCATCCTTCCACTTGAGGTTAGTGATATTTGACATGAACTGTTTCATTCCCTAACGTATCTTTCAAGTCGTGCATATTGAAAACATAAAACTGCGAAGCATGAACACTCTAGATAGACATAGTATTAAGGAATACAATATGAAGTTTCTTGCTTAACCATTAAACTTTGTATATGAGACATCGACATAATCGTATGAATGCTATTATGATTATGTATGGGTATGAGGTGAGGATTTCATCCTAGGAAACAATGTTTTTACATGTGTTTTAAGGAAGTAAGTTCATGATATGTGTTGTGAACTGAAAAGGAAATCGCCAGGCGTTATTGTGGATATTCTTCATTGTAAATCTTATGAACGACCAATATGTGTGATTAGTATAACCGCTTATGACTTGTTTGTGTACTTGGTAAAACTATTCACATGGGGTCTGACTTATTTATTGGTATGAATTTTATTAGTGAAACCGATCTTAATTAATCACCTGGGTTATGATCAGTTTTGTGAGTGTCTGACCAAATTTGGGAAAGGGGAACCGATCCTTGTATGAGGTGCAACAAGGTTTTGTAGAAGAAAGGGGAACCGATCCTATGGACATGTGCAGTGCATATAAGTTAGATACCAAATATATATGAGGAACCGATCCTAGTACCTAGTAAGATGTACCTTTGGTAAGCTAGTATGACTATGCACAGTACTCACATGGAGGTAGAACCGAAACTTGTTTTGGTAGAACTGTTACACCCATGGTTTGTGATTGAATGTTACTTGATTAATCACATAGATTTTGAAAGTCAGATGAACCAATTCTAAATTTGTTTGGAAGTGTGGTAAATCGGTTTCATGTGAGTAAGTATGAAAAAGGACTTGCAAGAGTAAGATGTCAACACACTTTGAACACGCGAATTAATGTGTATTCTTTTATTGTTCAAAGATATTCCTTAACAGCTAAGAAGGAAGTAAATCCCAATATCGAATTTAAATAAGTTAAGAATCTTTTAATTATATATGGAAAATAAGAATTAGTAATGTACATTTGCTAGTTAAAGATTTTCCAAGGAGATTTCAATCATTATATTTGGACAGTGCATTCACAGGAATTTTGAAAACCGAATTTGGATTTATATGGAAAAATATCTTGAGAATATTTTCGGTTTTAGAAATTCCTTGGTGTCCAAACTTCCTTGTCTATAAATATTTTGAGTTTGCCTTTCTAGCAAACTAATCCTTCGTGACATTAAACTTCCTCTGTTGTACTGCTACTGGTGAAGCCTCCAATCGGAGAGGAGAGTAATCTAATTAGGTGAAATATCTTACGGCCGCTCAATTTAAAATCTTCTTTGGGATTGAGAAGCTCTAGCGCGACCCGTTGGTGGGAAACTAGATATTGCGGTTTATCTTTAGTTTTCGTATTGATTTGATTGACTAATGGTGGTTGAACTTTGATTGCACCTAGTTTGTTTATACTTGATAATCTTCTCTTCTGATATAAGATTCACTCAAACTAGTTCAAGGTTTCGACAGGGATCTTTATACTGTTGATAGATCTAAAGACGATCTTGTGATAATCCATTGTTAACAGACTTTATTCTGTGTGTGATTAATCACAATAGATTTAAGTAGTTGTGTGCTGGTGTTTATTGAAGATCTAAGAAGATTTGAAGATAAAGAAGAGATAGAAGATCTCTGACTTGGTGTTTATAATCTTTGGTGTGCACAATACTAGTTTGGGTAATAGAGGATCCAACTATAATTGGTTTATCATTTGGGTATTTTGATTGAATAGTTGAGAAGATCGGCATCAATACATTTCCTTGGGATTAGAGGTATTGATTAGCTTAATCTTAACGATTACGTTTTGGTGATTGAACATAAGATAGATCTTGGAACCTGGCAAAGGAGTTTATGTTAAGATAAACAAAAGAGCCTTTGTCCAACTCATATCACTTGGTTGAAGAGAGTTGATACCAAACAAATTTGTTGTTCCTTTACTGTTTGGAATATGAACCAAAGGAATTGGTCCAAGTACGTGACTTGTTTACAGCTTGGAGGCGTGGGAATACATACGGAACTAGGTGAACTATAGGTTTAGTTTCTTGGTCTCAACTATACGAAGTTGGTTTATTATGTATAGTGTCTTAATCCTGAGAGTATTCAATTATGGAAAGGTCCCGGGGTTTTTCTACATTTGTGGTTTCCTCGTTAACAAAATCTTGATGTGTCATTTACTTTATATTTCCTCATTATAATTGTTTTATTATAATTAAAGTAAATTGCACAAACGTTAATTCCTATTTACTTGATACGTGAATCCTATTGTGTTTGGTTAAGTCCGAACCTTTGTATCAAGTAAACATACTTCGTTGTTATATTGTCTCGATCTCGTATCCATATACGATCATACAAAGTGTGAACCGATTAGTTGTATTTTCTCGACTCAGTCCATAGACAATCAGTTTCGGGGGAAGGACTTATAGGAAGGAAAAGTAATAGCTTGAGGTATATTTAGGTACCCTCGCCTTTTCAATTGGTATCAGAGCAGGAAAACACGAAAAGATCTAACAATCTGTGTTTGGTGCGATCCATCCTATACGAATGAACTCGAGTTCTCATGAATCGACTTCAATTAATGTACCGCCAAGATTTGACGGAATAAAGTATCTATGGTAGAAATCTGCTATGCGATCTTTTCTTCAATCACGAGACTTTAATACTTGGCTATTAGTCGTCGATGGTTATATTCTTCCAAACATAGAAAATTCGGATACTGAGCTTAAATGCCTAGTAGATTTTTCGAACGAAGAAAAGGCACTAGCTAAGCAGAATTCAGATGGTTTAAATGCTATAATACATGTTGTAAGCCGTGATCTACAACATCATGTATCAACATGTCAAACTTCGAAAGAAGCTTGGGATAATCTTCAAATCTTGTTCGAAGGAAACACATCATAGAAATAAGCTAGACTTCAAACTCTTAAGTCTGATTGGGAAAACCTTCGAATGGAGGACACCGACACTTTTGAAGAGTTTCATCTTAAACTCTCTGAGATAATTAATGCCTATTTCTCTATTGGAAAGATTATTTCTGAAAAAATATATAGTGTGCAAAATTCTCAGATCGTTGCCTCCAAGATATGATTCTAAAAAGCATGCAATGATAGAAGCAAATGATCTCTCAACTCTCTCACGAAGCACACTCGTTGGAAAGTTAAAGATCTTTGATCATGAATCACAGTCTATTCAAAATAAAGGAATTGCTTTTAAAGCTGAAAAAAATCCTAAAGTTCCAACGGAAAGGAATAGACAGTTGGATGATTCAGATGAACAGATTGCGGGAAACTATGATGATGAAATCGAAGAATCGTTATCTTTGATTACTAGACAGTTTCGAGATCTCTTAAGGAAAATAAATAAGAGATTCATAAAGGATACTCACCAATCTTCTCAACCACATGATCGAGTTCATATCAAAAAGTAACATGAAGAAGATGATGAATATCAGCCGCAATGCTTCAAGTGTAAAGGGTTTGGTCATATTACTAAAGACTATCCCAATCGTAAGAAGTACACTGGAAGTAAGGCATTGGTTGTAACTCATGATGAGACCTATGATTCTGAAGAAGAGGAAACATCAAATATTGCATTAGTTGTCAATATTATTTCTTCCTCTTCCATTAGTGATTTACCCATTTTAAGAATGGACATGTCTTCTGATGTTATTAAACCACCTAATGGTAAAGGGAAAGATAAGATAAAGATGCAAAAACTGTCTCAAGAACATAACTGCTAAGAGTTGCGTAGGCAACCAAAGTCAACATCAAGATACTTCGCTAGTTTGAGGTAACAAAAGGAGAATTTCTCATATGATTCTAGATCAAGAACACTCTGATTGTTCAAAGTTCCATAATGATAAAAAATCTCATAATAATACCACCTGATCGGTATTAGAGTACTTTCCTCACCATGTGTGCCAATTTCTAGTGAGGAAGAAGAAAATCAAGGCACTTTTTGTGTAGATTATGGAAATAAAATCTAGAAATTGAAAATATTTGATATATTCGTATCTTTAGGAATATTATATTTTCGGAAGTATGAGAAATATAAAGAGATCCTTCTCTTTCTGTAATCTTTCTTTGTCTGAACCATGAGTCTGGATCAAATATCTTTGTACGAAAAGATGATAGATCAGAATGATCAACCTAAGAATAAGTCAGGGGCTTCTCTTAATATTAGGGGTAAAATAAAAAAGAGAGATTGGCTTAGTAATAAGGAAAGAGAGAATACGCTGAAGAAAGATCAGTGTACTGAAGCATTGACACTCTTTTGTGTTCAATCAAAGACAGAACTACATGATCTTGCAGAGTCCTTTACAAAAAGTTCTCACCTGCAAGAGGTTCTGGTTCAGAAAGTTTTTCTACTTGAAGAAATTCACAAGCTGAAGAATGAAAGTAGAAACCCACCTTCATGTGGCGTTAATATGAAGGACTGAGTTGTATTAGAAAAATAGACATCAATTTTTGATTTCTCTCATTGATTGAATAAGTCTATTATGAATAAAACTATCTTATGTTGATGAATAAAATTATTTGAATTATAATTTTTCTTGTGGTAGTTTTTGATTTACATAGTCGGTGGTTTAATGCTTTATTTATTTGCTATGTATGTTTATGGGATATTTGATTTCGGTTTTATTACCTTGATATTCGATCTCATAATATGTTGTGAACCCTTATGGTTTGGGTGACTTTTTTATTTAGCAGGATTAAGTTCTAGCCCATGTTGGTAGGCTTTATCAAAGGATCATGAGGGGTTCCTGTAGAAATAATATGTGAAAAAGTCACAATATGTTGAATCGGTTTTGGTTTAGCATAAAAGCATATGTGTTTCGACGGTTTTCAACTTTTGCTTGCAATTGTGAAAACCGATTTTCAACCTTTCTCTGGTAAAGGTTAGTTGTTGTTATTCTTTTGTTTTTGCATAAGGATGACAACATAATGGTATTTCGATATCAATTCTCCCTGGAAGAAGAAGATAGATCATATTGGAGAAGTTGGATGCGAAATTGAGGTAACAATCTTGTTAGTTAATTGTTTTCCTGTTTTAAGAAAAGCCTATTTTTATTTGATATATATATTGCTTTTGCTTAAACAAAATTGTCGGTACAATTGATGTGTTTATTCCATTATGTATGTGTGGATGTTTGTGTGATACAATTGGTTCATGTTAAGTAAAACTATTGTTATCTTGTTTTGTTGTGTGATATCAATCGTTTAGGCTTACGAAAGTTTGGTGCAATTGCGGTTCTTTAATGTTTATGTTATTTCAATTGCTTCCAGTTAAATAAAAACAATTGTTACTTTGCTTTATTGTATGGTATCAATTGTTTAGGCTTACAAAATTTCGGTGCAATAGTGGAACTTTAATGATATATGTTGTTTCAATTGCTTCCAGTTGAGGTAAATAATTATGCAAGTTGATTTATTGGTTTGTATGAATTATTTATGGCTTAATGAATGAATATATTTACGGGATGAGTTGTTTAGTCCAATTCGATTCCGGATATGCTAAACTAAGTTAATTCTTATCTTAGTTAGACTTATCAAAGTGGAGGTTTCGGTTATTCAAGTCTAGCTGAATGCCTAAACAAGGAAATGCTAGTTAACTAACCTAGTGTTTGGCTTGTTTAAAATATAAAGGTCTAAGTCATATGGATATTTAGAACCAGATGAGAAAAATAGAGTTTATCTTTGTTTTGGTATTATCGAATGAAGCGGTTGTATTTATACAATCGGTTTAGCAAAGGAACTAAGTTGCTTAGTTGATTTTTGGTTTGCTAAACTAGTTGGGAAAATTGCTTCGGGAAATTATTTTCATGATAACATATCAAAACATAATTACTTTGTAGTTTCGGTTTTGATATTGGTTATCAAAAATGGTATGTGGAACCCTCGTGCTTGACTCAACAAGTTGCAAGTCTATTTTGAGATTTGTAAGATCCTTTTCGTGTTGTCCTTTATTTTTTTCGTTTCTTTGTCATTTTTGTGACAAAAAGGGGGAGAAATATATGGAGTAAACAAGTGATACTGGTATCAATTTTATGTTGATTGGTGTCACTAGGTAAGAGTACAATGGTGCTTGAAACGTTTATCTAACGAATGAGGAAAAGCACAGACTAAGAGGGGGTAACATATCATAGATTGGGATAACAAAGACGTGTGGATTTAAAACCCTACCTATCTCACCTTTAGGGGGAGTATGAGCTTTGTTATTATAATGTCAACAACGACATTCCTAAGGATTGAATGTATGCAAGTTATGTGATGTTGGATTCGGGAATCAAGTGTATGTGTAATGAATTATTGTAATTTGTTTATCCATATGATTGTAAGAGTTTTGTCACTAAAATTGAAAAAGGGGGAGATTGTTAGAGCATAGCTCGGTTGAACCCACCAAGAGCTGGTATGTCAAGTTTGGTTGTCATATTTTAGTGAGCCAAAACTCATTTAAGAGTAGCTTGATTTAAATGTACTAGAGTCAACTTCGTATAGGTTAGATTGAAAGTATTAGGGTGAGACATTACAAATATTGCGAAGACTTGAAGAAGTGAAGAAGTACAGAGCTACAAAGACAACATCATCCTTCCACTTGAGGTTAGTTATATTTGACTTGAACTGTTTCATTCCCTAACGTATGTTTCAAGTCGTGCATATTGAAAACATAAAACTGCGAAGCATGAACACTCTAGATAGACATAGTATTAAGGAATACAATATGAAGTTTCTTGCTTAACCATTGAACTTTGTATATGAGACATCGACATAATCGTATGAATGCTATTGTGATTATGTATGGGTATGACGTGAGGATTTCATCCTAGGACACAATGTTTTTACATGTATTTTAAGGAAGTAAGTTCATGATATGTGTTGTAAACCGAAAAGGAAATCGCCAGGCGTTATTGGGGTTGTTCTTCATTGAAAATCTTATGAATGACCAATATGTATGATTAGTATAACCGCTCATGACTTGTTTGTGTACTTGGTAAAACTATTCACATGAGGCCTGACTTATGTATTGGTATGACTTTTATTAGTGAAACCTATCTTAAGTAATCACCTGGGGTATGATCGGGTTTGTGAGTGTCTGACCAAATTTGGGAAAGGGGAACCGATCCTATGAAGAGGTGCAGTACATCACAAGGGGGAACCGATCCTTATATGAGGTGCAACAAGGTTTATATAAGAAAGGGGAACCGATCCTATGAACATGTGCAACACGTTTTTAGGCAAGGGGGAACCGATCCTATGGACATGTGCAGTGCATACAAGTTAGATACCAAATATATGTGGGGAACCGATCCTAGTACCTAGTCAGCCGTATATTTGGTAAGCTAGTGTGACTATGCAAAGTACTCACATGGAGGTAGAACCGAAACTTGTTTTGGTAGAACCGTTACAACCATGGTTTGTGATTGTATGTAACTTGATCAATCACATAGTTCTTGAAAGTCATATGAACCAATTCTAAACTTGTTTGGAAGTGTGGTAAATCGGTTTCAAATGAGTAAGTATGAAAAAGGACTTGCAAGAGTAAGATGTCGACACACTTTGAACACGCACATTAATGTGTATTCTTTTATTGTTCAAAGATATTCCTTAACAGCTAAGAAAGAAGTAAATCCCAAGATCGAATTAAAATAAGTTAAGAATCTTTTAATTAATATTTTTAATTATATATGGAAAATAAGAATTAGTAATGTACATTTGCTAGTTAAAGATTTTTCATGGAGATTTCGATCATTATATTTGGACAGTGCATTCACAGGAATTATGAAAACCGAATTTGGGTTTATATGGATAAATATCTTGAGAATATTTTCGGTTTTGGAAATTCCTTGGTGTCCAAACTTTCTTGTTTATAAATACTTTGAGTTTTCCTTTCTAGCAAACTAATCCTTCGTGATAGTAAACTTCCTCTGTTGTACTGTTACTGTTGAAGCCGCCTATCATAGAGGAAAGTAATCTAATTAGGTGAAATCTCTTACGGCCGCTCAATTTAAAGTATTCTTTGGGATTGAGAAGCTCTAGCGCGACCCGTTGGTGGGAAAATAGATATTGCGGTTTATCTTTAGTTTTCGTATTGATTTGATTGACTAACGATGGTTGAACTTTGATTGCATCTAGTTTGTTTATGCTTGATAATCTTCTCTTGTGATATAAGATTCACTCAAACTAGTTCATGGTTTCGACAGGGATCTTTAGACTGTTGTTAGATCTAAAGATGATCTTGTGATAATCCATTGTTAACAGACTCCGTTCTGTGTGTGATTGATCACAAGAGATTCAAGTAGTTGTGTGCAGGTGCTTATTGAAGATCTAAGAAGAGTTGAAGACAAATAAGAGATAGAATATTTATGACTTGGTGTTTATAATCTTTGGTGTGCACAATACTTGTTTGGGTAACAGATGATCCAACTATAATTGATTTATCCTTTGGTTATTTTGATAGAATACTTAAGAAGATCGGCATCAATACATTTCCTTGGGACTAGAGGTATTGATTGGCTTAATCTTAACGATTACCTTTTGGTGATTGAACATAAGGTAGATCTTGGAACCTGGCAAAGGAGTTTATGCTAAGATAAACAAAAGAGCCTTTGTGCAACTCATATCACTTGGTTGAAGAGAGTTGATACCAAACAAATTTGTTGTTCCTTTACTGTTTGGAATATGAACCAAAGGAATTGGTCCAAGTACGTGACTTGTTTACAGCTTGGAGGCGTGGGAATACATACGGAACTAGGTGAACTATAGGTTTAGTTGCTTGGTCTCAAATATACGAAGTTGGTTTATTATGTATAGCATCTTAATCCTGAGAGTATTCAATTATGGAAAGGTCCCGGGGTTTTTCTACATTTGTGGTTTCCTCGTTAACAAAATCTTGCTGTGTCATTTACTTTATATTTCCTCATTATAATTGTTTTATTATAATTAAAGTAAATTGCACAAACGTTAATTCCTATTTACTTGATACGTGAATCCTATTGTGTTTGGTTAAGTCCGAACCTTTGTATCAAGTAAACATACTTCGTTGTTATATTGTCTCGATCTCGTATCCATAGACGATCACACGAAGTGTGAACCGATTAGTTGTATTGTCTCGACTCAGTCCATAGACAATCACTTTCGAGGAAAGGACTGATAGGAAGGAAAAGTAATAGCTTGAGGTATATTTGGGTACCCTCGCCTTTTCAACCACCATTAATGCTTACTGATATGGTTAATATCAAATAAATTTATTATGTATCAACAAAAATATATTCATTTGATTAATTAAAGAAACATTTATTATTAAATATCAATTGAACATTTATTATTAAATTTTAATTAAACGTGATCATTTATAGCGGTAGCACAGCTTCAACACCATATGTTAAACAAAAAGGTGACATCCATGTTGCTTCTCTCCTGGTTGTGTTGTAAGCTCAGATTGCATTATGTACTTGTTCGCACCATGCTCTGTTGTACCCTTCTAACTTCTTCTTTAAAATATATGCGATTGTCTTATTTGTTGCCTCTGCTTGCCCATTAGCCTGTGGGTATAAAGGAGTAGATTTTCCACATTTTATCTTAAATGCATTAAGCAACATTTCTATATTTTTCCCTTCAAATTGCTTCCCAATATCAGATACCAACTGCGCTGGAATTCCAAATCTGCAGATGATATTTTCAAATATGAATGTAAATATGTCTTTGTCGCGAATGTGTTGTGCCGATTTTACTTCTGCCAAGTTTGTGAAGTAATCTGTTGTGATAATTAAGTATATTTTTTGTCCAGACCCTGGTACAAATGGTCCCACAATGTCTAGACCCCACTTTACAAAAGGCCAAACACTTGTTGAGGATGATAAGGGTGTTCCAGGTGCATGTATTCTCTTTCCATGTCGCTGGAAATCTTCGCAGCGCCTTGATACTTGTTTTGCATCTTCATGCATATATGGCCAATAATAACCTTATGTTTTTTCTCTATGTTTTTTCTCTATCGGCATTTTTAACACTTTATCTCCTTCTTCTCGCCAAAGATCTTCCATCTATACAATATCCCATCTCTTACTGTGGTTTCAAAGATCCCCACTATTGTCTTTTGTCCCTTCTTCATGCTATGAGACATTTTTAACACTTTATCTCCTTTGACTTCTAGCCCCCTACGAAAACAAGCTTCTAAAACTGCCAAACATCACCCTTTTGGGGTTTTAAGTTTATACATTTAGGTCCATTAAATGATTTTCTATACAATATCCCATCTCTTTTTCCGTCCGCTTTTTAGAAGGAGTTCATAATTTGTTATTCAGTTCCATAACTTCCTTCCCTCTCAACTCTTTTTTTTCAATTTGTCTGTGCCTCAATCTTTGTTTTGGGTGACTTGGTTTTCTAGATTATGAAAGCCATTAACTTCACTCTTTAGGCTAAGCGCACAAAAAGGTAAAAAATATTTTTTGCATTGTCGTTAAGTATTTGGTTGCGATTTATTCTATGGAAATTCTTTTTTTGCTCCTTAGGGTTTGAGAATAGATTTTGTTTTTTTCTTAAAATTAGGGTTCATGTCCTCTAGTATCAACAGTCTTTACTTTCATCCTTATATGCGGCTTATGTTCTCCCTGTACTTTCAAGCTTGTAGCATTTTTCATGATAATATTAATGGTAATTATTGTCGTTTGGAGCAAGAATGTCGTAGAACTCGGCGTTATTGTGTTTTTTCTTTTCAAAAGAGTAGTATTTTTTGAGTCACCATAATGGAGTACACAAAAGCAGTCTTGAGTTGATTTGGCTTTTAATTGGCAAGACAAAAGAGAACACCAATGGTTAATTTAACTCGTCATCCTTAGTTTGTGTTGTGGCTGTGTAGTAACTACTCATACATGGAGATTTAGTGTGTTAAAATGTTATCTTTCCAGGGGAAGGGCAATTATGGTGGCCTAATGTGTATTCAAAGGTGTTTGTTTTGAATTGTGAATAATTGTTGTAATTTATGTATTGGAATTAAATTTAGTAACAAAACTCCCATCCATTAATTTGGGATACAATGCCACAATGGGGTACCATTATCTATTGGATTGACGGCTTCCAACGGCCTTTGCGCGGAAATTTATGTCTACATTAATGTGTATGTCGTAACTAGTTAGCTAATTGTAAATATTGAAGATGTTACATGAATCAACATTTTTTATGTAGTTGTCGATGCGCGAATGTTTGTCTGTCAATAGCTTTTTCTAAAAAAAAAGTCACATAGCTTTATGTTTGTCTGTCGGTGATAAATATCAACGTCGTTGATGATGTCAAGCTTTTGTTTTGATGTGTTAATCGACTTCTTTGTATAGGCAAATGTTTTTGTATGTAAATCCAAGTGGTCGTCATTTGCTTTTTAGCTTGAATTTTAGAGTCCTTATGCTACATAGCCCATTCATTACATAATTAGTGCCTCACTTGCAAATTTTTTATAATGTCATAATAATGTGATGATGAGCACTTTGTTTTAGGTAGATAGGAACTTAGTTTTTCTAATCACTATAACTGTTTCGGAGTGTACTTTGAGTAATAACTAAAGAATATGAATTACTACTATGTTATTGCTAATCTCGACTACATTATTTTGTAGGTTCCAAGTTATGGGTTCACGAAAAGAAGAAGAAGTGTTCTCGAAAAATTGAAATCTGCTTGTTCATGCGGATGAAAACGATTTGGATGCCCACTTGAGGACAAAGAGTGGTATCTACGAGATGGTGTTGAAAGGTAAATAGGTGACATTTAGCCTGTTAAGGCTAACCATTCATTTTATGTGCTTTGTGTCTGGCCACTTATTCTTATTTTTATTGATGGAGATTCACGTAAGATATTTCATATAATAATCATTAAAGATCGTAAGATTTCATACTTACTTTTAGATATAGTTTGAGTCTACTTGTGTTGGCATTCCTGTCAAATGCTGAAATGTATGCATTAATAGCCTAGAACCCAAGTTATTGCCCTAGGTTTAGTTATTTATATATAAAGATTAGATGCCTCTATGTGAATCTATTTTTTCCATGTTACTTGCATTGTTCTTTCTAGGTGTATTTGGTATAAGCCACTTGTAAACGGAAACTAGACCCGGTCATTCCTTGAATCACTTTTACGACTTGAATACGGGTGGTTATTGGATTAGTTGGAATGTACAACTATTTATCTTTTTTAATGTTCGTGCTTTGCAGCTCTCAAATATTAATTCTAAGAAATTGTATGTTGTTATTGGTGTAACTATTTTTCTATATTGTAGGGTGTTTGTTCACCCTGCCGTACCGGAGCTCATCGTGCCCATATCAACATACTCAAGCAGAAGGTTTTAGTGGGTGCGTAACTGTCTTTGTCTCACTATTTGAGCAAGAGATATTTTTGTCAACTTGCAATTGGCCCTTTTTAATGGTCTAGTGCCTTGTTTCATTTCATATTAGCTAGTCGGATCTCCACTTTGGTGATGAAGGTGATAAGGGTAACCGTGAAGAAATTCGCATAATGGTTTGTGGAAAGGAACTCTCCCGGAAAGAAGAGTTCGCATTGATTTCGGTCTTAGTTTTAAGAAGTGGACCATAAATTTTCTCTTCCCGCCAAAGCCCTACCTTAAGATGAAGCATTTCCCCGATGAAAAGAAACCGATGGCAAAATGTTTGAAATTATTTCTTTTGGCAAAGTGAACGACGATGACGACGAACAAAAATCGAAGAAATGTAGCAAAAGGAGGACAACACTAATCTTGAATGTGAAATTGTCAAAGTCCCACCGGAATCGATGACAAGGTGAAATTGTCGTTACTATATGTTGTCCACAGGTATGTACTGGGAAGGAGATGACAAAGTTTGAGTCGATCATTTGGTACCTGGTGGATAACCTTATCCACTTCAACTCTTATCCTTGAGGTCAGAGATAGCGTTCGAGCGGAACTATTAATAAAAGCAATTACGTGGATTAAGCATGAGAAGCCCGTTGGCAAGGAATGGCCCATGTCCTGATGGTAAGAATCAGTTGGATTGATATTTTCTAGTTGTCTATTTTTGCGATTGTTTTTTTAAAGGTTTTCCTTTTTCCCCAAGGTTTGGGGTCCGGAAGTGTTGCTTAGAAAGTGCTTAGTAAGTTTGGAAGCAAGACTATTTTTGCAAATTGGCGCCCGCATATGCATAGTGTTACATGCGATTTAGTTATACACCATGAGCCTCTACTTACGGTTTTGAAGAGTGAAAGGTATGAAGTAATAACTACCTTAGTTACTTTATTTTTTTGTTCTTTGTTGTATTGTTAATTTGGTCAGTGTCTTTATAAAATTACGGGATGAAGTATGTGATGACATTATGTGGCATAAAGAAGATGCTAAGCGTTTGGTAATGTTGGGGTTATGTGAAGGTCCTTGGTAGATTGAAGAAGAAGCTTCGTTAAGAATGAAAATGTGGTGGAGAACGAAGATCATTTGAGAAGGTGAGGAAGAAAATGTGTCTAAAAATGTTTTTGTGGATGAACAGGGTCCAGAGGAGAGCAACATGGATGATGAAGAGGACGAAGAAGATCTTAGGGAATGAAAATGGGGTGGAGGAAGAAGATATGTTTGAGAAGGGTGAGGAAGAAGAACGTGTGGCACCTCTAGCTCCCAACTTTGATGGTCTTTGTTAAGTCTTTTTTGTGAAAAATGCAATGATTGGTCAAGATTTGAAAATCACAGTGATTGGTGAAATGGAGATGTTTAAAAAGTGCGGTGAAGGGTAGGAGTTAAGCGTCGGGTAAAGTAATAGCCATAAAACAATGTTGAATCATATAGAGTGTTTAACTATAGAGATCAAATCAATAAAGGATAAGATTGGTGGAAAAATGCATTGTCAAAGACAAAAACGGTTTTCTCTATATGCCAAAGATCTTCCTCCGCTGTTAGTTTCATTTTAGTACCCAAGTTGAATATTTATGACCTAAATGTCTTTAAGCAACAATACATATAACTAAGAAGGTGGTGATAAAATCATCCCCACTTTTGTTTTGAAACCAGCATTTTTAACACTTTATCTCCTTAAAGATAACTTTATTTCTCGTAAGATCTAAGTCATGGTCCATTAAATGATTTTCTATTGGACAACAATATCCCATCTCTTACTTCATAATTTGTTGCACGACTCTTTAATTTGTGTGCCTCCAATCTGTTTCTTGGTTTTTCCCCTCTCGCTAAATATGCATGAAGTTCTGCTCTCCAATATGCGATATTGTCTTTTGTCCCTTCTTCACCACCTTCTACTATCATTACATCTATCACTAGTGGAAAATAGGCTATCTGAGACATAATGAAACGACACAAACTAAATATCGCGATACCACTACATACGGAAAGTGTCGTTGACTAAAGTCAAAATGTCATTGCATAAAGACTTTTGTTGACTTAAACAACGATACTTTGTTACAGAGTTGTTGATTAAAGTCAAGATGTTGTTGTTGTTGCAGGACTTTCGTTGACTTCTACAACGACATTTGAGTAATATGGTTTCCTTGGTAGATATTCCACCTTTTGTGGTTGGGTTTAACTTAAAAAATGAATTTACTAAAAGATAAACACGTGAAGCTCAAATATCTCTCCTCAACCCTATGTGTTCCCCAAAGCAGAGAGAGAAAAGAACTCTCTCCTCAACCTTATCTCTCTGTTTCCTATTTCTCTATCTTTCCGCCACTCTCCTCTTGTCTCTCTTTCTCCTTCTCCCTCACCATTTCTACCCCAAAAGCAGAGAGAGGAAATAACCTCAGAGATTAGGATTTACCTTAATGTTTGATTCACGTTTCTCCATCTCACAATTTTCTCTATCACAAACTTCTTCAACTGATTACCAAAAATAAACCCTAAACTCACCCGAAATCAATAACTTAATCTCAGATCTGCAAACCCATAAAGACTCGATACTATTTACTTACTATTTGATATTTAGGGGTTATTGAATTTTGGGTTTTTAATTTTCATTGTAAAAAATATATGAGTTTATTTTCTAGATCATCATCTTTGTTTTTTTGTTCTTCGTATATTTTTTTACCTCTAAATCACTCTTTTTTATTATAGGAAAGAGTTACTAAATCCTTCTTCTGCCAATTCGGAATCAAATACTTTGGTGAGACAATTTTCTTTTTTCGGTATCAGTTTGGTAAAGATCAATTTCAATTGGAAGTTTGATGAAATATAGAAAATGGTTAGAGAAATAAATTGATTTGTTGATTTTGATTCAGAATTTTGGTTTTTTTTCCGGATAATTTCTTACTTAAATTGAGATTTATTTTTTCATGATTTTCATTGTTGTTATGGGAATCTGGAAAAAATCAGTGTTTGATGATCTGTCCGATAAAAAAGATCGGTGAATCTGGTATGGACCTCGCAAGGCAATGGTAACCTCGTGATTTCTTATTTTGCTGAACATTTTCTCTGTGGTTTGCTTGTTCGCTGAATCTTTGAGAAATACCTCAGTGTGGATCCTGAAGTGGTTAAATGCACAAAGAAGTTAGGGGATTACCAATGGTATGTGCTCTTCTTTTTACACTGTCCGACTTCGAGTGACATAACAGGGGTTTCGGCTTGCTGGATTAGTTGATAATCAACCCATTAGAAGGGTAAATCTCCTGATGTACATACGAAACCTTCTTTGGTTGTTTTATTGGTCTACATACAAAGCCTTATTTTGTCACCAGTGTGTATCTACTTTGAACTTTTTAACTGATTAGTACTATCTACTTTGAACTTCTTTTACTTGAACCTTTACCAGGTTTCATCTTTTATATATGCTACCATCTTATTTAAAATGGTATGAAAGATATTCTTGTTAATGTTGCTGATGTGATATTCTAAGTACTTACGTTTAATTATTATATATTCAGATGTTTTACCTTGATGATTGGGCTTTAGTGGAAAGAGAGCATTCTAGTTTTATAGCTAGGTATATTGTAGCTTTAGAGTTTTGCACTCTGCGGCTTCCTGTTAACATTTATTGTTGGAATTGCTTGTAACCTTTGGTGACATTTGCTGTTTCAGGTGGACAACAATTCGTTGAAAGATGTTGTTTGTACAACTCTTGATGTGATGTAGTCTATGGGGTTCATCTGTATGTTATTCCTAATATTCGTTGAAAGATGTTGTAAGATTAAGTGATCGGTAATGTTGGTGCTAGGGCATCTCGTCTTATGAATTGTTGGTTTGGGTGGAGCATACATGGTGGTCAGTTTACCTCAAAAATGGAGGGCATGGTCAGTTTCCTAATCATCATTTTAAATTGCATTATATATACTACTAGTGTATTCTATTTACTACAAGTGGAAGTTCTAATCTGCACTGCATGATACGGTGTTTACATGGTTCCTATAGGTGATGGATTTGCATCTAGCAAGATAATGAATATGAATTTGATGAGTTCCATAAAAGTAATGCTCATGCTATCCCGGGATTCACTTGACAGTTACTGCCCGTACGACAGGATTCTGGCCATCATACAAATCATTATATTTAAACTTGTGTGTGGAGGTGGTAATCATATGCTTAATGTGTTAAATTAGTAGAAATAAATTTATCAAAGAAATGTATGTATCCGTTTTTGTTCTCCTTCATAGCTTTTTATTTGAATATTGCCCTTTTTTTGCAGGTAAAGTGTGTGGAGTTTTTTGTCCACTAGGACCCCTACAATCTTTCAGTTTTTCAAAATTAAAGAGACTACACATGACACTAACTATAAAATAACAAGCAATTAAATTAGTCTAGCACTTCCTGAAATGTAAATTTATTGCATTTGCAGGTATACTGAATCAAAAGCGTGCATCAATTGGCTACCTAATAATGGATTTGGAGGAAATGTGACTACATGCGTCTGCACAATTCTCCGGATAGGCTACAAACAAGTCAATTGGATGCCTACATGTCTCGAAAAGAAATTTTCAAGGAAGATGCAAGTATGGGAAAGAGTTAATTGGAGGGAAATTTGTTTTCAACCCTTTTTCACACTTTATATTATAGCATTGCCATTTTTTCATTTTATCAGGGTTATCATGTATAATTATGGACCCGTTTTACAGCTGCAGTAAATGATCACGACCGTGAGGCCTGGGTACTAAGTAAATGATCATGGCCTTGAGGCCTGGGTACTAACTGTGGTTCCTGTTATTGGAACAAACACCTTTCCTGTTGTATATGACCTACGGGTTAATAGGAGTTCAACATGATTGGTATATTTACATGTTTCATTTGGTTGGTCAGTTGTTTAATACTTGAAAAATGTTAATAGAAATGTCTAAATTCTGTTCTCTCATTGAAGGTGCAAATCGCTCGACACTTACCACCCCAGAACATATGATTTATTGCAGAAGAGAAGCCACGGGATAGTGAGATTTCATTCTTGGCTAATGGAAATCAATGAAATTATATTGTTATACGCTAGCTGGACTAAGTGACGTCGAAGACTGCTTGGAACCAGTAGCGTAGTGGATGTTGTAAGATTAAGTGATCAGTAGCATGTACCTCAAGTTTACTTTGATGATGTATGATGTCGTTGGTTAACTCATGTTATTTTGACATAGGTGCTCCTGCTGGAACTGGGTTTAGTTACAGTTCTGATGATCATGAACTCTCGCACATGAATTATCAATAAAGTTTTATGAGGTGACAAGTTTACTTATTTCTCATATGTCATTTCTACCTTCCGCTATGTGTTGCCTTATAAGTAGTATCTAATTAAGTCATCCTGTAACTGCTCATTGTGTTTTCTATATAGATGGATGGTATCAATGAATGTGCACTAGATCGTCAATCCTGCTCTTTCTCAGGTAAAATTTGCAACTCAAAATTTGAGTATGACTATGATGAATCTTTGTTTCATGAAGTTTTTAATTTATTTAGCTTTGTTTTACTCGTTTCCTAGTGTAACTTCTCCTGAATCATATGACTGGAGTTGGTGAACTTCTAAAGGTTGATCCTAGAAAACCTTGTGAATATTTCAGTAGATGCATCAAAGACCCGTCAACTTTTACTGTTGTGATTATTGGATATCTAGATCTTGATAGTGCACATCCTCTAATTTTACAATACTTTGTAATTTTTATCACTCTCACAAGATGCTCGGCCTTGAAATAGTTTTAACAGATCCATCTTGAGTTGGCTGTTGATTTTCTCTGCAGGGTGGAATACCCAAACCCAATGAACCAGTATTACATTTCAACCAGTATTACATTTCAACCGATATGTTTATAATAAGAAATAATGATTCCTCTATCAATGATTTTCTAGTGTTGTGCAGAATAAAGAAGTAACTGAAGTTATTCAGAAAGGTGTTGCTGCCGCCTATGACTGCAAGAACGTTGAAGGGTGAAAAATTATCAGTTACTGTGATTGTGAATTATTGAATCTTGCGAATTGTTGATTATGGTTGCTGCTGCGTTGATGTTACTTTGTACCAGACGGTTGGAAGTGGCTGCATTTAAGTACCATGGCTACCTTATCCTTGACCAGTAGAGTTTAAAGTTCTACGAGTTCTGCGTCTTGTTACCAAGGAAGCTGGTGCCCAGGTCATAATAACTGAAATTAATTATAGAACCCTTGTAAATTGATTTATTTTTTTAGGACTTGTAACACTGTTCTTTAGGACATGAATCCTTTTTATATGATTATAAACTAGATTTACAATTTAATGAATGTAATTGACATTTTATATGAAAGTAATATTTATTTGATTTCATCTGAATTTGAGTTTTAATTGTAATTTGAGTCTGAATTAGAATTATTTCAGCCTAGTCAGAATTGCTGAAACCAGTCAGCCAGATCTGAATTGTTTTTTTTTTATTATTTTAAAATAAATTAAATAAACGACGTAATCCATGTGTCGTGCTTAGCGGCACCTAGGAAGCATCGTAATTCAGAGGCAACCTGAAAGTGTCGTTCCAGAAAAATACACTGAATCTACGGCACTTTCAGCGGCAACTACAACGTGTCTTATTTCTCTCTAATACGACACTTTTCAAGTATCTTAAAATGGTTTTTTTCCACTAGTGCTACCTCTTCTTTATTGATTGAAGGCGATAAAAGTGTCTGTATCTTTATGCATCTTGCAGTTGATCTGTCATCATGCTTGAAATGAAAGCATAAGTATCTGCGATCCTATTATCCTATCTTGATATATGCCTCCATTTTATTTTTGGGATTTTCGCTGACAATTCTTCAACAAGTTTCTTGTATTTCTTCAAGTATGGTTCATTTGTTATGTATACTCCTTTTATCTGGCGAATGACTAGCTGCGAATCACTGGTAATTCTAGCATTTTCTAATTTTATTTCTATTGCGAATTTTAGTGCATGTACCACAGCTTCATATTACGTTTCATTATTAGTTTATGCAAACTCCAACCTAAATGAAAAAGCCATATTTTTCCCCTCTAGTGAAATCAAGATAATTCTAGCTCCATTTCCTTCCCCATTTGATGATCCGTCCACCAATATCTCCCATCTATTAGGCTCTGTCAATAGATATTTTGGATCTTCATGTTCTTCTTCTATATCCATCATTTCTTCCACAACTTCATCATCTTCTTAAGGAAATTCTGCTAAGAAATCTGCTACAACCTGTTGTTTGTGGGTGAAAACTACTTCTGCTGGTTTTGGTAATTCAGGGTGTGTGGATGAGAAGTGAATCTAAACCCTAAACAAATGCACTGCGCGATGAGTGCTTTTGATTCGAGAGATCAATCTATACAATTCTGGCCTAAACCAAGAAATGGTCATTCCAGACTTGTTTCGGTCAAAAAGTGAAAGAGATGGGTTTGATCTTAGGGAGGGAAGCGAGGAAGGTGTTGAGATTGTGAAGGTGTAGGCTTTTTTATGGCTTGTTTATGACTTGTAATAGAAAGGTGAGCAGGCTTACAAATAATTCAAGCAGGCTCTGGGTGTTTGAATACATTTCGTATTAACACTTGGTTTCTGTGTTGTCTTGTCTCTGTTTGGAAACAGGGATGAGAACCTATTTATACAAGTCATTTGAGCCTTATTCACGTCTCTCGTAGGAAGTGGAGGAAGTGGAGTGATGGAGTAGTGCGTTAGTGTTACACGATCAATCTTGCCCACTTCTCCCATCATCACTAACCGTCCATGTCTTCCTGACACATTCTTGTGATGGCGCGTTGCACGATGTAAACCGCTAGACTAATACCCCAGTTTGTGACATGATTGATGTCTTGAGTGTGTGGATCGTGGGACCCACAGAAGGTAGCATGTAATTCTAGTTAAATAACTAAGTTATTTAGGAAGTCGATACTTGTAAAGTATCATGTGTATTCTATGCATGTTATGCATCGAATGTATTCGGCATATATGAAGCATCGATGTTGAGAATCATGCCATTCCTGCTTCACGTGAGGGTTTGGAGGCTACGCTAGCAAATCTTCCCTCGACCGACCACATGGCGTGGTAGAGTGGCAGACAGTGATCACGGTGATACTTCACTGGTAGCCTAACTCTTATCCTAGGCCGTCCGTCTGAGCTGGCGAAGTTGGACGGACGAGATGACTTGCGACCCATATACACGACCCTCGGATTAGGGTTTAGGAGGTACGCGAGTGTACTCCTTCATCTTGGTCGAATCCAAGCATGGGAGGCGTTTCATGGAGGAACGATCAGGCATGCGTGTAGACGGCATGCTGATGTCCATGTCCATGCTTCACTTTCCCACGAAGGTTTGATCTAGGCCACTCGAATTTACTGGTGAAGTTGAGTGGCTGAGATTTATATGCGACAGAAATCCCATGCCGCAAAGGATTCCTGAAGGGGCGCGGTATGCCACCTTTAAGACACGTATTTTGAGATGACCAAGCTTGGTCGGTCTCGACCGTTTGGCACATCGTGTAGGTGGTAAGCTGGTATTCATGCATATACATGACTGTCCTATGGAAACGTGATCTAAGCCACTCAATTTATCTGGCGAAGTTGAGTGGTCGAGATTAATTTATGATTTAGGAAGCGTGACCATGC
This sequence comes from Papaver bracteatum, assembly GCA_023529315.1. Classification (NCBI taxonomy): domain Eukaryota; kingdom Viridiplantae; phylum Streptophyta; class Magnoliopsida; order Ranunculales; family Papaveraceae; genus Papaver; species Papaver bracteatum. The sequence continues at coordinate 214,590 of JAJJWX010003254.1, read as the reverse complement.
CAGTTTGGGCGCATAAACCGAGGCACCTGACCAAGACTGGCTTTGGAAAATCGGTCGTTCATGAAGCCGGGCCCGCGGTGGTCATGCTAGCATGTTCGGCCTTCCCTAATGTTTCATCTTTGCCTTCCATTCAAGCCTTTGAAGATGGACGCACGAGATGACTTTGCGACACATACATGATGTCGTTAGCCCCAATTAGGGTTTTGACGGTCATACATCATGCTTGGTTCGGTGCGCACGAATTGGGACAACCAATCATGGTTGGTCCTAACCGATTGGTCATGTGTGTAGGCGGGCCCATAGTGATCATGTTGACATGCTCTGGGCCCTTTGAATCTACATCTACACCCTCCATATATGCCTACGAATATGGATGGTTGAGATCATTTAGCGACACATGTAATGTGCCGCAAACCCTAATTTATGGTTTTTTGTCCATTTTACTTGGTTTGGACGGTTTGGCAAGCTATGCCGCCCCTTTTTGGAGGCCGATCGCTCGGGATCCGCGTTTGGTCGGCAGTGAATGTTCCAATACCTGCTTGGGGATGTTGGATTCGATCTGGACCATACAATAATGCTGGTGAAGTTGGATGACCGTGATCATTTCTAGACTATTATGGAAAGTCTAGGTGCTCAATCGGTCTTGTATAACACACCGAGAGTTACACACTCAATTGGGCTAGTATAACACACCGAGAGTTACATGCTCAATCGGGCTAGTATAACACACCGAGAGTTATAGCCTGTACGGGCATTTCGTGCATGCCTTACTGTTGTTACTTGGATATTCATGCTACTCTACTGCGAGTAACAATCAGTCATCATGCCGCACCAACAATGAGAGTTCTGCTAGGAACAACACAGGAAATGCAAGGCATTCTATGCATTAATCAATAATGCTAAAATTCACAGAATATTCGGGGGATTGTTGCTACATGCTCCATTCTAGGTGAATTCAATAAAGCGAAGAAGTATTCATCACTTATAAAATAGTCTCATCCTATGCAGGATGATTACACAAAATTGGTTTTATGACTTTAAACCTGAACTAAAATCCACCATCAACATTAAGTCCCATGCCTAGCATATAATGGTTACACTATTGTGGGGGTAGGCATGAGATGGTGACATATATAACATAAAAGGACGAGATGAGGGAAGTCTACCTAGAGGGACTCTGACCAATCGTGAGTAATCCTCCATGCATGCATGAACACGGGCCTTGGTAGGACCGGTTTCCTCTCTTAGACGTCTTCTTCCATTGGGATTCCCCGACGCGGGCATTTACACACTGCTCTGGAAAACTTGTTCGTATCTAGTTGTTCTCCCAATCTATGATTAGGGTTTGAAAGAAAGTATGACCTGGTCGGAGTTGAATCCTCATATATAGGGTGGGCTTAGCTACGGCGGCTTTACTCTTCCTTTAGGGTTTCCTCGGCATATATAAATGCGTGGAGACTTTGAACCACTTTTTGCAATTTTACAATAGGGTTCTTTGGTAGAAACTCCGTTTCCTCATCATGTCGAACAATAGTGGATCATCTTCTTCATACCACCCAGGATCTTATGTTAAGCGTGCATGATCTGCGTCTGGGCTTCATGATAATTCCCCTGCTCGTGTTCTCCGAGTCAAAAATGTCATACCGGTTTGTACCTATTTCCCTTTTTTTCTCGGCACAGTTGCTTGTTATTCCTGATGATCAGGCGAATAATCTTTTATTTTTGCAGAGATACCCCACTGGAACATGTGTAACAGTTATCAATGATGATGACTTAACCAGTCCTCTTCCTTCAAACTCGAACACACCTGACGCTGCGGACTTTTAAGATGCTGATCTGGGTATCTCATCTTACGAATACCCCAATGCGGGTCTTGCATTTGACGTACACATGAAATGCCTATCTTCTAGTTACCGACATGTTGGTGGATTCTTAGTGCGGAAGGATTTTACTCCTATGTATACAAAAGTGTGGAAAAAGTATGGCCACATCGCGACCAGGAATGTAGTTCGGCACTGCTCGTCTGCTCTGGTTACTACAATAAACTGTCTTCTTCCCATGATTGCTGAGATGGAGAATATTTCCGTTCGCAACGTCGCTGAATCAAATCTTGAAAAGTGGGAGGACATGGTATCTACCTGTGGAGTTCAATGTGGGCTGGCTGCGGCAGCGTCTTGATATCATTAAGGTTGATCGAGCTGGTATCCTCGTAAATGTTGTTCCTGCTACGAAAGTTATCTTGGAGAAGGAAAAGGCTCTGGCTGCGGAATCGAAGAAGGTGGAGAAGGCGGTTCAAAACTTCAAGGATAGGACATAGATGTACCATTCTAGGTTGAAGATGATGTTTTCAAGGAATTACAATCTGCTGGATGGCCTCTTCTAGGCTACACTACTTTATCTTTTGAACATTTTTGATTGCATTGGCAGATGGATGAAGTTTTTTTTTAGCATTTTTTTGTTGTTGAATAAATTGACTATTCAAGCGCGTAATGAAAATGTTTGAATTGTCATATCGTGGGACAGTCGCGGGATAATTATCAGGCATGGTATGCCTTGATCCATTTTCCATTAATCACTGTTTCCAACTTGCCTCCATACTCCTTAATGATCTTGTAGTAGCCGGTGTTGTAAGCCTTGATAATCACATAAGGACCTTCCCACTTTGGAGAGAACTTTGGTGTAGACATGTCTTGTTGAATATGCTTGGATGTCTTCAAGACCAAATCTCTTATTCCAAAAACAGTCTTGTCATACACCCTGGTGACCCTGTTTCTGTATACCTGAGCGCACTCCTCTGCCTTGTTTCTTCTGGAATCCAGAGTGTCTAACTCAGCAATTCTCGAGTTAGATGATTCAGCCTCGCTCCAGTGAACCCCAATTGCTGCTGCAATCCTTGCTGATGGAATCCTGATTTCTGCTGGGAGAACTGCATCTGCACCGTAAACAAGTGAATATGGATAAACCCCGACAGAATTTCTAGGTGCCGTCCGATATGCCCATAGTGCCATAAGAAGTTGTTCGTGCCAGTTTTTGGGGTTGTCATACACTGTTCGACTGAGAATCCGGATCAGTGTCTTTTTGGTGCTCTCAACTTGTCCATTTCCTTGAGGATAGTAGATGGTGGAGAAGACATGTTTAATTCCATATTCTTCCAGCAGCTTCCATACCTGTTTGTTTGCAAAGGGAGTGCCATTGTCGGTGATGATGTGCTTGGGTACACCAAGCCGACAAATGATGTATTCTTTGATGAAGGCGGAAATCGTTGCTCCTGTAGTCCCCCGTAAAGGGATAGCTTCAACCCACTTGGTAAAATACTCCATCGCAGTTATGATATACTCGTGCTTCTTCGACGATGACGGATTAATCCTCCTGATAATGTCAAGTCCCCAACTATAAAGGGCCATGGACTGCTTATCGAGTGTAAAGGAGTGGAAGGTGCATGAACAAGGTTCCCATGAACTTGACACTCGTGACAGTGTTGCACGAATGAAGCTGCATCATCCTCCATGGTCATCCAATAGTACTTCTCATGTATCTGGATAAATAGTTTCCATTTCCCTTTATGTTCCCCTTCGTGCATTCCTTTCAACATAGTCGAGGCCTCTTCCTTATCCGGACACCATAATAGATCGCCTCCAAAGCTTTTACGATATAGGATCCCTTCATGAAGTACGAATCGCCTCGCCTTTTGTTTCATCTTGAAAACATCCCTTTGATTGGAAGGAGTTACTCCATCACGGAGATAACTAATGTACGGTTCTCACCAATCCCCAACATGACTTACATTGAGGACCTCCAGTTGGTGTGGCGGTACTTGGCAATTGGTGCAAGACTTCTGGAGTAAATGATATTGAGCCTCCATTTCTGGTTAATAATATCCCAGGCGTTAAAGACGATGGAAGAGCATTACCACCAACGTTTGTCCACAGGTTTTAGTATGAACGCATTTAAGATGTAACTGCGCCTCTTGATCTCCGAGACATCTCGATAGAGAACCATCCGGGTTTCGATGATATAGCATACCATGAAGCATGAAATAGCTCTGCAGAGTTTTGAGACTAACCTTTCCTTGAGAAAATGAGCTTCTGAGTTCTTTAATGGTAGGAGTTCGCCAATCACAGGTCCTAATGTCTTCGCGTTGTGAGAGCCATGTTGATTCTACTATCTTCCTTATTACCATCAAAGTCTCTTCTAAACCTTCAAACTGTAATTTTGACGCCATCTTGGCTAAGCAATCGGCATGTCTGTTATTGCTGCGACCAACATGGGTTATGGTTGCAACCTCAAAGTAGTTCAACAGCCTTTGTGCTTCTGATCGGTACGGGTCTAGTGTTGCCTCTTTCAATGTATATACTCTGTTCATCTGATTAACCAGTAGTTTTGAGTCACATTTTATCTCTAGGCGAGTGGCTCCTGCTTGATAGGCTATTAACAGTCCTATGAGAAAGGCCTCATACTCTGCTGAGTTGTTGGTGAATTGAAAGTCCAACTTGAAGGAATGTGAAAATACCTCGCCCATTGGAGATACTAGGACCACGCCTGCTCCTCCGGTGTTATTGCTAAGAGTGGCAGAGCCATCGAAATACAGTAGACACACCTCTCCTTCGACAACGGATATCTCTGGAAATTCTCCGGGAAGATCCTCGTGTAATGCAGTAGTGCCTTCTCCAGGGAACGCCACTAGTAAATCATCAACGGCTTGTCCTTTGATATCTATTGGTGATGCGCACGTTATGTCTAGCTCCGACATTTGGAGAAGCCACTTGTCTGTCCTTCCCATCAAGACCGGCTTCGAAATTAAAAATTCCGCAGGGTCGGACTTAGATATTAGTACTACCTTATAAGACAGCAGGTATTGTCTGAACTTCTAAATGGAATGCATCAGGGCTAGGCACGCCTTCTCCGCTTTGGGATATATGAGCTCAGCGTCTCTTAGTACTCGACTGAAATAGTATATGGGATGTTCGACTCCTTCATCATCCTCCTGTACTAGCAAAGCCCCTACGGCAGTATCGCTGAAGGATGTATAGAGACGCAGTGTTCTCCCTTGGACAGGGGACTTCATGACCGCTGGGGATGACCACATCTGTTGAATCTTCCGAAACGCTTCTTGTTATAGTGCGGTCCAAATAAAGCTTGCTCCCTTCTTCAGCAAGGGAGTGAATGAATCAACGAGATGGGCCAAGCCGGGTATGAAACGCCGAATGTAGTTCACCTTGCCCATGAAGCTTTGGAGTTCCTTCACAGTCCGTGGAGGTGGCATCATGAGGATGGATTGAGTCTTGGACGGGTATACCTAGATTCCCTTAGCGGTTACCTGGAATCCTAGAAATTTTCCTGAAGAAACACCGAAGGTGCATTTCAATGGATTCATCTTCAATTTGTACTCGCGGCACCTTTCTAACACTTGCCGTAAGACTCCTGTGTGCTCCGACCGAGCCCTTGATTTGACTACTATATCATCCATGTAGTCTTCAACTTGCTTATGCATAATGTCGTGGAAGATTTCCGTCATAGCGCGTTGATAGGTCTCACCGGCGTTCTTCAAACCAAATGGCATTACTATATAATAAAAATTTCCGAAAGGAGTTCAAAAAGCTGTCTTAATTGCATCGTGCTCGTACATTCTTATCTGATTGTACCCGTTGTATCTATCCATGAAGAAGAACATGCCGTGTCCAATGGTTGCATCTACTAACATGTCGATGTTAGGTATAGGAAAATCATCTTTGTGGCAACATCTGTTCAAATCTATGAAATCCACACAACATATGATCTGCCCATTTTTCTTTTTTACTGGAACCACATTAGCCAACCAGGTTGGGTGATGAATGGGTTTAATGAAGCTAGCGGCTATCAGCTTTTATATCTCGGTCTTAATCTTCTCTTCCACTTCGTGCCTAAATTGTCTCGGAGACTGTTTGACCGGCTTGGATCCAGATATGACATGCAGGTGATGGGTTACCAATTTTTCATCTAACCCGGGCATTTCTTCATACGTCCAAGCGAATATGTCTTGGTATTCCTTAAGAAGTTGCACAAGTTTCGTGCGTTCATATGTGGACAGGGTTGAGCTGATGGAGATAGGCCTGGGGAATTCCTCAATCTCGATATTAATAACTTCGAGCTCGTCGGTCGTGGAGTTGATGCCGTCTTGCAGCTGTCGTGGAGCATCCAATACCTCTTCTTGCGGCTCTTCGTTGTTATAGCATTCCATTGGGCGGAGAGGCTGGGTGTTATCCTCCCCTGCTAATTGCTAACAGCGGCGTCGGTACATTGTCTTTCCCTTATGATCATGGCTTGCCATAAAATTTCTCCCTCTTTTAGTGTGAACATGAGTTGCAGCTTCACCAGACGAAGAAGGAAGTTCTGACATGTTATGTGGCTTAGACTTCAATGATATAAGTCGGTCTTCCTCCTGGATTGATGCCCACGTGGGGAGTGGTATGCAATGAACTTTCCCTAATTCTCCCGGAGTTTCTTTTGGCTCAAACAACTCTACGCCGCAGATTGGTGCGTAAGGAGAGAACGATGCATGGATGCGAACGACTTCCTTATTCAGCATAGTCTTCAAACACTGGTGATATGTTGAATGGAAAATCCTATTGTCATGAAGCCACGGTCTCCCCAATATCATGTGGTAGTCCGGATCCTTTTCTATGACTTCGAATTTCACCTTAGACTGGACAGGTCCTACAGATAAATTCAGATTGACGTACCCGTACATATTGGTTTGGTTTCCTTCAAAATTTGTCATCATGGTAGGTTGTTGCACGATCTTGCTTGGGCGAACCTTAGCCATCCTGAGCGTCTTGAGGGTAATCACATTCGAAGACGCTCCTGCGTCGACGAGGGCCCTCTTGAACTCTGAATCTTTGATGCGTGCAGTAACGTGCAGGGCCCGGTTGTGACCCTCTTCCGCAATCATGTCTTATTATGTAAATGTAACATTATTCACGGACATATCCGGCGTTTTGGAGGTTTCTGGGCGTAAAGGAGTTAACTGTACGTCCAAGGATATCTGGTTGATTGCAACAAACGTCTCCGCCCGCTGGTTCTTCGAGAGGTGTAAAAGTTCGCACAAACTTTCTACTAGAGAAGCGACTTCTTGGTCCACCGGTCTCTGGTTCATGGTAAAACTATTGATTTGAGGAGGACCGTTGCGATGATCAATCCCCAGTGTAGAAAAATCCACGACATGAGAACCGCTCATATCTGATGTCATCTTGATGAGGAGATCGAGTATATTGTTTACTGTCTCCTTGATCAGCTCCATGTTCCTTGTGTGAATCTCCTGTACTCGTGCCAACTCGATCAATGTTAGGGTTCTTCTAGCCGCGTCGTCGGATATACCATTGGAAGGAAGCGCCTCTTCGTTGGAAGAACTTCGACTGGAATTCGAAATTGTTTGTTGAGTCCTAAGACCAACCATCTTGAAATCAACCAATGGGATTGGGTATTGAAGAAATTAACTTCACAACCGAGAGATTAATCTCCCACTGTGGTCGCCAATTTTTTGTTGGTGAAAACTACTTCTGCTGGTTTTGGTAATTTGGGGTGTGTGGATGAGAAGTGAATCTAAACCCTAAACAAATGCACTGCGCGATGAGTGATTTTGATTCGAGAGATCAATCTATACAATTCTGGTCTAAACCAAGAAATGGTCATTCCAGACTTGTTTCGGTCACAAAGTGAAGGAGATGGGGTTGATCTTAGGGAGGGAAGCGAAGAAGGTGTTGAGATTGTGAAGGTGTAGGCTTGTTTATGACTTGTAACAGAAAAGGTGAGAAGGCTTACGAATAATGCAAGCAGGCTCTGGGTGTTTGAATACGTTTCGTATTAACACTTAGTTTCTGTATTGTCTTGTCTCTGTTTGGAAATAGTTAGGAGAACCTATTTATATAAGTCGTTTGATCCTTATTCACGTCTCTCATAGGAATTGGAGGAAGTGGAGTGATAGAGTAGTGGAGTAGTGCGTTAGTGTCACACGATCAATCTTGCCCACTTCTCCCATCATCACTAACCGTCCATATCTTCCTGACACGTTCTTGTGATGGCGCGTTGCACGTTGTAAACCTCCAGACCAATACCCCAGTATGTATCCCCAAGTTTGTGACATGATTGATGTCTTGAGTGTGTGGATCGTGGGACCCACATAAGGTAGCATGTAATGCTAGTTATATAGCTAAGTTATTTAGGAAGTCGATACTTGTAAAGTATCGTGTGTATTCTATGCATGTTATGCATCGAATGTATTCGGCATATATGAAGCATCGCTGTTGAGCATCATGTGTAGGAGCGGAATATCACAACAAATGATAACTTACGAAACTGTGGAGAGAAAAGACATCTTGCGAGCAAAGAACATTTTGCGAGCAAAGGAAATCACGAGGAAAGCAAAAGAAGTTCGCGAAATGAAGTTACGAAGTTTCGCAAGATAATTATCAAATCCTAAATGGCGGGACAACACAACTGTCATATTTTATATGTAGGAGCGGAATATCACAGCAAATAATAACTTACGAAATTGTGGAGAGAAAATACATTTTGCGAGCAAAGAATATTTTGCGAGCAAGAAGGACATTTTGCGAGCAAAGGAAGCCACGAAGGTTCGCAAGATAATCTTCAAATCCGAAATGGCGGGACAACACAACTGTCATTTATTGTAAAATCATATAAATAGCCATTTAGGCATGAGAAGTGGGGGAGACACATTTTGAGAGAGGGGATGATTTTAGGAGGAGAGAGAAAATTTTAGAGAGGAATTTATTTTCTTTATCATCTTCTTCCCCAAAATTCTAGAGCTCCAAATATTCATTAATGGAGTCTCAATTGTAAAATCATGTAATCACATACAATCACTAGTGAAGCACCGTGGATGTAGATCACATTGATCGAACCACGTAAAAATCTTTGTGTCTCTTTATAATTTTAGTACCTTAATTCTTAGTTTCATATCAAATTAATTAGGTTTAGGAATCATTTTAATGGATTCTATTGAGGGTGTAGTTGTAGGATATTCTGCAACTACATAATTGGCGCTAGAAACAGGGACCTAATCTTGTTGGTTCAAGAAAGTTAGAAAAATTGGTTATTGATGGTGATGAATTGTACTGGATTTATGAGTTTTGAAGACAGAAATGGAAGTTATTTTATTGGCATATTCAAACAACAAACACATTAGTAGTAGTTCAGGAAGAGAAATGTGGATATGGAGAAATCGTCAAGCAAAATGAAATTTACACATGCTACGTAAACAATCGCTTCCAAAAAGGACAAATTTCTTCTCACTTTTCTTATTCTTTGTTTCATTTTTCAAAATTTGGGAATTTCAAAACACAAATTGAAAAATAAATTGTTTGCGATCTAAACTTTGCTTTTTGTAGAAATTGGATTTATTATGGAAGTTTTGAATTTAAAAATGTTTTTGCTATAAATTTGTAGTAACTAAATCTCGTTTTACAAATTTGTTTAAAGAATTTCTGGCAAAGTCAAATTTCAAGATTTTCTGTTGGTTAGAGATTTAGAGATTTACATTTCGCAAGAACAAAAACAAGAAGAATATATGTAAAGTTTTCATTCTTCATACGCAAACATTACTCATCTTAATGATTTATAAACTGCTAACCAAATTTACTAATCGTTTGCAGCAATTTTTTTGCAAAAGTTCTGCGTCACTGACGAAGAAATATCATTCCTACGAAGAAACGGGATAAATGTCATCGTGGGTTCGAATCTTATGAACGGAGAAGAAGAAGAAATTCAGTAGGACGGGGTGAAGTTCAGTAGTTCAATTTGCACAAGACAATTTGAGTTACATAAACTGTCCAGGGAGATATACGTAAGCAAATAGCTGAGAACTCTTTATGCGAAGAAGTATGTTTTCTCTGTCAAATGAAAAGGAACGAATATACGAAGAAGAATTTAATTCATGATTGCTTTCATGCGAAGAAATAATTTGATAGACATATAATTTCACACCAAATGGCTAAGAAGTGGATGCTGCATGATGAGAGGAACAAAGGATGGTGAAATCCAAGAAGACTACAAACTCATGAAGTGGACTCAGAAAATAGATAAGAAAGGGAGGTGGCAAACTTCTGCGAAGATGAAAGACCAACTCTACTAGATTGCTATAGGCGAAGATAAATGTGTGCGTTCATTTCGCATGATATAGGAAGTAAAGATGCAGTGGACGTCGTCAGTTTCTTCGTTACCAACTAATACGAAGATAGAATAATTTATTAGCAAGACATTTGCAGTACAACGAAGTAGAACAATGATAGATGGAAAGAAGTTGGATTCACGAGCCATAAATGTGAGCCAACCATCCTAATAGTTTAGGCAAAGCCAGCTAAAATCCTAAAGCAACGAGCTAAGAATAAAAATGCAGTATTCCATCGAATACCAACTAACGAAGACAAGACAACAAACTCGTGTTAATCAGAGTATAGCACCGGTAACAAAGTCTGGTGAAGGCTCATCAAATAATTATTCAACAACTAATAAAGAATGAAGAAAGACATCTTTCCATTTTCCTACCTACGGATGCAGAAAGACATCTGAGAGTTTGTAAAATATTTGCGAAGGTAATAATTCCTGCGAAGTTAATAGTTTCTGCGAAGAAGAAAAACCAGCAAAGGAGGGAAATCAAAACGTATATGCATCAGTTCAACATCATACTTCTACTAAGAAACTAAAAATTCCAAGCACGTATTTGTTCAACATCGTTAAGGGATGCGTGTGAATTCTTGTAAAGTTTCACCACCTATAAGAATGAGCTGTTGGTGAAGGTTCCTGCGATTGTTCGTAAAAATAAGGTTATGAAATAAGGTTGAAATAAGGTTGTTAGTGAGCTTTGCGAAATTTCTTATACGATTGTTCGTAAAAATTGACGGAAAGATGGAAAAATGGTTGTTGAGAACAGAATATTGACGTCCTTCACGGGAAGTCTTCTTCCCAAGTGCCTGAAAAAAAAAAAAAAAAAAAAAAAAAAAGAGTACATGATACCTCAGGTTCAAGTTGAAAGAGTTACTTACTCGAGAAGTTCAGGAAATTCGTGATACCCAAGCACTTCCTCAAGAGGTATTCAACCATAGAAGCCAAATGAAGTTTACAATGGTGTTCACACAAACCCTATTGCGAGAAGAAGTCTAAATGTACACCAGACACTACTCATGAAATAATGGTTCGCAGTAAAGAACTTTCCAAGAACTATGAACTCAGAGAACTCAGTAGTGGTTCGTGAAGTTTAATGAAGAAGTTTACTCGTGAAGTTTACAAGATAACTCAGAAATCACACTGCCCGTCGTGAGAACAATGTTACATTTCAAGAGAAAATAGGGGGTTATGGAAAAACAAAAGTTCTGTGAAATTTATCTTCTCAACAAACAAAGGATTTAAAATTCAAGTAAAGCTTCATTAACAATCAAATCTAGAAGGAGATGTACGATGAAGATGAGAGACAGTCATATTTCACTCCACAGCAAAGAAATAAAGAGGGAAATTCGTAAACATTTACTTCGTGGAATTTTACTTTAAGTACCGAATTTTCATTTTCTTTGTTCGTAAATTTTAACTTCGTGAAAATTTACTTCGCAACCATTTACTTCGCGAATATTCATTTAAGTCCGCAATTATTTAACTTCGTGAATGTTTACTTTGTATATATTTTCCAAGGCTTGCATCAACATAACCTACTTCGGGAAGAAGAAAACTACTTCGTGAACAACAAGCAATCCAACAGAAGTATGAGTTTCATGGCGGGTCAAAAATTTAATTCTCATTCTTTCTCATTTTGCAAGCAAGCAATTTACTTCGCAAGAGAAAACAACAAGCTGTAAAAAGGTAAGTAACATTTCCTTGAATACTTTATTTACGGAAGACAAAAGATTTTTGATTTTATTTACTAAAACCGATATACTCGAAAAATTTCTACAATTTTTAAGATTTCAAAACATTTCAAAACATTTCAAAGATTATTTTTTTTAGATTGGTGAAAAGTGATACGATCGCAAGATTCAAAAATGAATTTATCGCAAAAATTTAACGATCTCAAAATTTTCAAAGACTTCAAAATTACAAAAAATAGAGAAAATTAAATTCCTATATTTCTATAGAACAATTTTGATTAATACTTCTCATAATTTTCATACTTCTTATACTAAACATTTCATGAAAACATTCAACATTTTATGTACATGAAAAATTTACGATGAATTATTAAAAGGCGAAAAAATACCGCCATTTACGATTAACTTGCGAATAAAAGACCGCAATATGTGATCAGCCTTCAAAAAATAAAAAGAACCGCAGAAAATTTTATACAGACAAACCTTTGTGGTGTACACCCTAGTTCGCGAATCTATATTTTGTAAGAGGCAAAGTCCTAAAGTACGTCATTTAAGGGGGTACCTATAAACGTGGCTAAGGGTAACCGGAACACCACCAAGGACCCTTAGTACATGGTAAAAATTTTGGGGTACAACCCAATAATGGGGTACCTATCCGGGTTAGACACCTTGGATTCTCACCTAATCTAGCGACATTACGCAATATAAAATGCGGTGTAAGAGGATTTAGGTTGGGCGACTAAGGCATATTGTCTTTCCCAAGAAGTGCAGAAAACGATCAAGGCGCCGAGGTACACGGTTGAGTCAAGAGTGCCGGGTGAGGTTGAACCACATCTGCCATTTTTGACAAGTCTTGGAAAATGATGCACTTGGCCCAAAGATACCCCATAGGGTGAAACCTCGTAACTATAAGCCCTATAGGCAAAAAGGATAAGAGGTTGAGATCAAAAGCTGGTTGTTGGAAGAACCGGATGGGAAGAGCTAACCTTGTATGGTCGATGTACGCTTCCTTGAAGGGGAAATAAGGGGGAAGATAAAGGGCAGCACCCTCCATTAGGGAGCTGATACGTGCTATAAGACGCAAATGTCACGAGGCTTCTTGTTTGCGAAAACATAAAGGCTTGTCATATTTGTGCAACAAATGAAGTTCTGCGAGCCTTCTAAAAAAAAAAAAAAAAAAAAAAGAGAAAGAAAGAAAGAAAAGAATAAAGAACTCATGAGAACATAATAAAGAAGTTAAGATGAGATCAATGGGTCACTACATGAAAGTGTAGAGACGTCCTGCGATTTCATCGCAAGACGGCAATGTCATGGGGCTTTATGTTCGCAAGAATATTTAGGCCTGTCATATTGTCGCAACAATTCCTGAAGAGGCTAAAATACTATTCAAAGAAGTTAAGATGAGATCAATGGGTTTTTGCATGAAAGTGTAAGAACGTCCTGCGATTTCATCGCAAGACGATAATGTCACGAGGTTGTATGTTCGCAAGAATGTTCAGACTTGTCATATTATCGCAAATACAAAAGTTTACTACAAAAGAGGTGGCAAAATAAGACCTTTACTTAGGAAGGCATATATGATAAGACCACGACAACTAATGAAATTCATTACAATCATTGAAGAAATTATACAAGAATATACATCATGAAGTTTTGAAGAGAAGACAACTTCGTCAAGATCATTGAAGAATTTTGAAGAGAATATATATCAAAGAAGACAATTCCATCAAGATCATTGAAGAATTTTGAAGACAATATATATCAAAGAAGACAATTCCATCAATATCATTGAAGAATTTTTACAAGAATATATATCATGAAGTCATAGCAAAAGAGGCGATTTCATTCGCGATCAAAGACGAATTTATAAGAAAATACACAAATAAACTTACGAAGATAATTATATGAATAGATGCAATTCAAAGATATATCAATTTTACCGCAGCAAAATGAGCTAAGTAACACAAACATTAGCTATGCATTATAATAGATAAGTATTCACATCATACAAGCATCATATTTGCATCATACAAGCATCATACTTGCATCATACAAGCATCATACTTGCATCATACAAGCATCATATTCGCATACGCATTTCATAACATAATCATTACATAAATATTATATTCGCACAAGTATTGTACAAAATTTTACAGGAAAATACCACGAAACTTCGCAGAAAAGTTCATAATTCGCAGGACTATTCATAGTTCGTAACACTATATTCGTAACATTATATTCGTAACACTATATTCGCAACAGTACATTCGCAACAGTATGTTCGCAATAGTACATTCGCAACAGTATGATTCACAACAGTATGTTCGCAACACTATTCACAGCACTATTCAGAAGTTCAGAAATGCGCAGAAAAACTCAGGAATTCGTAGAAATATTCAGAAGATAACATGGTTACCACTTGAGGCAGAGGCAACATAACAATAGAGATGCAATTTAATTATTCAACATTTTCTCAAGAATTCTCCTTCATAGATAAAGAACAGAGGCAACTATGGATACCCAAGAAAATATTTGATGTTCTTTATCTTCTCAGCAAGAATCCTCACCAAAAGTGGAATAATAATTTCACATGAACAAAGGCAATATTTATCACTCTCATCAAGGATATTTTATACTTCTTATATAATTCGAGGATTAAATACTTCTTATACTTCTTAAGGATATTTCATACTTCATATATAATTCGAGGATTAAATACTTCTTATACTTCTTAAGGATACTTCATACTTCTTATATATTTCGAGGATTAAGTACTTCTTATACTTCTTCAAGGATATTTTATATTTCTTATACTTCATACTTCGCAAGATGATACTTCTAATTACTTCTTAAAGCTTCAGAACTTCGCAAAAGAATAGAGGCAAGTATATACTTTTTGAGTTTGATATTCTTTAGCTCGTTCCTTCATCAACAAAGATCAAAGACTACTCCAACAACCACAGCAAGTGATTTTTTCTTAAAGATCGCTCTTCAAGCAATATTCAAGAAAAAAGAGGCAAGATGTAGGAGCGGAATATCACATCAAATAATAACTTACGAAATTGTGGAGAGAAAATACATTTTGCGAGCAAGAAGGACATTTTGCGAGCAAAGGAAGCCACGAAGGTTCGCAAGATAATCTTCAAATCCGAAATGGCGGGACAACACAACTGTCATCTATTGTAAAATCATATAAATAGCCATTTAGGCATGAGAAGTGGGGGAGACACATTTTGAGAGAGGGGATGATTTTAGGAGGAGAGAGAAAATTTTAGATAGGAATTTATTTTCTTTATCATCTTCTTCCCCAAAATTCTAGAGCTCCAAATATTCATTAATGGAGTCTCAATTGTAAAATCATGTAATCACATACAATCACTAGTGAAGCACCGTGGATGTAGATCACATTGATCGAACCACGTAAAAATCTTTGTGTCTCTTTATAATTTTAGTACCTTAATTCTTAGTTTCATATCAAATTAATTAGGTTTAGGAATCATTTTAATGGATTCTATTGAGGGTGTAGTTGTAGGATATTCTGCAACTACAAGATCATATAAATATCCATTTAGGCATGAGAAGTGAAGGAGATCTTTTGAGCAAGAGAGGATAATTTTAGGAGGAGAGAGAAAATGTTAGGAGAGATTTATTATCTTTATCATCTTCTTCCCCAAAAAACTAGAGCTCCAAATATTCTTTAATGGAGTCTCAATTGTAAAATCATGTAATTACATACAATCACTAGTGAAGCACCGTGGATGTAGATCACATTGTTCGAACCACGTAAAAATCTTTGTGTCTCCTTTATAATTTTAGTACCTTAATTCTTAGTTTCATATCAAATTAATTAGATTTAGGAATCATTTTAATGGATTCTTATGAGGGTGTAGTTGTGAGATAATCCGCAACTACATAATTGGCGCTAGAAACAGGGAGAGATTAAAAGGATTTATCCTTCCTGTAAATTTTTGATTCAAGAAGTTCTCACAAAGATTAGCTATTGTTCATGATCTTAAAAGTTTCAGGAGAAAAAATGGAAATTTCATGGAAGAAGATACGCTTTCAGGGAGTGAATCAACATCAATAAAAGACGAATCCTCTTTCTTAACTCATTTCTTTTATGATTACTATTTTCTTTCAGATTTATAGATTTATAAAAGAAAAATGTGAATTTTATTCCTATTATATGATTTTAGTCTTCATATCTATTGATCTAATCTAATGATTTTACTTCGCGGTAAAGAATTACTTTGCAGCGAACGGAGAGATTCCGCCCTGCGAAGAGTGTTTTTCTTTGTTTACAATTACTGATGAATGAAGAAAGACAGCTTGCGAAGTAAGGAAATTTACAGCCTACGCCTACAGACCAGCAAAGTCATAAGCACAGACGAAGACAAAGTTGCCTACTTCAAAGGCAATGAATAGTACTCCATTTATTGAATGGCAAACAGGCGCTATTAACGGCGAAAGCAAATTCCAGAAAATTTATTTGATAGTCAATTGAAGTTGCTAAGATCAAGAAGATAGTTTGCGAACAAGAAGATAATAAACGTCAAATGAGACGTTAAAGAACACCAGACCGAGAGGTTAAGAGAGAAAACATCAACAACCAGCTATGGAATGATGGGAATGGAGGAATTATAGAAGCACTTCATTAGTTTAGTGACAAACAAAGTTTTGTTTTGTGGTTTTCACTTATCAATTAATCTTCGCAAAGTTTTGTCTTCTAGTTTTCAGCAGGAATGAACCGCAGGAAAGGTAGGGCTAAGACATCAAGACAAAGAACGAAGATGAAGAACAGAGATCAAATCCATGGGTTAACTAGCAAAGAGATATGTAGGAAACAAACAACTTAGAGATTTACAAGAAAATGTGGAGGAGGAGATGTAAAAGCTACGTCAACAGTGAGATTAAAAAACAAATTAAAAAAAAATCTAAATGGAGTCAACAGAAACGATAGAGGACCAAATAAGAAGTCAGTTAGCTCTATGAGAAGGCTTGACAGCATAAAAAGAATGACTAGGCCAAAGAAATAGACGAGCAATAGCATCGTTCAAGAGAAGACAACGGATAATTGACAAATATATCTCAGCGATTCCAATACGTTAGCAGTTCGCATAAATTTTCCAGAAAAATTCCAGCAGATCATACTTTAACATCACCATCAACAAACAGTTAGAACAGCTCATGCTTTCTTACCTTGTCTGCCCACATTACTAACGAATATAAATTCTTTTTATTTGCTTCACAGATGTTTACCTTACTTCGCAAATTATCATAAAGTACAATAAGTTTTCTTTCCAAACTATTGAACCTGTGGTGTGATAACTTCGTGGAAGATGAATTATCAACGAAGGAACTTGTGAAGTAACATTAATCCAATAGCCTCAAACAGTTACTTCTTCGCAATAATTAGGTTTGCGGCTAGACAATCTTGTCTACAACCCTGGAACCTACGAAAACAGTCATCTTGGATTATGTACCAGTAAGAAAGGGAGGTACTCAATCTGACGACCAGCGAAGATAAAAGAAGTTTCTAGGGCGCAAAGAAAATTCGAAGACGAGGCTGTGCGCAGATGAGCATAAGCATAGTGCCCAACTGAAGATGATGAGGCCAAACCGAATATGAACGGAGTGAAGAATAGGGATATTGAGAGTTGTATTATAATTCCAGAGAAGCTATAAGGGTCAAACATTAATAGTTAATTCATACCAGAGGTTTCAAATTCAACGCAACAAATCAGTCTGCATCCCAGCTCATTTCAAGTCAATATCAGTTCACATCAACAGTACCAGTGAGATAACAATTCCGGGGATGGAGAACCTCCGTCATTGCGAACTTACAAAGTGACTTGATCAAAATTTCCTGCGAAGAAGAAGAAAAATAGAAGATGATAAGGGTACAAAAGACATTAAAATGAGAGTTAATCAAACTAATCATGCTATTCCAACACAAACAGATGCTAGCTCAGATGGTCAAAAGTAAAGTGAAGGAGTTTGATGTCTATGGTTCAAATCCCCCCATTCGCAAAAAAGTTTTTCACTTCGCAGATGTTTTCCATGCGAATATTCGCAACACAAACAATTCTACTCTTTGCACTTTGCAAATATTTACCTTGCTAACATTCGCAGCATGAATTTATATCGTAAATATTTCCTTCGCAAATGTTAACTTCGTGTAAATCATTACTTCGCAGATGATCGATTACTTTGAGCAAATTATTACTTCGCAAGATTTTTGATATTTCGTAAGAAGAAAGTGGGAGATTATTTCACAAGAAATGACAAGTCATATACTTTGCAAGAGACAACAACAAGCCGTAAAAAGGTAAGTACCATTTCCTTGAATACTTTATTTACTGAAGACAAAAGAATTTTGATTTTATTTACTAAAACCGATATACTCGCAAAATTTCTACAATTTCTAAGATTTCAAAACATTTCAAAGATTTTTTAGATTGGTGAAAAGTGATACAATTGCAAGATTCAAAAATGAGTTTATCGCAAAAATTTAAAGATCTCAAAATTTTTCAAAGACTTCAAAATTACAAAAAACAGAGAAAATTAAATTCCTATATTTCTATAGAATAATTTTGATTTAAAGATATGATATGAATACTTCTCATACTTCTTATACTAAACATTTTATGAAAACATTCAACATTTTATGTACATGAAAAATTTACGATGACTTTTTAAAAGGCGAAAAAATACCGCCAAAAATCAATTGCGAAGAAAAGACCGCAATTTGCGAATAAAAGACCGCAATCTGTGATCAGCCTCCAAAAAAGAAAGAGAGCCGCAGAAAATTTTATACAGGAAAACCTTTGTGGCGTACATCCTAGTTCGCGAAGCTATATTTCGTAAGAGTCAAAGTCCTAAAGTACGTCATTTAAGGGGGTACCTATAAACGTGGCTAAGGGTAACCGGAACACCACCAAGGGCCCTTAGTACATGGTAAAATTTTAGGGGTACAACCCAATAATGGGGTACCTATCCGGGTTAGACACCTTGGATTCTCACCTAATCTAGCGACATTACGCAATATAAAATGCGGTGTAAGAGGATTTAGGTTGGGCGACTAAGGCATACTTGTCTTTCCCAAGAAGTGCGAAAAACGATCAAGGCGCCGAGGTACACGGTTGAGTCAAGAGTGCCGGGTGAGGTTGAACCACATCTGCCATTTTTGACAAGTCTTGGCAAATGATGCACTTGGCCCAAAGATACCCCATAGGGTGCAACCTCGTAACTATAAGCCCTATAGGTAAAAAGGATAAGAGGTTGCGATCAAAAGCTGGTTGTTGGCAGAACCGGATGGGAAGAGCTAACCTTGTATGGTCGATGTACGCTTCCTTGAAGGGGCAACCAGGGGGAAGATAAAGGGCAGCACCCTCCATTAGGGAGTTGATACGTGCTATAAGACGCAAATGTCACGAGGCTTCTTGTTTGCGAAAACATAAAGGCTTGTCATATTTGTGCAACAATTGAACTTCTGCGAGCCTTCTAAAACAAAAGAACTCGTAGAACATAACAATGAAGTTAAGATGAGATCAATGGGTTATTACATGAAAGTGTAAAAACGTCCTGCGATTTCATCGCAAGACGATAATGTCACGAGGTTGTATATTCACAAGAATGTTCAGACTTGTCATATTATCGCAAATACAAAATATTATCACAAAAGAGGTGGCAAAATAAGACCTTTACTTAGGAAGGCATGATAAGACCACAGCAATTCATGAAAATTATTCCATCAATATCATTGAAGAATTTTTACAAGAATATATATCATGAAGTCCTAACAATGAAGACAATTCCATCAAGATCATTGAAGAACTTTGAAGAGAATATATATCAAAGAAGATAATTCCATCAAGATCATTGAAGAATTTTGAAGACAATATATATCAAAGAAGACAATTCCATCAATATCATTGAAGAATTTTTACAAGAATATATATCACGAAGTCATACCAGAAGAGGCGATTTCATTCGCGAAAATACACAAGTAAACTTGCGAAGATGCTTATATGAATGGAGGCAACTCAAAGATATATCAATTTTACTACGGAAAAATGAGCTAAGTAACAGAAACTTGAAATATACATTGCAATAGATAAGTATTCGCATCATACAATCATCATACTCGCATCATACTCGCATCATTCAAGCATCATATTCGCATCATAAAAGCATTGCATAAGCATTTCAAGGCATAAGCATCGCATACACATTTCATAACATAATCATTATATAAGTATTATATGCACACAAGTATTTTACAAAATTTTACAGGATAATACCGCGAAACTTCGCAGAAACATTCATAATTTGCAGGACTATTCATAGTTCGCAACAATATATTCGCAACACTATATTCGCAACACTATATTCGCAGCACTATTCGCAGCATTATTCAGAAGTTTAGAAATTCGCAGAAAACCCCAGAAATTCACAGAAAAATTCAGAAATTTGCTAAAAATTCAGAAGTTAGCGGGGTTACCACTTGAGGCGAGGCAAAGATAAGAATAGAGACGCAATTTAGTTATTCAACATTTTCTTAAGGATTCTCCTTCATAGATAAAGAACATAGGCAACTATGGATACCCAAGAAAATATTTTATGATTCTTTATCTTCTCAGCAAGAATCCTCATCAAAAATGGAATAAAAATTTCACATGAACAAAGGAAATATTTATCACTCTCATTCAAGGACGAATACTTCTTATATATTTCGAGGATTGAGTACTTCTTATACTTCTTCAAGGATATTTTATATTTCTTATACTTCATACTTCTTCAAGATACTTCACATACTTCATACTTCGCAAGATGATACTTCTAATTACTTTTTAAAGCTTCAAAACTTCGCAAAATAATAGAGGCAAGTATATACTTTTTGAGTTTGATATTCTTTCGCTCGTTCCTTCATCAATAAAGATCAAAGACTACTCCAACAACCACAGCAAGTGATTTTTTCTTGAAGATCACTCTTCAAGCAATATTCAAGAAAAAATAGGCAAGATGTAGGAGCGGAATATCACAACAAATGATAACTTACGAAACTGTGGAGAGAAAATACATCTTGCGAGCAAAGAACATTTTGCGAGCAAAGGAAATCACGAGGAAAGCAAAAGAAGTTCGCGAAATGAAGTTACGAAGTTTCGCAAGATAATTATCAAATCCGAAATGGCGGGACAACACAACTGTCATATTTTATAAGATCATATAAATAGCCATTTAGGCATGAGAAGTGAAGGAGATCTTTTGAGCAAGAGAGAATAATTTTAGGATGAGAGAGAAAATGTTAGGAGAGATTTATTATCTTTATCATCTTCTTCCCCAAAAAACTAGAGCTCCAAATATTCTTTAATGGAGTCTCAATTGTAAAATCATGTAATTACATACAATCACTAGTGAAGCACCGTGGATGTAGATCACATTGATCGAACCACGTAAAAATCTTTGTGTCTCCTTTATAATTTTAGTACCTTAATTCTTAGTTTCATATCAAATTAATTAGATTTAGGAATCATTTTAATGGATTCCCTGCCTGCTTCACGTGAGGGTTTGGAGGCTGCACTAGCAAATCTTCCCTTGAACGAACACATGGCATGGTAGAGTGGTAGACAGTGATCACGGTGATACTTCACTGGTCGCCTAACTCTTATCCTAGGCTGTTCGTCTGAGCTGACTAAGTTGGACGGACGAGATGACTTGCGACCCACATCTGCGACCCTCGGATTAGGGTTTAGGAGGTGCGCGAGTGTACTCCTTCAGCATGGTCGAATCCAAGCATGGGAGGCGTTTCATGGAGGACCGATCATGCATGCGTGTAGACGGCATGCTGATGTCCATGCTTCACTTTCCCGCGAAGGTTTGATCTAGGCCACTCGAATTTACCGGTGAAGTAGAGTGGTTGAGATCGATTTGCGACAGAAATCACATGCCGCAAAGGATTCCTGAAGGGGCGCGGTATGCCACCTTTAAGACACGCGTTTCGAGACGACCAAGCTTGGTCGGTCTCGGCCATTTGGCACAGCGTATAGCTGGTAGGCTGGTATTGACGCCTATACCTGACTGTCCTATGAAAACGTGATCTAAGCCACTCAATTTGTCTGGCGAAGTTGAGTGGTCGAGATTAATTTATGATTTAGGAAGCGTGACCATGCCAGTTTGGGAGCATGAACCGAGGCGCCTGACCAAGGCTGGCTTTGGCCGATCGGTCGGTCATGAAGTCGGACCAGCGGTGGTCATGCTAGCATTTTCGGCCTTCCCTAATGTTTCATCTCTGCCTTCCATTCAAGCCTGCTAATATGGACGCATGAGATGACTTTGCGACACATACATGAGGCTGCGAGCCCCAATTAGGGTTTTTCCGGTCATACATCATGCTTGGTTTGGTGGGAACGAATTGGGACAACCAATCATGGTTGTTCCTGACCGATTGGTCATGTGTGTAGGCGGGCCCATAGTGATCGTGTTGACATGCTCTGGGCCCTTTGAATCTACATCTACACCCTCCATCTATGCCTGCGAAGATGGATGGATGAGATCGTTTTGCGACACATGTAATGTGCCACGAACCCTAATTTAGGGTTTTTTTTCCATTCCGCTTGGTTTGGACGGTTTGGAAAGCTATGCCACCCCTTTTGGGAGGCCGATCGCGCGGGGTCCGCGTTTGGTCGGCAGTGAATGTTCCAATACCTGCTTGGGGGTGTTGGATTCGATCTGGACCATCCAATCATGCTGGTGAAGTTGGATGACCGTTATCGTTTCTAGATTGTTATGGACAGTCTAGGTGCTCAATCGGGCTAGTATAACACACCGAGAGTTATAGCCTGTACGGGCATTTCATGCATGCCTCAATGTTGGTACTTGGATATTCATGCTACTCTGCTGCGAGTAATAATCAGTTATCATTCCGCACCAACAATGAGAGTTCTGCTAGGAACAACACAGGAAATGCAAGGCATTCTATGCATTAATCAATAATGCTAAAATTCATAGAATATTCGGGGGATTGTTGCTACATGCTCCATTCTAGGTGAATTCAATAAAGCGAAGAAGTATTCATCACTTATAAAATAGTCTCATCCTCTGCAGGACGATTACACAAAAATTGGTTTTACGACTTTAGCCCTGAACTAAAATCCACCATCAACACCTGTGATTTTGGTGAAGATAATATTTCATACTTGATTTCAAAATGCCCTACTTATGCATTCCATCTCTCAACTCTGCCTGATCTTTTTGAATTCTTCATAACTGATTCAATTGGTACCTTTGTTAATACATTCACTTTATGTGCTTGAAAATAGATGTGAAGCTTAAATGTTGCATAAACTAATGCTAGAATTAGCTTCACAATCTTTGAATAATTTTTATCTGCAGTATTAAATGTTTTACTAATGTAATAAATTGGTTTCTCCACTCCTGCGTCCACTCGAAGTAACACAACACTTAATGCATGCGAAGTTGTCGCAAGGTAGATAAATAATTCTTCTCTTGGCTCTGCTTTTTGTAAGATAGATATATTCATTAGATGTTCTTTAATTACTTGAAAAGCTTTCTCACATTCATCTGTCCATTTGAATTTTGTTGCCTTCTTGAGTATGTTGAAGAAATGTTTGCATTTGTCTGATGATCACGAGATGAATCTCCCTAGCGAATCCAGGAGCCCATTTAACTTCTGCACATCTTTAATTGTTGCTGGTGTTGGCATGTCGCGAACCGCTTGTACATTTTCTGGATCAACTTGTATTCATTCTTTTGATATAATATATCCTAAAAAAATTCCTGACGCAACCCCAAAGATACATTTCTCCGGATTTATCTTGATGTTAAATTGCCGCATCTGCTCGAAAATATCCTTCAAATCTTTCACATGGTCCTTAGCTTCTTTAATTTTTATCAACATATCATCCACATACACCTCCAATGTTTTATGTATCCACTTCTCGAACACTTACTCCACCATCCTCTGATATGTTGCACCAGCATTTTGCAGACCAAATGGCATTTTTGTGTAACAATACAACCCTCTTGGAGAGAAAAAGGCAGTATGCTCTTGATCTTCTTTAGCGAGAGGGATTTGATTATAACCGTTATACCCATCTAAAGAAGATATTATGTCATTTCCGGCCGCTGATTCAACCATTTGTGGAATATCTTGTAATGGAAAACTATCCTTTGGAAAATATTTATTTAGATCAGTAAAATCTATACAAATTCTTATTCCTTTCTTTTTCTTCGGGACCACAACCATGTTAGCTATCCACTCTGGATATTTTTCTTGCTTTATAATTCATGCATCAATTATCTTCTGCAACTCTTCTTCTATTTGGGGATGATATGATGTTGCGATTTTCCTGATCCTTTGCTTGAAGGGTCTTGCGTTCTTGTCAATTTCCAACCTATGACATGCCACTGACGGGTCTATTCCAGGCATTTCATCCATGTTCCATGTGAAAATATCTTTGTATTCTCGCAAAAGACTAATAGTTTTTTCTTCTTCATCTGCCTCCATCTTGGTCCCAATTCTCAGCATCTTAGGCTCTTCTTCAGTTCCAACATTCACTTCCTTGGTTGGTTCTGTCGCAGTGTAACTGGGTTTGGGCTCTCCCATGGGTGTTGGTTCTTTTATTTTATTTCACAGAGCTGCCTCCTTCTTCTGAAATTTCGCTAGGTATTCCTTTTCCTTCCTCTGCCCTTATCATGTAAATTTTAAACTCTTCCTCTTTCTTTTCCTCTTTCGCAACCTTCCTGCGATTTTTTTTCTTCTTTGCACGTCCTTCACATTGCTTCACTTCAATTTGATAGCATAGCTTCGCACTATCAACATCCCTTCTAATTTTGCCAATTCCACTGGGCATAGGAAACTTAATGCACTGATGCAAAGTCGATGCTACAACTTTTATTGCGTGTATCCATGGTCTTCTTAACATATTTTATGGAGATTCCATGTCCACCATACATAGCATTATCTGTGTTTCAATTTCTCCTAGCGAAATTCGCACCGTTATCTCTCCCTTAGGTTTTGTTATAGATTTTCCAAATCCGTGAATATGATATCTTGAAGAAGTCATCTCTTCATCTTTGTATCCCATTTTCTTGTACGCATGATAAAACATTATATCTACCGAACTCCCTGTATCCACCAAAGTTCTATTCACCGCCCACTCCTCCGTAGTACTTATGTTATTCCTCCTTTCTTTTTGTGTGGTTAGTGTAATCACCAAAGGAGATATGTGGCTCAAATTATCTCTCGGTATCTTTGTGACTGTGAACATTATTTTCTTATTTTCCCAATCCTTGAAGGGTGACACCTTTTCTACCGTCATAATCTTCTTTCCTTCAAAATCTCGTTTATGTATTCTTCCTTTGATATTTTCATGAAATTGATTAACCATTGTCTTTATGATAAGGTTACACTCCATTCTTCCCTTAAATGGTTTGCTGACTTGCTCTATCTCTTCAAATAATCATCAATTAATCCTTGTTTCTAGCACCAATATGTAGTTGCATGAAATCCTACACTACACCCCTCACGAGAATTCATAATAATCAACATATATTTTAAAGATTAAGAAAAACACTTTTATTAATTGATTCATAGAAATGTTACAAGAAATGGAAGGAAATAAAAATACAATCACTCTTTTAACTTTCTCTCTCCTCCAAACTTTCTGAGTACTCTCAAATTGATCTCCCTCTTCTGATCCTATTAGTTCTCTTTATATAGGGTAGTTACATAGTGGATGACAGCTAAGCTGTCCTTTAATTTCGATTCTGGCTTGCGATATCCTCGCAATAATTCTAATGTTGATCTTCGCAAGTACTATAAACTTCGCAGGATTATCATGCTTTTCCCATGTCTCTGCCATCGTCATCTGTTACGCCATTCTTCAAATTGTCCTGCGACATTCGCAAAGTGTTGTTGAAAGATTCACAGGAGCGTTGTTGTTAATTTCACAAGATTGTTTCTATTGTGAGATTCTGATCTTATAATGCAGATGCACATTCTTGTTTGTAAGCTACTGATGTAATTTTTTACAGTTGTAAGAATGGATTCGATTCTCGAACCTTTTCTAAAGATTTAGTTTAAGATTAATAAAAGAAAAAACTGAAGAAAAACAAAATTTGATTTATGTTTACCAAGGAGAGATAAATGTAAGGTTTTGGATTCCAGTACTTCTATTGTTTGTAAACTCAATAATAATAACTTTGACACAATATTTCTAATTTACTCAAAGCAATTTTGAACTCAATCTCATGCTTTGGTGGATATAACGTTACAAGCTAAAAAAAATTATGACTCTCATCGTTAATCTAAGCCTAATTTTCATTCGCTTATAAAATATCAATAGTTTAACTATTCCGTACGATTAAACCGAAACATATGAAGAAGAGAATTTTTTTAATAAATTAAAAGCATAAAAATGGAGTAAATATGTCAAAGAAATTAATTATTGAAAATTACTCATCCAAAATAGCTTCTTCCAAAACCCGAGAAAATAAATTTAGCTACTCATGAATCGAAAATTGGAGGAAAAATAGATTAATCATTGTATTCAAAAAGGTTAAAATTCGCCTACAATAATTTTTAGTCGCTAAAAGTATTCAGCTGCCCAAACGAGGTTTAGTTGCTATAAGTCTATCACAACTGAAACTGAAAACGATTCAGAGCTTCTGTGGTTGTATAGAGACTGTTCCGTGCGTTCCTTTGTTCTTCGTGTTCTTTTTTCAACGGAAGGTAAACTTTCTGAAAAGACTCAATTTATTCGATTCTAGCACTAAACTTTCTTCCAAACTCTCTGTGTCCCCTCGCTCAGCCCCAAGCAACTCCTTTATACCCAACAACACTGTAATAACTCTCAAAATCTCTTGCAATAATCCGAGAATATTTTTTTGCCATTTATGGGAATAATTTCTTTCCATTCCTCTTTCACGCTGTTTTCTGGTAAACAACACACACCAGCACGATTTTGCATGACTTAGACAACGTAAAACACATTGAAGTCACACAATAACTTTCTGCAAGTCGTGCAAATCCTGTGAATATCTCCATCATATAAGCGTGCTCCCCTGTTCTCTTTAAACTCACATAAACTTCATTGTTTTTTTTTTGAAACTAAAAGACTTACCATCCTTGTTCCTGATTATATAGTCAATTTCAATCGAAACAGAGAACCTTACCAGCCCTGTCTATCCCATTAGAACAAATCCATTTAATTTCAGCGCTTTAATCTCATTATAATTCACCCAAATCACAAACCCTAATTATGGCTATTTAAAACCAGATTTTCCCGCCAAAAACAGAATTCAAAAGGTTGAAGATGACCTCCCCTTATCCAAGCAATTTTGGGGTACAAATAGAAATTTGTGTGCTACAAGAAGTAATTTTGGGATGTAAATAATAACATTTATGTGGGTGCCTTTATCAACTCTTCTGGGTGCTTTTAACACATTTTTGGGGTGCCCTTATCCAAAGTTGGGTTGCCTTTAGTACTTTTCCGGGTCGATCTCCAAAAATGTTTCTTTTCCAAAAATACTTGCACACACATAAAACACCATAATAAATACAAAAATGAGCACTAACAATATATAGAGTAGATACAAATTTAGACACAAAAAATGTATCTATCAAATACCCCCAAACTTATTATTTGTTAGTCCTCGAGCAAACTTAATCTAGAAAAAAAACTCTAACTCACTGTCGCAGGCATTGAGATTGCACTTAGCGTGTGCAAAAAGCCTTTAAACCCCTAGGTTGCTCTAGTGGCCGAGTTATAGTTTCTAGAGGGTTTACAAGAGGTGTACCCACAAAACTTAACTAGTCACAAGTATCCAAAGAGCTATAAGGATACAAATTTTCTCAACCTATCGCCAAGTAATTAGAGTGCAAGAGAAAAGAATATATCGGGGAATCCGCTAAACAGCGGGAGAGATCCGTTAAACAACTGGAACAACAACAAGAGAGATTTTACCGCTCAACAGTAGAGAGATGTCCACTCCACGGTGGCATTAATATCGGGAGAGCGACCCACTCAACTACTGGTCTTATCCACTTAACAGCGGATAGAGAGAGAGAGAGTATTTGTTACGAGTTGAACCAGTGCCAGATAGATTTTGTGCCAGATGAAAAGCGGACTAATAGAGCAACCAATATGCATTTCTCCTCGACTTTCTCATAGTGCTTAATCATCGTCTCCGGCTTCAACTGCTGATGATAAACTCTTGAACTTCATAAAACTTTGACATTGAATTCACTTTTCTTCTCAATTTCTTCTTGCTTAAAATATTTTTTTTATAGATTTTTCTTTTCCTCATGCCTAATTATATTTTTTTATGGATTTGAACTAATTATTAAATTTCAATGCAAATCATTTTCTTTTATTTCTTTTATTTTATTTCCAAATTAATTAAATTAATCATCATTAAAAGAATTATTACACAAGAAACTAGTTGGAAACCTAGCAACTAGCTGAGCTTCGACACCTTTTTGAATCGCGATCCATACCCTATTGAAATTAATGTTGCCGATTTTAAAATTAGCGTCGTGGATTGCTAAATAATTATTCAACCTCTAAAAAAAATAATAGAATCATCACTAAGTTTACCTAGTGTGGAAAAATCCAGAACCCCAAAACCGTAACCACGCTTCGTGCATTTATCCAAGTACTTTTCGCATTTGTGAGTGACGGAAGCAATGGCATGTCCATGCATAAAGTTACTCCTACAACCCCCCCGTAAAGGGTGATATCCATGTGACATCTAAACAAACATCTAAACTATTCTCCTAGTTGTATACAAAGATGTCTGCAGGCCTCAAAGAAGTATTATTATCCTACAAGAAGCCTAATGCCATTATTATTTTTTTGATCCACATCGTATTTGTAAGAAATATCCTATCTTACCAAGTAATGCCTGGATATTATTTTTTGGGAAGAAATTGCAACTACAGTAACCTCAAAACTAAAATTAACGTGGCCATGAGAGAAGGACTTCACTACTTGGATCTTCATAACTTGTAATGTCTTGGTATCATAAAATTCAACAACTTATATCGTTAGATTTTCTTCGCTCTTATAACTAAGTCTTAAACTTTGATTATGAATTTTTCTCTTCCTTGTGTTTTCTTTTAAACCTTGAATGTCTTCAACTTTCTTCAAAAATATTGATGATGCTCCGCTTGTTGATGATGATAATTTTCTCTTGAGAGAAAGTCGTATTCCAGTAATTAAGATTGCATGATGAGGTTGCTATGTTTTTCAGACATTTCTTTATGAATTAATTATCTCTCCAGTATGAATGGTTAGGTCCATCACGGCCCACTCAAAAGTTATTTGCCTCCCTAAAATGTCAATTTCTCTATATTATCTCAAGAATGTCAAATTCTCTTTTGCCTCTCTAGAAAGTCAAATTCCATAGGAATTCGGATTTCCATCTTTTTGGTGAGAAAAAAGTATGCAAACCTAGCTAAACGGATACTACGTGACTTTAAAGAATTTCCCCATTACCCCCAAACTTAAAACTAATTGTCCTCAATGTTTCAAATTAAAGCGCAATACCAAAAATATAGGCAACAAGAGTAATAAAGAGGTAAGTCAGAAAGATATTACCTGGATGAAGCGTAACAATCCTTCGCCGTACAGAAAATAAAATAAAAAAACTTACTAATGTATTGGGTCCTCAAGAGGGACTTTGAAAAAGCGGGGGTCTAACAACCACACCCAATATTTCGCTTAGCAATCTGTATGGACTAACTCCAATATACTTTTAATAGAATCAACTAGACAATCAGACTCAATCTTAAGAAAATTATATCAAAGAGTTATATCTCGATTTCTCAATTCATTCCACAATCAAACAAATAGGAATTTGCGAGCCTGATTGAATATAAAAAATAACTTGGACAATATCAAAAACCAATATCCAAGTGTCAATCAATTTAATCAACAACCAAAGTTTGGATTCCCAATTGATTGAACTTACGCACAACCTGTGATATTTCAATTATATAGAAAATATAATGCGGAAAAGAAATAGCACAGACACCGGAAATTTTGTTAACAAGGAAACCGAAAATGCAGAAAGACCCTGGGACCTAGTCCAGAATTGAATACCACACTGTATTAATGCGCTACATACACTAGCCTACTCCAAGTTAACTTCGGACTGGAATATAGTTGAGCCCTAACCAATCTCACACTGATCAAAGTATAGTCGCGTTCCTTATGCCTCTAGATCCACACCGGATTCTACACACTTGATTCCCTTAGATGAACTTAACCACAACTAAGAGTTTCTACGACCCAAAGTCGAAGATTTGATAAACCAATCTATCTCACATAGAAAAGTATATTGAATAGATAAATCTTCCTCCCACATATATACCTATGAGTTTTGTTCCGTCTTTTGATAAATCAAGGTGAACATGAACCAATTGATATACCAGACTTATATTCCCGAAGAACATCCTAGAAATATCAATCACCTCACAATAATCTTAATCGTATGGTAGCGAAACAAGATATTGTGGAATCACAAACGATGAGACGGAGATGTTTGTGATTACTTTTTATCTTGCCTATCGGAAAATAAATCTCGAGAAAATCTTAGAGAAGATAATACTCAATACGATAGAAAATAGCAAGATCATAACAGGCAACTATAGACAAAATAATTGGGTATGTCTTCACAATCCCAATGAAGTCTTCAAGGCGTTAACCTACAGGGTTTCGTGAAAAACCTAATGTTAAAGGAGAATCGACTCTAGTCACAACTAGTATCACACATGAGGTGTGAGGATTAGGTTTCCCAGTTGCTAGAGTTCTCTTTTATATAGTCTTCAAATCAGGGTTTGTAATCAATATTACCTTGGTAACAAGGAATTCAATATTCACCGTTAGATGAAAACTTGATTAGACTCAAGCTAATATCTTTTAACCGTTAGATCGAACTTAGCTTATTACACGCAAATGAAAAGTGACTTCATTTATATATGAGTAACCGTACCTAAACGTGTACATATTTGTTGGCTCAACAATAGTTAACCGAAGTTATCCATATGAACACTTTCATATCAACTTTATTCATCTTAACCATAATTGGTTCAAATGACTCAAATGAAACTAGTTCTAGATTTGTTCAATTGTTTATATTCTCGTAGAAGTATACAAGATACAATTAAAGAAAAATCGATTTTGATTCACTCGAATCGATTCATGAACATTATATCCACGGTTTGCAAAATATTGTATTCCTTATTATATAAATGTATTAGTTCATGAACAAACCGATTTTAGAACATAACCCACTCAAGTATGCAAAAGGGTATGCATACCTAAGTGGTCGGACTAAGTTTGGTTTTTCCAGTAGGCAAACTGGTACGCATACCACTAAACTCAGTAAAGTCCCGGAACTTGAACCTCATGCCAGTACGTGTACCGCTATGCGTACTTGGTTCTCGAACATTGACTAAACCAATCAGTACGCATATGGGTATGCATACCATGGTTCCCGGACATGGATTACACATATGCAAGTATGCATACCGTGCTTATATCCAATTGTTCTAAACTCCCATTTTAATCATTGAAATATTCTCGGAAGATGACAATAGATGTCTCACACAAACTATTAGCTTCAAAGCAATTTTCAAGTGATTGAATGATTAATACGAAATATTCCGAGTCTATATCAAATGACTGTCTCACACAAGTCATATAAGATGTTCTACCAGGCAATTTTCACATGATCATCTTTTGACTTTCGTCAAGAATATAAGATGAACTTGGTTAAAACAAAATCTTATCAAAACATATTTTGAGAAATATGTAAGCGAGTTAAACTCAGCTCGAAATATCAAATTTGCATAATTGAAGTCTATATAGCTATACGACTTTTGTCTCAAATAAGAGATAGAGTAGATAGACTTTTGAGTGATAGATGAGTCCAACTCTCCACATATGTATACTAGAAATCAAGACTTATAGTTTTGACAACTAAACTTGACAACAATCTTGAGATGGCAACGCTTGCGAGTTCGACCGAGCAGAGCTCTAACAGACTTTATTACCAAAAGTATGGGTTTCCTCCCATAGATCAATAAGTTTAGTGTCTTATGCCAGATGTCGATACCTGATAACATTAATCTTGGTAGACGGGATCCTTCAGTTCAGATTCTTCTACTACATGATTGGGTAACTCAAAAAATAGTTTCAACCGTTGACCATTAACCTTGAAAGTTTCCCCATTCTTCGGATTTCCAACTTCGCTTCCCCATGAGGATTTTTTTTTTGACAAAGTATAGTTCGGACCACCGAGATCTTAATTTACCAGGGAAAAGTTGTAAACGAAAATTGTAAAGGAGAACCTTTTGACCTGGTCCAAAAGTCTTTCGATGAATCTAGTTATCACGAATTTTTTTTAGTTTTCTCCTTGTAAATTTTTGCACTCTGGTAAGCATCATTACAAATTTCTTTTAACTCATTGATTTGAAGTCTACGGTTATCAACGGTAGTAAATAGGTCAAAGTTTAGCTGTTTAATGGCCCAATAAGCTCGATGTTCTAATTCTACATGCAAGTGTCAGGCTATACCGAATACAAGTCTATACATAGACATTCCTAATAGAGTCTTAAAAGCGGTTCGATAAGCCCACAAAGCTTCTACTAAGCTCAAAGACCAATCCTTTCGGGTAGGCTTTACGGTCTTCTCTAAAATCTTTATGATTTTCCTATTAGACACTTCTACTTGGCCACAAGTTTGTGGGTGGTAAGGTGTAGAAACCTTATGGGTAATGGAGTATTTCTTCATGAGTGTCTCCAAATACCGGTTACAAAATTTTGGACCTCCATCACTAGTGACTGTTCTAGACAACTAAATCAAGAAAAAAATATTGTCTCAACAAACTTGATCGCAACGAGGCGATCGTTTGTCTTGTTAGCTATTGCTTAAACCCACTTAGACACAAAATCAAAAACTAATAAGATGTAAAAGTTACCATAGGAATTGGCAAAAAGACCCTTGAATACAATGATTAATCAATTTTTCTCTAATTTTCGATTCATGCGTGTAGCTAAATTTATTTTTTAGGGTTTTGGAAGAAGCAATTTTTGATGATTAGTTTTCAATAATTAATTTCTTTGACAAATTTACTCAATTTTTGTGCTTTTAATTTATTAAATTTTTTCTCTTCTTTATATGCTTCGTTTTAATCATACAAAATAGTTTTAAACTATTGATATTTTATAAGCGATGGAAAATTAGGCTTAGATTAACGAAGAGAGTCATAAAAAAAGAGAGCTTGTAACGATATATCCTCCAAAGCATGAGATTGAGTTCAAAATTGCTTTGAGTAAATTTGGAGTATTATGTCAAAGTTATTGTCACTGAGTTTACAAACATTAGAAGTAGTGGAATCCAAAACCCTAGATTTGTCTCTCCTTGGTAAACAGAAATCAAATTTATTTTTTGAAGGGGAAAATTGGCTTTCTTCTTTCTTATGATATTTCTCTGTATCACTCATGGCATATCATTCCATGTCTCACTGACTCTATCTACTTACTGGCCTCTTCTTTTTCTGACGAATTCCATTGACCTGCCATGGCTAGTATAGAACCCTCATATTGGAGAGAGACAAATTTGGTAATTAACTTAAGTTTGACTTCTCTTACGAGGTAGACAAGTGTCTGTCTTCCCAAAGGAACTTTGCCCTCTCGTCACGCATGCACCCGCACCCCTGATAACTCAGTAGAAGAAGATGAATAAAGGAAGAGGATCCAGTATCCTTGTCAACAGAGACCTACCCCCCTTATCTATCTCCCATGCCTTAGTATTTTCTTTTATTAGTCTTAAACGAAATCTTTACAAAATTCTGAGAATCGAATCCATTCTGACCACTGTAAAAAACTACATCAGTTTTTGGCGCCGCTGTCGGGGATAACTTATTTCCATTCCTCTTTCACGTTGTTTTCTGGTAATTAACACACTCTAACACGATTTTGCATGACCCAGTGTTTGTAGGTGAAAATGGTTTTTGCTGATTTCGGTAATTGCGGGGTGTGCAGGTGAGAAACAGTTTAAACTCTAAACAATGTACTGCAAGGGAGTACTTTAGATTCGAGAGATCAATCAGTACAAGTCCGACCTAAACCAAGAAATGGCCGTTCCAGACTTTCTTCGGTCACAAACTAGAGGAGAATGGGTTGGTTTTGGGGAGGGAAGCAAGGAAAGTGGTGAGACCAGAATAGTTGATTCTGGAAGATTAGTTGGGCTACTACGACTTGTTATCAGAAAAGTGAGAGAGCTAAGAAGGTGAGCTAGCAAGTAAGTATTTCTGAGTGTTGTATCTCCCGTATGAACTTGTTGTTCAATGGAAATAAGTAAGACCTATTTATACAAGTCGGAGTAGAAACATACCCTGGTCTCATTAAGGAGTGGGGAAGTAGATGGGAGGAGGTGGTAACCGTATGCATGGAATTAACGTTATGGAATTGATGTCCCATAAAATTGTTAACGCATGTGCTTTATGTCCCATGAACATTTCACACATAACTTCCCGTATTTACTAACCGCCTCACGGCCCTCACCCTTATGACACTTCCTTATGTCAGGCGTAGTGTACGCCACACGTTGTAAACTGCCAAACCAAAACCCAAAGAGGATCCCCCAGTTTGTATTGATGTCTCGAATATTTTTGGAAAACATGTAGCATGTTGTTGTGGCTTGGCAAGTCAAGATCGGGAAACTTGCTATCCTGGTGACCTTCGACGATCGAGATTTTGCATCTTGAGAGGAGGGGCAGCCATTGATCGTTGCACACATTCGTTTTGGTAGCCACGTAGTGAGGGCCAACATGGTGGCACGGCTAGGTTGGCATGGCATGGTTTGGCGTGGACAAACTTAGGTTTTCGGGACAAAGGTTACCATGTGTCATCTGGTAACCTTGGATGGCTAGGATTTAATCCTGGGATTGAAGGGAAACCATTGATTGTAGCACGCCTTCTTTTTGGTGGCCGCGTAGGGAGGGACAACATGTGGCGTGTCTAGGTTGGCATGGCATGGTTTGGCGTGGCCAAACTTAGGTTTTCGGGCCAAAGGTTACCATGTGTTGTCTGGTAACCTTGGATGGCTAGGATTTGCTCCTATGATTGAAGGGAAACCGTTGATTTTTGCACGCCTTCGTTTTGGTGGCCGCGTAGGGAAGGCCAATAGAGTGGCGCATCTAGGTTAGGCTTGGCATGTGGGGCCAAGGGTTCGCCTTGGGCGTGGATAGCTTTGGCTAGGTGCGATTTTGGCTTGGCATGTGGGGCCAAGGGTTTTCCATGGGCGTATTGCGTGGCTAGGGCCAAGGCAAGGGCGTTTGGCTTGGCTTGATGTGACTAGCATGGCTAGGGCCAAGTAAAAGTGCGTTTGGCATAGCGCGACCAACTTGGCTAGGTTTGGTTTGGCTTGGCATGTGGGGAAAAGGGTTTTGTCATGGGCGTATGGCGTAGCTAGGGCCAAGGAAAGGGCGTTTGGCTTGGAATGGTGTGACTAGCATTGCTAGGGCCAAGGCAAAGTGCGTTTGGAATGGCGCGGCTATCTTGGGCTAGGTGCAGTTTTGGCTTGGCATGTGGGGCCAAGGGTTTTCCATAGGCACATGGCGTGGCTAGCTTGTGCTAGGTGCGTGACCAAGCTAGGGTTTTGGGGAAAAGGTCATTTGGTAACCTTAGACGGTCAGGATTTTCTCCTGGGATTGAAGGGCAACCGTTGATTATTGCACGCCTTCGTTTTTTATAGCCGTGTAGTGAAGGCCAGTATGGTGGCGCGGCATGGGGCCATGGAGAGGTGCATTTGGCATGGCTCGGTAGGTGTGGTTGGCATGATTTTCCATTGGCACGGAGGTGCGGCTAGCATGGTTGGCATGCTTTGGCGCGGTCGGTGTGGCTGGCATGATTTTCCATTGGGACCGAGGTGCGGCTAGCATGGTTGGCATGCTTTGGCGCGGTCGGTGTGGCTGACATTATTTTCCATTGGCACAGAGGTGCGGCTAGCATGGTTGGCATGCTTTAGCGTGGTCGGTGTGGCTGGCATGATTTGCCATTGGCACATATGTGCGGCTAGCATGGTTGGCATGCTTTGGCGCGGTCGGTATGGCTGGCATGATTTTCCATTGGCACAGAGGTGCGGCTAGCATGGTTGGCATGTTTTTGCGCGGTCGGTGTGGCTGGCATGGTTTACATAGGTGCAGCTAGCATGGTTGGCATACTTGGGGTGGTCGGTGTGGCTGGCATGATTTTCCATTGGCACAGAGGTGCGGCGAGCATGGTTGCATGCTTTGGAGCGATCGGTATGGCTGGCATGATTTTCCATTGGCATGGAGGTGCGGCTAGCATGGTCGGTGTGGCTGGCATGATTCTCCATTGGCACAGAGGTGCGGCTAGCATGGTTGGCATGCTTTGGCACAGTCAGTGTGGCTGGCATGGTTTTCCATTGTCACAGAGGTGTGGCTAGCATTTTTTGCATGCTTTGGCGCGGTCGGTGTGGCTGGCGTGATTTTCCATTGGCACAGAGGTGCGTCTAGCATGGTTGGCATGATTTGGAGCGGTCGGTATGGCTGGCATGATTTTCCATTGGCACAGAGGTGCGGCTAGCATGGTTGGCATGCTTTGGCGCGATCAGTGTGGCTGGCATGGTTTGACATTGGCACAGAGGTGCGGCTAGCATGGTTGGCATGCTTTCGCGCGGTCGGTGTGGCTAGCATGGTTTTCCATTGGCACAGAGATGCGTCTAGCATGGTTGGCATGATTTGGCGCGATCGGTGTGGTTGGCATGATTTTCCATTGGCACAAATGTGCAGCTAGCATGGTTGGCATTCTTTGGCGCGGTCGGTGTGGCTGACATGATTTGCCATTGGTACACGTGGGAATTAGGGTTTGGCTTGTAGTAACCCTAATTTAAAAAAGATACCCATGTAATTATTTAGAGACACATTAAAGTTTTCAGTAAATGTGCCTAGTAAATTCTTGTTACTTTAAATGTTGTGACAACATTGTTTGCTAG
Source organism: Papaver bracteatum (assembly GCA_023529315.1). Taxonomy (NCBI): domain Eukaryota; kingdom Viridiplantae; phylum Streptophyta; class Magnoliopsida; order Ranunculales; family Papaveraceae; genus Papaver; species Papaver bracteatum. The sequence continues at coordinate 177,683 of JAJJWX010003254.1, read as the reverse complement.
GGTTTAGTGTTTTACGATTTTAACCCTAATCCAAAAACCACCATCAACATTAAGTCCCCTGCTTAGATCGGAACAGGTGCCTTGTTGCGAGGTAAGCATATGATGGTAACAAATAAGGACGGAATCGAGACGTAAATTATTGCAAAGATGGTCAGGAAAATTCGACTAACCTTTTTGAGGGGTGAAGAGAGTTTTTTCTTCCTGTGCTGGAAGCCCTGCATGAGTTGTACTGGGGATGCAGACCATAGAGTGGTGAGACTAAAGTTTCTATCTTGGTCTGGCCTTACATCACCGAGGCACAGCGGGCGCGGTCTTGAAAGGAAAATCAAGCGAAAGGCTTGGCTCGTGGGGCCAAGGGGGTAGAAAATGGTGACAGAAGAGGATAGAACTGAGACAGTAAGTCATGAATGAGGGCCGAGGATATTTGTCTAACCTTTTTCGAGATGTAAGTAGAATCTGAAATCCCTGCATCCGGTAACTTTGCGCAAATCCCAGTATGACTAGGTGTTTTGGGGCCAGGCTTTGGAATGCGAGGCGGAGCTGCTAGCATAGACTTGGCATGAAAGGGATTTGTCAACACCAATGGGCGTGGGCCACTCGGCAAAGCATGGCGTCGGTAATGGAAGCGCGACAAGGGGAAACGCAGGTTACTGGCAAGGCTCTGATATGGTCCACTGGAAAGGCGTTGGCATGGAAAGCGCAGATTGTCCTGGATGGCGCGGAGCATTTGCGTTGGCTGGAATTAGCATGAAAGGCGCGGATTGTTGCAAAACTGAACGTGGGGCGCTAGCAAGACTGGCACTGGCAAGGGAAGCACTGATGTCTTGGGACTGGCAAGGCTTTCTCTTGTGGGACCAATTGCCTTTCTTCATGCGTGGCTTTAACATGGAATTCTTTCCTCATTTAAAAATATTTTTTGAGAGGTAGGTAGCATCCGCAATCCTTTCATTTGGTAGCTTTATGCAAATCCTGGTATGATTGGGTGTCTTCATGGCTAGGCTTTGGAACGCGATGCGGAGCTGCTAGCATAGACTCGGCACGAAGGGGACCCATTAGCACTGACAGGCATGGAACGGGTGTGGGCCGCTCTGTAAAGTGCTTGGAAAGGCATGACGCTGGTAATGGAAGTTCCTTGGAAGGGAAGTGATTGCAAGGGAAGCTCTTGCGGTTTAGTGTTTGACAAGCTGAAACCCTAATTAGTGCCCTTTACTAGAATCTCCGTAGAATCCGCGTACGGACTCGGATTTTGATGGTCCGCCCCTTTATCGGACATGAAACAAAATTTTGTATCTCCTCGCGTGGGAATATTTAGGTTTTGAGATCGCTTGGGAGGTGACAACGGCCCGATAGTGAAAATCAGGAAGAAGTCAGGAGGGATGTTGCAGGCCCGGGGTGGCATAGTCGCGCGCCAGTCACCTATTCCCGTTCATGGAGCAAGAAGGAATATTCATTCTGTTCAAGCTCTAAAAACTCTGTCCGCATGAAAAGAGGTATCGACCCTCTTCTGTTTTTTCTGTTGTTCGTCTGGATCCGTATTTTCATCTGCAGTGTCTCTCTAGTGGATTCCAAAAATTTACCAAAACTCCGTTGTATTCTTGTGACGGATGAATGAAATATATGCTCGGAAATGATCACGTCAGGGATAATCTTGGAGATTGTGGTTGCATCGTCGGTCCATCCTCGACCTTAGGTTGTTCAGTTTACCTTATGATCATGATAATGATGTGTTGTGAATGCTTGCATGGTAGAAAAATTATGGCGCCCAGGGATGAAATAGGGATACGTTCCATTGTTGATACGCTTCTATCAAGTCTTCCGAGACTTTTTTCCAAGTTACATCCTTCGAACCATCTTCTGAATATTGGACCATCGTATGGAATGAGATGCGGTGAGAAGTCCCCGGTTATACTTCGGTTTGATGTGATGGCATGGATGAATATGTGAATGTAACCTTCCGGCGTGCCTTTAAAGTCTTCGGTGCACAAGTACGGCTTCATGTTGAGAATTTTTTGTGGCTCGTGAAACCTCGACAGTGATGATGTTGAATTCAGTAATAACCTGATTGAGGGGGCGAAAGCGTCTCATGCTGGTAGTCCCCATGCGTAACCTACTTTCATTACATCGCATTGAATCCCCGTCCACGGGATTTGATATAAGCCTATCGTGCTCTTCTGGATGTGACACTGGGATGCTCATAAATTACATTATAAAATGTTCTGGATAGTGTAGGCTTGGGATCCTCCACGGACTCATAAGGTGTTAAAGGCGTCTTCAAGATAGATAAGTGATGATATTCTTGCATTGCACCCCTTGAAGAGTAGATGACCTTGTTGTGGGTACAGTTTTTTGGTTGACCGTGTCTTCTGAGCTTTGACAGTGAAGGGATCCCGTGTATATCCTCAGTCCTCAAGTATGGTTTACATGTTTCCATCTTTGTAGTAATTGTTGCTTCCGTGAAGCTCTGGCTGGTATCAACGAATGAGCGACAACAGTCACTAGTCAAAAATAGCAGTTTCGCGACCGACAAATCAAGTCATAGATACGATTTAAATGACTTGCTTTGGCGGTCAAAAAAAGGGTCGCTGTTTGAGCGTCTTTTTCAACTATGACGTGTATCTGCGGGTCGTTGAAAATCTTATATCAACGACCGATTTTAACGGTCAAAAATTTATGACTGACTCCAATCAGTCATAGATATAAATCTTAATATAAAAAAAAAAGATTCAGATTGGCTGTCTGGCCTGACTGAATCTGACTGATCCGTTCCGTCTTGCCTGACTGAATCCGACTGAATCTCAAATTGGAATTCAAATGAACTTAAATAAGAAGAAAATCCAAATGAAACTCAAATAATAATAATGCTGGACCAAATTCATTGCACAACCCATAACTGAATTCAGTTGACATTTAGTTTCAAAATCACACAGGATTTAAATCCTAAATTCGCATAATACAAGTCCTCATAAGTTTTCTTAAAAGATACATGTGGAATCCAGCAACATAAAGAGCACAGTTTAATACAAAAACTCAAAGAACTAACGCGTTTAATAGCTAAAAGAAGAAAAATGAAAGTCAATGTGGAACCTTCTTCAGTTGGCACAAAGATTAAACTTTTGTTTGTTTCTGAACCTGAAAATACACAATGATTTCAGAAACAATCAGTCTGTCTCATCATTATTCACCATAAAGAAGAACAAACCAAAATGAGTAAATGAAAAATATATTTTCCCTTTATTGTATTAAAATTGTATTTGCATCAAACTTCAAAAGATGTTCTCATTTAAAGGTTAATCTAGCCTAACAAGTGTAAGCTAAATCTACCCTGTTGTATTGAAATTCCATATTTCCTTGAACTAACCAGTAACCAATGGGTTAAAACATCATTTTGGACAATTCTCCTGCACATATTTCTAACCAGGTAGCATACATTCGAAGAAATATTCATCTTATGATTATCCATTCTCAAATGGCCGCCTGTAAGATTAATAAAAAGGATAAACACAAGGTTTTTCTTATCCAGCTAACTCTCAAATAGAAATAGAGTTCCGTACATAATGACTGATGAAAGAAAATGATACAAGTATGTTATACTGTTGAGCCTTTCAAAGTAAAGTGGAATTATTCCATTCAGTATTATAAAGATTTCTGCAAGAACAAAGACCCCTGATTAGTCGACGAGCTAGTAAATATTTATACAAAATAAGCCCACTACAATTTGATTTCCACCGAAAAACTAAACCTATATACCCTTGAGACTACCATGCCTCTCATTATGGTGTAAGCCACAAAAGTAACCAGGACATCAATGGAACCTACATATCAACACGCAACAATTCAGAATATTTTAAGTTAATAGTCATGATAAAAAAAGCTGTAACGATAAACATGACACCATTTATGGAAAACATACAAGGTAAACAACTCATTTGATTTTAATATGTTCTGAAGCAGCTGTACCAATACACTTGGATATAGCAACCATACGCCGCAATGACCTAGGAATGTATGATTGTCCAACTGGAAGGCTCGATTGTCCATGTGAATAAACTTTACTGCATCTCCAGAAGTCATAATTCTTATATTTTTCCATCTGAATAAGACAGTAGAGGACGTCACCTTAAGAAATCATGTTTCTAAGTATAAACTAAAAATAATCATAAAAGAATGGGTTTAAGGAAAACAAAATAAAACCGAGCAAGTTCTCACCATAACAGTTACCTTAAGTAATCATAGTTCCACCACCACCAGCAAATCCATCATCAATAATTCAATCCCCGAAAATAGTATGAAATCCATTAGCTAGAATTCAATCTAGAAGATGTAAACAAACTGAAATTCAACACCTTCATAAATTCCACTGCCACATTGTTTCATATCAAGATCAGACACCCGTAACCGTATAGTATTTTTATTTTACTACTAAACAAATATTTGATGTCCTTTAACAAATTGTAAATTCTGCCAAGGAGGTAGAGGGCTCGATACATTTAAAAGCATGAAAATTATCTATAGGCCTCTTTGTCTTTGACATTCTCTAAGATTAACAACATCCAACTAAAATTTTATTATCTCGTGTATACATATTAGAGCAGGACAAGCCAACCTTTTGCAATGCTCAAAAGCATCAAAAAGGTCTTAATCTTCAGTTTCAAAACCTATTTTAAAGTGTAACTCCCAGTCCAAGGAAAAGTCTATATCCTTGCATTACACATCTAGTAAGCAGGAAACTAAAAATAACTATGTGAAACCAAGTACTTATCATCACAATAAATACGACAGACGAACAAACTAATATATGATAGAATGCAAAACAAACATGTGTCAGATTAAATATTGTAACCCTTTAACAGGAAGTAAGATCTGTCAATATATTCATCGAGTTTTATGAAGACAAGCAAGCGGCAGCAGCAATATATAGACAAATTGTAATAGCAGGTCCCTTGTATTGAACTAAGAGCAAGGTTAATTAGGGGTCTCTTTATACAACTAACTACACTTTTCAACATGATTAGCAGATTCCATCAGTAAACCCGTGCCTTCATTCATTTCTATATATAAGGATAAAATCAGTTTATTGGTTCTTTGGCTTTTACAAATACAAACTCATTAGGTGCAACTATGTACATGATAACGAGTCAAAAAGACCATAACTAGACCTGGATTCAGACTAATGAGTTTCCAAATACCAAATTGCTAGAGATACCTCTAAGCTTTAATAGATAAAAAGCTTAACATAAGAACAAGATAGACATTACTCAGTACCTTGTTTGCAACCTGTATTTGAGGGCACTTGACAAATTCTAGGCTTCAATATATAGTAACCTCCATGGTCGGAACCATCTCCCGCCTCCTCCAGCCAATTAGAAAATGAGTTCCAAAGCTTTAACAAATCCTTGTCTGCAATAACAGAAACCTAATCAATGACATTGAAACCAACGAAGAGGCTAAGGATGCAAGAAATTTAAACAAAGCTTGTAAGCTTTAAATGCGTAACCAAATACAAACAGTTTAAACAAAGCTTATGGGCTTTCTAGAAAGTGATATCTCATCTGCTCACCTTCCCTTTGGGTTTAATCCTTAGCGGAAATGAAAAATCTTATATTCTACATGCACGTCCTGGTCACAGATGTTTCGAACAATTTCAGGGAATAATTTCATCATCTTGATATCATCATAGCATTGGATTTAGCCTTTGTAGATTAATTCAAGCTCCATATTTCAGTATAAAAGTCATTCAGAAGCTTTGCCCATGTTTTCACCTGTAATGAGAACATGAAACACATTCCAACCAATTATAACCGGCAGTGCCAAACATGAAATTTAAAATATCCAACAAGGACAAATCAAGAAAAAAAAATCATCATATAGAGAATTCTGTTAGAAAAAAAATAACAGACACAAAACTGCATGCAAGCTTTATCTTAGTAACACTATTTTGATATGTAACATCTGATTATGCAAGATTACCACTTATAATTGAAGTAGAACATATAATGCATGATCTCTATAATAAGCATCTTTAGAGGCCAAAACAGAAATCATCGCCAGAGCATGCTTCACATCAACTGGATCAACAAATGATACACTACTGTGATAAGTGAGTATTTCTCTAGTGACAAGCATGTCTGCCTAGATATTAACTAATCTTACCCAACCTTAAAACAAATTATTTATGTTCTCCAGTAGTTGCAGAACATGCAAAAAGAACAAACAAATACCGTTGAAATATTGGAACTAGACTTCATAACTTGTAAGTTCTGAGAAAAGAGGAGGTTCAACTAAAAAAACCTGTAATTTGATAAAAGGAAAAAACTACCACACAAGGAAGAAATATAATCATACTACAGAGCTTGAAACATAATTAAATTCTCCCTTTCACGCCATTAAGACAAAAATGAGATAACAACATACCAAGCAGTTGGCAAAATGATCAGGATCTAAGCAAGTAGCAGACTCAACTTGAACAACATATACCCCTTCCGGATGAGATAATGAATTGTTTGGATCCACCCCACACATGACAAGCAAGCGTTTCTATTCATTTGGTGGTAGTTGTACCGACACCAACTTGGCTCAGGTGCTCTTCCAGCTACAAATAGAAAGTATTATATGGGTACACCTGTGCAAGAATGACCAATAACTCTTCTGATCTTTTTCTAGAGTAGGATGAAAATGAATCCATAATGTGTATCACCAACATTTCTATATATTAGGAGATTACAGAATTATAAGAAGGTTTAGAGCAAGATACTTCACCTGCAACTTATGATTATCCCCAAGAATTAGTTGCCACTAATTTACTCCTACATAGAACACGCACTCATGACAACTGACAACGGTTACCCGTTTAGTTGCAGTGACTTCTTTCTTTGGCTTCCACTTTCTCAGCATTACACACAATATTTCTTGCTTGCACGTTACACAAACTTAAGCAATTATGTTATAATCTACACAACTAAAACAACAATAAAGTCTCATTTTCATCTCGACTAATTTTACCATTATCATCGTCATACTAAACTTGAAGTGCCGCTTGCTACCAATTAATAAATATTTTTACAACAAACCAACATTGAATCGAACAAAAGTGGGGGAGATTCATTAAGACATTGTTGCATAACAAATTTACAGAATTAGAATAAAATTTAACTAACCTTAACGTTGGTAGATGGAGTAAATAACTAAAATTAAATTGTGACCCAAAAATGAACAAGGGGTTTTGTTGGTTACAGTAGTCTACGTAACTCAATAACCCAGGTCAAGAATCTATTACCATTCATTACACAAATAAAAACTAATAACTCAACCAGCATCTAAAGGAAAAATCCATATCAAAGAGAGAGAAAATCAATTATATCCAACACCTACACTTCATTGAAACCCACAAATTTCTTTAAACAGACTTTGGTGGGAAAAAACAAAATACTTATGAATCAAACACAACTAATATATTGAATACATGATGATAAGCAAGTACAAAAATTGCAATCCAGAAAAGTAATCAGACAAACCTTTGCATCAAGTGGGATTTGTTACAATTTGAACCATGTCTATCCTGCACCATTTTTTACAAAAGAAAAAAAATAGTTAGAGAATTACAGATCCAAACAAAATAAAAAGCCCCCTTATAAGTTACAATATTTGAGATTCTTTTATTGTAAAATCAATAAAACTCTAGATTTAAATGAAAAAGGGTGTTCACCTTGTAAGAAACAACTTCTACATCAAACCAAAATCTGCAAACAACAAAACCCCCAATTATTCATGATGTTCAATTGCAGACTAGGGTTAAAAAATTCACAAGAGGTTTAAGATGAGTGATGATGCTGAGAATTACTGATAATTCCTAATGGAAGAATAACATCTAACCAAAACATCTTCACCGATTTTTGTATGTTACTATGGAATGATAGTAGTCACAAGTATGAAACTGAAAAAAAAATCAAAAATAGGGTTCACTGACGTGAATCAATTAACGGTCCACACCACAATCAATAAAAATTAGGGAAGTTAAATCAATCTGAATTAAGAAAACAAAAACCCTAACCAGAAATACCCATCAGATCAACCCCAATCTACTAATCTGATAACTAAAAATCGAGAAAAAAACCCAAAAAACATGTAAAAATTGCCCAAAATTAAAAGAAGATGGTATAAATAGAGATATAGGTAGAATGAGAAGAAATATCCTCACCAGGATCGCACTGAGTGAAAAATTCTTCTACATCTACAACGTATCAAACATAAACAGAAACAAATTAGAAAAAAAAACCCATAAACCCTAAGGATAAAAATAAATCAAAAATACATACGAAATTGAAGATGAGTAGAAGAAACTTAATACTAGCAAAGATATGGTTTTTCCATGGTCGGGATTTCTTCTTCGATTAATAAATTAATCTCTTTGTTCTTGAGGAGAAACGGCTAGGGATTTTTAGCTTCTGTGAAACAAAAAAAAAAAAGAGGTAAGAGGGAGAGGGAGATTAAGTGATGTGCAGCGGATAAAGTTGATAAAAACAAGAGATAAGATATCCATGAGAGTGGGCCCAAAAAATGTTATCTCGTTGACCATACCGAGAGTGGGCCCAAAAAATGTTGACCACAGGAACAACCATGATGATCGGTCGAGTCGTGAGTCACAGACTTGAGGGATATAATGGTAATTATCCAGTGACTGCTTTTAGCGCTCTGTACTGTGCTCCGCATTTTTATTAGATCTGGGACGGCTTTGACCGGTCCACAGTCCATTGACCGGCATTGAGGGTCGGGGATATGGGTCATAAAAACCCCATTTTCCACTAGTGAGTTCTTGGTAGGAGATGTAATCAGGAAACACTACATTGTCGTGGTAAAAAAGTAGGTTGTATGGAATTATATGGGCGTTCATGAAAGTAAAAGAATTGGCTGGATGCGTTAGCGAGCAAGTTTTCCATGATCACGAGCTTTGGCGGGATGAATCAAAGCGTGGAAATGACTACAAAGATTGGATGGCTGCGATCATGTTCCTTAACATGGGGAGCGTGGTGGCATGACCCTTTGCAGGAAGGAGTGGTGTTGAAGAGAACGTTGAAGCGGAGCCGCTGCTAGAGAACGTTGAAGCGGAGCCACTTCTGGAGAGAACGTTAAAACGATGCATATCAAATCTCAGAGCGTTAACGGTTACCATGTTGAAGTCGGAGGCTACATCACGTTCTGTCAAAATAAACATCCCTCAAGTGTACAGAGGTTAGTAGTCCCATGTTTCATCTATCGATCGTGCTTTCCAGGAGAGGTTGGGGTTTGGGAACGGCTTCCCTGGTTGGAATCGCCTGCTTTCCCAGATGCAGTGCGGTTGAGGGATGAAAATATGTCTTGACGTTATGCCTTGGAGAAATATAGAATCTTACATAGATATTTCATCATAGACTGTACGACTTAGTGGGCCAAGTTCCCATCGTGCTGGTCCTGACGGGAAGAGGGTCTCTGTGAACTCAGGAGGGTTGCTGATTTCCTTTGCTTTCGACTTTGGAGAAGTCATTCCTAATCTTTATGTGTGATGAAATTGGATTGTTTATCCCCTTCTACTGGGCGTTCAAGAGCAACGCGAGCCTCTTTATCTATAAACGCACGTCCTGCTGAAGTGTCTTTTGTATTTTTATCAAATCAATAGTGCTAAAAGGAGGTCGGCTTCTTCTGGCTCTTCCAGTATCTTCCCCTGATGGTGGGGTAGCGTCTCTGGTGACGGTTGGAGTTGTCATGCATGAAGAACTGTTGGGGTGGCGGAAGCGGCTCTGGTTCTGGTGATCGTAAGTGTATCGTGCAGATATGACACGGTTTTGATCACGAAGTGCTGAATCCATGGCGTTGTTTCGAAGGGTGAGGATGGTGCTGGAAGGGCGAAAGATGTTAGCGCTGGAAGGATATGAGCTGTTAGCGCAAGGTGTGGTATTGCGGCTGGCATGCGCGTGCGGCGTGTGTGCCTGGTATGTGTGTCTGGTAAGCTTGTTTGGTAAGAACGTCTGGAAAGCGCATCTGGTAAGCGTGTTAGGTAAGCGCGTCTGGCAAGCGCTTCTGGTGGGCACGTCTGGTAAGCACATCTGGTAAGCGCGTCTGGGAAGCACATCTAGCATGCACGTCTAGGAAGCGCGTCTGGTAAGCGCGTCTGGGAAGCACGTCCGGGAAGCGCGTCTGGGAAGCACGTCTGGTTAGCACTGGATCGACTTGGAATGGGCGCTGGCTTGGCGTGGACGCTGGCTTGGATTTTGGTACGGCGTGGACCGTTGGCTTGGCACGGTGCTGGCTTGGTGTGGCGCGGACTTGTTCTTGCGGGCCCAGTTTCCTTTTCCCATACGTAGCTCAAAAAAGTAATCCTTTCCTTATTCAAATTCCAAAAAGTGTTATGCTTATGAAATGGGTTGGCTCCCCTTTTTACCTCGTATCTTTGTTATCACGTCCTGGTGTTAGCGGTAGCGCGGTAGTGATAAAGTGGGCAAGCATATTCCAGCTATGTACTCTAGTGCTTCTCTTTCAATTTGTTTTCTTATTTTGTTGTGATGGTGCAAACCATAGCTATAGGTATGCCTTCCATAAATCTGTAGAAATATTTTTCTTCTCAACTGGTGTAAACACTAGCCATGGGTATGCCTTTCATAAACTTGTGGAAATACTTCATCATAAATAATTCTTCGAATATCACCGTAGTAACGTCTGCTAATAGTGACAGGTAATCATTGTTGTGCAAAGTAGGCACGTACGGGTAGGTGACTGTTTTTTTTTTTGAAAGGCAAACAAAGTGCCTAGTTTTTGGTTTCCTGGATTTCTTGGGTTGATAGATAAATGTTACCTTGACGGTTTTGGGTTATTCTTTTTGGAATGAATTGCTTTGGAGTTGATTGTTTTGGTTATGATTGAAAGTGATGCAAACATCTCAGGAAAACCACGGAACCATGTGTTGATACATGGGATGAAACATGGCTATAGGTTTTATCAGAACTTTAAAAGGCAAACCACATATTTTTGTCTAGATAAGACTTACTCGGTTTCTCAGGTCTTCTGATGAGAATAAACTTTCCGGGTGTAGGACCAAGTTTTTTTTTTCGAGAAACATGGTCATTGGAAGTCCCCTGTCTTCCAAGTCATTGCTGAGTTGTATGATAACTGCGTCGTTAATCCCTGGGAGGATAATTTTGCTTCTAGCCTCTGAGAAGTCCCTAGTCATCCCTTGTCGTGTCATGACTGATAATCGAGCCGTCGAGCAACTGAGTCGGAGTGGATCGCCTTCCTCTACCATCTTGACGTCTGGTTCGACAAATGAGATCGCTGGTTGAAAATTGACATTGTAACCGAAAGATTGAACCTCCCGCTGTGGTCGCCAATTGTTTGTAGGTGAAAATGGTTTCTGCTGATTTCGGTAATTGCGGGAGTGCATGTGAGAAACAGTTTAAACCCTAAAAAATGTACTGCAAGTGAGTACTTTAGATTCGAGAGATCAATATGTACAAGTCCGACCTAAACCAAGAAATGGCCGTTCCAGACTTGCTTCGGTCACAAAGTGGAGGAGAATGGGTTTGTTTTGGGGAGGGAAGCAAGGAAAGTGGTGAGACCAGAATAGTTGATTCTGGAAGAGTAGTTGGGTTAATACGACTTGTTATCATAAAAGTGAGAGAGCTAACAAGTTGAGCTAGCAAGTAAGTATTTCTGAGTGTTGTATCTCCCATATGAACTTGTTGTTCAATGGAAATAGGTAAGACCTATTTATACAAGTCGGAGTAAAATGTACCTTGGTCACATTAAGGAGTGGGGAAGTAAATGGTAGGAGGTGGTAACCGTATGCATGGAATTGATGTTCCATAAAGTTGTTAACGCATGAAGCTGGTTTTCATGAAACTTCTAACGTTATGGAATTGATGTCCCATAAAATTGTTAACGCATGTGCTTTATGTCCCATGAACGTTTCACACATAACTTCCCGTATTTACTAACCGCCTCACCCTTATGACACTTCCTTATGACGGGCGTAGTGTATGCCGCACGCTCTAAACCGCCAAACCAAAACCCAAAGAGGATCCCCCATTTTTTTGTTGATGTCTCGAATATTTTTGGAAAACATGTAGCTTGTTTTTGTGGCTTCTCAAGTCAATCTCGGGAAACTAGCTAGCCTGGTGACCTTCGACGGTCGAGATTTTGCATCTTGAGAGGAGGGGAAGCCATTGATCATTGCACGCCTTGTTTTGGTAGCCGCGTAGTGAGGGCCAACGTGGTGGCACGGCTAGGTTGGAATTTCTTTGGCATGGCATGGTTTGGCATGGCCAAACTTAGGTTTTCGGGCCAAAGGTTACCATGTGTCGTCTGGTAACCTTGGATTTGCTCCTGAGATTGAAGGGCAACCGTCGATTGTTGCACGGCTTCGATTTGGTGGCCGCGTAGGGAAGTCCAACAGGTGGCGCGACTAGGTTGTCATGGCATGGTTTGGTGTGGCCAAACTTAGATATTCGGGCCAAAGGTTACCATGTGTCATCTGGTAACCTTGGATGGCTAGGATTTTCTCCTGGGATTGAATGGAAAACGTTGATTATTGCACGCCTTCATTTTGTTGGCTGCGTAGGGAAGGCCAACATGGTGGCGCGGCTAGGTGAGGCTTGGCATGTGGGGCCAAGAGTTCGCCTTGGGCATGGCTAGCTTTGGTTAGGTGCGATTTTGGCTTGGCATGTGGAGCCAAGGGTTTTCCATGGGCGTATGGCGTGGATAGAGCCAAGGCAATGGCGTTTGGGTTGGCATGATGTGACTAGCATGGCTAGGTCCAAGGCAAAGTGTGTTTGGCATGGCGCGGCTAGCTTGGCTAGGTTTGGTTTGGCTTGGCATGTGGGGCAAAGGGTTTTTCCATGGGCTTATGGCGTGGCTAGGGCCAAGGCAAGGGCGTTTGGCTTGGCATGGTGTGACTAGCATTGCTAGGGCCAAGGCAGAGTGCGTTTGGCACGGCGTGGCTATCTTGGGCTAGGTGCGTGACCAAGCTAGGATTTTGGGGCAGAGGTTGTTTGGTAACCTTAGATGGCCAGGATTTTCTCCAGGGATTGAAGGGCAACCGTTGATTGGTGCACGCCTTCGTTTTTGATAGCCGCGTAGTGAAGACCAGTATGGTGGCGCATCATGGGGCCATGGCGAGGTGAGTTTGGCATGGCGCGGTAGGTGTGGCTGGCATGATTTTCCAATGGCGCGGTAGGTGTGGCTGGCATGATTTTCCAATGGCACGGAGGTGCGGCTAGCATGGTTGGCATGCTTTGGTGCGGTCGGTGTGGCTGGCATGATTTGCCATTGGCACAGAGGTGCGGCTAGCATGGATGGCATGCTTTGGCGCGGTCGGTGTGGCTTGCACGATTTGCCATTGGCACAGAGGTGCGTCTAGTATGGTTGGCATGCTTTGGTGCGGCTGGTGTGGCTGGCATGATTTTCCATTAGCACAGAGGTGCGGCTAGCATGGTTGGCATGATTTGGCGCGGTCGGTGTGGCTGGCATGATTTGACATTAGCACAGAGGTGCGGCTAGCACAGTTGGCATGCTTTGGCGCGGTCGGTGTGGCTGGAATGATTTACCTTTGGCACAGAGGTGCGGCTAGCATGGTTGGCGTGCTTTGGCGCGGTCTAAGTGGTTGGCATGATTTTCCATTGGCACAGAGGTGTGACTAGCATGGTTGGCATGCTTTGGCGCGGTCGGTGTGGATGGCATGATTTGCCATTGGAACAGAGGTGCGGCTAGCATGGTTGGCATGTTTTTGCGTGGTCGGTGTGGCTGGCATGGTTTTCCATTGGCACAGAGGTGCGGCTAGCATGGTTGGCATGCTTTGGCGCGGTCGGTGTGGCTGGCATGATTTTCCATTGGCACCGAGGTGCGGCTTGCATGGTTGGCATGCTTTGGCGCGGTCGATGTGGCTGACATGATTTTCCATTGGCACAGAGGTGCGGCTAGCATGGTTGGCATGATTTGGCGCGGTCGGTGTGGCTGGCATGATTTGCCATTGGCACACGTGGGAATTAGGGTTTGGCTTGTCGTAACCCTAATTTGAAAAAGATACCCAGGTAATTATTTAGAGTCACATTAAAGTTTTCAGTAAATGTGCCTAGTAAATGCTTGTTACTTTAAATGTTGTGACATCATTGTCTGCTAGGGTTTAGTGTTTTACAATTTTAACCCTAAGCTAAAAACCACCATCAACACCCAGACAACGTGAAACACGTTGCAGTCACACGATAACTCTATGCAACTCATGAAAATCCCGTGAATATCTCTATCCGTAAGCGTGTTCCCCTGTTCTCTTTAAACTCATGTAAACTTCCTTATTTTTTCAAAACCCAATGACTTACCATCCCAGATCCTGATTATATCGATCGAAACATAGAACTTTACCAGCCCTTTCTATATATATCTAATTAGAACAAACCCATTTCATTTCAACGCTTTAGTCTCATTATAACTCACCCAAATCACAAACCCTAATTATGGCTATTTAAAACCATATTTTCCCGCCAAAAACAAAAATCAAAAGGTTGAAGATGACCTCCCCTTATCTAATTCCGGTGAATAGCAATTTGTGGCTACAATAAGTAATTTTGGGTTGTAAATAGTAAAATTTATGGGGTGTTTTTAACACATTTCCTGGGGTTCCCTTATCCAGAGTTGGGGTGCTTTTCATACTTTTCTGGATTGATTTTTCCAAAAATACCTATATACATATACACCATAATAAGTACAAAAATAAGCACTAACAATGTATAGAATTGAGATAAATCAGACATAAAAATGTGTATGTCATCTACCTAGCCTTGTTCATCATCATTATAAATAGATGACTATCTGCATAATAGATATTCAATACTGGCATTTTGTCTTAGTTGCGACTAGAGTCATCCTCTAAAAACCTAGGTTTCCTCGTGAAAATGTATTATGTTATGACTTTTAAAGTCTACACTAAGGGATTCGTGAAGCCCAGCCATACTATATTTTACCTGCTATTTCTTATTATCTGGATCTTGTTCTTATTGACTATTGTAGTTCTCAAACTATAGATCATGAACAAGAAGGATATAAATCATAAAGTACCCTTTGTCTCAATTTTGTGATTCCACAATATAGGTATATCTAAACTCTTCTTTGATTTGTTTATATTGTTCTTGTGAGGTAGTTACGATAAAGCATCTCTATAACCTTTTGAAGAGAGTACGTTATCCTAATTTTTGAGGTTTTCTTGATATCTACTTTACCTTGAAGATCCCTCATAAGCAAACATATTTCTATTATCTTGATTGAATATCTTTATGAAGGAAATCAATAGGCTATCTGTTAGAGACAAAATAGTTAAAACAAAGTGTTTTCTTAGGTTGAAGCAACTTTTAGGGATGTAAAGGACGTCAGCTAAAGGAATCAAGTACGTAAGGTCTTGCGAGATCCAATAAATGTAAGGAACACGACTGAAGCTGAATTGCTTGTGGGTTTGATTCGGTTTCAACTACATTCCAGTTTTAAGTTTGTAGTAGGCTATTATTTGTAGCGGTTGAATACAATGCGGTATTTAAGTTATGAACTAAGTCCCTTGGTTAATTTGCACATTGCAATTTTCATCGTTAATAAAATTTTCGGTGTCTTGTGCTATTTGTTTTCCGCATTATATTGTTTATCTTAATAATAGAAATATTACGGGTAGTACGTTAAAAAACTAGACAGTTTTTAACCTCAAAATGTATATAACCTACAAGACTTGCTCTTGTGAATTCATATCTTGAAAATATATTACAAGACTTATTCTTGTTGGAATTCGGTTCCTGTACAGTTTAGGTACATACTAGGTTGATTCTTGGATATTGATTTTAGAGATCGTCCAAGTAAACTTGTTTACAACTCAGGTATACAAGATCTTTATTATTGATCAATACTTACTGATGATATCAAGTTTTTCCATACAAGTTTCCGAACGAAAAAGTTGGTGGTGTACTTAGTACCCTTTCCTTTTTAGCAAGGATCTATCCTAAGTCCGGACCAGTCCTAACAATGTTTAACTTGTTTTACATTTTCGATATATTTGTTATCTTCGGGTTTCTACAAAAATCGAGATATCTAAATTGGGAATTTTCATAAGTGTCGACATTGTGATTTGAATATGTGCTAAACTCTGATATCTTAATGTTCAAATAAATTCCTTCGATACTCAAGGCAAGATCCTGAAATCGATTTTCGATGCATATGATATTTTTGGTATCGAACTATGTGCTTACCATATCTCAGGGGTAAATTTGCATATCTCTAGTTACTATATTAGTAAAGTACATGGATGTATGCTAGATAATAATAGTTGTCATCTATGAGAACTATCGGTTTAATAGTTGGAATACAATTGGTATTTTCTAATTTCGGAAATAAATATTCACCGCATATCTTAAAGATTTTTAAGATTGGTAGTCTCTTATTTTCTAAACAATCTTTGGTGATAACACTGTAAACAGTGAAGTCTTGTATTCTACAAACTCATCCCTTGACAGACATCTTGCATTACCTTCATTTAAAATCTTCTTTGGGAACAAAACTTTTAATAGTACCGTTGATGGGGAATTAAATAGTCTTACTCTTATAGTTTAATTAGATTGATTATATATTTGATTAACAGTATGATTATCTTTGATAGATTAAACTTGTTTATTTTGTGGTTCTTCTCTTCTAATATAAAATACTCAAGCTTGTTTGAGGATTTGACTATTATAGATCTACCGATTCAAGATCTGTGGATAGAATTATTGATCAATCAACGTTAACTGACTCCATTCTGTGTATGTGTTGATCAATAGTGGAGTTAAGTCGTTTGCAGCTGATATTTTGAAGTTTGAAGATTGGAGACTTGAAGACTTTTTTTTTTGTTCTAATCTTTGCAATACTTCTTGCGCACTTGATTCTCTGGGATCAACAAGCAGTTTATCTTGATAAACATAAATTTGTACAAAGATCGGACAAACGGTCTAATTGCATTAAGTTGCTTGGGAAACTATCCTCCATCATTTTAGTAGCCATTGGCAAGGAGGGATTCAAAGTCTACAATCAGCAGTCCCACCAGGTTCTACTTACATTAGTCTAAACTCTAAAAGACCTTAGTTGCATCATGCCATATTATTAAGGTCCACAATGATACACTTTAGTAATCAAATTGCAAGGGTACATACATGTTTCCACAAGTGTCTATCTACACTCTAGCTAGGTGCACGGGTTGCATTCATTGTAGTCGCGCGTCATGTCATGTTTGAAACAAATACTGTGAAATGAAGTTTGTTCAAAAGAAAAAATAAACTCTTTATTGATTCAAGAGAGACATCCTAAACAACAGTCCACTGATACTTCCATATCAAACAATCAAATGCACCACATCTAAACAAAGGATAGATTCATATTGGTTTTCATTTGTATGAAGGGAAAGGCTTGGATTTTCTTATGTGGCCTTCTAAATGTGACATTCAGCCTTGCTCTAGGTACACCTAAAGCTTTTGCCAAGTCTCTTAATACGAACTTCTGGATCTTCCCGGTTGATGTCTTTGGAAGCTCTTCCTTGTAAACAACTGTTTTGGGCACCATATAATGAGGCAACCTATTGCGACAAAACTCAATGAGTTCCTTCTCTGACGGCTGATCCGAGTCTGACTTTAAGCTCACAAAAGCACAAGGAGTCTCGCCCCACAACTCATCTGGTCGAGCGACTACAGCTGCTTCATTAATCGCTGGGTGCGAGTACAATACCGATTCCACCTCCACACTACTCAAATTCTCTCCACCGCTTATAATCACATCCTTAGATCTGTCTCTAATCTCTAAATATCCATCAGGATGAATTACACCTACGTCTCCCGTATAAAACCATCCATTTTCCTTTAAACATTTACTTGTACCTATAGGGTCCTTATAGTAGCCTAACATGATTGATCCACAACGTATAACAACTTCACCTAGTGATAACCCGTCTCGTTTTACACTCAAACCCGATCCCACATCCAACACGTCCACTTTAGCAGTTGCAATCGTTCGAACCCCTTGCCTTGCCTTCAACCTAGCTCGTTCATCTCCAGATAATCGATCCCACTCGGGTTTCCACTCACACGTAACAACTAATCCAGCAGTTTCAGTTAGTCCATATCCATGACTTACAATGAAACCCAATGATTCAGCTCGGAAAAGCACCGGTGCCGGCGGTGGAGCCCCTGCAGTTAAGATTTTAACCGGCCTCTGAAGTGGTTGTTTACCTGGTTCATTGGCTAGCATGTTGAGAACAACTGGGGCACCACACATGTGGCTAACATCATGCTGATTTATCAGACTGAATACAGTTGAAGCATCAAATTTACGTAGACAAATATTAGTCCCACCAACTGCAGCCATGCCCCATGTAAAGCTCCAACCATTTGCATGAAACATAGGTAAAGTCCACAAATAAACAGGTTGTTTTGGTACTGACCAATAAATAATAGTATCAACAGTCTCGATGAACAGACCACGGTGAGAATGAACAACCCCTTTGGGAGATGATGTTGTACCAGATGTGTAATTCAACACCATCGGATCCCACTCGCTCTGTGGTGGAATCCATTTAAAATATGGATCTCCTTTCTTCATTAGTTCCTCATAAGTCATATCAAGATCAACGGCTGGGGGAGCATTTGAGCCATTTGTTTCAACCAAGTCATCACAATCATCATCATTAATGATCACGAGAAGTGGAGGTTTAATATTAGAAGGAAAAAGAGAGAAAGCTTCTAGAACTTTAGAGTGAAAAAGAAAATCAACAAATATGAGTTTGGATTCACTGTGTTGTAAGAGTATTGAAATTGTACGTGCATCAAGACGTGTATTCATGTTACTGAGAATGGAACCACTCATTGGTATTGCAAACTGAAGCTCATACATAGCTGGAACATTAGGTGATAGAACTGAGATCACTTGACCACATCCGATCCCGAGTGATTTAATAGCAGAAGCGAGTTGCAGAGACCTAAAGTATGTCTGCTTCCATGTGTAAGTGGTTTTATTGTAGATGATAGAGGTACAATCACCGTATACAATAGCTGCTCTTTCGAGAAAATCTAGAGGAGTTAGAGGTGAAGTATTTGTGGGACTTAGTAACTCCATTACTGATGTTTCTTCTCTTTTAGTAAAAGAACTGTACTCTGGCTTCTAAATATATAGAAGGGTAATAAGAATCTTGAGTTTTGAAGACAACCTGCAAATACTTGAGCTAATTTAGCTAGATATGCTTGCATGAAAGTGGGAACTGGGAGAGCTAACTATAAATAATTTGAACTTGAATAAGTTAGATAGAAGGTGGCCATTAAACTGGTAACATTGAATGAATTTCATTCATGGCCACCAGTCACCCATAAAAATATAGAGTATCACAGGTTTGTGTCGGCAATGCCTTGTCCTAGCTAGTCCCTGTTCAAGGATAGTTTCACGTGTAGTTGATAGTTGGTAGTGGTTACTGTGTGATAGGTGGTAGTGGTTAATGCGTACACTATGATACTTGGTAGTGGTTAATTGAGGTAATGTTACAACTCTTCTCTTTCCTCTTTCTAGAAACACAAGCAGGATGTCACAACTCTAACTCACACGAAGAGCATGCAATGTATCAAGTGAAACTCATACGATATATATGTACAAGTACCACCGCATTGTGTTGCAAACTTGCAATTCTTTTTCATTTGACTACGTTTTAATATAACAAAGAAAAAGAAAAACAACATCAGTTTTTTATATGAAAAGGTATCGATCAAGATACTTCTAGTCTGGTTATAGTATGTCATTCAGGTTTGATTTTCTCGGCAATTCTTGTACCGCTTCGCCACGGTTTTGAAATAAAACAGCTGTGTTGGTTATGTTAAGGATACAACTCATGAAGCTCAATCAAAGCCGTAACTTCAGCTGAATCCTCTCAATCAGTAGCTGTCAAATTATGTCGACATTATATTGTCAGTCATCTATGTATTTTTGGTATACAAAACCCATAATATCCTCTGTAATAATAGCCGTTTATGGCTCTATATATTGCTTGAGAATCCACAATATCTGAGTGGAACATTTCACCAAAACTATCGTGTTATGTCTTGGTATCGAGTCAAAAGATCCAAACTCACGCTTCTTTTCCTTCGACATGGCTGAAACTTCAACACTTCATCAAATCCATATCAATCATCTGGTTAGTGTCAAACTGAATGACAACAACTATCTTCTTTGGGTAACACAGTTTAAACCTCTTCTCAAGGGTTACAAGCTCCAAGGTTTTGTTGATGGTACATTGGAAATACCATCAAAAACTTTACCCGGTGCAACAGAAGATGCACAACCAACCCCTAATCCTGCTTATGCAAAATATGAGGAA
Source organism: Papaver bracteatum (assembly GCA_023529315.1). Classification (NCBI taxonomy): domain Eukaryota; kingdom Viridiplantae; phylum Streptophyta; class Magnoliopsida; order Ranunculales; family Papaveraceae; genus Papaver; species Papaver bracteatum. The sequence goes on along the minus strand of JAJJWX010003254.1, from coordinate 157,309 downwards.
CAAGACCAAATCCTATTAGGATGGATCCTTTCCTCCTTGTATGAAGGATTTTTAGGTCGAGTCTCAGGTCTCTCAACATCCCAGGAAGTATGGGAAGCTCTTCAAAGGAGATATGCACCAAAAACAAAAGCTCATCAAATGAACCTGAAAAGACAGTTGCACAGTCTTCGCAAAGGTAACAGTTCAATGCAAGATTATTTCTCTAAAACTAAGCAACTGTTTGATGCACTTGCAGCATCTGGAAAACCTCTCTCTGAAGAGGATATGCAGGAATCAATTCTAGATGGACTAGATCAGGCTTATGACTCTATTGTCACAGCCTTAAGCACTGTCGACAAGATCGACATGGATACCTTTCAAGCTCATATGCTTTCATTTGATCTCCGCCTTGAACAACATCTAGCTGTTTTGCAACAACCGCTAGCCAATATCGCTGCATCTTCAAATTCTAGGCCATTTCAGAGGCAAGACCAAAGGAGATACTCAAACAATCGTCCACAAAATCAATCCAACCGTCAGCCTAGAAACATGTATCAAGGTGAAGGTCCTTGTGAGATCTGCAAATGCAAGAATCATGATGCTCGGTTCTGCTGGTTTCGTAACAAAGTGGATAACAACAAACAGCCAGTTGCATACTTGGATCTTCCTGGTGGCCCTGCTGATAACAACTGGGTGACTGATACGGGTGCCACTCATCACCTAACTGCAAATCTCAACAATCTCAACATTCGGCATGAGTATGATGGCACGGAACAAGTTCGTGTAGGAAATGGTGAGGCTCCCCATATTGAAAATATTGGTAATTCCTCCTTCACTCATAACAATAGATCTTTTCAGTTAAATAATATTCTTCATGTCCCTCAAATAAAAACAAACTTGCTTTCAGTCTCCAAGTTCTACAAAGATAACAATGTTTTCTTTGAATTTTATGAAAACTCTTTTGTTGTGAAGGAAATCCAGTCGGGGACAACCATTGTGCAAGGAAGACTTAAGAATGGGCTCTATGTCTTTGATGTTGTTCGACAGATTCAACATACAACACCAGCTGCTCTTCTATCCAATACAGTTCTGTTATGGCATCAAAGATTGGGTCACCTAATGCTTCGCACTGTTTTTAGGATGATTAAAAATCTTTCCCTTCCTGTTTCAAATAAGAAGTTTGATTATAGTCACTCTTGTCATATGAGCAAGAGTCATAAACTTCCTTTTCCTACCAGTAGTACAATTATTGATAAACCATTGAGTTTAATTGTTGCTGATTTATGGGTTTCACCACATGTTTCAAAAGATGGCTTCAGATATTATCTGCTCCTTCTAGATGTTTACTCACATTATACTTGGATTTACCCACTTGCTAGAAAATCATATGCTCTTCCCATCTTTATTCAATTCAAAAAGTTGATATAAAATCAAAAAAATCATAAACTCAAGGTCTTTCAGTCTGACAATGGTGGAGAGTTTAGGAAGTTCACTTCTTTCCTTAATAATTTTGGTGTTATACATAGATTTTCATGTCATCACACATCTGCACAAAATGGCATTGCTGAAAGACGCATTAGACATATCACTGAGTCCGGATTAGCTCTTTTATTTCATGCATCAATGCCAAAATCATACTGGGTAGAAGCTTTCTTAACTTCTTGTTATCTTATTAACAAACTACCTGCATCTCAACATGAGGTCAAATCTCCACTACAACTCTTATACAATCAAATTCCTGACTGTTCCTTTATAAAAGTTTTTGGATGTCTATGTTATCCATGCCTTCGCCCGTATGTATCTAATAAACTTGAACCAAGATCACTACCATGTGTATTCATTGGTTACAGTGGCGCACACAAAGGATATTTGTGCTTACATGTACCTACAGGAAGGTTGTATATCTCTCGACACGTCAGGTTCGTAGAAACAAGCTTCTCATTTGCTGCCAAGCAACATGTATGTATCACTAAACCCATTTCCAAGTCATCCATATCCACAAAAATATTTGCATCACCCACTTTTTCTAGACCAGTTCATGAGAATATTGCTTCTCAACCATCCACTCCTCTGCTACAAACTCCACCAATATCACCTGGTATAGATAATTTGCAGTCGCCACCTCTGTCTCCAAATATGGATAATGTGCCGTCAACACCAAATACAGCAGCATCAGAATCTACAGTAGTACCCACTTCTACAGGACCAACTACTTCAGCAACACAACCATCTATGATGCAGTCAGCTCCACCGGCTCCATCAGCACCAATACCAAAACATCATATGATCACCAGGGCTAGAGATGGTATCAAGAAACCGATCAACAAGCTTTGCCTTACAGCATCAAAATATCCACTTGTAGAGACAGCACTCACAGCTCCGTCGTCTTATACAGAAGCATCGAGAAATCCGATATGGATACCCCCTATGGATGATGATATTAATGCTCATATTCGTAATGGTACATGGAGCTATGTACCACATGAACCATGGATGAATTTGGTTGGATCGAAATGGGTTTTCAAAGTTAAACAAAAACCAGATGGTACGATTGACAGGCCAAAAGATCGACTGGTGGCTAAGGGATACAATCAAAGAGAAGGTTTTGATTATGAATAAACCTTCAGTCCTGTGATTAAACCAAGTACTATCAGGCTTGTCTTATCAATTGCAGTGGAAAATGGTTGGTCCTTAAGACAATTAGATGTTCAGAATGCCTTCTTACATGGTGTTCTGACCGAAGATGTTTATATGAAACAACCGGCTGGTTATATTCACCCTGACTATCCAAATCATGTTTTCAAGTTGAACAAGTCAATCTACGGTCTAAAACAAGCTCCTCGCACTTGGTTTTCAAGGCTCAGCACCTATCTAGTTGGGCTCGGTTTCAAAGGGTCTCTTGCAGATAATTCACTCTTTATCAAGAAGAATTCAGATAGAGTAACTTATGTCTTAATCTATGTTGATGATATTATTATCACAGGGTCCAATTCTACTCTTATTACAAATCTAATATCTTCTCTGAATTTTGTTTTTGCAATCAAAGATTTAGGCGATCTTAGCTACTTCTTGGGAATAGAAGTTATTAAGCAAAAAGGATCGGTGTTGTTGAGCCAACAAAAATACATCACTGATTTGCTTAAACGAACAAAGATGGATGCTGCAAAACTAGTTTCTACTCCGTTGGATGTGAATACTAAAATCAGCAGATTGGGTACACAAAGATTTGAAGATCCAACACTTTATCGAAGTGTGTGTGGAGCGCTGCAGTATCTACATCTTACTCGCCCTGATATTGCTGTAGCGGTGAACAAGGTGTGCCAGTTCATGCAAGACCCTTACATTGAGCATTGGGAGCTAATCAAACGCATACTCAGGTATCTCAAGCACACAGTTCATCATGGCTTGCTTTTGCGAAAATCTACAGATACCAGTCTTCATGCCTATTCTGACTCGGATTGGGCGGGGAGTATTGATGATCGCAGATCCACTAGTGGATACTGCATCTACTTTGGCAATAATCTTGTATCTTAGAGTGCAAGAAAACAGAAAACTGTTTCCAAGTCGAGCACGGAAGCAGAATATAGAGGCATAGCCATAGCAACTTCCGAACTAATATGGCTTCAATCTTTGCTAAAATAACTTGGGGTTGAAGTAAGAGCTCCGAAAATTTGGTGTGACAATTTAGGGGCTACATATCTAACAGCCATCCCGGTTTTTCATGCTCGAATGAAGCACAAAGAAATTGATTATCATTTTGTGCGTGAAAGAGTGGCGGTCAAACAACTTCTGGTACGGTTCATCTCGACTAAAGATCAAGTAGCTAACATATTTACTAAGGGTTTGTCAGTACCAAGGTTTCTCTATTTCCGGAACAAGTTGAACATTCAACAACTCATGTTCAACTTGAGGGAGGATGTTAAGGATACAACTCATGAAGCTCAATTAAAGCCGTAACTTCAGCTGAATCCTCTCAATCAGTAGCTGTCAAATTATGTCGACATTATATTGTCTGTCATCTATGTATTTTTGGTATACAAAACCCATAATATCCTCTGTAATAATAGCCGTTTATGGCTCTATATATTTCTTGAGAATCCACAATATCTGAGTGGAAAATTTCACCAAAACTATCGTGTTCTGTCTGGTTAGTTGTTGTTTCAAACCGCCTCTTGAATCTTGATTAAAACTGTCACTGAGTCGCATTCCAACTACAATCTTCTTATGGTCCATAAAGAATATTCAAAAAGATCTATCAGAATAGAGAAAAAGTTAAGGTAGTTTTATATGAACCCTCACTTTGAACCATATAAAACCCCTCTACAAATGGCAACAGGGGCCCATTTCTTTAGTTTGAATGTGAGTATGCGGTTTTTACATAGTTCAAAATAACCTAGCACTTTTAGGGGCGACTCAGTCGCAATTAGGGTCGACAATAAAAGATAAAATATGTTGAAAATACTTATATGCCCCTTCATAATCGGGAGGTATTTTGTGCCCGATTGTTAAAACCTAATCGGAAGCTTTGTAAAACCTTTGCCTACCTATTTAAAAGGATTTTATAAAAAAACTCATTTTGGGGCAATCTATAATCGGAAGGTAATGTAACCAGTTAACCTTCCGATTATTATAATCGGAAGGTAATGTAACCAGTTAAACTTCCGATTATGGCTACGTCTCAAACACGAACCAAATGGTTAGGGGTGTCTCTGCACCCAGAGCCAAATGGAAACTTGGCAATGGTCCGATGTGGAGCTACTTATAATCGGTAGCCAAATATCCTACCGATTATAGAAGATTTCAAAATTTTGGTGTAAATGGATTTTAGAAAAAAAACTCATTTTGGGGCAACCTATAATCGGAAGGTAATGTAACCAGTTAACCTTCCGATTATTATAATCGGAAGGTAATGTAACCTTCCGATTATTATAATCGGAAGGTAATGTAACCAGATAAACTTCTGATTATGGCTACGTCTCAAACACGAACCAAATGGTTAGGGGTGGCTCTGCACCCTGAGCCAAGTGGAAATTTGTCAAAGGTCCGATGTGGGGATACTTATAATTGGTAGCCAAATATCCTACCGATTATAGAAGATTTCAAAATTTTGGAGAAAATGGATTTTAGAAAAAAACTCATTTTGGGGCAACCTATAATCGGAAGGTAATGTAACCAGTTAACCTTCTGATTATTATAATCGTACGGTAATGTAACCAGTTAAACTTCTGATTAAGGCTACATCTCAAACACGAACCAAATGGTTAGGGGTGGCTCTGCACCCTGAGCCAAGTGGAAATTTGGCAAAGGTCCGATGTGGGGCTACTTATAATCGGTAGCCAAATATCCTACCGATTATAGAAGATTTCAAAATTTTGGAGAAAATGAATTTTAGCAAAAAAACTCATTTTGGGGCAACCTATAATCAGAAGGTAATGTAACCAGTTAACCTTCCAATTATTATAATCGGAAGGTAATGTAACCAGTTAAACTTCCGATTATGGCTACGTCTCAAACATGAACCAAATGGTTAGGGGTGGCTCTGCATCCAGAGCCAAGTGGAAATTTGGAAAAGGTCCGATGTGGGGCTACTTATAATCGGTAGCCAAATATCCTACCGATTATGGAAGATTTCAAAAATTTGGAGAAAATGGATTTTAGAAAAAAAACTCATTTTGGAGCAACCTATAATCGGAAGGTAATGTAACCATTTAACCTTCCGATTATTAAAGGGAACATTAGCCGAAATATCCATACATTAATCGGTAGCTAATGATTCATTTTAAACTACCGATTGTTTGTAACCTACCGATTGTGGTTTTGGCTACCGATTATATAAGGGCATAGTTGCCATTTTGAAAAATCACGGATAAGGGGTAGCTCAATTTTACGTTTGGGTGAACTTTTTTGTCTTTTAGTGTCGCCCCTAATTGCAACTGAGTCGCCCCTAAATGTTCCAGGCAAAATAACAGTCCAAAAATAATTTTTGGAAAAGGTATTATCGACGTCTAGCTCCTATTTATGCACCACCACCACCACCAATTGAATCAAGGCCCCCCCGGCAAAGAAAGAAAGAAAAATCCCCTGCCGGATACTGATAGCTGTGCAAATAAAGAGAAAATACCCCTATTTTGGTGCTGATGTTGATGAGTTTTGAACTCAGGTCGCTGGTACCGTCACCCAATAAATTTACCGCTTTATTATAATGATATATCTCCATCCACCAACTTCATGTATCCACCACCACAATCAAGTTTTTGTTCTTCTTGACAGAAAATTGGAATACCAAAGTTTTCTCTATCCTAAAATGGCAAAAATAAAATAAAATATTGAGCAGTCTAGACATCTAAACAAAACCCCTAAAAATTAATATGCGATAAAGTTTATCGGTCCCGAGTTGGGACAACGTGCTAAGTTAATAATTTGCTAAATTTATAAATTAATAGAAAATTAATCTTTCTATGGGTATTTTCTGTTATATAAATTAATAACTCTATAATTTACATAAAATATAATTTATATTAATTTGAAAAAGAACGATTCAATTGCGACCTGATTTTTGTTGAAATCATCTTGAATATCATCCTGGATTATTTTTTTAAACACTAGAAGAGATTTTGGTGTTGTCATCTGGTGATGCAATAATAAACTATTCAATGTCCTCAGAGGTTCGATAACTTTTTTACATGAAGGTGGCTCTATAACTACAATTTCATCTTTGGCTTCCACGTCATCACTTTCCTCACTTCTCATGATACTCTCAATTATTTCCTCGTCAGTCAAAAATCCGAAATAGTATTCTCTTTAAGGTAGTTCAAAAGGTATTCAATTTTCATCTTATTGCGATCACTACACCAAATTCAAGGATTAGTAACTAGATTTCGCAACAGCTTATTGGATGTTGCGAATTTTCAGTTGCTAATTATTGTTGGCTGTTGCAAATTTTCAGTTGCTAATTGTTGTTGCAAAAATTTTGCAACAGCTTAGAACAGCTACAAAACTTGCAAATGTTTGATTCAGTTGCGATTCGCATCTAAACCCAGTTGTACGCGTGTAGAAAATCAGTGTGGTTGCCTACACTTTCAACTGACTCATTATTCATCCCATTCAGATACTTGAGAAAGTTGACTCGGGTCTCTTATCTCTTTAATCATCGAACAACCTCACATTCTCCATTTCATTTTCTTCTCTTCTCTCTCGTTCTCCCCTGTGAGTTTTCCCTGTTTCGACCACCACCACCATCGTTATCACCAAGATCAAAACCAAACCCTTATTGTGGTCGTTGAGGAAGAAAGGTATTCGTCACTACCAGCACAACTATTTTTTCTTTTTTTTTCTTTCACTTCTATGAAGTAAACCCTAGATTCAAATTTTTTTTTTTTTTTCCACTCAAAATCTTTAACCCAATTTCTGATCTTAGATCGAATTCATGCTCACCATGTTATTATGTGGATTTATCTGATTATAAATTATTTACAAATTACAATGTTTTGACCTAAAGAGGGAAATCAGAGTTAATCTGATTGCAAGTGCGTTATTCTGTTATATGAGTGTTTTTTGGCACGAGATTTCCCCCAAATTCCGTTCTCCTTTTTAATAAGAGATCTCTTTATAAACCCATTTGGAGAATCGTTAACTCTTTCCTCAAATTTAAGTAATTTAGGTTTTTTTTTTCTTTCAAATTTCAGATGTAGATTATTAAATAGAATCAATAGATGGCATGGGTTTGTTTTAGTTGAGGTTTAGAATTGGTTCATTAATGAATTTGAATTTCATGGATTATGGTTTCTAACAGATGGGGATTTAGGCTTCATGGATCTGAATTACAGATGAAAAAGATGAAACTGATGGTGAGAAACTAAAAAAAGAAGATTGAGTTTTTGTTCTGGGGTAATCTTTCTTACTCATTTGAATTGAATTTCTTTCATTAACATGTATTATCAAATTTGGGTATTGTTATACCAAGAGGTATTTTTACAATTTCGTTTATCTTTTTTTTATTCATAATTTTGATCGTTGTGAGATTTTATTTTCTTTGGAAGGAAATGAGTTTTAAGTTTTTCCACTAGTCTCAGAATACCAAGTTGTTCGTTTTTGCAGGTTGCAATTCTTTTTCAACTTCATCCTGACTTGCTCGATGAATTCACACATTTCTTACCAGATACTTTTGGCATAGCCTCTATTCATCATGCTCCATCAAGCAGAAATTTTCCTCGTCGGGAGAGTTCTATTATACCTACTCTTAGGCCAATGCAAGGGGGATAAGGTATCTTTCAGGCCCTCCCTCTTTCTATGGTACTGGAGACTATTGTCTATTATGTTGTGCCTCAGTAATCAGTATGTAACCTGTTCTTAAAAATTTGCATTTGGTCAGAAGGATAGGACTATGACTTCCCACCACGACCGCGGCCGCAGTGTGGACCGTCCTGATGACCAGGATAGGCAGCGTAGACGTGAAAAGGAGAGAGAGAGAGGAGAGATGATAGGGATATAAGAGACCATGGTAGGGACTATAAGGATCTTGATAATGATAGAGACTTCAATCAGGGTCCCCACAAACGGAAACCTGCACCAAGGATTGAAGACTCCAGTGATGTGTTACATCAAGGTAGGGATGTGTTGAAAAATTTGAACTACATTCCATTATATTTGTTTTTTAAAAGATAAGAGATAAGATCTGTTGAAAAGTAATGCCATTAGAGGATATAATACACATACTTAACGACAACACAGAATAGTTGTAATGAACCCTTACTAAAACCTAATCTGGAAAAATCGAAGTTTATTATTCCTCTGCAGCTCCTCAATGTTTGAACTTGAAAGCATTTATTTGCTTCCTCTAACTTCAGTTGTATCCTTTATGGTGTGTAGCTTAGCCTTAGCTTTCTTTTAGAGCGGTATTCTCCTTTTTATTGTTTTGTTTTGTTACAGCTTTGGTCTGTTACACTCACTGTATTTGAATAATGATTTTATTTAATTCTCGTTTGGGTTACTCATCAAATATTTCAGGTGACTACATTCAAGAATACACTTTCTGTGTGAAAGTGAAGGAGAAGTTACGAAATTCCAAAAATTACCAAGAATTCCTAAAATGCCTTAGTATTTATAGCAATGAGATCATTTCAAGAGATGAACTTAAAAATTTGGTAAGCCTCGAGCTGTCATCGTCATTTACTATCTTAGAGAAAGATATTGGTTATCTAAGGGCTCCTGAGTCATGGCATTGTGTTTTAACTGAATATACGCTGTCTCTTTTAGATTGGTGATTTGCTCGGATACTTTCCTGATCTTATGTCTGGGTTTAACGAATTTCTGGAATAGTGTGAGAGAAAAGGGGGTAAGGGTTGGTAGATTAATGTTTGGTTAGTTCCGAATTTTCCATCTACAAAATGTTCTAACCCAAACCCTTTCTTGCAGATGGATACCTTACTGGATTTATGAGCAAAAGTACGTATATTAAATTTAATTCTCATATTCATTCTCATGTTTTGGATGTATACGAGGAGGCTGAGGAGTTGCTGAAAGAAGAACCACACGTGGAGTTCAGTGGAGAGGTTCCTTCCCCAACTTCTTTTATTGCAGGAATTTGTGTACAAGTATATCATCGTGCTAGTATTTCCTTCATTTTCTATGACATAAATATCTTTCTCTGCATTCTATACATCTTAATTTCATCTATTTCAGTTCCAATGATTTGTTATTTGTACTGAATGTGCTCTCCAGGAAGGTCATGGACGGTACTTGGACTTGCATGAGCTGTACAACGAGTACATTAATTCTAAGTTTGCAGAGCGAAATGAGAAAACAAAAGAACCAATAAAGTATTCTACGTACCACATAAAATTTCATGTAAACTAAAGCTAAGAACGTAACTTTGCTGCAGTATAGTACATCGCATGAGTTAATGGACCCGGGTAAGGACATATTAAAAGAGGTATGTCTCTTCTGCCAATGATTGGTTGTTTAAAGTTCTATTGAGTTCGCATCTGTGAATTAGTAGTACAGATAATTTGTCATCTGTTAGTGGGGGCACTAACCTTAAGTTTAAACTGGGGAAGTCTCTGGTTGATTGAAGGCTTTGTTTACTGTAACAGAGTCCATCGATCAAAGATCCACAATATGTGGTTGCTGGTGAGCCCAAAAGATTATTAGTCGGTCACTTTAAATTTCAACTTATAATATATCTCAATCACTTTTTTGTAGTCGATACCTAGCTAGTGCATGAGAAGATTAAATAATGCAAATGATGGCATCATATACTTTGTATTGGCTTTTCAGTTTTTCCTCAGGTAACCCTTCTTTCAAATATGAGTGAGTCATAATTTCTTAACCAGATTCAGAACTTTATATAATATATGAATAAAATTATATGTTGATCACCCTTCATATCTAGGTAAGCATGTACACTCTTCAGCAGGGGCGCTGCTTTTGCTGATCACAACAGTTTTTTTTGTCCCTTTGAAACTATTGTGAAGAAAGCGGGCAGTAACAGGATTTGTTCATGTTTCAGTCGACATGGCTGCAACACTCATTTTAATGCTACTATTAGGGCTGGGTGTTGAGATGTGTATTCGTTATAAGCTTTTAGAAACATCTGGTTTGCCGCTGTCTAGTTGTATTTCCACGGGAGTTCCTTTGTATTGTGTCAGGTTAATATTTTAACATATATTGTTGTAAAATCTGAGTAGCACTACTAAAGACTAAACCTTTTGAGTTGTCCTGGTATTTGCTTTTGGATTCTGTGAAATTGTTTCCCTCTACTAATATGGCTCTCATATCTATTTTTCAATCACACGGACCTGCTGGAAGAGAAATATGAATTCAGAATGTGGTATGTTGTTTTGTGGACATAAAACTCTATAATAAAGTCCTCCTTTATCATCCCTTTTTGAATTACTGATTAGATATTTGGTGATTTATTTTTGTCCTTGAAAACTCATGGACTTGTGTTATTAATTTGGTATCTCTATAGGATTCATTGGAGTCAAATGGCCAGTTTCCCCTGATGGTTAATCTTTTGTGTATTTGCTTTTGAATGCAGTATAGAGGCGAAGCTCTTGACCTTAGAAGAAGAAAATCTTGTTCTTATACAAAAGCAGTAACCACCCCACCTAAGAGCAATCACCCCTTGAAATGTGGTTGCAAAAGAAATCCTTCTCATAGACTTATGATTTTTATTTCAGGTAACTGTTATACTATTTACTTGTTTATACAATGCTAATTTGCATGTGCGAAAGTGGATGCACTTAATTCAGGAACTGCAAAGTAACATAGATGGACCTTCACCTAGTTATACACGCTCCAGATCTTCATATCACTTTGTTATCATCTCTGTGTTGCTCTTACTGACATGGTGCTTGGTGTTTAGGGTTAGGCATAGACATGTCTGGCAAGTAAAACGATAGTGTTCTCATTTCGTACACTGAATACTAATAGTAAATTGGTTCATTGTTTTATTGTAGATTTTTAGCAGCTTCAATGGATGTGGGCGTGCCACATCTATCAAGCACATTGCTCTTGTTGGTTCCTCCAGTAGAAATGCCTCACAACCCATCGTGACAACTTAAACTTCAACCTTTGGGCATGCCTCATGCAGCAGAAATGTTCACCTAGGTTGGTTTCCTTAGTTCCAAAGAATGTGAGAGTTCTTTTTTCTTTAAATCGTTTTGTAAGAACCTTGGTGTGATACTCAGTTTATAGATTCCTTCATATGATTTTTATGGTGTGCTTCATACATATTGTGTACGAGTTCATCATGGTGAATTAACTCTAAGAACGCTATCTTGATACTGCTATTGATTAATTTGATTTGAAATAAACAGGGGAAACTTGATTTTGCTACAGGGAACTCTAATATTGACCTGGTTTTGACCGGTCGAAACCACTATTTTTTTTATGTTACAAAAAATTTGCAACTGAGCCAGCTTGTTGCGATATTCCAGTTCGCAACTGTTAAAAGTTGTTGCGACCATGGAATTCGCAACTGTTGTAAACAATTATAAAATTTGAGCGTTGCAACAGTTTGAAACTGTTGCGAAAAAAATAGCAACGGTAATGTAGCCGTTGCGAAAAAATGCAACACCGACTTTCGCAACAGAGTGGAACTGTTGCAACCCTACTTTGCAATTGCCACATACCGTTACTAATCCCTAAATTTGGTGTAGTGTCGATGACTGAATCATTTGATTAAATTTTCAAGTTATGTAGTGCCTTCATTATCTAACATATCACTTGGATTCTCAAATGCGGTACCATATTTAAAGAACATCTATTTTCAAAGCTAATTAAAACGGTAACGTTCATCGCGTCCAAAACATTAATCTTCTCGGGATTTGGTTCTCCTGCTTCATAACTCTCCAATAGACTATGATAGAATCGACGATGATAATGCATCTTGAAAGCTCTTATAATCAATGTTTCACAAAGTTTGAATCTTTGATGTAATGGTTGGTGGCAAGAATATTATAATTTTTTGATAGATTAATATGAAAATTAATAATTATTATTTTATCGATAATTAAATATCGCAATTAATTGATAAATTTTACCGGTCCAAATGATATTATTTTATAGGGGTTATACTGGATATAGGGAACAATTATTTTAGCATAAAACTGCTACATAAGGGCAAGCACTATGAATAGGGAAAATAAAACAGTTTAAGCTAGTTTGAACCTTAATTATGACCAACCGTTGGATGTGGGAAAAGCCAGTCACTATGGGGCTTGGGTATGTTTGGCAGAATAGTCGGTGTCCAACCAAATACTAGTTGGCAAATGCTAGCATCCAACCTAAATATTTTAATTCAGAAAAATAAAATAAAATTAGTAGGAAATACCAATTAGTCCTAAGAATAATATATTAGAGTTAGTTTGGTCCAGTTGACCAATTCAACTATCACTTTGGTCATTTTAAAAAATATATAATATTGTTTGGTCCTACAAATTATTGTTTGGTCTTATGTTGGACAATACCCACGCGGGATGACGTCATAGATGATGTAATTTTCAATTGGTAGTGACAGAAATACCCTTTTAATCGGGACCATATATATACTCATTATTAAGAGAAAAAAGAATAATTTTCATATTTATTTTCTCACTCCTCTCTATTTTTCATATCTACTTTCTCTCCTTCTTTTTTCTTTTTCTTCTTCTCTGCTACACTAGATTTGTTTTTTTAAGGTTTTGTTTTACAGAAATTTAAAGACGAAGACGATGTTTGTTGAAGATGGTGAAGACGGTGAAGATGATGTTCGTTGAAGATTGAAAAGGAGAGGGTACCCAAATATACCTCAAGCTATTACTTTCCTTCTTATAAGTCTTTTCTCCGAAAGTGATTGTCTATGGAATGAGTCGAGACAATATAACTAATCGGTTCACACTTCGTGTGATCGTCTATGGATACGAGATCGAGACAATACAACAACGAAGTATGTTTATTTGATACAAAGGTTCAGACTTAACCAAACACAATAGGATTCACGTATCAAGTAAATAGGAATTAACGTTTGTGCAATTTACTTTAATTATAATAAAATAATTATAATACGGAAATATAAAGTAAATGGCACAGCAAGATTTTGTTAACGAGGAAACCGCAAATGCAGAAAAACCCCGGGACCTTGTCCAGAATTGAATACTCTCAGGATTAAGCCGATATACAAAATAAACCAACTTCGTATAGTTGAGACCAAGAAACTAAACTTATAATTCACCTAGTTCCGTCTGTATTCCCACGCCTCCAACCTGTAAACAGGTCACGTACTTGGACCAATTCCTTTGGTTCGTATTCCAAACAGAAAAGGAACAAAAAATCTGTTTGGTAACAACTCTCTTCTACCAAGTGATATGAGTTGCGCAAAGGTTCCCTTGTTTATCTTAACATAAACTCCTTTGTCAGGTTCCAAGATCTATCTTATGTTCAATCACCCAAAGGGCAATCGGTAAGATTAAGCCAACAACACTTTTAATCCAAAGAATTTTGTTGATGCCGATCTTCTCAACTATTCTATCAAAATACCCAAAGGATAAATAAATTATAGTTGGATCCTCTTTTACCGAAACAAGTATTGTGCACACCAAAGATTATAAAACCAAGTTAGAAATCTTCTATCTCTTCTTTGCCTTCAAATCTTCTTAGGTCTTTAATAAACACCTGCACACAACTACTTGAATCTCTTGTGATCAATCACACATAGAACGGAGTCTGTTAACAATGGATTATTACAACATCTTCTTTAGATCTAACAACAGTATAAAGATCCCTGTTGAAACCTTGAACTAGTTTGAGTGAATCTTATATCAGAAGAGAAGATTCTCAAGCATAAACAAACTAGGTGCAATCAAAGTTCAACCACCGTTAGTCAATCAAATCAATATGAAAACTAAAGATAAACCGCAATATCTAGTTTCCCACCAACGGGTTGCGCTAGAGCTTATCAATCCCAAAGAAGACTTTAAATTGAGCGGCTGTAAGAGATTTCACCTAATTAAATTACTCTCCTCTCTGATAGGCGGCTTTACCAGTAATAAAGACAAAAGAGGAAGTCTATTGTTACGAAGGATTATTTTGCTAGAAATGCAAACTCTAAGTATTTATAAACAAGGAAGTTTGGACACCAAGGAATTTCCAAAACCGAAAATATTCTCAAGATATTTTTCATTACTACACCAAATTCGGTTTCCATAATTCCTGTGAATGCATTGTCCAAAAATATGATCAAAATCTCCTTGGAAAACCTTTAATTAGCAAATGCACATTACTAATTCTTATTTTCCATATATAATTAAAAACCCTTAATTAAAAAGATTCTTAACTTATTTAAATTCGATCTTGGGATTTACTTCCTTCTTAGCCTTTAAGGAATATCTTTGAACAAAAAGAATAAGCATTAACGCACCATGTTCAAAGTGTGTCGATATCTTACTCTTGCAAGTCCTTTTTCATACTTACTCACTTGAAACCGATTTACCACAATTCCAAACAAGTTTTGAATTGGTTCATATGACTTTCATAAACTATGTGAATTGATCAAGTAACACTCAATCACAAACCATGGGTTTAACGGTTCTACCAAAACAAGTTTCGGTTCTACCTCCATGTGAGTACTATGCATAGTTACACTAGCTTACCAAGATTCGGATGACTAGGTACTAGGATTGGTTCCCCACATATATTTGGTATCTAAATTGTATGCACTGCAGATGTCCATAGGATCGGTTCCCCTTGCACAAAAACGTGTTGAACATGTTCATAGGATCGGTTCCACTTTCTTCTATAAACCTTGTTGCACCTCATACAAGGATCGGTTCCCCTTGTGATGTACTGCACCTCTTACTAGGATCGGTTCCCCTTTCCCAATATTTTTTAGACACTCACAAACCCGATCGTACCCCAAGTGATTACTTAAGATCGGTTTCACTAATAAAAGTCATACTAATACATAAGTCAGGCCTCATGTGAATAGTTTTACCAAGAACACAAACAAGTCATGAGCGGTTATACTAATCACACATATTGGTCGTTCATAAGATTTGCAATGAAGAATATCCCCAATAACGCCTGGTGATTTCCTTTTCGGTTCACAACACATATCATGAACTTACTTCCTTAGAACACATGTAAACATTGTTCCCTAGGATGAAATCCTCACCTCATACCCATACATAATCACAATAGCATTCATACGATTATGTCGGTGTCTTATATAAAAAGTTTAATGGTTAAGAAAGAAACTTCATATTGTATTCCTTAATACTTTGTCTATCTAGAGTGTTCATGCTTCGCAGTTTTATGTTTTCAATATGCACGACTTGAAAGATACGTTAGGGAATGAAACGGTTCAAGTCAAATATCACTAACCTCAAGTGGAAGGATGATGTTGTGGTTGTAGCTCCGTTCTTCTTCACTTCTTCAAGTCTTTGCAATATTTGTAATGTCTCACCCTAATACTTTCAAGCTAACCTATATGAAGTTGACTCTAGTACATTTAAATCAAGCGACTCTTAAATGATTTTTGGTTCACTAAAATATGACAACCAAACTTGACATACCAACGCTTGGTGGGTTCAACCGAGCAATACTCTAACAAAGATGATTTACAGAGATTTGATTTTTCTATGGTTTTTTTATTTTTTTCTCTGCTGCTGTGTTTATGATGATGAAGACGATGAATATGATGATGACGAACAAAGATTTTGTGTTTTTTCTTCTTTTCTTTGTTGTTGTTGTTGTTAAAGATTATGAAGACGACGGAGATGATGTGTTCTTTCTTCCTCTGTTTTGTTGTTACTGTTGTTGAAGACGATGAAGGTTTTGTGATACTTTTTTAGATGAACTCTTTTTCTTTCTTTTTTTTGTTCATGATAAATGAACTCTATTTTTTAGATCTTGAATGAACTCTGTTTTTTATTTTGTTCATCTTAAATAACGTAATGTGTATATGGACCGATTCCTATAATAATCGGTCTATGTTCATAACCACGTCAACCGATTGTTCTGTATGTGTTTTCTGGTTGAAGAACATTTAACCATAATCGGTTGATGTTCATGCCTATCCCTTGATTCTGGTATGAAAGAAATCCAAATTTTATGTATGTATTTTTTGGTAGAATCGAATTATGTGAAAGTCGACATCAACCGATTTTATAATTCATATAAAGACCGATTTTGGTTAACCCATTTTTTTGATTTAATACTCAATCACATAATAAGTACGAAATCATACTCTATTTCAATTCGAGTACAAATTATATACTCTGAAAATAATTTTATACTCGAATTGAAAACGCATTTTACACCCAATTTGAAAATGAGTATGCTTTTATACGATTTCTCAAACGATCTGAAAATGAGTAGGAAATCATACTCATTCTTAACTCGTGTATATATATATATATATATATATATATATGGAGTAGAATGAATTTTAGTTATATTTGATGTTTAACAACACATAATCGGTTTATGTTCATGTCCATATCAACCGATTCTGGATAATCGGTTGATTTTCAAGTCCATATAAACCGATTCTGGGTGAAAGAAAATTTCAAAAAAAAAAAAATGTATGTTTATAAAGTTACAATCGGTTGATACCAATGTCAACATAAACCGGTTCTAGGTAATTTTTTCATGTGTTGATGATTCATTAACACAAGTTAATTTTACATCTAACACGATATTTTTACTACTAATCAACTAAATTAACATTAATTAATCAAAGATAAATTAACTATTAACTAAAATAATTGGATAAGGGGTTATGATTTTATTTCAAAATATCCCTTTTTGTCTTCTAGCCGTAGGCCTCGGATAAAGTATATAGGCCCCAAACTAGGAAGGTTAAATAATATATATATCCACGAATTTCCTCCAATTTAACGGCCATTAACTTCAAATCTTAAATTAGATGAAAAACTGTAGTAGCATTTTGAGATCAAAATCAGGAAATGCAATATAAATTGCCAACCATCAGAACTTTAGCAGAAGTGATTGGGAAAGTAAAATTAAGGCAAACACACAAGAGACAACGTGGATTCCCAATGTAGTTCCATTTCTTCCATGATCACTGCAGTAATACAGATGGGCTATCTACTTGGACTTGTGTTTATTTGAGTTCTACAAGAGAAAATCACGAACGTTATTTTGGGCACCTTTCTTTTTTTGAGGGGACCATGATGTTATTTGGGGTAGGGGTGCCCTAATCTAATACTTTCTATATTACCTAAAATACCCTTTTAATTATCTTTTGGTTTTGATTAGTGAAATCATTATTAAAATGATTAAGAAAAAACTGATTAGTGAGATTAGATTAAAACATGAGTTATTAAAAATGAAATTGAATTTTTTAGAGGATAAAGTTAGAGAAGAAGAAGGAGAAAACCATGGAAAAAAAAACATTATTTCACATTCACTACGTTTGGGAATTCTTGTGATGAAAGCTCATCTGATTCTTCATCTCCATTAACTCCTAGAGTATTTGTTAATCTTCACAATGATCCGGATATGAGTAATTTCTTAGATGGTGAATGTATTCTTCCACAAACTCAATCTCAATATGAAAATGATGGATTTTATCAACCACAACCGGAGGAAGATCATTTGGGTATCCAGGTATGCTCCAAACTTAGCTAATGTTGGTCTAGTTGCTCCAAATTTTCAAAACAAATGTACATTTTTTAAGTAGTTCGGTTACGAAAGGTGAAGAACATCTAACCGAACTCATCTGGATATGCAGTTCGGTTACATTAGACAAACACGCAGATAACCGAACTATGCATTGATGGAAGTTTGAAGAATTCCAGTGTAATGTTCGGTTGTTTCGCAACCAATATACACTAACCAAACTTAACGTAAATTTATGATTTAACTTAATGTACAAAGTTCGGTTGCTTTGCAACTATTAACCAACCGAACTTTATGTAAAACTAATTAAACTTAGCATACAAAGTTCGGTTTGTTCGCACACTTCCTGTAAAGCCATTATCTAACCGAACCGTACAAAATATAAGAGTACACTAAGTTATGCAGGTTCGGTTATTTCGCACACTTGATCCCAAGAGCATACCTAACCGAACTTAAGAATCCCAAAAAAATGAATAGTTCCAGTGTTGTATTTGGTGACCTATGTAAAATATATTGTAACCGAACTACATATACTTTATATGTTCGGTTATATGGCCTTTTGGTTTGTTCACCGAATTGGTAGTTCGGTTTACGCGCTTAAATTAATAGCTTACCGAACCATGTTGTGATTGCAATTGATGTTGTTCCATTTCTTGTAGATTGAATGCCAAGATATACCAATGGATGATCAACCTTCTCCAATTGGTATCTTGTACGAAGATACATCCCATCACTATGCCAATGATTTGGTATTTGATCAACCTATTGATGCGAAGAATTGGGCTAGAGAGCATGCCAAGAGAGCCATGTGCGTATTAGTTTTGAATGGAAAAGAAAGCAAAACTCGTTTTGAAATGGTTTGCGAGAGAAGTGGAGATCCGGATGCTAGCCACAAGAGGAAGGGGTATGTGTATGAAGGAATGACGACGAGGAAGAACACAGTGTGCTCAAAGAAAATAAAATGTCCGTTCAAGCTAGTTTTTAGTTACTCAAAACTAAGGAAAGGATGGGTTCTATCGATGGATAAGGTGGTAGGTAATCACAACCACAATCGTCTGGAGCATCTTGAAGGACATGCAATGGCCGCAAGGCTGACTCCTCAAGAAAAGGAGAAAGTAGCTAAATATAGGAGATTGCGTATTTCCCCAGCTGGTATGCTTCGCTTATTAAAGGATGATAACATGGAAAACGTATCATCCCCGACCACCATTTACAATGCAATTGAGTCAATTAAAAAGAATCAATGGAAGGATAGAAAATTCATGCAACAATTGTTTATGTTGGCTGAAGAGAAAGGCTACGTGGTTCAAAAGAAGCTAGGTCAGGGTGAAGAAATAACTCATCTCTTCATTGCTCATCCGAAGAGTGTTCAACTGGCTCAATCCTTCCATGAAGTTCTTATAATGGATTGCACTTACAAGACAAACAAATACGAGATGCCATTGTTGGTCGTACGTCGACGAAGTCACCTTTTACCATTGCTTTTTATTTTCTAAAGGACGAGCAAGAACCAATTTATAGGTGGGCGCTACAACAATTGAAGGCGATCTACCGAGATGATGATATCACGGGGGTTATAGTGACGGACAATCAAGTATCATTGATGAATGCAATAGAGAGAGTCTTCCCATTGGCACATAATATGATTTGTACATTTCATATATGGTGCAATGTGATGAATAGGTGCAAGCCTCAACTTTGTCCACCAAAGAGGATAGCATTCGAAGAGATTAGTAAGCTACCGGAAGATGAACAAGCTGATGCAAAAGAGGCATTCGATGAACAATACACCATAAATCATGATAAATGGGTAGCTTTCTCCGGGGAATGGGAGGCTTTGACTTGGTCTCTCACCGAAGAAGAGTACAATCTAAATCTTGCCAAATTTATTGAGCATTGGCGTAGCCCTGAATATCCTGATGATATTGTAACGTATGTGGTCAAGCAATGGTTGGAACCTCACAAAGAGCGGTTTTTTTATGCTTTTACCAACCACCATAAACACTTTGGGAATCAAGCGACAAGTTTGGTAGAATCGGCTCACCACCGTTTGAAGAAAAATCTCTTTGGATGTATTGATATTTTTGTGGTTGTGTTTAACGCTATGGAGGTTTACTTCAACCGCGAGATTGATAGAATTAAAGAGAAGTTTCAAAAAAGCCGCATCATGAAGTACAAAAAGATTGTAGACAAAGGTGGTAACATCGTGAAAATGGAGGACCTTCGGTTTTTCAAGGGACTCCACTATAATGTTTCGCATGCTTGCATTAAGAGGTTATTGGTTGAGGTGAATTTGATCTGCATATGGGGAACCAAGCCGGAAGAGGTGTGTGTTTTCAACATGATGAAGTCTATTGGGCTCCCTTGTCGCCACATGATAGCTAAGTATGAACATGGCATAATCCCTTTAAGTGATATAGATCCACATTGGCAACACTTAAGTTTTGTTCCTCCTCCCAAGGGCGATGTCGGAGAAGAGTTTGGTGATAATGAAATGGGAAGAGTCGTTATCGAGAGGTACCGGAACATGAACAATCTTGAAAGGCAAATCTTTTGGGATGACATGCGGCCAATCGTTTATCCGCAGACTTCAGAAAATGTGCAAGAACCGAATAAAGTCAAGGCCAAAGGTAGGCCACCAACCAAAGAAACCAAAAAAACAAGTCAGACAATATGCAAAGGTTTTGGGCAAGAGGAAGAGTGAAATGACCCCTTTTACTAGAGATCCTTCGTAACATGAGCATACCGCGGCTAAGTACCAAGAAGATTGTAAGATAAGGGCTAGGAATATTGTTGAAAAGGGCGAGACAAGTGAACGGGATATGAAGAAAAAATGACCTATATTACACTCTCAACCTAGTCCAATTGATATGACTTCCCCTCCTGTTGAGAAAAGGTTCCTGGAAGAGCTACCTCCTTACATTAGAGATTACGTCATAACCACCAATGACGTCCCTACGGATGGTAATTGCGGTTTCCACGTTGTCGTACAACAACTAGGGCCTTTCACTCAAGGTGCCAAGATATATAATGATAATCATGTCACTTATGTCCGTCAAAGGTTGTTGATGAAGCTAAAGGAGAAACCGGAATTTTACAAGACAATGTTGTCCGATGGGGATGATAGTCTCAATGTGCAGTTTGTTAGATATCAAAGCCGTCTCCACGGGGGAAATCCAATCACAAGGGATCATTGGATGAGCATGCCTATATGTGGGCACTTAATAGCCGAAGCATTCAATTGCGTGGTTCACTTGTTCTCAAAATGTGGTAGTTTCACATACACTCCGAAAAAAACCATATGTGTCGATCAACTAAAATGTAGGAGAGTGGTGATTGCGTTGATTAACTACAACCATTTTATAGGCCTCAGGTTAGAAGACAATTGTCCATTGCCTCCGATATGCCCATACTCTTATTGGAATGAATTTAACCCCGACACAATATTGGGTTGGTGCGTTATGTATGAACATAACATGGATATGTGGAAAGCTTTGAAGGATTCGGAAGCGATTATACACCAAGGTTGTATTTCCCTTGCGGATGATTAATTGTACCTTTAGTTAGAGGGTGTTTTTTGATTGTAAGTATGCTTTGAAAATCAACATAACAATGAAAGATTGTGTTTTTTGGTATTTGGTTTTTATTAGGAGTCATTTGGCATAAATGAAATTAAATTACAACATTAGTTCGGTTTGGAAATGAAATTACAACATTGCCGAAATTAAATTACAAAAGACTTAATATCCAAAACGCATTATGAAAAAGTCTCTAAGGATGCGGAAATGATCTTCATATTTGAAATCCTTTACTTTCCATCGTCGCCATTCATTCTTTGACATTAAAACGATTTCCTCGTATGTTTCACCCCTCAGTCGATTCCTCGCAACTATCCGATACAAAATCAAAAAATCCTCAACTCTTTTTTGAATTTTTTCAAATCGAATGAACAAAGATAGCTCTTCAAGGTTATGAGGGTTACCTGTGTCATCGCAGAATTTCTCATGTATTTTCCCCCAATAACTATTACTAATCCGACCATGCCTTGACTGTTCTTCACCCCTCTTTGGAAACCACAGTACGAAGTTTCTACAAATAGAAAGATCTTCTTCTAAAGTAAATTTATGACTACCAAATGCCATTTTTATGAAATGGTATACAAAAAATTGAAGCATCAGACCCATATATATAGCATTGGGGTGTATAACGGACTAAAAAATTGTCGTTACATTTGTCAGATCAAGTACAAGTTTTGGTCAACAATTATGTTCGGTTAGTTATGTTATTATATCTAACCGAACTGAACACTAACAAAGGTTTTATTTTCGAACCTATGCGTTCGGTTTGTAATAAAATTTTCGCAGGTAACCGAACATAAGGTTTTATTTTCGAACCTATGCGTTCGGTTTGTAATAAAAGTTTCGCAGGTAACCGAACATAAGGTTTTATTTTCGAACAACTAAGTTCGGTAACCTGCAGTTTTTACCCAGTAACCGAACATCACTCTATAACTTTTAATATTTTTTGTAGTGATCAGTTCGGTTGAATTTTGTAATTGCGATCAAACCGAACATCACTCTGTAACTTTTTTTTTTTGGTAGTGTTCAGTTCGGTTGAATTTGTAATTGCGATCCAACCGAACATCACTCTCTAACTTTTTTTTTTTTTGGTAGTGTTCAGTTCGGTTGGATTTGTAATTGCGATCCAACCGAACATCACTCTGTAATACGTTTTTTTTTGTAGTGTTCAGTTCGGTTGAATTTTGTAATTGCGATCAAACCGAACGTTTATATCTTACTTAGACACAAATTAGAAACAAAAACATGAAATTCATTTACTAAAACAAAAAAATAAGAAAACAAACTACCAAATCCACAATAAAGAGGTATTCCAAACATAAGAGAACAAAGTACCAAATCCAGAATAAAAGTACCAAATCCAGAATTAAATGCCAAATTACTAATTCTTGCAATCACTCATTCACGACGACCACTACGTGAGACTTTTCTACCCTTGCGTTTAGGAGATTTAGCTGGTCCTTCGTCACTAGGAGTGTCATCTCCACTGCTTTGTTGTTCAACCATTCGACTTGAACCTTCCCCTTCTCGTCGACCCCTCTTCATCGGCATGCTCCGGCTTTGATCAGCAGTGTTGGGTGAAAAAACATTTGTCCATTGGTTGTAGAGTTCCGTTTGTTCAGCAGTGTTCATCGGCTCTCCACTACGGATTTTTGACATCATTTTCTTCAACAATTTAGAACTTGACTTCACCTTTTTTCAATGAAAATCATAAACAAGTATAAATTTCCTATATTTGCATGCTTAATAAGTTTATAAAAAGAAAAAATAATATTAAATATCTTACCGCTGAATTCCATAAGATCAATGCCTCATCACCACAGGTTGGGGTATGCTTCATAATTTTCTGGGTCTCTTTCTCCACTGCCTTCGATTTTGCTTTCTCAGCACGGGCTTGTTGTTGTGTGTTTATTACACGAGGATGAGAAAAAATTTCATACCATTCCATATACCCTTCTTCAGCAGCATTTGGCTCACCATAACAATCTTCTAACTCTTCAACTGGAATATAATAATCCTCACAATTGTTCCATTGGTCCACTGATGGAGCAGGATTGTACTTTGGAACAAAATTCTTTTCGGTGTTCTTAGTTCCCCGCTTCATCAACTTGAATTTGAATTTATCCTCTGCTGGGACACTTTGGACACAACATAATTGTCTCATTAATCTTAGAGGAATGTACATTGTACAACCGCCAGGATAAAACAACGGGCCATTATAAGCCGAAATAGGTGAGAAATCAACAGGCTCAACATCTTCCTCTTCGTCATCTGATTGAAGCTTGTATGGATGGAAAACCACATCTGCAAGCGTTGCATTATCCAATTTCTCTCTCAACCTCAACAACCTATTTTTCTTACCCTTCATTTGCGAGTCCAAAAATTCATATTTACCAGCTGTAGGTTGCCCATAAGGCCAAGGAGTGTGAGCATAAGACAATTTCAGTTTTGGGAAGTGGTCATACACCCAAACCTATGAGAAGAAACCACACATATGATTATAGTAAATATGTATTCATTAGTAAAAATATACATTCATTCACTTAGCAAACATATCTTGGAAAACACAAAGGATAAATTAACGGAGTACCTGAACAAGGGTGTATAAGCCTCCAAAATATAAACACTTAAGCCTCGAAGCTTTTCTGAGATCCGCTTGGACGAACGATAGAACCGCAATTACCCAATAATAGTTGTTCACCTCATTAAGGGGGTCCAATAGCTGGAGGTAATGGACATTTACCGAATGACCTGAAGTGTCGGGGAAGAAAATGGTTCCTAGTTGATATAACAAATAAGCAGTCACATGGTGTTTAATCTTCTCTTCTGTCATGACCAACTTTCCCTTGGCAACCAAATCTTTCGTCCCTCCAAACTCTTTTAACAAGACTTTCAACTTGATCTTTTTCAACTTCTTCTTGTAAGACCGGTCTGGGTTTAACTCATTATACTCATCACCTTCATTAGGCTCTTTTGCAGCTCGTCTAAACTCACAATGTGCCTTCTTAGCGCTCCAGCCTAGACACCTCTCCACCAACTGTTCAAGAAGCTCATAACTCATGGAGGGATCGTACCCATCTCAAACACTTGTTCCAGTAATTGGTAGGCCTGTGATTCGAAAACAATCATCCGGAGTGATTTCCATCTCACCAAACGGTAGATGAAAGGTTTCGGTCTCAGGATAAACCCTCTCGGCAAATGCGGAAACAGTGACAGCATCAAATTTTTGGTGCGCATGTTGTATCACGTACCATAGCACACAATCAAATACGGCCAACCTAACCTCATCACACTCATTCCCTATATCCCATTTCTTGTTCTTTTGACGTTTCAAAACACGAACAGCATTATTATGATCCTACAAATACAACATCATATCTTATTTACTAATATATACCGAAAAATATATGACAAAGAAATATTCATGTATAAGATTCAATACCTTTGTAGCATAAATCTTGGCAGCCCATGAGTTTTTGTAGCCAATCAATACCTCCCCTCCATCTCTTGGAGTACCATAAGTTGGGTTCTTTGGGGCCAAACACAAAGTATCATCAGGAATGTATGCATATCTAGCACAAGGCTTTTTCGGGGTCTTTTTTGGTTTTTTAACTATTTCTACTTGTTCTTCATCCTCTTCCTCCTCTGATTCATCATCTTCATTATCTCCATCTTCTTCACTGTCATCATTGTCATCTCCTTGTTCATCTTCATTTCCTCCTTCTTCGGATGATTCCTCTTCTCCACCTTGATTATGTTCTTGATTACCCATTTCTTCCACAATCTCTTCATTAATTTGCTGTATAACATTTTCAACATTATCTCTATTGACATCATCTTGGATGACAACACCCGGTGTTGAACCACCTCCATGCTTAACATATTTGGTTCCACGCTTATTAAAACCTAAGTGTTTTTGGCCTCGAGGAGTGGGAGTTCTAAGTTCTTCCAGTGAAGGTTGGTTTGATTTTGGTGCTCTGCCCCTAACCAAGAAAACAAAACATATTAGCTTCACCCAAAAATGATTTTCATACTCATAATTCTGTTAAGGGCTAGAGTTCGGTTTGCAATTAGCACTGACTATTTCTTGCGAAAAAACCGAACTCGACATGAATGACATTAGCACTGAGTTCGGTTAGTAGTTTTCTAAACAAAAAAATGTGATTTCACCGAACTCGACATGAATGACATTAGCACTGAGTTCGGTTGGTACAGTTATTTTGCTAAACAACCGAACTCAAAATACTATGAAATTAGGGAAGAGTTTGGTTTATAAGTTTTCTTGCGAACTCAACATATATGCAATTAGCAAGGAGTTCGGTTCGTAGTTCGATAAACAAAATATTGCGAATCAACCGAACAGACTACATAATGTTCGGTTAAATGATAATTCAACATAGTGGGAAAATAACACCAGTTCGGTTACATAAGTTTTTTTTTCTTTGTAATGTTTTGAGTTCGGTGGAGAAATTGTTTTAAAATATTGTGCGAACTAACCGAATTGTTTTGACAAAGTTCGGTTAACTGAGAACTCAAAGTAGTGAGTAAATTAGTTGAGTTCGGTTGGAAAGTGAAATTATTTTTATTTTGGTAAAATGGGAACTGTTCGGTTAGAAGATGGCTTTTTGAAAAATTAGCGAAATAACCGAACTGAATAGTTCGGTTACATATTTTTCAATCATAATCAACCGAACAGTTCTTCGTGTTCTTCCTTTCCGGAAGTTCGATTACCAAACCAGGGTTTTTGGGTTCCGACTACTAACCGAACCTAGCAGTGTTACTTACATTCAAACCCTATTTTGATGATTTCTATTCAATTAAACGAACCAAAATCAAATTAAAACTAATGGGTTTGGTTAAAATTACCTGCGGATCTTTCCCATGCCCACTTCGGGTTGAATCTCCAATTCGTCTTCCGTTTCCACTACTTTGTCAATCTCCAATGAACTTTTCTGATTTGCTAGATGTCCTAATGGGGGACCTTTTCCTGTTACTCGTTTAGTTTGCTTTCGAAGCACCATTCTTATACTCGATTGATTAATCGACGATGAAAATTTTATGAATCGACGATTAATCGATGAAAACGATGTTGAGAAGAAGAAGAAGAAGAAGAAGAAGAAGAAGAGAAGACCCCAAGAAGAAGAAGGAGGTAGGGTCTGATTTTTTTTTTTTTGTTAATAGGTTATATATTAGGTTAATCTAATTTTTTTAGATATTAGGTTAATCTAAAACCGTTTAATTGATAATCTTAATTAGGGTTTGGGGGCAAATTAGTAAAGTCCACGTTTTAAGACACCCCTTACAAATGTAGGGTAGTGTGCCTTTAAAAAAACAGGGTCCCCTCAAAAAAAGAAAGGTCCCCAAAATAACGTTCAAAATCAGGACTCAGGAGGAGCAAGAACTAGTTGGGCCTTATTGAGACTCCTTTACAGAAGTATCCACGTGAGATCTTATCCCTTGATTACAACTAATTGGGCAAGTGAAAACTACTTAACCAAGTGTGAGTGTCCACGTAATGTTGAGTGTCTACAATATCGAATTGCGGTCAAGTGGCCATGCCATTTGTGCATAATGCAAGTCGCTGTAGTTGGGAGGACAAAAAAGGACAATCTTTAGTTACAAGTGTCTGTCCTAATGGCGTCAACATTAAATTGAGATGGCTGAGAGCAGCAAAAATTACCCGTAGAACATTGATGATGTAGTTTTGCCCGTTAGAGCAAATGTTTTTCCATATATAATATGTTGATTTCCGTCCCACCATACGTATTGTAAATTTATAGTATAGGCAAGTCTCATAATCCCAATTCTGGAGTTGTCTCGTTAGTGCATCGAATAGGAATATTGTCCTGGACGTTATCACTATAACTCTTGTGTATACGTAAGCTCTTTGATAGACGGGTTTCCCTCTTTGAGGAGCATCTCTTTTGCTGTTTGTTAACCTTCGAGAAGAAAACTAGTAAGGCCTAGTGGCCTACTATAAGAGATACAGGTATACCAGAAGCACTAGATACTGATCCAGTTTAATATCGTTAACTTTGAGCTCACTTGGTGGTTTGGCTTCCAAATGGGCGCCTCGTTTGGACGTATCATTTCGTTTCTCACATGCATGGTTCATTGGTTTGGCTAGAGAGAGATACTGCAAATAAATATATAACCATTGATATTGAGAAGGTGTAGATCAAAAAAAAAAAAAAAAAAAAGTTCGTGCTTTATCATTAGGCCATCATCGTGGCCAAAGATTGTGGGCGGGGGGTCACGTTTTGAACCCAGGTTGATGAGCGATGCTATATATCATGCATACGTCTGCAGTATTACAAACTTTACCACGTAAACCTCCATTTGGGAGTTATATATTGCTTGAATAAATGGAAAGTATATGAGAGTTAGAAATGCATTTGGCTACAGGGGCCGGGAAGCATCAATTGCATGGACGAATTAACATTTCACTTGGATTATGAGCGTATGGGTTATACTACTGTAAACAAACAAGAATGCACGCATATAATGCTAATATTTCGTTTATTCATCCATTAACTGCTGATTAATGGACCAAACTTGGTCTAGCTTGAAACTTTTTACAAGATGACCAAATTTGCTCCGTCAATACATACAATATACGACCTCTTCATCAGCTACGTACCCGATCGTCATCATCATCTTACAATACTTGCACCACTTAACTTTTTAGTGAGGGCATATATAATTATGCTCTCAGTTCATAAATGAAACTAATTAAACAACAAACTAATTAACAAAAATATTGTACATTTACCGCTCCTATCCTCCTAGATGTATATATACACACATTGATTAAATAGACCCTCCACCGAAGTGAGGTAGTGCCGATGTCGACCAGTTAACATGACTTAAGCTATTATCATCCGTTATAATGTACGACGTGCATGACAACGGCACTAAGCAAAGCCCCCTACTCCTTAGATCTCGTTTGGGTTCATTCGTGTCACCTTCACCACCTCTAGCATTATTCATACCCTACAAATATGTTAACAAAATCAGTTGATAATCATTCAAAATTATAAAACAGAAATTCAAAAGCGCAACATTTTCTAATATCACTTATAGATCAATGAGGTTTCTTTAATTACCTGTTGGTATTTTGGACGCATAGTATTGTTATTGCGACCGGACTTCATATAAGGCACGCTTAACGTCTGGAAAGAAGAAAACAATTTAAACGTAAGTTCTTCAAAACAAGGGAGTACCGTGAAAACAAAGATTGGTTGTTCATACAAATCTAGTAAGTTTGAATTCTCTTTTTAGAAAAAGATTTTACTTGTGTCTCTAGCTATGTATATGTACTTCTGAGAGAAGAATTTATGGAATATGTAGTATATATATATATAGTACCTCGACTTGTTCTTGTAGGAATTTGATGTACCCAATGGCTTCCATTAGTACAGAAGCTGTGTCAGTCTGTAAATAATAAAACCCACATTATCATCCACTGATTAATAACATTTAACATTACTTAATTACGCTATGATATTATGAATTATCTATCAACAATGGAAATAGCCTAGTCAATTAAATATATAATAGGTAATGTAGGTAATATGCATGCCTTGCCAAAAGGAGCCACTAATTGTTGAAGATTTGCAATTCTATCTCCCAATTTCTCCTTTCTCACCTGCAGGTGAAATACATCCGTATTATGATTCATTTTAGGTAAACGAAAACCACATCCGAGGCAATGTTACCACAAACCTTAAGGGGTGGAATAGAAGATCGAGACTCCGTACGAGGCTTCTTAACTGGTGTTGTCTGAAGCGTTTTCTTCGGATTGCCACTACTACCCGGTGGTCTTGCTCTCTTTGCTGCATCTGTTACTCCATTGATTAAGGAATTTACCTAGTGATGATCAAAATGACAAAACGCATAACATCTTAAAAACATGTATAAATAAAAACTGAGCAAGTCTCCTATATATAGTAAAAAAGAAAAGAAAAAAAAAAAGATACTTCGCTATGATTATAAAGCAAAAAAATAAGCAGACCGAAAGGAGTAGTCCTTAATTAAGGTTTGCTTAAGAAAAGTTGATAGACATCACGAACTAACCACATTCTTTTAGCATTTTAGTAGTAATCAGGCACCGTCAAAATTAAGCTTTGTTCTAAGTTAACACCGCTAAACAATGAGCGAATGCGATAATACTAAATGTTTTAACTCACCTTGCTAGGATTGTTTGTGGTTGGCCAGTTGTTGTTGATTACTCCGGGATTCATATCATTGTTATAAAGATTAAGTGATAAGCTTCTATCTTTAAACAGCGAATTAGTCTGGTCAGGATCAAAACCTCCACCAATATTCTTTGTCGATGATGAACTCAAGAGATCCAAAGCTTGAAAACTACTCAGACCTAATGGAGAAGTATTTGTAGTAGTACTCGTAAACGACTGCGGATTTGAATCGGCATTGGAAATGGTGGTACTTGGCAATATCATCCTCGGGCTGAAATTATTACTGTGCACTCTACTTAATGGATAATTTCCAAAACCAGTAAAAGTCTCTGGGTTATTGTTGTAGAAATCTCCAAGATGCGTACTAGTGCTACTTGGATCTTCTTCATAGAAATCTTGTAGTTGATTCTCATTTTTGAAGTAGTTTTTCGAGAAAGTATTATTCATAATTGCTTCATTACTGAATAATTTGGATGCGTGATGGGAATCTAATGATGATGATGATGATAAGAGTAGCTCTTTCTTGATTTTTGCAAGGTGAAGCTCATGAAGTGACTGATCATTGACGTCGATGAAGCCTCGGCCATGAAAATTACTCAAGTCTTGATTTTGATGATGAATGGTTGAAGTGTTTAGAGAAGGTGGAACAAAATGATGAATGTCATCATCAATATTATTCTTATTTTGCCTGCTTATAACTTCATCTCTTGGTGAGTTTGTGATACCATTGACATTACCATTTTGATTGAAGTAATTACCACCATTATTCCTGCATGTATACACACAAAATCAATAATTTTCACCAAACAAAGTACATCTATGGCAACCCTAGCTAGCTAATAGGACTAGAAGAAACATATAGATGAGAGTTAAGAAGATTTAAATAGTACCCTTAACTTGTTCATTAACGTCATACGCTAGCTAACTAAGAAATTAATCAAATGTTATTAGGGTTATAATCAATGATATACAAACAAAGAAGACCCAAGAACTAAATTCCAAATGTTTGGCAGTAGCTAATAAATAAGTAACAGAAATTATAAGTTCCAAAGAATGTTTGTTGACTAGTGCAAGAAGTTAGGCTGTTAGCAGTTTTGAGTTTTGACAAAAACAAAAACATTTGGATGAGGTTATGATGAGTAAACAACAAGTAGAATCCAAATTCATAGAATAAAGCATATTAATTTTGGGTTGACATTTATTCACCTTCAAGCACACTACACTATATAAAGGGAAAGGAAGAAGAAAAAAAAAAGAAATAAAGGAGTAAAGAGAAGAGAGAATATAAAGTCAGCATATAGGGTTTCAATTGATATTCATTTTACTTACAAAATGAGATTTTGGTTCCAAGTTGATGATGAATTGTTGATTCCAAGTAGTTGATAAAAAGGTGGTGGCGGTGGTGGTGGTGTTGATAAAGAGGAAGTTGAAGAAGAAGAAGATCCAACAATATTGAGTTGTTCTTGGAGCTGGTGATGATGATGATGCTGATGATGATGATGATGGAGATTTCCAGAGTACTGCTCCATGATATGATGATGGTGATGATGATTTCTTTAAATTAAAGCAGCTCTTGAAAATCCCAAAAAAGGAGAAAAGAATTAAAATTCTAATTAGAACCACAAGCACGCACTAAGAATCTCTCTCTATCTCTGTGTGTGTGTGAGTGTGAGAGAGTAAACACAGAGAGAGCACTTTATTCAAAAGCTATTGAGAGAAAGAGAGAGGGAGAATAATAAACACACACACCACAGCTCAGTTCATCAGGTGACACCCACAAACCCTTATTTACTTTTTTGAGTTTTTTTGCTCTGAACTTGATGAGGATGTTGTTGTTATTTGTTTCATCTTTACTCTTTCTTTCTTTCATTAATATATATACTGTACAAAACCTTCTCATCATCATCAGCTTAAAGCAGCCTTAACAAGAAAGATAAGAAAGAAAGAGAATGAAAATAATTTAACTATCTCTACTACAGTGATATCCACACCTCTGCTCTGCGCGTGCACATCGCACTCTCTCTTTCTATATCTATGTCTCTCTCTCTTTTGAATTCTACCATCCTGTTTTTGCCCGAAAACAAAATACAAACAAAATCAGTACTAGAGAATGTATCAAATGAGACTTACAAGTGTATAGGGAGACGAACTTGTGTTTTTGTTTTTGTCAATGTGAAAAATACCTTAAAAAATAAAAATAGTTAAAGAGAATACTTAACCCAATAAATATAACCGATTAAAAAACAAATTCCGAATTGGTATCTGATCACCACAAAAAATTAATGAAAAATAAGTATTACAGTGCATGAATGCCTTTTTTTTCTCAATGTCATATTGTCATCTCAAAGAGACCGTTAGCAGGCCAGACCAATATGGAAAGCAGGGAAAGCCCCACTTTGGGGCAACAAGGCTTAGAGGGCAACAAAATAGTTGTTTTACATTTTAGATTTTCATCAAAATAAAATCATTTATAGGGGTTTATTCATAAATTATGTGATGTGGGGAAGAAACTGGATAGTTTTAGCCTTTTAGGGCTGCCTACAATGGAAGTTTTTACCCATTCCACTAGATAATCCTTACGGGACGGCTTAAAAAAAAATCAGAACTATTAGGAGGAAAGTTGTAAAGGTATTCTAACATGGGGTTAGTCAATTGGTATTAGTAGAGACATTCAGAGACTTTTTATGTAAGAGATTTTCGGTGACTCTCCGTGAGTGTAGAGATTTTGAGAGACTCTCTGGGTGATTTTTAAGGAATTATAGTGATTCATTGAGACCATAAAAAATATATGAACTTCACCTTACACACATGAGACAAACAAAATGAATATGTATATTTCAATGAAAATATATTAGCCCATGCATGACTAACATAAATTGTAACCTTTTTGCCAATAAAATCAAAACCAGAAGAACATAAGTGGTTTGAATCTCCAGTAAATTTTATTGGGTTTTGGAAGACAACAAATTTTTTTCTCTTGATTTTTTATGAATTTATTTGTAGCTTATTTGGTTATTGTTTTTAATATTTTGATATTTAATCCTTAAAGAAAAGAGATAGAACAAAGTCTCTCAAAATATCACCTACTTAGGAGAGATTTTTTTTTAGTCATTTATGGTATGTTTTGTAATAAAATCTCTACAACTCTCTCAAAACTAAAAGTCATTGATTTCAAATTCCAAATCCAATAACAGAGAATTCTGAAGACTTTTAGAAAGTCACGATCCAATAACAGAGATTGTTTGAGATTTTGAAGAGCTCTCTATTGACTAACAAGAGATTTTAGAAGTCTCTAAAATTCTTTCAATATCTCCACAAATCTCAATTGACTAACCCCCTGCAATTCTAATCTTTATCCGTTGTTCTTCTTTTGAATTCTCCAAGGGTACTACCCTATGAGAATTTTATAGGGTTCTAGTAAATCAATTTCAAATTATATTGAAAAATGATAACTAATCATAATTCTTTTTCACTACTGGTACTCCTCCACTTTGAAAAGAAATAAATAAGCATTACAATCACAAACTCCCTTCATTTGCGTGAAGGAAACTCTATTTATAATTATGGGGGCAAAAAAAAATTATCTGCTTCGGGCCAAAACAGACTCAGGACCGGCCCTGCCGATAGAACAAAGCAAGATTCACGAGAATGACGTTAAACCTAACAAGCACCCAAACAAGAGCTTAAATCATATCTCTAAATTTCCCCTTTTGTTGTTGAGATTCTTGCATTTTCTTTCAAATTGGTAAATTGTTCCAAACACAGTTAGGCCCCGCTTGTTTACTACCCCATCGTAATTCCAACGTATTGAAAGATCTAGCGGGTGCTCCAGCCACCACCAAAATCTTAAAACTCGTCCTTCTTCAAGGATAATTTTTAGAATATGTAGTCCTACTAAGCTCTAAGCAGCTCACTTCTACTGTTTCAGCCCTCTTAGACTTTGATTCTTGCTTCGGTCGCTGCTCCAAACTTGATAATTGTTGCAATATTATGTTGGATATTTTCAATAACTTAGAAAATAAAACTGTTTTCGTTTTTGGTTTGTCACTATGATGGGGAAGTGTTCTGTGTTGGATAAACACAATGGATGTTAGTTGGAGATGAAGGGACACCTCTAATAGGTGTGATGGTTCATAAAGGACACAACCATTCCCAACAGACACCTTATGTGTCTTTTGGAAGTGAAGAGGCATCTCCAATAGGCATGAATAACCCTATAAGTAGTGAAGGAATTCTCCCATTCTAGAGAATGAATTCAACCTGTTTTCTCTCTATCTAAAGCATCATCAGAAATCTCTCTCATGTGTTCTTGGTTGGGTCAAAGGGTGCAAACCTTGAATCCAATTTTCTGTTGTAGGGCTTTCATTGTATCCTGAAGGAATTATTTCGCATACCTGTTGCAATCGCCAATTTATATTGGGAGGGTAGAAATAATCGTCTAAAAGAAATCACCCGAGCCTTGAAAGCTTTTGAGTACAACAACAATTTTCTTTATGTTTATTTCATCCTCCGTTTTTACCCATATTTTCCAACATATTATTGTAATTCCGGTTCAAGTTACATCCTTCACCAAAATAAATCTAAATTTCTTTGTTTTCCAACAATCATAAAATCAATAAATTAGCTGGTCACAGTATATGTAGTTCACATTAATGCTCATGATTGATGACATTTCTCTGGCTTATGAAAGTAATAACCACTTTAACGATACCCTCACATCATGTTAACTAGATTTGGAACTGTGCCCTCACATCATGATCAACGACACTAATCATACAGTACCAAGTGGGCTAGTTAAATACTTTGTGCTCTTTATTAGTCTTTTCTCGATAGCAAAACTCTTTATGTATTGGAACTTTCATGTACGGAAAGAAATCAAGAATGTACGTCTAATATCCCAAGACCCAAATTATTGTCCAGCTCTAGCATATAAATATATAGGAGGGTATAGACGTATACTACTTCACTCAAATCATGGACTTGCCCATTCAAAAAGAGAAAGTCAGACTTGTGCACCTAGATAACAAGTTGGCAAGTACTTATACGATAACAAATGCCTGGGACTTGCATTACATTTATGGCAAAGACATACGACCTTCACTTCATCTATAACAATGGTTAAGTACAGTTCCAACCTATGGAATGTCCGGGTATGTATGTCTGCGACTGGATCTCTTAGAACATCCGAGTAATCACCAGAGCAGACTCCCATGCCGCCATGCGTACTGTCAAAAGCAAATTTCAAAATAAGTTTGTATATGCATAGCCAAGGATAGAACTCTAGAACCTCTTTTTACTGAAATCACCGAACCACTAAAAAGTCAGGCCATCACTCAGTGCTTCCTTATTTAACTAAGGAACTCATATAATAGCTAGTCAGTTAAAAATCTCAGCAATTATGCAAGTTACACCCCCTAGTGGCAAGCAATAAATCCTAGATGCCTAGACACTGTACCGTACACTGTCTTTAAAAACCATAGCGTACTCAAACACCTGCCTAAATTAAGCACCATATTATTGATTATGGAGCTGATTTAAATATGGAAGCTAAGCAAATTGCAAATTGCCATATGCCCAAGTGATCAGAGAGAGGGGGGATAAACTAAAAGCTGGTCTGGTTAATTAATTAGAAAAGGTGTTATGATAAATGTCAATAATAAGTATAAGTAAAGATTGGTTTAATGTGTCGTTTGTCAAAAAGCAGAGAGAGACCTTTTCAATGATAAATTTTTATAAGCAATTTAGCCCCACAAATTTGTGATTAAATAAAGCCAAAAGGAGGAAAAGTGATGGGAGAGTGTGATGAAACAGTATGGGTAAGCCCTAGCTTTTTGCTCGTCCAGTATTCCGGTGTCCCTCGCAGCCGACCCATTCATTCTTTTACATATTTTATCTGATAACTAAAGAAATATATATATATAATTAAGATCGGTAACAGTCCATCCATGTTTTTCCTCCTGAGCAAACCCTGCATTTCTTTTTCTTTCTTTTTTCTTTCTTTTCTTTTTCTTCATGGGTGAGGAAATTTCACATTGATCACAACATTATGGTATTATTAACACGAGTTGAGTTTTAGCTTACACCGACGTTAACACATACTACCACTTCAAGTGTAGTTCCTAGGTCAGGGTTTCTATCCACTTTCCACTCTCCTAGACTAGAGAAGAGAGCCATTGATTGGAAGTTGAGGAATTTTAGTTTGATTTAATGTACGACACAACTGTGGTTCTCACCAGTATCAAACTAGCTCGAATGATTAGATTTTTGAATGATTAGATTTTGAGTCCATGAACGAGTTCTAAAAACACTAATCTCCACTTAAATGTTCATATGTCATTGCTTATTATGCATGACGTATGGAACCCAGCTTTAAGGCTGTGCGGGCTGATGGCAAGGCCTCACAGTAGGGGAATGTGGGGATTTTAATATAAATGGCCGCCAAACCCCAGTATAGCCTCTTCGGACCGATTGCCCTACAGGTTTCTTGGACATTGCTACGTACTCTTCTTTGTGCTATACTTAGTCGAGGATCAGCGCGCCTGCTCTTAATTAATACACAGGAGTACTGGAGTAGGTAAGTAAAATCATGCCTATAGATCCTTATCTAGAAAGTGAATAAAAGGGGAAGAAAAATACCTAAATAAAATGAATCAATAAATCAGAAAGTAAAAGGGAAGAGAAGAAAAAATGTGTGAGAGAGACGCATATAGAATACAAAGAAATCTTCTTCCAAAAAAAACAAGATAGAGTCCTTAAAAAAACAAGATAGAGTCCTTATAATTAGCTAGCTAGGGTTAGTCTTGTTGTGTGTGTCTAAAGAAATGAATGGTATCCTCGTTGGATGCATGATGCCTAAACCCTCTAATTATTTATATACGATTTTTAATCCAACTTTTTTTTCTTTCTCTTAATCTAACTTGTACATATATTTTTTTAGCACCGTAATCATCTAAAAAACTAGGTATTATTGATTACCTTTAGTGGGTCTTACTTAGATCATGATTCATCACTTTTTTCATCATACAAATTATTGAAAATTTTGAAATCACACACTTTCCGTTTCCCACAATCTAAGTAGTCTTACATAGTCTTAGCCAGTCAACTCTGAAGTCAATCAACTGGGTATGCTGTGATTGGTGGTATTCCAAATTTGTTGTAATAAGCATATAAACAATTTGAAATTTTTGAAAATGATTTCTTTATTCAAACCTTTAATAAAGAAAAGGAGGGAGGTCAAATAAAGTTCAATTTCTTGAAAGATAAATGTAAAGTTTTTTTGTTTTTTGATGAGAAGAAGACAAGGTCATTTTAGGGGGGAACATAGAGAGAATATATGCTTTTCTTATGCTTTGGAGTCATCGAATCTCTCAAACAAACCAGCCAGGGACCTCACCTCATCATCCATTTCCTCATTCATTTATACAATTTGATTTGATGATCTTCCTGAGAACTATAGTTATCAACAACCATGTGGCACATTTCATCCAATGCTTTTTTGACGGTTAGGATAGTGCCAAGTATTTTCATTTGCATTATGGAGAATGAAGTACAAGGAATGGTACATAAATCATTTCCGGATGGAATTTGGATCACATATTATTAATGTCCAACATCCCATGTTGAGAGTGAAAAAGGTCAATATTCTAGCTTTTGGTTTTAACTACTTGTGGAGGGAGAAAGAGATTCGCTTCAGTCCCAACTCCCTGATAAGTAATACAGATTTAACATCGACCCAACTTAATCACACTTTTTACTTTTACCTCACGTGTGTGTGGCCCACACCAAGTTAAGGTAGTAGTGCCAATTAATATGTGATGTTAAAAGGTATATAACCATGTCGCCCACTCGTGCTACACAACCCAAACTGACTGAAGGCAAAAGAAAATGCTTAAGATTCAATGAATAGGTAATAACTGCAGATGACAGCATTACTTGTTGCCAGGAAAAACGATGAGAAACAGCAAAAATTCCACAGAATAACAAAATTATGTCAGGATATATACATACAATATCAAGCAAAGAACTACCAGTTGTAGCTTGATGGTAACAATTCCATACTAGGGCCGTGGACACCTGGACTCAAATCTCCCACCAGCAGCCATTTTTGTGTGCATTTCTCCGTAAATGGAGACATGATAATCATATGCAGAATGCTTCAGTAAATCAAGTATTAGATATCACTTTTGTACTCACTCCAAATATCATAGACATCTCCTTCTTCACTTTCTTGATGAGATTTAGCAGGGCTGTGACCTTGATGATTCATAATAGCCGCCTGCTCTGCTTCCATCATACCTTCGCCCACTTCTTCCTCCTCAAAGTTTGTTTCGTTTTCATCAGGCTTCTTCGATACTTCTTCCTGTGGGAGGAAACAGCATAAAAACAATCCTCATTACTTGATTCTTTAGATTTTTCTATTTCAGTTTGAAACTGAGATTATACCACCTCCATTTCAAAAATATGGGCTTGTTTCATGCACAAGTTACACATGAAACAAGCCTATCTTTTTAAAGCGGAGGGAGTAAGAAAAGAAGATGTGAATGACATACATTTGTGTTAGGAGTGATCTCCACTTCCTCGCCTGTGATGCCAACTGACTCATCATCTCTGTCAGAACCATGCTCTGCCTCTGCATCAGCTGCAGCTTTTTGTAGCCTCTCAATAACCAGCTCAAAATGAGAATGATCTGCAAGAGATAAAGTATTACAAAATGGTTCCCAAGCATTTTCTGCTTCCCCTTGCAATCAATATCTTTTCATTTCAATCAATATACTAGTATTTGGATCATTCACATTAGAAGCTAACGGCACCTCATTGCACATAAATATATATTATTCTTACGCCCACATCACAGTTTGGATATCATAATCAAACACCTTTAAAAGAATGTGAAATACTGCCAAATGTTTCAACTTACTTTTGGAGCGATTAGTCAAAGCATCAAAAAGCCTGTTAGGATGTTGTTGTTCTTCCTTTTTATATTTCGACTTCACTTGAGCTCGTGCCCGTCCAGGGAATAGTTGTTGGATCAATGTAAAATCTGTCCCGAACTGCTGAATACCCTGAAAAGAACAAGCGCAACCAAATAAGAGGA
Organism: Papaver bracteatum; assembly: GCA_023529315.1. Lineage (NCBI taxonomy): Eukaryota > Viridiplantae > Streptophyta > Magnoliopsida > Ranunculales > Papaveraceae > Papaver > Papaver bracteatum. Next base: position 118,337 of record JAJJWX010003254.1, on the reverse strand, counting down.
TTCCATATCACTTCCTTGGGGTTACATAAACATATCACGGCTGCAAATACCATATGACTTCAATTGGGCTGCAAAGCAACAACATTTTGTAGAATATAAGTTAAGCTTACCTCGTAAAACAAATCAGTATCCTGTTTTGACCAACGTTCAGTCGATGTCTTATTCATGAATGTATGGTAGTTGAGTTTAGGTTGAACATAACGTTCTGCTTGATCTTCTTCGTAAGCAAAGGGGACTTCTTCCTCAAAATGAGTATCTTGAGTAACAGTAGTACTGAAAAAGAGTATATTCAAAATCTGCTTCAAAACTGTGCTTTCAATCTGAACATAACATTTGTCAATATCAAAAGGATTAAATGATTGTCAACGAGTTTAGTTTCGATAATACCAGCATACTTATTTTGAGAATCTTAATTCTCAAAGTACTTACGCAACAAGGGACTATCAGCAGGGTCAGTTAACTTACAGGAAACACTAAAATCTACTTATAAAAAGGATGGAACCATGTTTGCGGGACAGTTGTCGCATATGCTATTGCATTTAAGAAGATACTATTAGAGGAAACCATGCCTGTAACGAAAGAAGGTAATAAATCTAACAGGAAAGAGAAACAAACATATAAACACCATAATAAGTTCTAAAGCCTCGTAACAGACACAAGAATGTCAACCTCGTAACAGAATGAAACATTGTACCAGCTGATTCACAAAGTTGAACTATTATTGGATATCACAATCATATCAGTGGAAATTCTTGCCTAAATCACATCTATGGAACTATTATTGTGGCTATCTCCATTCGTATTACTCCCTCCGTCCCTAAAAAGATGACCTATTTCAAGTTTGCACAATTTTTAAGGCAACGAGGAGAGAGGAGTATTTTTAAGTATTTATTTTCAATTACACCCATATGGATAACAATCAGTAAAATTTAGAAATGACACCTCTCTCAAAATATACGACGGATATTTGTGAGCTTCATACCATTGAAAAGCATTTTAAAACACCTATGTAATGAATATAAACATGGCTATCAAATTATACCCATGTTTAATGATATAGGTAAACTTTTAGAGGGACAAAATTTTAAAATGAGAAGGTCATATTTTTAAGGATGAAGGGAGTATATATTGCTTTTGACACAAGATTTTTTCTTACTTTCTGTTCAATATAGCAGAACTAACAGTAGATTATTTAAACCGGGGACAAAGTTCAGAGTCAAACTAATGATTCAGTTTATCCGAAAAGCTACTTATCAGGATACACTTCATTTCTAGGAAACCATTTGATCAGCAAAATAGCATGCCAATCTTTTGCAACTCAAAACATATCCGGCATGTTGTTGCATTAGATAAAGCGCATATGGAAAATGATTACACCTATCGCAAATGTAAAGCTCAGCCAAAAGTCTATCTGGGGATTTGTTAATACCTTTGATACGGGGAGGAATTATTTGCTGCATTTGGATCTGCAACCTGAAAATAACAAAATTCAGCATAACTGAACAATGATGTTCGACTCTAAAGTATAAAAACTAGTTCCAGAAGACAATGCTTTTACAAACATCAGCATGTATCATTCAAATCAAACATAGAGGAAGGTGATGCGTACCAATAATCGTTCCTTGGCTTCTGCAAGCAGGATTAGGTCCTTCAGCATCAACTTCCGGGGATTAATTTCATCCTCCAGGGTTTCAAGCAAAACCTTGTCCACTTAAAATGTAAGAAAAAGGTTGAAGGTCAGACAAGAAAACCCAAAATAACAGGGAGAACTAAGACGGCCATAAAGTATAAGAACCTCATTAGCAAACAAAACTTTTGGGGTACCTCTTTTCTTATTTCTTCGGGTAGAATGAGAGAACTTTTTCTTGGGTGGTTCCTTGTTTAAGGTCTCTGATCCATCAGCTGCTTTCCTACATCCCCTACCTGTTTTTTCAAGTCCAGGAGCCAGCTTCTTTGAAAAATCAGTAAAACCATCCTGAGGACAAGCAGGAGTCAAATCCTCTTCCAAAGATTCGTTTACAGGAGGAATCAAGTGAACATTCCCTGGACAAACCAAGGGAACACATTTCAGCATAAGAAAATTACACAATAACATGGACCTTGGGCTTGGGCTTGGGCTATGTATCCTTCTCAAAAACAATAACCAAGCAGCCTTATGATGCAAACAGAAATAAATTAAAGTGGTGTGACTTATACATTGTGAAAGGAAGATTGAATCTATGAGGTGTGGAGAATTTGGAACATACTCATAGTAGGGGTAGCCTCAGAAGTAAAATTATCCAATGCCTCCACCTGAAAGCATGCAACAATGTAGTCAATTTTATATGCAGATAGATAAACACATTTAAAGTTTACAATTATCAAAAAAAAAAAAAAATTACCTCTTTCTCCAGCCTCCTGTCATCCATCCATGAAACTCTATCTCCATGGTTATTGGAAGAGGCATCCTCTCTACTGTTCAAGATGTCTTGGGGTACTACAAGAAAATCTGGGTTATTGTTCACAGATGGAGAGACGGAAGCAGTGGGAGCTGAGGCGATAGATGCAAGTCCTTCTTCCGAGATCGTATAACCTTGATGACTTGGAGTATCCCGACACGAAATGGAACAAGCTGCTTCACTAATAATGGGCAGGGATGCAGGATGCTTATTTCTAGGTTGAGCACTGATCTTAGGCTGGAATTTTCTCATTGTACTCACTGCAGATACATAACATCAGACATTAAGTACCACGAAGAAATGTTCATTTTTGAGTTTCATACTTCAGAGTGGAAACGTTTATTACTTACCATTTGAAATGGCAGACTGAGAAAGAGTATCAAGTGATTCCAACTCAGAGAAAATATCTGCAGTCTAAAGCACTAAATTACTAAAACAAAAGTATAAACTTGGGCAGATAAATAAACTGGAAAATAAAATAATATGGACTATTCACCTCTCCTCTTGATCTTTCAAAACCAGCCTGCTTATCACCACAAATGTCCAAAGTATTTGTACTCCCTGGAAACATAGGGTCTATTGCAATTTCATCCTTTCTGGTGGCAGGCTGTGTAGAGACATCAACTAGTCCAGAGATTTTGTCACCAGCAGACACTGAACACTCTTGTTGCAAAGCTTCTGTACTGCTTAAAGCGTGCTGTAGTTGTGGTGTTCCACTGAGTGCATCTACAGAAGACAGCATAGAGTTTACTGATGCAATCTCTACAGGAAGATCCAAACAAGAAACAAATTTGAAGCGTGTCTGTGTGCTTAGGTTCTGTTATACCTGGCTTGTCCTTTGTGGAATCACTTCGATCAGACGTTGACACGGTAACCACTTTCACATCACTTTGAGGTCTAGCCTTAGGTTGAAACTTGACTCTAGCCCGAGCTGCAACAAAATGATATGTTAATTAACTTAACAACACATTCCAAAACTAGAAGAGTAGAAGTCATTCACTTAGAAACCAAAATCTACCATTACTCACAATTCACAACAACCGGTTCAGATAGAAGATCATCAAGATCCATTTCAGAAGCAAAACTCTCCTTTTCAGACCAATAAAAAGTACCAATTCGAATCCACTGCTTTGTATTTTCTTTCCTTTTCTCTAGTTATCGTTATGATAACGGTGAAGTGCTATAATATTTATAAACCAAATGAACCGCTACGTATACCATTGGTGATGAATTAGAGACCTGAAAACAAAAGTTACAGTAATAAACTTTAAAATCAGCATAATTTAATTCATTTAGTGAGTAAATTGGCTTGAATAAAAGTGAGTTTCAGGTGTTGAGTAATTTAGGTCCAAAATGAAAACAAAAAACTCAAAAAACCTATATTGATTAACAAATCATTGGTCTGATTAAATTCTAATTTCAGGGAGTATGGATGTACCTGAACAGTTTTGAAGATTGCAGAGACAGGTATGGAGTTGTTTTTTACCATCGATAAATTTAAGGGTTTTCGTTTACAGAATTTAGGTCAGAAGGTTTTGTGGTGAGAAAATGAAACGAAGGAACTGAAAGTGATGGGATGGAGAGAAAGGGTTCGGGAGGGAATATCAAGAAAGGGTGAAATGAAATCGGATAAATAAAAGAAACGTTTTTTGTTGGAACATGTTCGGTTACTTTACAAAAACATTTCCCAACCGAACAATAATTTGGTTATGTTGTAAAAAATATTCCCAACCGATAACAGTTTGGCTATTTTGCAAAAATAACTACCAACCGAACATAAGTTCGGTTACGTTGCAAAAAACATTTCCCAACTGAACTGGTCAGTTCGGTTACGTCACAGAAAACATTTCCCAACCGAACAATAGTTTGGTTATGTTACAAAAAATATTTCCCAACCGAACAACAATTCGGTTATTTTGCAAGAAACATTTCCCAACCGAACAATAGTTCGGTTATGTCGCAAAAAATATTTCTCAACCGAACCTTAGTTCGGTTACATCGCAAAAAAAAAATTCCTAGCCGAAAACGTCGCTAAGAAAATAAAATCATGGTCCCCAAAAAAGGATTCCAGAAAATGAAGCGTTGGAGCCCAAATTTATACTTGGGCATGGGTATTTAAGGCCAAACTCCCAATCGAAAGTTATGCTCATTGCAAAGGAACCATTTGATAGAACTCTAATCTTGATCGCATAACAACACATATTTATCGAAATTCATATTCGAATATTCCACATAATTCATAAAAGACTTTTTTTTTCAGATCAAGGTTTTTGTGAAATAAAATTAATTAGGTATTTCTATAAATTTTGAAGAGTAAATTTTTATCATTCTAATTATGTGAAAGATTTATGTCAAGGATATTGTGTCATTCTAATTTCTTTGTGGTAGCCTTCACGAAGGACTTGTCAAAGATATTTTGTCGACATCGACAATTATTTAGGATATTATGTCGACATAAAAGGAAAGCTAACACGATAAGAAGCAAGTATTATGTAACAACTAATTAGTATTTTAGGGTTTTCCTTAAGCATGTCATTATGTTGATATCTGTTATTGTGTATCACATCAATAAATAGTGATGTTTTTCACCTTCATCATCCGAGGGAGAACAATAGCATTTGTTTCTTTACCTTGATATGGTGTCGAGATAGCTTAGGGTTATCACATCTGTTCTTCTCCTTTTCCCCTCTTATTTCCAAATGGCTTCATCCTCTTTTAACTTCAATCATGTATTAACCATAAATCTAGATGACAGTAACTACTTGTCGAGGAAATTCCAAATCATGGTTTTTGTTTGTGGTCATGATTACATTGGTTTTACTTCTAAGGATGGATCTAATCCTTGCCCACTTGCCACCATTGCAGTAATGTTACTAGGTGCAACTAAAATTATCAAAATATGTACACACTCAGATGCTTGGAATGACGACCTTTCAAGAGGCGTGGGAACGAATAGAAAAGATATTTTCTCTAAACACTCATACTTGTATGATGCACCTCCAGTTGTTATTGGTGAACACCAATAAGGGAGCCTTGAATGTCCTTAATTATCTTACCAACATAAAATTTTATGTTGATAGTTAGCTATTATTTTGCATCCAATTTCTAATTAGAAACTTGTTATGTGTGTTCTCAATAAACTAGGTCCTGGATATAGTTTGTTTGTTTGTTACGTCTATGACTACACGTTCTAGGCATATTGTTTGCTGAACTACAAGGATACTTGCTTATCCATGAAATTCGTTTAGCATATCAATATTTGCTGAACTAGCCTCTCACTCTATTAACAATACTTAGAGGCTACCATTTTCCGCTTCGCATGCTCAAAACCGCAACTAAATTACCAACGACTAATCCAGAAGGAAGTAACAATGCTTGTGGTCGTGGTGACAGTAATAACCATATTGGGTATCTTCATCAAAGTTCACCTCCTCTCATTTGTCAGATTTGCAACAACTATGGGCATACTTCACTCAATTATTGTAATTGGTATAGTGAAGGAGCACATCATGTTGATCAAGCTACTGCAAATATTGCAATTCATGTTCCTGGCCACAATTATGTGGATCCATCCTGGTACGTTGATTCAGGAGAAACTCATCATGTTACTCATGACCTGAGAAACATCCAAAACCGAGTTGAATACAACGACAATGATGTCATTGTTAGAGCACTGCTCAATCAAACTCGCAAGCGTTGTTATCTCAAGCTTGTTTGTCAAGTTTAGTTTCCAAAACTATAAGTCTTGATTTCCAATATACTTATAGCTAAGTTTCGGATTAGGATAATAAGTGTAGTTGAGCTTTAGACTCCACGGCGTTCATCGAATGAAGACGAAGAACTACTCAAGGGAACTTGTGGAACTTCATCGACAAAAGTATGTGGAGACTTGAACTTATCTACCACTCAAAAGTCTATCTACTCTATCTCCTATTTGAGACAAAAGTCGTTTTTCTATATAGACTTCAATTATGCACATTTGCTATTTCGAGCCGAGTTTATCTCGCTTATCTATTTCTCGAAATATGTGTTGATAAGCTTTCATTTTAGCCAAGTTCATCTTTACTCATTACAAAAGTCATGTTGATTATTTCAATAACTTGAAAATCGCTTTGATGAAAATAGTTTGTGAATAACGACTATTTTAACATCCTCTAAGAAAGTTTCAATGATTGAAATGAGAGTTTAGAACAAGTAACCATGTTTGGATATAAAAATAATGTGTTCTCACATTTGTGTAAAATTCCAAAATCGGGAACCCAAAGTATGCGTACCCGTACGCGTACTGGCGGTTGTTGGAAATCCGGGTAAGTATGCGTACTCGTACGCATACTGACGGAAGTTTCACGTCCGTGAATTTCTACTGGAGTTTGGAAGTGAAAAAAAAACTCAATCTGGTTACTTAAGTATGCGTACCCGTTTGCATACTTAAGTAGGTTACTTTCTAAAATTGGTTTGTTCATGAACTAAAACATTTATATAATAAGGAATGCAATCTTTGCAAACCGTGACTATAATGCTCATGAATTGATTCGATTGAATCAAAATCGATTTTGCTTCAATTGTGTCTTGTATACTTCTATGATATCCAAGCAATTGAACAACTCTCTAACTAGTTCATTTGAGTCATTTGAACTAGTTATGGTAAAGATGAATAAGGTTGATATGAAAGTGGTCATATGGCTAACCATTGGCTAACTATTGTTGAACCGACTAAGTGTACACGTTTAGGTATGGTTATTCAAACCTAAATGAAGTTATATTTCATTTGCGTATAACAAGCTAAGTTCGATCTAATGGTTGAAAGATATTAGCTTGAATCTAATCAGGTTCTCATCTAACGGTGAATATTGAATGCTTTGTTACCAAGGTAACTTAGATTGCAAACCCTGATTTATCAATATAAAGGAGAACTCTAGCAACTGGGAAACCTAATCCCCACACCTCATGTGTGATACTAGTTGTATAAGCCAGAGTTGATTCTCCTTTAACCTTAGGTTTTTCACGAAACCCTATAGGTTAACGACTTAAAGACTTCATTAGGATTGTATCACAACTTTGTCAATAATACTATGGTGATATGTATAACTCCCCGTTAGTCAATACTTCAACTCACAATGAAAACCAATCCCCCTTATATAATGATGATCTCTAAACTATATGTATTTTTAGTGTGAACTACACAATAATTCCCCCCCCCCCCTTTTTGTTAATATAAATTGGCAAAGGTACGAAAACTAGCGGATCATAATTAAATTCTCATAGAGATACTTCATGACTAAAAGAGAACATATCAACTTTGTTTCGATGATGTCACATAGTCGAAACTTAGTGTATTCATCAAGGAGTTTATATAGATACAAGATAACTCCTACAATATTCTACAGCCGCACACCCTACAAAGATTTGGCAATTAAGCACAAGTTCAATTAAGAACTCTCCCTCATAAAATGTTATTCCCGAAAGAACAACAAGATCGACCTTACTTTACAAGAAAATAAGGATTTCCTTGGACATTAACAAATCACATGAAACATGAATTTGTATCCAGAAAACTCAATTAAATTAACCACAGAGGAACCTCAATGATTAATTTAATCGGAAATGCTCAACTTACGGAGCCGTACAGTACTTTCACATAGAAGTGGATCAGGGAAAGATCAATACTGCGGAATAGTCAAAGATTCATTCCATTTTTCATCAATATTTGCATAATGATACCATAAACTTAATCTTTGACATCAAAAGTTCATTCTATTTTCCATCAATATTTTCATATGACATAATAGACTTAACTTTTGACATATATGGGACAATCATAGTTCACGGACGTAAACACACATATCCCATAACATTGTTTGCAATATATAAAACCAATAAAGATTAATACTGCAAAATCATATTCCAAATAAACTTTAGAATTTAAATAAATAAATCTAAAAACATTGCAAGATGAAAATCATTGGCAATAGCTATGTGTAATCACAGTATAGGCTATTCCAAACCTTAGTACATCCTTCTTAAACATAAGAATAAATTATTATAAGAAGTTTCCTAGGCATCAAGACAAACTCGTAATGAACATACAAGATGATTTGTCCTTAGAAGGTAGAATCAATATTTTTCGAACGGATTTACACCAAGAATGGCTACCAACGGCATATAAAGATATTTTTCAAACAAATAAGAACATACAAAGTCATTAACGACCATGCACCATAGTTCACATAAGAGGATTGTGAACATTCAAGAATCCCAGAGCGATGCGTACTACTTCCCATTCTTCAACTTTTTTCTTTGTGATTCACCAACAACATTCTTGTAAAAGCTACAAATGAGCTTAGAATATAATTACTCCAAGAATCCAGGTGCCCAAGTCCAAGAGAAGTGGAACAAGTGTGACGAAACGGAGCAAAACATTCAATAAACAAGAGACGGAACAAAGATCATTCTTAAATCATTTAAATTTATGATTTATCATCACCATTTTTAAGAGAATTCAAAGAGGAATAGAATGAAAAAATAATGAGGTCATTCTGAGTTCGGACGAAGAAGTTACGTCCAAAACAAGCTTTTTATCGAATACTGAAGACATAAAAAGTTTACAAACGGGATTTCGTGAACTGGAGCAGTTTGCAAACTGGTATGCGAACTGAAGTCCTATACATTTAAGATCCTTAAACACAAATCAAGTTAGGTATACATGAAAGATACACATGGTACAAGGATCATTATAAGTACTTTAAGTAAATAAAAAAAAAACATAAATCTTGCTCAAGTTTATAGACATACATTTTTAGAGGAATCCAATCGAAATCTACAGCCTTACCAAAGATTCAAAATCATACCTAATAAAATATGTGCGCCCCAATTCTGGTGCTTCCCTCACCGTATACATAATAGGGCATTCCTTGTTGAGGATGCACTTACAACACAATAAAGTTGTGCTGAGGTGAACAATGTCTTGCTTACCACAAGTGACTGAAACAAACTATGGATTTTTCACCATTTATAGTTTTTGGCTTATTCCATTTCACTTTTGGATTATCATGAAGGAGATCGCTTTTAGAACCTTTCACATCCAAATCCATCTTTCCAAAGAACTTTTTCAGTTCCAACATCATGGATACTGCCTTCTCCATATTCATGGAACTTTCTGGGAGATCATTCCTTTTCACACTCAAAGCGTCATTGACTTTCTTTAGTATCCACTTATGAGGGTGTTTAGGAACAACCGGAACCTTCTTCCCATTACTCTCTTCTATAATTCTTGGAAGAGAATTGGATTGACTATTCTTTTGCAAGTTATTCTTTCTCCAATATGGAGCATCGGATCTTGTCTTCGTATTTACGAAGTTATCCTTTTGATAACCATTATGATTTTGAAAAGGATTCGTATGACGTCTATAGGCAAATCTAGGTTTATCACATCACTGATTCCTTTTGAAAAGACGAGGGTACCCAAATATACCTCAATCTAAAACTTTTCCACCTATATGTCCTTTTACGAAAGTGATTGTATATGGACTGAGTCGAGACAATACAACTAATCGGTTCACACTTCGTGTGATCGTCTATGGATACGAGATCAATACAATACAACAATGAAGTATGTTTACTTGATAATAGGTTCGGACTTAACCAAACTCTATGGATTATCTATCAAGTAAAATAGGAATTAACATTTGTGTATTTTACTTCTAATTATAAAAAAACAATTATAATTACGGAAATATAAAAGTAAAAGACACGGCAAGATTTTGTTAACGAGGAAACCGAAAATGCAGAAAAACCCCAGGACCTAGTCCAGAATTGAATACTCTCATAATTAAGATGCTATACAAAATCAAACCAACTTCGTATAGTTGAGACCAAGCAACTAAACCTATAGTTCACCTAGTTCCCTCAGTATTCCAACACCTCCAACTTGTAATAAGTCACGTGCTTGGAACAATTCCTTTGGTTCAAAATTCCAAACAGTAAAGGAACAACAAATATGTTCGGTAACAACTCTTTTCAAACAATGTGATATGAGTTTGACAATGGCTCTTCCGTTTAACCAATAAACTCCTTTGTCGGGTCCTTAGATCAATCTCTCAACAAGTACCGAAGTAATTGTTAGACTATGCAATCAACACTATTAATCACAAAGAAGTGTATTGATGCTGATCTACTTAATTAATCAATCAAACCTATCACAAAGATAAACCGATTATATAGTTGGATCCCTTTCCAGCCGAAACAAGTATTGTGCACGCCAAATATTATGAATCCAAAAAGTCTTCTTGTCTTCAAATCTTCTTTAATCTTCAATCAGCACCTGCACACAATCAACTTGAATCTCTTGTGATCAATCACACACAGAACAGAGTCTGTTAACGTTGGATCATCACAAGATGTTTTTATATCTACAAACAGTCAAAAGATCCCCCGTCGAAACTTCGATCTAGTTTGAGTGAATCTTATATCAGAAGAGAAGATTCTCAAGCATAAACAAACTAGGTTATCTAGTTTTCCACCAACGGTACTAATAGAGCTTTCCAATCCCAAAAAAGTCTTTAAACTGATCGTTCGTAAGAGATTTTGCCTAATTAGGTTACTTTCCTCTCCGAATAGGTGGCTCCACCAGTAACAACACAACTAAGTAGTTTTGTTGGCTCTGAGGATTAGTTTCCTCGAAATGCAAACTTCAATATTTATAGACAAGGAAGTTTGAACACCAAGGAATTTCCAAAACCGAATATTCTCAAAGATATGCAATTAGGGTTGTCAATGGGTACCCATTACCCGGAACCGGACCCGGTAGATTCGGGTCCGGTTCTGGGTCCTAAAGTTGGACCCCATTAACAACTTAGGAATCGACGGGTAATTACCCGATTGGACCCGAATCTAAACGGGTCCAAACGGGTAATACCAGTTGGGTACCCGCGGGTATTGGGTGCCCGGTTATTTATTCTTTTATTCATATTTTTAGCAAAATTACAAGTATTTTCCTAGTTTCGGCTTTGATTTTTTTCATTTTTCATTTTTTTTCTTACTTATGATCATTATTTAGTACATTAATAAATAAATAATAATAATTTTTTATAAAATTAATTTAGAACCAAGCCAAAAAGAGAAAGAAATTAAGTTTTTAAGGTTTTTTTATAGTTTTCTTAATACCCAATGGGTACCCAGAACCGACGGGTACCCGGTATTTTAAACGGGTCCGGTTCTGGGTCCAATAATTTAGGAACTGGACCCGAACTCTATAAGCAGGGTCCGGGTCCGGGCCTAGTGATACCCGGGAGGACCCGGACCCATTGACAACCCTATATGCAATAAACACAAAATCGGTCTTCATAATTCCTGGAAATGCACTGTCCAAATATTGACCGAAATCCCAATAGAAAAATCTATAATCAGTAAATACACATTACTAATTATTATTTTCTAAAGATATGCATTTATTTACTGGAAAATAAATAGCATATAAAAACTAAGAAACCTTAAATAAAAGATTCTCAATTAATTTCGATCATGGGATTTTCCTTAAGCTATTAAGGAATATTTTTGAACAATTAATGATAAGAGTTACTGCACATGTTCAAAGTATGTCGACATCTTTACTTTGCAAGTCCTTTTTCATACTTACAATCTTGTAAACAATTTTCCACACTTCCAAACAAGTTTAGAATTGGTTCGTCTGAATTCCAAGAACTATATGATTGATTATCCTATCAAATCACCAATCATGGGTTTCACGGTTCTACCAAAACAAGTTCGGTTCTACCTCCATGTGAACACTGTGCATAGTCACGCTAGTTACCAAAATTCGGCTGACTAGGTACTAGGATCGGTTCCCCACAACTTATGGTAAATGCATGTATTTGGTTGCACATGTTCATAGGATAGGTTCCCCCAAAACTACAAACTTGTTGCACATGTTCATAGGATCGGTTCCCCCATCTACTAAAAATGTGTTGCACCTCTTACAGGGATCGATTCCCTCTTGTAAATTTGTTGAGCCTCTTACTAGGATCGATTCCCCAATGACTAGATAAAAGTTGATATTTACAAGGCATTGATCGTACCATCTTGAGTGATTACTTAAAATCGGTTTCACTAATAAAAGTCATACCAATACATAAGACAGGCCTTGTGAATAGTTTTACCAAGATACATAAACAAGTAATTCAAAATAGATTTGCAATGAATAACAATACCAATAAACCTAGCGACTTCCCTTTCGATTCACAAAAAAAGTTTATGAACTTACTTCTTTTAAACAAATGTAAAACATTGTTTCCTATGATGAAATATTCACTCATACCTATACATAATCGCAATAGCATTCATATGATCATGTCTATGTCTTATATACAAAGTTTAATGGTTAAGCAATAAACCTCATATTGTATTCCTTAATACTATGTCTAACTAGAGTATCATACACAGCTTCGCAGTTATGTTTTCAATATGCACGAATTGAAAGATATGTTAGGGAATGAAACGGTTCAAGTCAAATATTACTAACCTCGAGAGGAAGGATGATGTTGTCGTTGTAGCTCCATACTTCTTCACATTCTTCAAGTCTTCATGTAATACTTGCAAATCTCATATCCTAACATTTTCAAGCTAACCTATATGAAGTTGACTCTAGTATGTAATCAAGCGACTCTTTAAATGAGTTTTGAATCACTAAAATGTGACAACCAAACTTGACATACCAACACTTTGTATGTTCAACCGAGCTATGCTCTAACACCTTTTCCTAAAGGTTGGATAGTTACAACCTGTAATGTTAAGGGGATTATCCTTAACATAATATCTTGGTTTCATAACTTCTTGTGATGCCCAAACAAGAACATCATGAAGTTTCTCATTCCTTATACGAAAATGACATCTCCTTTCCAGGTGACCTTTATTTCCACAATAATGACAAATATAAGAAATATTCTTACCAGGATTCATATGTGCTGTTTTTGGTGGTTGATATACTTTGGTATTTCTGAACCTTAACTGCCGGTGAAGGTATTTCACTTTTTCCATCAGTGGAAACCTTTTGTTGAGAAGGCTCACTAGCCTTGACAAATTTTACCTCTTTGCTAATATTTGGAGCATTTATTCCCTTATAGCCAAATCCTCATGCATCACAATGATTTTTACTTGTTCCTAGCATTGTGGTTAATTTTATTGAACTAGTATTGAACTTTTTCAAGTCATCTTCCAACATCTTGATTTTATCAAGAGCAGCAGTTAAATCAGCCTCAAGGCGTTTTTTCTCGAACGAGATAAGCGCTTTCTCTGTCATCAAAACTTGCTTGCTAGGAGTTAATCCTTGCTTCAGTTTGTAAGTTTATATTCCAACAAGAAGTATTTTTGATAAACATTATCACATTCAAGTGACTTTCTACTCAGGTTTTCCACAAAGTCTTTGAGGATCGATTCGCAAGAGCTATTCCAAACATAAAGACTTCCGTAAATCCTTTTCAATTTCTTGTTTTCTCGACAGAGAGGAGTCAGAAGAGGTTTGACATGAGAAGTTGTCATCTTCTTTTTTTCCGTTGAATTCAAAAGCTAAACATAATCTGAGACTTCCTCATCAACATCTCTATCAATATCTGAATCACCTTCATCAGAAAGTTCATCCAACTGTTCTTCTAGGCGTGTTTCCCAGTTATCAACAGTTTCCACATCAAGAGAATGTTTAGGTATTGACTTAGATATGACAGTTTTCTCATGTGAATCCAAGCTATGAAAATCATTTGGTAATTTCAGAACTGGTACGTTATTAGAGATAGACTCGTCCATATAGTCAGATTGTTATAAACACAGACTTATGATATCTTAGCGTGTTTTCCTGCTCTGATACCAATTAAAAAAGCAGGGGTCTAACAACCACACCCAATATTTCATTTCGGAAATTTTTATGGACTAACTCCAATATACTTCCATGAGAATCAGCTAGACATTTAGTCTAAATCAATAAAAATACATCCAAGAGTTATATCTTTGTTTCTCAATGTAATCAAACAGATAGAAATCCGCGAGCCTGATTATTATGAGAAACAACTTGAACGGTACCAAAGACCAATGTTTAAGTGTCAATTAATTTATATCAACAACCAAAGGTTGGATTATCTAACTGATTGAACTACGTACAACCTGTGATATTTCAATTATATAGAAAATATAATGCGGAAAAGAAATAACAGTAATACCAGAAGTTTTGTTAACGAGGAAACTGCCAATGCAGAAAATCCCGGCACCTAGTGCATATTTGAACACCACACTGTTGTTTGTGGGTGAAAACTATTTCTGCTAATTTCTGTAAATTTGGGTGTGTGCGGATAAGAACCCTAAACAAATGCACTGCACGGGAGTACTTTTGATTCGAGAGATCAATCTGTACAATTCTGGCCTAAACCAAGAAATGGTCGTTCCAGACTTGCTTCGGTCACAAAGTGAAGGAGATGGGGTTATATTAGGGAGGGAAGCGAAGAAGGTGTTGAGATTATGAAGGTGTTGGCTGTTTATGACTTGTATCAGAATGTTGAACTGATTTGCACAATGTAAGCTATCAGTTCTGGGTGTTTTCTGGATACGTTGGTTACAACACTTAGTTTTTTCTGTGTTGTTTGAAAATAAGTTGGAGAACCTATTTATACAAGTCATTTTGGGCGCAACCTTCATCCCATGGGAAATGGAGGAAGTTGAGTGATGGAGTAGTGGGGTCATATAGGTGATTGTCACACGATCACGCCTTTGCCCGCTTCCCTCATCACCGTTAACCATCCACCATTCCTGACATGCTCTTGCAATGGGCGCGTTGGATGTTGCACCCTGTAAACCGCCAGACCAATACCCCAATAACTATCCCCCAGTTTGTGAAATGTTTGGTGTCTCGAATGAGTGGGTCAAGTCGTGGGACCTGCCGTGGGAAATAGCATGCGGTGTTATTAAGTTTAATAAGTTATTTATGGAATTGATATTCATGAAATATCGTGCATGCTCGATGCATGTAATGCATCGTTTTTAAGCAAGCAGCTCAAAACAATCAATAGACATGAAGCATCTTTGTTTAAAAGCTTGATTGAGTAAGTCACGGATTAAGCGTCTTAAAATAGCAGCATATCCAACCATATTCGAGTGATTGTTTGGAGGAAACATGGGTGGGCTATCATCTGGTCGATCACTCCCTATGACAGAGTGGTAGACGGTGATCATCGAGGCACTTCATTGGTCGCCTAATTTTTAATCCAAGTCGTCTGACCAAGATGGAAAATTTGGAGGGACGAGATGATTTACGACACATGTTTGCTGCCGTTGAAGGAATTTAAGGTTTTGTATAGGTGAGCAAATATCCCTCTTTGGATGATCAAATCCAAGCATTAGCGCTAATTTTGAAAGGACCGATCGGGCATGCGTGGAGATGGCCCACTGGCGTGCATGCCTACACCTCTCAGTCCCACAAAGATTCGATATAGACCACTTAATTTGACCAGCAAAGATGAGTGGTCATGATCGATTTGCGACAGAAATATATTGCCGCAAAGTGTTAAGGTTTAAAGGCCGTGTGACCTATCACCTTTGGGGCGTGCATTTCAAGGCACCGGGCCCTAGTCTGCATAGGACATCCAGTCACACGTAAAGGTGGGTCAATGGTGATCACGTTGACATCCTTGGGACCTCTTGAATCTGTATCTACACCGCCCGTTTAGGGCGACAAAGATGAATGGTCACGATCAATTTACGACAGATGTATATTGCCGCAAACTCTAATTAGGGTTTTGAAACACCCACATTCGCACGACTTTGACCAAGCGGTTTGGCATGCCATTGGCCTCCTTTGGGAAGATTGATCATGTGGAGACAATGTTGGGCTAACGGTGAACTTATATGCACCTTCTTGATGGTCTAAAGTGCGATCCAAGCCATCCAAATAGGTTGTCTAAGTTGGATGGTTGCGATGTGTTTAAGACTATTTTGGACAGTCTAGATCAATCGAGCTTCTTTCAACCAGCGCGACCACCCTACTTAGGGTTGGCGTTTGATGACGTTGGGAGGTGAATGGGAAAAGTCTGAATGGTCGGAACATTAGTGGGCCCGTCGATGGCCATCATGATAGTTTCCCATTCCTGTCAGGGTTAGGCTAAGCTTGTTAATTTGTGCGGCAAAATTGTGTGGCCGTGATCATTTCTGATACTGATATGGACAGTCTAGATTTCAAGTAAATTAATCATGTTCGATCGTCTTTAATTAAGAAGTGCGTCAATACGAGATTCTCTTTGTCAGAGAATGATGTAGCCTGTGGGGGTATTTTATGCAGGTCTCAACATTGGCGTTTCGGGAGATTCATGCTACTCTGCTGAGAGTGAATACTTAATCATCATGTAGTGTTAATGATGAGAGTTCGACTGAGAACATAGCACATAAAATACTAGGCAGGTCAATGCATTAATTACTAATGCAATAGGTTGAATTTTATAGAATCACTGGGATTGATGCACCATTCTGATAAATTTCATAAATGTGTCGAATTACTTAATACACATATAAGTAAGAACATTCATCACTTTCAAATGGCTTTTGTTCCTTTGCAGGATGAAAGCGCATTAAACGCAGGGTTTTATAATTTTGACCCTGAACTAAAAACCACCATCAACAACTATATTAAGCCGCTACAAACTCTATCCTACTATAAGTTAACTTCAGACTAGAATGTAGTTAAGCCCTAACCAATCTCATATTGATTAAGGTACAGTCGCGTTCATTACGCCTATGAATCCCAGCATGACTCTGATATCACCCATAACTAAGAGTTGTTACGACCCAAAGTCGAAGACTTGGTAAATAAATATGTCTCACACAGAAAAATCTATTGAATAGATAAATATGTCTCCCACAAAAATGCCTATGAGTTTTTGTTCCATCTTTTGATAAATCAAGGTGAATAGGAACCAATTGATACATCGGTCTTATATTCCCGAAGAACAACCTAGTAATAGAAATCACCTCATTATAATCTTAACCGTATGGTAGTGGAACAAGATATTGTGGAATCACAAAGAATGAGACGAAGAGTTTTGTGATTACTTTTTATATTACCTATTGGAGATTAACTCTCGAGAAAAACTTAGAGAAGATAGTACTCAATACAATAGAACAAAGTAAGATCAGAACACGCAACTACAGAGAAAATAGTTGGGTCTAGCTTCATAATCCCAATGAAGTCTTTAAGTCGTTAACCTATAATGATTTTAGAAATAACTAGGTTAAAGGATAATTGACTCTAGTCGCAACTAGTATCACACATGAGGTGTGGAGATTAGGTTTCCCATATGCTAGAGTTCTCCCTTATATAGTCTTGAAATCAGGGTTTGCAACCAATGTTACCTTGGTAACCAAGCATTCAATATTCACCGTTAGATGAAAACCTGATTACATTCAAGCTAATATCTTTCAACCGTTAGATTGAACTTATCTTGTAACACACAAATAAAATATACTTTTATTTAAATATAGGTGACCGTACCTAAACGTGTATATTGAGTTGACTCAATAACAGTTAACCGAAGTTAGCCATATAAACACTTTCGTATCAACCTTGTTCATCTCAATCACAACTAATTCAAATGACTTAAATGAAACTAGTTATAGAGTTTTTCAATTGTTTATATTCTCATAGAAGTATACAAGACACAATTGAAGCAAAATCGGTTTTGATTCACTCAAATCGATTCATGAACATTATAGCCAAGGTTTGCAAAGATTTCATTCCTTATTATATAAATGTATTTTTTCATGAGTATGTAAACATACATAGCCGATTTTAGAACTTAACCCACTCAAGTATGCAAACGGGTACGCATACCTAAGTTCCTAGACCTGGTCTTTTTCGCCAGTATGCGAATGGGTACGCATACTATCGTTTATGGCCGAACTCATTTGAAACCAGTACGCATACGGGTATGCAAATTATAGTTCTCATACTTCAACTATTGAATTAGTACGCATACGTGTATGCATTCTCAATTCCCGTACTTGGAATATATTTGCAACAGTTAGCATATAAGTACGCATATTGTGTTATATCCAATCAAAGGTTCATTGTTCTAAACTCCCATTTCAATCATTGAAACATTCTTAGAAGACGAGAATAGCTGTCTCACACAAACTATTAGCTTCAAAGCAATTTCAAGTGATCAAATGACCAATATGAAACATTCTGAGTCTACATCAAATGACTGTCTCACACATATCATGTAAGATGTTACCAGGCGATTTTCACATGATATCTTTTGACTTTCATCAAGAATAAAAGATGGACTTGGTTAAAGCGAAAGCTTACCAAAACATATTTCGAGAAATATGCAAGCGAGTTAAACTCAGCTTGAAATATCAAATCTTCCTATAATAAAGAAAAGGGTGAGTCTCAACCGCGGCACAGAAATTGTCGAGACTACCCTTCCGTGTTTTTAAGCTTTCGGTGGTTTTTCCGTGGATTCCAAATAACGGAGAGGTAAGTACAAAATTCCTCGAATCCAACCTTTTTTTTTTGACGTCCCCAAACAATTCAAACACTAACAATCCCATTATTAACAACTTAACCCCAATATACATTGTATTTAACCATTTATGATTTTCGAAATTTTGATATTAATTTTTCCACACTTACAGTACGCCCCCAAATTAGAAGAAAAAAATCCCAAAAATTGTAAATTAAGAATTTTGCTAAGTTTCTCGACAACATCAGATATTAAATAGGGAAAAAACCCTTTAAGAATACACGTTATTAACAATATCAACGATCATCCACGGAGACCCTAATAAAACGAATCACCGAAAATCATTTTCAAACCATTTAGTGATAGATTTTAGATAGAGATAAAAAAAAATCTGATGAAGCTACAACGTTCTCACAATAATCAAACAATGAAATTAAGAGATTGTCAGTAACCTTCGATATATATGACCGATCAAAATTGCAAACTATGTATGGTACTGATCACCATCTTAAGACAACGATACAACATTAGCGGTGGCTGTGAAACGGGAGTGTTTGAGAAAATAAATAAGAAATCCGATGTCAAGTAGCATCAAACAGAAATTTAAGTTTCTAGATCTACACATGCCCATCATGCAAGAGAGTAGTGTCGTTTGGATTTACCCATTTTTTTCTAAAATGTAATTGTGGGCTTTGCAAGACAGGATGAAGGAAGGGACTGTACATGCAAAGCACATACCCAACCCACTACAATAACTTGACAGAAAACTTAGACGTAGTGTAGGAGAGATATTATCATATTAGTATTACCCGATTATATACGCATCTGTGCAAGAGAAATTTTGACGTAGAAGAGATTCTTAACTGTGTAAAGAACACGGACCGATTATGTGTAAAGAAATGGAAAAGCCGGCATATCATGCATGCGCCACCTAAAACGGGCCATGAATAAAATGGGAGGATAGGGATACTGATATCAAATCATCCTATGTCAAAGATATTTTCAATTATATGACCGTGTGTGCATCAGTTTTAAACCGTCAAGTAGCATCAAAAACTAGGGATTACTTAAATATCAGCAAATGTGGCATCCGAGAATGATGGATATGTATAGTATGAGGATGTCGATGTCAAATAGCCGTGTCACAGACAACTTCAATTATAGGATGGTGCGCCTCGATTCAAACGGCAGGCGCATCGCGCTTGCGATTCTACTAGTGTGTATAAAGTAAAGTCCATATAGCTATACGACTTTTGTTTCAATAGGATATAGAATAGAAATAGACTTCTAAGTGATAAATGAGTTCAAGTCTCGATATACGTCTTGTTGATAAAGTTCCACAAGATCCCCATAGTAGTTCTTCATCTTCAATCGATGAACGTCGTGAAGTCTAAAGGATCAACTGCACATTCTATCCTAATCTGAGACATAGCTATAAGTAGACTAGAAATCAGGACTTATAGTTTTGACAACTAAACTTGACAAACAATCTTGAGAAAGCAACGCTTGCGAGTTGGACCTAACAGTGCTCTAACAATCTCCCCCTTTGTCAATTTTAGTGACAAAACTATCAATACATATGGATTTCAAAATAAGTAAACTTTGTAGCTTCTCATCCAAATGCTTGATTTCATTGGTTCTTCAACATTACTTGAAATCTTCGTCACTTCCAAGTACTCCAGTGATTATGAACGTGTTCAACTCAGCATCATAGTTATTGAAGATCCATAGCTATAACGATATATAAAAACAAGATCTTTTCGTATTGTTATACAATGTCATAGTATTATTACACAACATCAAAGTTCAATTGTATCATAACTTTGACAATAATACTATGGTAATATGTATTACTCCCCCTTAGTCAATATTTCATCTCACAATGAAAACCACTCCCCTTACATAATGATCTCTAAATCATATGTATTTGTAGTGTTAACTACACAATAATTCCCCCCCCCCCCCCCCTTTGTAAATATAAATTGGCAAAGGTACGAAAACTAGCGGGATCATAATGAAATTCTCATAGAGATACTTCATGACTAAAAGAGAGCATATCAACTTTGTTTCGATGACTTCACATAGTCGAAACTTAGTGTATTCATCAAGGAGTTTATAAAGATACAAGATAACTCCTACAATATTCCACAGTAGCACTCTCCACAAAGATTTAACAATTAAGCACAAGTTCAATTAAGAACTCTCCCCCATAAAATGTCATTCCCGAAAGAACAACAAGAGCGACCTTACATTTACAAGAAAATAAGGATTTCTTTGGACATTAACAAATCACATGAAACATGAATTTGTATCCATAAAACTCAATTAAATTAACCACAAAGGAACCTCAATGATTAATTTAATCGTAAATGCTCAACATAAGAAAACTTACGGTGCCGTACAGTACTTTCACATAGAAGTGAATCAGGGAAAGATCAATAATGCGGAATATTCAAAGATTCATTCCATTTTTCATCAATATTTGCATAATGATACCATAAACTTAATATTTGATATCAAAAGTTCATTCTATTTTCCATCAATATTTGCATATGACATAATAGACTTAACTTTTGACATATATGGGAAAATCATAGTTCACGGACGTAAACACACATATCCCATAACATTATTTGCAATATATAAAACCAATAAAGATTAATACTGCAAAATCATCTTCCAAATAAACTTTAGAATTTAAATAAATAAATCTAAAACATTGCAAGATGAAAATCGTTGGCAATAGCTATGTGTAATCACATTATAGGCTATTCCAAACCCTAGTTATCCTTCTTAAAACATAAGAATAAATTATCATAAGAAGTTTCTTAGGCATCAAGACATACTTGTAATGAACATACAAGAAGGTTTGTCCTTAGAAGATATAATCAATATCTTTCGCAAGGATTTACACCAAGAATGGCTACCAAAGGCGTATAAAAATATTTTTTTAACAAATAAGAACATACAAAGTAATTAACGACCATGCACCATAATTCATGTTAGAGGATTGTGAACATTCAAGAATCCTAGAGCAATGCGTACTGCTGCCCATTCTTGAACTTTGTTCTTTGTGATTCACCAATAACATTCTTGTAACAACTACAAATGAGCTTAGAAGAGAAGTACTCCAAGAATACAGGTGCCCAAGTCCAAGAGAAGTGGAACAAGTGCGACGAAATGGAGCAAAATACTCAAAAAAACAAGATATGGAACAACGATCATTCTTAAATCACCCAAATTCATGATTTCTCATCACCATTTTTGATATAATTCAAATAGGAAGAGAATGCAAAAAGAATTAGGTCATTCCGAGTTCGGACGAAGAAGTTACGACCAAAACAAGCTTTTTATCGCATACCGAAGACAAAAAAGGTTTGCAAACGGGATTTCGTGAACTAGAGCAGTTTTCAAAATGTTATGCGAACTGAAGTCCCTGGATTTTAATTTTAAATGATGGTATGCATACCTGATATGTGTGCCAAGAAGGCCAAACATCCCGAACTACTACTTTCAAGCCTAAACTGTTAGAGCACTACTCGGTCGAACTTGCAAGCGTTGCTATCTTAAGTTTAATTGTCAAGTTTAGTTGCCAAAACTATAAGTCCTGATTTCTAGTCTACTTAAAGCTAAGTCTCGGACTAGGATATAAAGTGTAGTTGAATTCTAGACTCCACGACGTTGATCATACAAATACGAAGAACTACTCAAGGAACTGGTGGAACTTCATCGACTAAAAGGTATGTGGAGACTTGAACTTATCTTTCACTCAAAAGTCTATCTACTCTATATCCTATCTTAAGACAAAAGTCGTATTGCTATATAGACTTCGATTATACACATTTGTTATTTCGAGCCGAGTTTATCTCGCTTATCTTTTTCTCGAAATATGTGTTGGTAAGCTTTTGCTTTGGCCAAGTTCATATTTACAAGTGACAAAAGTCATGTTGATTATTTCAATATCTTGAAAATTGATTTGATGAATAATAGTGTGCGAATAACCTCTATTTAACATCCTCTAAGACTGTTTCAATGATTGAAATGAGAGTTTAGAATATATAACCTTGAATGGATATAAACATTGTATGTGAACTCATACTTATGTAAGTCCAAAATCATTGAACCAATGTATGCGTACTTTGCTGCTCAGGATAACAGGAACTAAAGTCCGCGTACCAGTACGCGTCTGCCGGAAGTTCACATCCCGTGAATTTCTTTTGGAGTTTATGCAATGAAAACAAACTCAATCCGAGTACTTAAGTATGCGTACTTGAGTGGGTTATTTTCTAAAAACGGTTTATTCGTGAACTTAAACTTATATATACTAAGGAATGCATATTTGCAAACCGTGGATATAAAGTTCATGAATCTTCGAGTGAATGAAAATCGTTTTTGCTTCTATTGTGTCTTGTATACTTCTATGAGATCTAAGCAATTGAACAACTCTCTAACTAGTTCTTTTGAGTCATTTGAACTAGTTATGGTGTAGATGAATAAGGTTGATAAGAAAGTGCTCATATGGCTAACCATTTAGTTAACTACTGTAAAACCAACTAGGTGTACATGTTTAGGTACGGTTATACAAACCTAAATGAACGTGCATTTCATTTGTGTATAACAAGCTAAGTTCGATCTAACGGTTGAAAGATATTAGCTTGAATAATCAGGTTTTCATCTAACGGTGAATATTGAATGCTTTGTTACCAAGGTAACTTAGATTGCAAACCCTGATTTGGAGACTATATAAAGGAGAACTCTAGCAACTGGGAAACTTAATGCCCACACCTCCTGTGTGATACTAGTTGTATAAGCTAGACTCGGTTATCCTTTAACCTTAGGTTTCTACCGAGACCCTGTAGGTTAATGACTTAAAGACTTCACTGGGATCGTGAAGCCAGATCCAACTATTCTCTTTGTAGTTGCGTGATCTGATCTTGATGTTTTATCGTATTTGAGTACAATCGTAAGATTGGCTTGAGATTAATTTCTCCGATAGGCAAGATAGAAAAGTAGTCACAAATATCTTCGTCTCATCGTTTGTGATTTCGCAATATCTTGTTTCGCTAGTCGATTAAGATTATTGTGAGGTGATTGATAATTCTAGGTTGTTCATCGGGAATATAAGTCCGGGTTATCGATTGGTTCCTGTTCACCTTAATTTATCAAAAGACAGAGCAAAACTTGTAGATATTTCTGTGGGAGACAGATTTATCTATTCCTCTAGACTTTTCTATATGGTACAGATTTTTTTATTAAAGTCTTCGACTTTGGGTCGTAACAACTCTTAGTTGTGGGTGAGATCAGCTAAGGGAATCAAGTGCGTAGTATCCTATTGGGATCAGAGACGTAAGGAGAGCAAATGTACCTTGGTTCAATGTGATATTGATTGGGGTTCAACTACAGTCCAGACCGAAGTTAGTTTGTAGTAGGCTAGTGTTTGTAGCAGCTTAATACCGTATGTGTTCAATTTGGACTAGGTCCGGGGATTTTTTTTGCATTTGCGGTTTCCTCGTTAACAAAACTTCTGGTGTCTGTGTTATTTTTTTTCCGCATTATATTTTTTATATAATTGAAATATCACAGGTTGTGTGTTAAATCGATCAATCGGTAAATACAACCTTTGGTTGTTGATTGAAATTGATTGATACTTGAACATTGGTCTTTGGTACCGTTCATGTTAATTTCTCTTGTATTCAATTAGATTCGATGTTAGAGCATGGCTCGGTTGAACCCACAAAGCGTTGGTATGTCAAGTTTGGTTGTCATATTTTAGTGAGCCAAAACTCATTTAAGAGTCGCTTGATTTAAATGTACTAGAGTCAACTTCGTATAGGTTAGCTTGAAAGTATTAGGATGAGACATTACAAGTATTAAGAAGACTTTAAGAAGTGAAGAAGTACGGAGCTACAACCACAACATCATCCTTCCACTTGAGGTTAGTGATATTTGACTTGAACTATTTTATTCCCTAACATATCTTTCAAGTCGTGCATATTGAAAACATAAAACTGCGAAGCATGAACACTCTAGATAGACATAGTATTAAGGAATACAATATGAGGTTTATTGCTTAACCATTAAACTTTGTATATAATACATCAACATAATCATATGAATGCTATTGTGATTATGTATGGATATGAGGTGAGGATTTCATCCTAGGAAACAATGTTTTTACATGTGTTTTTAAGAAGTAAGTTCATGATATGTGTTGAGAAGCGAAAAGGAAATCTCCAGGCATTATTGGGGTTGTTCTTCATTTCATATCTTATGAACGACCAATATACGTGATTAGTATAACCGCTCATGACTTGTTTGTGTTCTTGGCAAAACTATTCACATGAGGCCTGACTTATGTATTGGTATGACTTTTATTAGTGAAACCGATCTTAAGTAATCACTTGGGGTATGATAGAGTTTGTGTGTCTGCCCAAAATTGGGAGAGGGGAACAGATCCTAGTAAAAGGTGCAGTACATCACAAGGGAAACCGATCCATTTATGAGGTTCAACAAGGTTTATATTAGAAAGGGGAATCAATCCTGTGAACATATACATCACATTTCTAGGCAAAGGGGAACCGATCCTATGGACATGTGCAACACATACAAGTTAGATACCAAATATATGTGGGGAAACGATCCTAGTACCTAGTCAAGAGAATCTTTGGTAAGCTAGTGTGATTATGCATAGTACTCGCATGGAGGTAGAACCGAAACTTGTTTTGGTAGAACCGTTACACCCATGACTTGTAATTGAGTGTTACTTGATCAATCACATAGTTCTTGAAAGTCAGATGAACCAATTCCAAACTTGTTTGGAAGTGTGGTAAATCGGTTTCAAGTGAGTAAGTATGAAAAAGGACTTACAAAAGGAAAGATGTCGACACACTTTGAACACGCGCATTAATGTGTATCTTTTATTGTTCAAAGATATTCCTTAACATCTACGAAGGAAGTAAATCCCAAGATCGAATTTAAATAAGTTAAGAATCTTTTAATTAAGGTTTTTAATTATATATGGTAGTAATGTGCATTTGCTAGTTAAAGATTTTCCAAGGAGATTTTGATCATAAATTTGGACAGTGCATTCTCAGGAATTATGAAAATCGAATTTGGAATTATATTGAATATCTTGAGAATGTTTTCGGTTTTGGAAATTCCTTGGTGTCCAAACTTCCTTGTCTATAAATACTTTGAGTTTGCATTTCTAGCAAACTAATCCTTTGTGACAGTAAACTTCCTCTGTTGTACTGTTACTGGTGAATCCGCCTATTCAGAGAGGAGAGTAACCTAATTAGGCGAAATCTCTTACGACCACTCAATTTAAAGTCTTCTTTGGGATTGATAAGATCTAGTGCGTACCGTCGGTGGGAAACTAGATAATTGCAGTTTATCTTTAGTTTTCATATTGATTTGATTGACTAATAGTGGTTGAACTTGCACCTAGTTTGTTTACGCTTGAGAATCTTCTCTTCTGATATAAGATTCACTCAAACTAGTTCAAGGTTTCGACATGGATCTTTAGACTGTTATTATATCCAAAGACGATCTTGTGATAATCCATTGTTAACATAATCCGTTCTGTGTGTGATTGATCACAAGAGATTCAAGTAGTTATGTGCAGGTGTTTATTGAAGATATAAGAATATTTGAAGACAAAGAAGATATAGAAGATTTCAGACTTGGTTTTATAATCTTTGGTGTGCACAATACTTATTTCGGTAATATAGGATCCAACTATAATCCATATATCCTTGTGGTATTTTGATAGAATAGTTGAGAAGATCGACATCAATATATTTCCTTGGGATTAAAGGTATTGATAGAAAAATATTAACGATTACCTTTTGGTGATTAAACATAAGATAGATCTTGAAACCTAGCAAAGGAGTTTATGTTAAGATAAACAGAAGAGCCTTTGCGCAACTCATATCACTTGGTTGAAGAGAGTTGATACCAAACATATTTGTTGTTCCTTTATTGTTTGGAATACGAACCAAAGGAATTGGTCCAAGTACATGACTTGTTTACATGTTGGAGGCGTGGGAATACAGACGGAACTAGGTGAACTATAGGTTTAGTTGCTTGGTCTCAACTATACAAAGTTTGTTTATTTTGTATAGCGGCTTAATCCTGAGAGTATTTAGTTATGGACTAGGTCCCGGTTTTTTTTTGCATTTGCGGTTTCCTCGTTAACAAAATCTTGTTATGTCATTCACTTTATATTTCCGCATTATAATTGTTTTATTATAATTAAAGTAAATTTCACAAACGTTAATTCATATTTACTTAATATGCAATCCTATTGAGTTTGGTTAAGTCCGAACCTTTGTATCAAGTAAACACACTTCGTTGTTGTATTATATCGATCTCGTATCCATAGACAATCACATGAAGTGTGAACCGATTTGTTGTATTATGTCGACTCAGTCTATAGATAATCACTTTCGGAAAAAGGACTTATAGGAAGGAAAAGTTATAGCTTGAGGTATATTTGGGTACCCTCGACTTTTCAATTGGTATCAGAGCAGGCAAACACGAAAATATCTAACAATCTGTGTTTGGTGCGATCCATCCTATAAGATATGAGTCAAAATAAGAAAAGCAAAGTTAAACTTATGAAGAACTTGGTTGACGTATGCCAAGATAATGAGAATAACATCTCAGAGAAGGTCAATAAAAATTAGTCTCAAAATTATTTTCCAAAGACAAAGAAAAAGTCGATGACTCAAGACTCAATTGCATATCAGGTTGCTGATCAGAAAAGGTTGAGTTCAAAACTCAAGAAACCTGATTTGGATTCAAGTCCAATTTTTAGTGAAAAATCATCTGAAAAGAGATTCGATTCACTAATATGTCCAAGTTCTGAATCTAGCAAGATGATGATGAGATTTTTCAAACAAATCGAGAACCTTTCAGAAAAGGGAAAATATATTGATAGTCTAGATGATGTCATAGAACTTATAGTTCAATTGAATGTAAGGATTTGTGAAGAAAAGCGATATACAGACAGTCTTCAAAAAAATCTGATTGATTGTGAGGAAAAAAAATGAACTTGTGTAACAAAGTTCATCTGCAGGATACAGAGTGCGAAACTCTTGATCATTCGCCGGAGCACTTACTAATGAGGAATAAGATCCTTATTGAAGATATTCTTACAAGAACATGCCAAAAGGTATATCTAGACAAGTGTTTAGAAAATTATTTCCAATAAGGAATGAATACCTTAAGGGAACATATAGAATGTCTAGAACAAGGGACATTAATTATTTTTCGAATGGCTAATTTTGATCACACGGGTTCTAGTTCAGAGAACATTCCATCCTGGGTTCAGGATATAATGGAAGAGATTGTATCTCGAAATAATCCTAATCAAGAGGATGGGTTCAACACCTAAGAACGGGATAAAGTATCTTCAAAAAGGGGACTTGATGAGGTAAATCCTCATCCTAATGTTTAAACGCATTAGATTGTTCATCCTTACTTTGCCCAATCTTCGGATGTAAGGAAGCACATGTAGCTGGGCAATCGGAATCCTGATAAGATCTCTTATTCAACATAGAGACATTACATGATCTACTTTAAGTACTTTGATAATCTTATGAGTAGAAAGGTTGTGTTACAACAACTCGTGTAAAAAGGATTTGTGGTCTGAAGTATCCCTTGATACTAATTTCGTGGATAATCTGTTTGAGAAAAATGTGTGTAACACATTAGATGCGAAAATCTTTTCAAATCTGATCCAAATTATTTATTTAAGGATGATATCTATGTTTGGTATGTGTTAAAGGTATTTCAAGTATATGTACTCAGCGTGTCTGAAAAATTATACTAAAGGATGTATTCTCAAACCAGATCTCAGGCGAATCTTCTAAAAGCCATGGGTGGAATGACTTATAAGGAAATAGTTCATCTTGATAATACCTTCAATAAATATGGTTGTGAAGATACAGAAAATGAAAACAAAGATGTTACTAATCTCCTTGTCCAAAACAGTTTGGATGCCAAGATTGATATTATCAATCTTTGTCAGGTTCTCCTCAGTACCATAGAAACTAATCATAGACAGACAACACTACTAAGAACTGTTATCCGTAACCAAAGGAAGCTGATCAAACTTGGAATCGGTAACAGGGAGTACTCTCGTAATATTAATCGAAAGGTTAATGCTCTAGCCTATGAACATAATCAAGGTACTTTGTGTAGAATTCGAGATATCAGTCGAGATGCTGTTGACGAAGACCCTGAAAATTTTGAGGAAACTGAAGATGATCTTTGAAAAATAAGACGAAAAATAGACATCAATTTTTGATTTCTTTCATTGATTGTATAAGTCTATTATGAATAAAAACTATTATGAATAAATTTATGATTTATAATTTTTCTTGTGATAGTTTTTGATTTACATAGCATGTGCTTGAATGCTTTATTATTTACTATGGATGTTTATGGGATGTTTGATTTCAGTTTTATTACTGTAGTTGCAGGAAATCCTACACTACACCCTTGATAAGAATTTACTGTAATTAAGACATATTTGAAGATTAAAAACAACACTTTATTATTTGATTCTCAGAAATGTTTACAAGGAATGGAAGAAATCAAGAATATAACCGCTCTCTTGAATTTTCTCTCTCCTCAAGACTTTTTCAACACTCAAAGATACATCTCTCCACTCTGAATCTACTGGGTCTCTTTATATAGGGCAATTACATAGTGGATGACAGCTGAGCTGTCCTTTAATTTTGGATCTGACCTGCAATATTCTCGCAGTAGTTGTAATACCAACCCTCGCAGGTATTTGTGAAACTCGCAGTATCATCATGCTTTTTCCGTGTTTTGGCTATCGTCATCCATTGTGTCATTCTTTCTGTCATCTGCAACACTCGCAATGTGTTGTTGATTAACTCGCAAAGCTGTCGCTGTAAATATCGCAGAAGTATTGATGTAGCGATATTTTGATCTTACATCTTGCCTATTCTCATGTCTTTTCTGCGAAAGAGAAAAGGTCATGAGAAATTGAGATATTTTGGAATGTCGAAGCTATCTATCTCTTCACGTTCTTTCATTCTGACACGCATCTGTATCTCTCGCCATATTTGTTACACGTATCTTTTTATCCATTCAACATATGACACGTCCTTTTCAACCGCTGTGCTCCAACCGTTCACATCTCTTCCTTGCATTGAATGCACTTATCTTCTCGAGAATTTTTCCCTTCTATAAATACTTCTTTCCTTCTTTTCTTTCCTTCTTTTTACTTCTTCTTTCTATCTCTCTGCAATTTCTTTGTAATTTTACTGTTCTTCCGTAAATTCCGCATCTGTTACTGTTGCATCTTTTCCTTCAATCTTCTATCCTTTTCTTCATTCCCATACTTACTTTATTAAAAATGGCTCCCGCTGGTTGTAAATACATGATCGCCTTTGTGGAAATGCAGAAGAAGCTTAAGGATCAAGGTTTTTTTTTATCCACCTTCCCTGATCAAAACCTTAAAGCTGAACTTTCTGTTAAATTATTTTCTGATCATCCAAGTTATCGCGAGAAGATTATAGTCTCACTAGGTCAACTTGAAGCTGGCCTTCCTATTCCTCTTTACGATCCTGAACTTCCTTTGTTCTATGAGATACTTTCTCATCCAAAATTCTCGCGAGCCATATATCAACTGGGTGGGGATTGCATTCGTCTGCTGGTGGAGTATGCTACTCGCGGCGCTGGGAAAAAATCTCGCTACCTTGATATCGCAAAGAATCCTAAATTCAAAGATGTTCCAATTATTCCCGCAATGTATACTGTAGATAATTTCTTCATAGACTATGACATAATCCCCATGAAGAGGGATAGCACCTTCTAGGGTGTCCGCTTGCAAAAGAAAGATGATATTGCGAAAGACAAAATTCTTATGTTGGACATCGACTGCCATACTGGTACTAATCAAGGTCCGCGTCATTCTAGCAATGACAAATGGTATATCTTCCCTTTAATTTTAGATGGTTCATATATCTCCGGTACCCATTCTTTACCTGCGAATCTCGCAGACTACCAGCCGTGGGTATTCATCTGGCCTAAGAGAAATAAAGAAGTATGTTCTCTTAATTTTTTGCATAATAAATTACCATTATTATTTTCTTCATGTATTTAGATTCTCGCTGACTATTTCCTTTTTATCAGATTGAAAGGTTGAAAGCCAGCTACCAGAGGCTACGAAAACCTGCTACTTACTTAGCTCTCAAATCTCTCACAGATGAAGTAAGAAATATTTTTTTATAACTCTTTACAATATATTGTTGCCTCTATTTCTTATATTTATCTGTGTTCGCAGGAGATTGAAGAAAGAGAGCCTGTGAAGCCTACGAGAACTAAAGAGAAATCCACAGTTGGTCGCGAGGGTAAATCTACTGCCCCTCTCAAAGAGAAATCTGCTTCCCCTCGCAGAGAGAAATCCGGTGCTCCTCTTTCAAAGAAAAGAAAGATACAACTCCCTTCTTCTTCAACTCCCCAATATAATGAAGAAAATTCGAGTGATGACGTTGATGATGACGATGATGAGGATGAAGATAATTATGATATCTCTTCCATGAAGGATTCTTACCCTCCTGAATCTTCTATGACTCAAATGTCCAAGATTTTTGGCGATATTACACATTGTATCGCAAATGATTATGGAGATGAAGCTCTTAATGGGGTATCCCAGGCTCTCGCTAAAGTCTGCAATGCTCCCATAATGGTTGATAATGATTCTTTCCAAGGAATCTCAAGATCAATGACTACCAGTCTCTTGAATTCACTTAGTATTATGGTATGTTTCCACTTCTTCACCATATATATTTATTTCCTCACCAAATTTTTATTTTATTTTTTTCTCTCGCAGACTGGAAGATCTTCCTTTGATGTTGCCTCAAACCTGGAGAAGAGGTGCGCATATTTTCACAAGAAGAATATTGTTCTTCGCAAGAAGAATGTGGAGTTGGAATCTGAGTCTTCTAATCTTCGTGGGAAATTGGAATCTGGGTCTACTGACCTTTAAGAAAAGATCAAGCGGTTGGAAACTGAACTCTCTTTCTCGCAAGATAAGTTCGCAAGCCTCCAAGCTGCGAACGATCAACTTTATGGTAAGAAATCTCTCTCTTTTTCTTTAACCTTGTATTCTTTTGTATTTTTTCTTATTTTTCTTCTTCGCAGATGTTTATGGCCTTTCTGACGAAGCTGTATTCCTTCGTTCTTTTCCAAATCCAATAGACGATGATACTCTTCTCAATCACCTTAATGAATCCTTAGACAACTATTCAGATGCAAAGATTAAATCCCTTTCTGTTGATGATCTTAGATCCAAATTTCATCTTTTAGCAATTGATCTCAAATCTAGTTTGAAAGCAGCTAACACATCAAAACATCAATATCTTAACTCTAAAGAAGATATCAAGATTCTAAGATCCCAAAAAAGTGACCTTATGGATGAAAAAGATCGCATCTCTAGGCAAAGAGCTCACACTTTAGCGGATTTTCATAAAACCCTTCTTGAAGTCCAAATTGAAAGAGATAGACTTATCTGCGAGAAAAAGGTTCTTGTTGAAAGAGAAAACCAAATTCGTTCCCATCTTCTTATTAGTAATAATGATGAATTTTCCTGGGCTGCAAAGATTCTTGACAATGCCAGAAATAACTTAGGTGTAGATGTTAGTCTTCATGTTGAACAAGCGGCCTTAATTAAAGATATGATTTCTGAAAGAGAAGGTTGTTAATTGTTCTTCCTCATTAATTTCTTGTCATTAATCTTCTTATCTTTGCAAAATTTTCAATTTGTTGTTATATACTCGCATGAGCTGAGAAGAGATGCACTGAAAGAATTGGAGAACTTGAAGCTGATAAGAATCAACTCGCAAAGACTCTTGCTGCTCGCAATGAAAAATATTCAAGATTGAAGGACCAATTAAAGATCACTACTTCAAATTTTAGTAATATCCTTGTTGGTGTTCGCAATGACTCCATCAAGAGGGTTTGTGATGATCATAACATTTATCACTCTTTGTATCCTTGACTAACTGAGTAAGTTCCAACGAATACTCCAAACCTTGTTATCTCTGACAGTGAGGCGGAAGAATCTGGCGAAGATGAAGGACATAGTGAAGATGGTGGTAAAGAAGGAGAAAAATCTGGCGAGGATGATGATGGGTCTTATTAGTCTTGTCTTTCCTTTTTAATCCCTATGTAATATTTGTTCATCTATCTCTTTCTCCTTGTAATATACTGTTGTGAGTTTCTCCATCTTCTAACATTCCTTAGTGTATAAATTTCTTTTGCTTCTATCTATATAAATCAGAAAACAATTCTTTTCTACAATATAGTTAATCAACATGATTATTAATCTTTAACTATCTGTGTAAATGTATCATATGATAATGTCTACGTAAATTTATCATATAATGATGAATAACAATTCTATCATTCTGTTCATTCCCATACTTGTGATAATGTCTACGTAAATTTATCATATAATGATGAATAACAATTCCATCATTCTGTTCATTTCCATACTTGCCTCTGTTATTCATCTGCAATATGAGATAAATTGAGTAGAGTTTAGACATTAGTTGTGAATAAAATCTATTTAATTATTTTTTCCTCAATCTTTGCGATAACATCGCGAGTAACAGTTGCATATTTTTATAATCTCTGTGTAAATATCGCAAATCTCATGATCTCTGTATTAATATCGCAAGTCTCATTATCTCTGCGTCAATATCGCAGTCATTCAATCTTGATTTCTTGTGGCCTTATTATGCCTTCCTAGTTAAAGGTCTTATCTTGCCACATTTTGTATTGGCGACAAAATCGCAGGACGTCCTTACACTTGCATGTAAAAACCCATTGATCTTGCCTTATCTGCGTTTTTTCACTTTCTCTGCCACAATATGACAAGCTTAAGTTCCCTTGCGAGATCAAAGCCTCATGACATTGCCGTCTTGCGATGAAATTGCAGGACGTCTTTACACTTTCATGTAAAAACCCAATGATCTCATCTTAACTTTTTCTCATGGCTTGTTGCCTCTGTATAATATTTGTCACGTGATAATATGACAGGCCTAAATGCTCTTGCGATCATAAAGCCCCATGACATTGCCGTCTTTAGACACTTATCAGCTCCCTAATGGAGGGTGCCGCCCTTATCTTCCCCATGGTTGCCCCTTCAAGGAGGGCACATCGGCCATACAAGACTAGATCCTCCCATCCGGTCTTAACAACAACCAGTTGTTTTCGCAGCCTCTTGTCCTTTATGCCTATATGGCTTATAGTTACAAGACTGCACCCTAAGTGGGGTTTTCTTTGGGCCAAGTGCATCATATCCAAGACTTTCCAAGAATGTCCAGGGTAGTTTTGTATGCCACGGGCACTCTTGGCTCAACCGTGTACCTCGGCACCTTGATCATACTCTGCACTCCTTAGGAGAGACCCTTGGTCGTCCAACCAGGGTATAACCTTATATAGTTGGAAATCCAATGTACCTCTCCTGGATGGGTTTTCAATAACCCCAATCTCCATGACTCAGGTTCCAGTAGCGGTATAACCTTATCCCTGAGCCATGCAAAGAGATACCTCCTTATATGACGCACTTTAGGTCTTATATTTGCCTCTTACGAAATTTTATTCGAGAACTAGGGTGTACGCCATAAAAGTTCGTCTCATTCTTATATTTCTCTTGCGAGGATGAAATTTCTTTTCTTTGATCTTCTCTTTATTTGCATTTCAACTCTTGTATAATTTTTCAATTTCATCTTTTTCATTCAAACGAAATGTTCTTTTGAGATATTTTCTTCAGCAAATCATTCATACATTTCTTAAATTTCATTATTTTACCTTTCTACCTACTACTTTCTGCTTCTTCCCTTTTGTTGTGTTTTGTTATTTTCTCTCCATCTGCGAGACGCTCGCCATCTACTGTTTGCAGCTCATATTGATTTCGCAATGTTCTTTCCTCTCGCCGCTCTATTGTATCAACCATCAGCTTATCACCTCTTGTTTTTGCTTGATGTTATGTTTCCAATTTATATTCCTCGTTGCTCTTTCTTCGCAAGGTTCCATGTCAATTTCATAGCATTTCTTCCCATCAACCCAGTCTCCCTTTATAACTCCAATACCATTAGGATGAGGAAATTTAATACATTGGTGGAAATTTAACGCCACACCCAATATCCCATGTAGCCAAGGTCGGCCAATCAAGGAATTATAAGGTGATTTAATATCCACAACGCAGAATAGAATCTTATAAGATAACCCCTTTAATGAAATTCGCATTGTAATTTCCCCTTTGGGCTTGTTGGCAGTACCGTTGAAACTATAGATCTTATAGGTTGATGGTATCAGATCCCCGTCTCTTCCACCCATGGTTCTATAAGTATGATAAAATAAGATATCAACTGAACTTCCAGTATCTACTAGAACTCTGTTAATGGCCCAGGAATCCTTAGTTTCACCATCATCATTTTCTTCATCTTCTTCTTCAATTTGTTTTGGATTTATTTCTAATCTTACCACCAGTGGGTTGTCATGCATCTCTCCAGGCTCTGGTACTTCTTGTGTAGTGAAAGAAATAGTTTGCTTTTGCCACTCCTCTAATGGAGAGACTCTCGCAATATTCATTATCTCTCTTCCATCTACGTCTCTCGCGAAGACTCTGCTCAGAACGTTGTCGTGGAAATCCTCAATAATCTTGTATGAATGTATAATGGAATTACAGAACAAATTCTTCGCCTTGGATCCAACCTCTATCACAAATGTTTCTGCTCCTTTTACAGTATTTACTCTGCGAATATCTGGTGATAGTGGTAATTTCTGAGATTGTGGATGTCCTATTAGAAAATTATTTAACTTTCCCTGATCAATCATCCTCAAAATTATTCTTTTTACATTCCTACAATCATTTATTGAGTGACCATGAAAATAATGGTAAGAAAAAAATTTCCTGATTTCGATTATTTTGATGTGGCTCTTTTCCCATATTCCAGGGTGGTGGTATATTTTCCATCAAAATGATAGCCTCCCAAATTTTTTCAATGCTAGCATTCAGGGGTGGCATCTTAATTTATTCCCATATTATTCTCTGATTCCCTTGCCCTCTAAAATTATTTTGCCTCTGACCGCCATAAGTCTCTTGCGGCTGATCAAGTCTTTGAATTTTATTATTTCCACCGCGATTGTAATAACTCCTTTCTCTTTCATATTCCTCTTGATCTCGACTTCCCATGGCTACTAACTTCTGCTGGTTTTCAATAATCACTTTCTCTTGTTGTGACTGCGAGGTGCTCGCCACATTATTAATCATTTTAGGAAGTAAGCTTCTGTTTGTCGCTATTGAGCTGGTGTTTGCGACTGGATATGATTCCATCTCATTTTGTTTCTCCTCCAAAGCAATGTATTCTTCTTGTAGTTCTCGCAACTCAGTCATTTTAATGGTATTTTTGACTCTGAAAACTTGAACATATAGTAGATTGGTTGCGAACATAGCATTAATGAAAGATAAAATGAGGTATCTCTCATCCACTCTACCAGCCATTTCACTGCACATTGTTTTCCACCTTAATGTTAAGTGCTTCAGACTCTCGCCAACCCTTTGTTTTAACCCAAATACATCTTCAATTCCTGGACGCTCGGAATTGTTACTTATGTATGCCCCCAAAAATGTGGTTTGTAGATGAGTGAAAGAAGTTATAGTATTCTTGGGTAAACTTTCAAACCACTTTAACGCCTCTCCAGTTAAGCTTGATGCAAAGTATTTGCATAACACAACATCATGGTTCCCCCATTGTAGCATACACCTAACATAGGCTTTGATATGTTGAATGGCACATGTAGTTCTATCAAAAATACTGGTTAACGCTGGTAAATTGCATTTTGGGGGTATTCCTCCTAATTGTACTGCTTGAGTGAATGGAGTTTTTGCTGCTTCTTAAATCGCCTCATCAAGCTGTATTCTTCCTCCTTCTCTTCTACCATTTAACATTCCCCTCATTTCTGCTAATTCTCTTAAAACTTGTTCATTCCCAACTGAATTTTTCTCCATCGGTCTTTTCAGTGCAGATTCCCTTCTCCTGTGTTCTTGCCTATCTTGTGTTGCGAGATTTTGATTCCCGTATCCATTATTTTCTTCTTGTATTTCTCCGCTATATTCTCTTATATTTCTTTCACGAATACGCACACCATTATATCTCTCATTTTCTCTGTAGGTACTGAATATCGCAAGATAATAGTTCACGAGTATCGTAATAAATAAAGGAGGAAAGAGTTATAAAATGATACGAGGATAGAAGTAGTGCGGGGAAATATGAATTTTTGCGAGGATGAAATAATTTTGCGAGGATGAATTGCGATACTTCGCAATTCATATACAGCTGCATAAGTTTTACTATAAATAGGAGTTCAAATGTAAAATTCGGGAGGTTCTTTTAATGAGTGTAAGAAATTATCTTAGGAAATAGAATAGAAAAAGTTGTAACTATTCTAGTTCCATTTTGATAATTCTATGTAATCAACTAAGAGAATTAATAAGAAAATTATCATTCACCATCAAGAACTTCTTGAGTTTTTACTAATTCTATTGAGGGTGTAGTTGTAGATTATTCTGTAACTACAGAGAGATTTTATTTTCTTTATCATCTTCTTCCACAAAAAATTCTAGAGCTCCAAATATTCTTTAATGGAGTTTCAATTGTACAATCATGTAATTACATACAATCACTAGTGAAGAACCGTGGATGAAGATCACATTGATCGAACCACGTAAAAATCTTTGTGTCACTTTTATAATTTTAGTACTTTAATTCTTAGTTTCATATCAAATTAATTAGATTTAGGAATCATTTTAATGGATTCTTATGAGGGTGTAGTTGTGAGATAATCCGCAACTACATCCTCATAAGAATCCAATATGATGATCTCAATTATTTGATGTGAAGATGAAGATTAAAGTACTAAAATTATAAAAAGACACAAATATTTTTACGTGGTTCGATCAATGTGATCTACATCCACGATGCTTCACTAGTGATTGTATGTAATTACATGATTTTACAATTGAGACTCCATTAATGAATATTTGGAGCTCTAGAATTTTTTGGGGAAGAAGATGATAAAGAAAATAAATCCCTCTCTAAAATTTTCTCTCTCCTCCTAAAATTATCATCATCTCTCAAATTGTATGTCTCCCACTTCTCATGCCTAAATGGCTATTTATATGATTTTACAATAGATGACAGTTGTGTTGTCCCGCCATTTCGGATTTGAAGATTATCTTGCGAACCTTCGTGGCTTCCTTTGCTCGCAAAATGTATTTTCTCTCCACAATTTCGTAAGTTATTATTTGCTGTGATATTCCGCTCCTACATCTTGCCTCTTTTTTCTTGAATATTGCTTGAAGAGCGATCTTTAAGAAAAAATCTGTAGTTTCGGATTATCTCACAACTACACCCTCAATAAAATCCATGAATTTAATATGATGATCTCAATTATTTGATGTGAAGATGAAGATTAAAGTACTAAAATTATAAAAAGAGACACAAAGATTTTTACGTGGTTCGATCAATGTGATCTACATCCACGGTGCTTCACTAATGATTGTATGTGATTACATGATGGGGAGGAAGATGATAAAGAATATTTAGAGCTCTAGAATTTTTGGGGAGGAAGATGATAAAGAAAATAAAATCTCTCTAAAAATTTCTCTCTCCTCATAAAATTATCATCTCCTACTAAAAAGATCTCCTCTCTCAAAATGTGTCTCTCCTTTCCTCTCATGCCTAAATGGCTATTTATATGATTTTACACATTGGATAACAACTAATCTTTCCCTTAATTTCGGATCAAAGAATCATCATACGAACCTTCGCAAATTTACTTCACGAACTTCCTTTACTCGTAAAACGTTCTTCGTGATTTCTTTATCTTCGCAAAATATTCTATACTCGCAAAATGTATTTTCTCTCCACAATTTCATAAGTTATCATTTGATGTGATATTCCGCTCCTACATCTTGCCTCTTTTTTCTTGAATATTGCTTGAAGAGCGATCTTTAAGAAAAAATCCGTTGTTGTAGTAATCTTTGATCTTTGTTGATGAAGGAACGAGCGAAAGAATACTAGTCTTGAAAAGTATATACTTGCCTCTATTCTTTTGCGAAGTCCCGGAATGTTGCGAAGTAAATAAGAAGTATCAACCATTGAAGTATAAGAAGTATGAAGTATCCTTGAAGAAGTATAAGAAGTGCTTAATCCTCGAAATATATAAGAAGTATGAAGTATCCTTAAGAAGTACTTAATCCTCTAAATGTAAGAAATATTGCGAACCCATCATGCGAACTCTCACTCCATGTTCTTTGCCTCATTCTATGCTGTAATGCAAATAAAAATTTAGATTAGTATTCAACATTTCTTTTATCAAAATTTCTTATTTTTTATTTATATGCTACTTCAAAATCTTTTTGTTTGTTTTGATTTCCTTTGTATTATCTATTTCATCTCTCTTGACAAATATTTTTCCATGGAAATGATCCTAATAGGTACCCCCTCATATGACGCACTGAGGTGCTTTGCCTTTTACGAGTATACGCCATAAAGGTTTGCCAGCTACTACTCTCCATGTCGAATATCATATCATTGGAAATAAAGTCAATTTTTCAAGAGAAATATATAAATTGATTTGTGCGAGATGTTTTTCTCGGTTTCTTTTGTAATTGTGAAATCTTGAGATCTTTGTAATTTCTTTTGTAATTGTGAAATCTTTGTAATTCTGCGATTGTATCGCGCTTTATAAATTAAATCAAAAATCTTTTATTTTTTTGTAAGTAAAATGTTTAAGGAAAGAGGTACTTAGCTTTTATGTGAGTCGTTGTTGTCTCTTGCGAAGTATGTGATTTGCTTGCAAAGCTAGTATCGTCTTGCATGTTCTCATAGCATACCAATTATTCTAGCCCACTCTTGCGAAATAGAATTCTGCTGTTTTGCGGACTTTTGCGAAGTAAACGAACATTTGCGAAGTATTGGTGTTGCGAACGTTCGCAAAGTGAATATTTGCGAAGTGTAAAAGTAAAAATGCTTCTTCTGCGAACGTTCGTAAGATTTGACCCTACGAAGATGATATTCGTAAGTATATGACAGAAAAGAATTTTGATGGGGACCATCTTCGTAAGCACCATCTTCGTAAGAATTTTGATGGGGATCATCTTCGTAAGTATATGGGACCATCTTCGTAAGTATGTAGTTGTTCGTAAGCACCATCTTCGTAAGTATGTAGTATATCTCCAACCGATCCAAACTTCATGAGTAGACCTTCAACGATTCCTGGTGACAAAAGGTGAAAAGGAACCCTTACAAGAGAAATCCACGCTGGGTTAGTGGCGTTAACAGATGGCCACCACCGCATGAATTTAATTTCTCCTCTTAGAAATTCTATACTCTTCTGATTGATGATCATATCATACTCTCTTGCAGATGAGGTGAAGAAGATTCCAATATCAGGACCAAAATTTTATCATGAGTATGAAAAGAGGCTTTAATTCGATCCTCCACCATTCTCCAATCTGTAGGTTCCTGGTTATTAATGTGTGTTGGTAGTAGAGAATCCTTCTTGTTTAATTTTGCTGTTGATTCCTTTTCTTGCAACAACGAATTTTCTTCCAAATTTCCCCATTGACAATCTGTGCTTGGTAGTATTTCCCATCTTACATCGCAGTATTGTTTTAAAAATTCATCGTGAATCGTTTTTTTTTGAAGATGAAATCGTGTTGCTGATAAAATTTTTGGCTGCTTTCATGTTTAGTTGTATTTTCTTCAACTCCTTCGAAGTTCTGCTGATGTGTTTGTGAATGCAAATTGTTCCCTGAAATTTCCACTTTTTTTCCTTGAAGCTTATGGATACAATGAGATTTTTTGATAATTGTACTAAACTTTACTGGAACTTTCTTGAATTAAATATCAGGTTGGATAAATCCATTACTCTCTCCCTGTTTCTAGCGCCAATTATGTAGTTGCGGATTATCTCACAACTACACCCTCAATAAAATCCATGAATTTAATATGATGATCTCAATTATTTGATGTGAAGATGAAGATTAAAGTACTAAAATTATAAAAAGAGACACAAAGATTTTTACGTGGTTCGATCAATGTGATCTACATCCACGGTGCTTCACTAATGATTGTATGTGATTACATGATTTTACAATTGAGACTCCATTAATGAATATTTGGATCTCTAGAATTTTTGGGGAGGAAGATGATAAAGAAAATAAAATCTCTCTAAAAATTTCTCTCTCCTCATAAAATTATCATCTCCTACTAAAAAGATCTCCTCTCTCAAAATGTGTCTCTCCTTTCCTCTCATGCCTAAATGGCTATTTATATGATTTTACACATTGGATAACAACTAATTTTTCCCTTAATTTCGGATCAAAGAATCATCATACGAACCTTCGCAAATTTACTTCACGAACTTCCTTTACTCGTAAAACGTTCTTCGTGATTTCTTTATCTTCGCAAAATATTCTATACTCGCAAAATGTATTTTCTCTCCACAATTTCGTAAGTTATCATTTGCTGTGATATTCCGCTCCTACAAAATCACTTGCTGTGGTTGTTGGAGTAGTCTTTGATCTTTTTTGATGAAGGAACGAGCTAAAGAATATCAAACTCAAAAAGTATATACTTGCCTCTATTCTTTTGCGAAGTTCTGAAGCTTTAAGAAGTAATTAGAAGTATCATCTTGCGAAGTATGAAGTATAAGAAATATAAAATATCCTTGAAGAAGTATAAGAAGTACTTAATCCTCGAAATATATAAGAAGTATGAAGTATCCTTAAGAAGTATAAGAAGTATTTAATCCTCGAATTATATATGAAGTATGAAATATCCTTAAGAAGTATAAGAAGTATTTAATCCTCGAATTATATAAGAAGTATAAAATATCTTTGATGAGAGTGATAAATATTGCCTCTGTTCATGTGAAATTATTATTCCACTTTTGGTGAGGATTCTTGCTGAGAAGATAAAGAACATCAAATATTTTCTTGGGTATCCATAGTTGCCTCTGTTCTTTATCTATGAAGGAGAATTCTTGAGAAAATGTTGAATAATTAAAATGCATCTCTATTGTTATGTTGCCTCTGCCTCAAGTGGTAACCCTGTTATCTTCTGAATATTTCTACGAATTCCTGAGTTTTTTCTGCGCATTTACAACTTGAATAGTGTTTGTGAATAGTCTTGTGAATATCTGTTGCGAATCATATCTTTTGTTAATGTACTATTGCGAACATACTTTGTTGCGAATCATCTTTTATTGCGAATGTCTTTACTGTTGCGAATATAGTGTTACGAACATAATGTTGCGAATATAATGTTACGAATATAGTGTTATGAACTATGAATAGTCCTGCGAATTATGAACTTTTCTGCGAAGTTTCGTGGTATTTTCCTGTAAAATTTTGTACAATACTTGTGCGAATATAATATTTATGTAATGATTATGTTATGAAATGCGTATGCGATTCTTATGCCATGAAATGTTTATGCAATACATTTATGATGCAAATATGATGCTTGAATGATGCGAGTATGATGCTTGTATGATGCAAATATGATGCTTGTATGATGCAAGTATGATGTTTGTATGATGTGAATACTTATCTATTATAATGCATAGCTAATGTTTGTGTTACTTAGCTCATTTTGCTGCGGTAAAATTCATATATCTTTGAATTGCATCTATTCATATAATTATCTTCGTAAGTTTATTTGTGTATTTTCTTATAAATTCTTCTTTGATCGCGAATGAAATCGCCTCTTTTGCTATGACTTCATGATATATATTCTTGTAAAAATTCTTCAATGATATTGATGGAATTGTCTTCTTTGATATATATTGTCTTCAAAATTCTTCAATGATCTTGATGGAATTGTCTTCTTTGATATATATTCTCTTCAAAATTCTTCAATGATCTTGACGAAGTTGTCTTCTCTTCAAAACTTCATGATGTATATTCTTGTATAATTTCTTCAATGATTGTAATGAATTTCATTAGTTTCTGTGGTCTTATCATGCCTTCCTAAGTAAAGGTCTTATTTTGCCACCTCTTTTGTAGTAAACTTTTGTATTTGCGATAATATGACAAGTCTGAACATTCTTGCGAACATACAACCTCGTGACATTATCGTCTTGCGATGAAATCGCAGGACGTTCTTACACTTTCATGCAAAAACCCATTGATCTCATCTTAACTTCTTTGAATAGTATTTTAGCCTCTTCAGGAATTGTTGCGACAATATGACAGGCCTAAATATTCTTGCGAACATAAAACCCCATGACATTGCCGTCTTGCGATGAAATCGCAGGACGTCTCTACACTTTCATGTAGTGACCCATTGATCTCATCTTAACTTCTTTATTATGTTCTGCGAGTTCTTTATCATCTCTACACTTTCATGTAGTGAACCATTGAGGGTGTAGTTGTAGATTATTTTGTAACTACAAAGAGATTTTATTTTCTTTATCATCTTCTTCCCCAAAAAATTCTAGAGCTCCAAATATTCATTAATGGAGTCTCAATTGTAAAATCATGTAATTACATACAATCACTAGTGAAGCATCGTGGATGTAGATCACATTGATCGAACCACGTAAAAATCTTTGTGTCTTTTTATAATTTTAGTACTTTAATCTTCATCTTCACATCAAATAATTGAGATCATCATATTGGATTCTTATGAGGGTGTAGTTGTGAGATAATCCGCAACTACAATTATCTTCTGCGATTTTCTTCTGCTCTTCTTTGCACCCTATTGTATTCTTCGTTAATATTACCATTATTGCGGTTCTGTTCTCGTCTTCTTTCTCGATTGTCATGATTATTCTGGCGAATTTCCTCTTGGAATTATCGCTCTTCTACATCTGCTCTCAATCGTTCCCTTTCGCAAGCTAAGCGTGCTTGTTCTGCATAATGTCTCTTGATTTCTCTTTCAATTATCTGCTGATTTCTTAGAGTTTCTCTTCCATGCAATATCCTCCTTCCTTCCTCTTGATATTCTTCGCCATCTTGGTTATTTTGTGCCTGACGCTGTTCATTCTCCTGCCTTCTGTTGTTTTGTTCATTTTGTTGAATTTCACCTTGTGGTATGTAACGATCTTCCCTTATTTCTCTCCTTTCGCGATATCCTCCATTTGGATCATGGTTTTCTTCTTCAATATTTTCTATAGGTGATATTCTTCTTACCTCACTTCTGATTGTTCTCGAACTTGATCTTTTTGTGCTTCTTGATCTTCTATTTTGTAATCTCATGTTTTCCATTCTCAATTCATGGTTTTGCCTTGCCAAATTTGTACGTTCTTCCGCCTCTAATCTCCTTTCCTCTTGTATTATTTGTCTTAAAACCTCTACTATTTCATTTTCATCATTTCCATGTATTAATCCTCCATTTACTTCTTGGTTTATTCCCTTTTTTCTTTCCTCTCTTAATTGTCGATCTTCTGGTTCTTCTATTGAATCTGATCGCCAAGTATGTACACTTACTCTATCATAATCCGAAGCTCTATCTTATATTGGTGTTTGTTGATTTGGCTGTTGAATCTGATTTTCTCCATCATTCCTTGTTCTATTTCTTTTTGTTCTTATTCTTGAGGATTCTCCCATTTCATTCGTTTCTCCTCCTACAAGTCTTTTACTCCTCCTTACGGTTGTTGGTGGTTCTGACGTATTTCTTCTTCTCCTAACCATTGATCTTAATGAACTGTTGAAACTTGAGTAAAACCCTTCACTAATTGTTCCAAATTCCTTCTAATCACAATGTCAATTTTCACCTTTTTCTTCAAACGATCATCAATTCATCCCTGTTTCGGGCGCCAAAATATAGTTGCACGAAATCCTACACTACACCCTTGATAAGAATTTACTGTAATTAAGACATATTTGAAGATTAAAAACAACACTTTATTATTTGCTTCTCAGAAATGTTTACAAA
Organism: Papaver bracteatum; assembly: GCA_023529315.1. Lineage (NCBI taxonomy): Eukaryota > Viridiplantae > Streptophyta > Magnoliopsida > Ranunculales > Papaveraceae > Papaver > Papaver bracteatum. Next base: position 73,412 of record JAJJWX010003254.1, on the reverse strand, counting down.
AAATGGAAGGAATCAAGAATATAACCGCTCTCTTGAAATTTCTCTCTCCTCAAGACTTTCTCAACACTCAAAAATACATCTCTCCCCTCTGAATCTACTGGGTCTCTTTATATAGGGCAGTTACATAGTGGATGACAGCTAAGTTGTCCTTTAATTTTAGATCTGATCTGCAATATTCTCGCAGTAGTTGTAATACCAACTCTCGCAGGTATTTGTGAAACTCACAGTATCATCATGCTTTTTCCGTGTTTTTGCTATCGTCATCCATTGTGTCTTTCTTTCTGTCATCTGTAACACTCTCAATGTGTTGTTGATTAACTCGCAAAGCTGGCGCTGTAAATATCGCAGAAGTATTGATGTAGCGATATTTTGATCCTTGTTGATGGTGGATTTTCATTTAAGGCTAAGATTGTAAAAGCTAAAAAAATTATGCGTTAACATCTTGTAAAATATAAGGCCATTAATAAGTGATGGATACTCCTTCACTTTACTAATTTACCTAGAATGGAGCATGTGGCAACAATCCCATTCTGTGAATAAAATACACGAAATTCATCCAGGTTGGAGCATGTAGCAACAATCTCATATACCCTGTGAATTTATAGCATAATTAATTAATGCATAATCACCCTTGTATTTCCTGTACTCATTATCAGTGCGGCATGACGACTGAGTGTTCCTCTCTGCAGAACAACACGAATCTCCAAGCATTATAATGAAAGCATGTACGAAATACCCGTACAGGCTGCAACTCTCGGTGTGTTATACTATCCCGATTGAGCCACTCTCGGTGTGTTATACTAGCCCGATTGAGCATCCGGACTGACCATATCAGTATGGATATGATCACGACCATCCAACTCCACCAGCATGATTGGATGGCACAGATTGATTCCATAACCCCCAAGCAGGTATGGAATATCCGCTGCCGAACCAATGCGGACCCCGCATGGTCGGCCTCCCCAAAACATTGGCCTATCTTGCCAAAACGTCCAAACCATAGAAGTATGGACGGAGAACCCTAAATTAAGGTTTGTGGCACATTACATGTGTCACAAAACAGTCTCAACCATCCATCTTCGCAGGTATAGATGGAGGGTGCAGATGTAGATTCAAAGGGCACGGAGTATTCAACACAATCACCGTGGGCCCACCTACATACCTGACCGATCGGTCAGGACCAACTATAGTTAGTCGTCCTAGTTCGTGCGCTCCAAACTAGGTACAACACACGGACGGCAATACCCTGATTAGGGTTTAAGTCGCGATCATAAGCGTCCATTTTCTCCTGATCGGACGAAGGGTCCAGGAATAGGCTAAGCAGGTCTGGTAAGTATCAACACGATCACTGCGGTCCCACATATATCTACACCCAATCGTCCAAGACCGAACTCTCTTTTTCTGCGCGATACGCGCGCCTCCAACATGCGTGGTCTCTCCTTCCAAATTGCAAACTAATCTCAACCGCTCGATTTCGTCGAACGAATTGAGTGGCTTAGATCATGTTTTCATGGGACGGTAAGTCATAGGCGTGAACACCAGCCTACCACCTACACGCTGGAGCAATCGGCCAAAAACGACCAAGCCTGGTCGTCTTGGAACGCCCGCCCGAAGTTGGTACGGTGTGCGGATTTTGCGGCACCAGTTTACTGTCGCAAATTGATCTCGACCACTCAACTTCGTAGGATAAATTGAGTGGCCCAGATCACACTTCCATGGGACAGTGAGGTATGAACCTGTCTAACGTCATGCCGTCAGCATACATGACCGACCGGACATACCAAAACCATGTCCCAAGCTTGGATTCGATCAAGCTGGAAAGTGGTGTTTCCGCACTTTTTCCTAAAACCCTAATTTCATCAACGGTCGCAGATGAGTGTCTCAAAAGTCATCTCGTCCGTCCAACTTCACCGGCTTGGTTATATAACCCTGGTCAGGATTTAATTGGTCAGTCCAGAGTCACGGTGATCATCATCCACCACTCTACCACACCATGTGGTCGGTCAAGGAAGGACTTGCTTGCGCAACCTCCAGATCATCACATGAAGTAGTCTGGATATGAGACTACTTTGAGACTCTCAAACAGCGATGCTTCATACATGCTGAATATACTCGATGCAGTACCTGCATAGTATACACACGATACTTCACAAGTATCAATTTCCTAAATAACGTAGCATTACATGCTACTTTATGTGGGTCCCATGATCCACATGTTCAAGACATCAATCATGTCACAAACTGGGGGATACATACTGGGGTATTGGTCTGGAGGTTTACAGCGTGCAGCGCACAACGCGCCATCACAAGAACGTGTTAGGAAGACATGGACGGTTAGTGATGATGGGAGAAGTGGGAAAGTATGGTCGTGTGACACCAACACACTACTCCACTACTCCATCACTCCACTTCCCACGAGATACAAATGTTAGGCTAAAAGACTTGTATAAATATGTTCTCCGCCCTATTTTTCAACAAGAAGGGAACAAGACGAGATAACATAGGCAAATGTTGATAAAATTGTATTCAAACACCGGGACTGATAGCTTACATCCTGAAAGCCAGTTCATCTTTCTGATATAAGTCATACATAGCCAACACCTTCACAATCTCAACACCTTCTTCGCTTCCCTCCCTAAGACCAACCCCATCTCCTTCACTTTGTGACCGAAACAAGTCTGGAACGACCATTTCTTGGTTTAGGCCGGACTTGCACAGATTGATCTCTCGAATCTACAAGCACTCACCGCGCAGTGCATTTGTTTAAGGTTTAGATTCATTCCTCATCCACACCCCAAATTACCAAAATCGGCAGGAATAGTTTTCACCCATAAACAATTGGCGACCACAGTGGGAGATTAATCTCTCGGTTGTAAAGTCAATTTCTTCGAAATACGATTCAATTTTATCAATTTCAAAAGGGTAGATCTTAGAACCAATTCAATCAACAATTCATTTCAAGATGGTGGAACTCAGGTCTAGATCAACAATCAATTCTGATGGAACTAGTGTGGATAACACTCCCGGTGTTGTTGTACCTGTCAGTGGAGCTACCGTGGTTAATACATCTCGTGGAGCCGTCACTTCTACCATCAGCACCAGCGTAGCAGGAAATATTCCAGTAAGTGTAACACCTCCCATCACCAGATCCAGACCAGCCGCTAATCCCGGCATCTCCTCAAGTGTAACTCCTCGGTGGTCACCACAACAACAACTTTCACTCCTTCATCAGGATGAGGAGCCGGAGGGACAAGAGGAGGACCACCGCCCATTACCATTGCAGACTTAATGAAGAAACATGAAGTTCTTGCTAAGACTCAAATGGATATGGCCACAACTCATAAAGAGGTACTCACTTTCCTCAAAACTTTGACTGAAAGATTACCACAAGGTTCACGACAACCCGGGGGAGATGTTTCCATCCTGGCCCACACGGATGAGGAAACTCGTATTTATCCTGAACGCCCAAGAGAAAGGAACCAACCGTCCAACTTCATCACACGTGAGGATCTGGAACGACTTCTCTAAAATCGAGGTAAGGGGGACCGAACGGATGTACACCAGTATCAGCCTCCGTACCCTCAAGATGTGCAACGAATTCCTCTTCCCAGAGGTTACACCTCTCCCCAATTCTCCCTCTACTATGGTACTGGTAATGCTCGTGAACATGTCTCTTGATTATTAGAACCTTTGGGGGAGCATGAATACAATCATGTTCTCCGCCTAAAATAATTTTCAAAGTCACTTACGGGAAGGGCGTATACCTGGTACAACAACATCGCACCTAAAATCATATCTAATTGGAACGAGATGGTCAGTGCTTTCTATAGAAAGTATTTCTTCGTGTCTGAATAAATTACCTTGTCAGATCTGAGAAGAATTTTTCAATGGAACAATGAGCATCCCAACGACTTCGTTAAGAGGTTCAGAAGCCAAGCAATGGATTGTCATGACCCGAACGTCATCGAACTAAAATTGGTGGAGTTGTGCATCAATGGGATGATACCCATATACCGCGCTCTATTAGAGAATTTGGGCTTTCAAACGTTCTCTGAAATCCATGAAGCTGCCAAACGCTCAGCAACAACCGCACCAGCATTGCAAGAAAGAACCAGAGTTGTTCGAGGTGAAGATTCACGTGAAAGTCGAGGAATCAGGCGTCTCACGAATAAGCAATACAACATTGGTCCTTCTGTGAGTGTAGTGGGCGGAGGAGAAAAAATGAAAGCTTCAGCGACGGAACAACAAACCAAGCGGGCATCCCCGGTACACAAGACTTCATCTCGGAAAGGAGCGGACAAAATTCCTGCATAAGACACCGAAGATACAAGTTTTCCTTTCCCATGAATGAAGTGATAGAACTCTTAGAAGCGTAGATCCAAGACGACGCCATCAAGATGCCTCCTATCAGACATCCTCCAACTGAGAAAGACATGGCGGACCCTAAATACTGATGCTACCATAGATTCATTTACCATCCAACCAAATATTATAACAGGCTGAAACAAATCTTCAGGGAAAAGATAGAGACAGGAGAACTCCAACTTGGAAACGAAGGTGTTCATAGAGATCCTCTTCCTATCAAGAACTGTATGATTTCTGGGGATTCTGTTCGCAAGACTGTACAATCTATGATGGAGCACTTGTGTGAAATCTTGTATTTCTACAAGGTACAGCGTCAAGACATATTTACGGATCTCAACCGCGTTGTATCAGGCATGCGTTTGTATCTAGAAGCAGTCCAGGAACCCTAGTCTTTCCTGAAAGATGCGAGCAAAGGAAACTGGGGACTCCTAACCGTCACTCATTTGAGAAACGTTGAGTTCGATAGCGCGTTGATTGATACGGCCTCCGAATTTAACATCATTACTGTCAAGACCTTGAGAGCGGCAAAGATTCCAAAGCAGGAGGCTACTCATCACCCAACTGTGGTTAAGGATCGATTAGGAGAACTCAGAGATGCATATGGATACATTAATCTTGAAGTCAAATTGGGTGATGCCTCGACACAAGCAAAGTTCTACATAGTCAAAGATCATCCCAACTATGACATGATCCTAGGACGCCCTTGGATGCACGACAACAAGGCAATGCTAGGAATCTGTCCTCTACCGGCTTCGATACCTGAAAGAATCTCCAACACGCCTTTTGGACCTGACGACTATTTGTTGTCGCACCAACAACTTGTCAATGTGACACAACTTCCCAGAAAGAGCCTGTCAGCATACGTTGAAAGGTTCCGATCTCAAGTAAGTCTCATCATGCAACCCTCTTTACAATCAACCGCCCCTCATTCTGATAAGTCCCGAGGACTGGCTCTAGCCAAAAAACCAACCTTGACTAGAGATGCGAATGGGAGGCCGGCCTCTTTAAACAGTTTATCAGGAGTCTAGAAAATGTCTCGATCAAAGACGACAAAACCAAGACCATGATGTCTACATGCCCAAACCCATTCGAAATTGGAGACCTAATAACGAATATAACCGCGTTCAAGGTCGGAAGCATTATGGTGAAAATGGATACCTCACATAATCATCCACTGAGAAGAAGGATGAACCGTACCTGGTAGCAGATGTCATTCTAGGAGGCTACTGCAAACTCAGTAACGCTGACAATCTAGAAGGCATAAAAATTCACTCGCGGTGGCTCAAACCCTACCGTACTTAAAACGCTTTGCTATCACTTTCCAGCATCCTACATGCTTTAATATGCTGTGCTACTTCCTCCAGAGTGTTTTCCCTTACAATTTCACATCATATTTGTAATTCCTCTAGAATTCATAGTTAGGGTTTCAATTTTCAATTTTCAAATTAATTGAAGTATTATTTCCATCTGAGAGCCTCTTTATCCCCAAATATACAAAATCCAGCCTAAACCAACCTACTAGAGCAGGTCAGGAAAGAAACCCTAAGCAAAAACATCCTGAAAAGAGTTGAGGGAAAAGATATGCGCGGAAAGGGAAGGATCTTTGAACCACTCACCCCAGCAAGGCCAGGAAGATCTTGCATCAGGAACACAGGTCCGTGGTATTCCATTATGGCATTATTTCTTTTATCACAAAGAATTACATGTGAAGGCGCACCCTTGCACCTGAGAAAGTTCAGTCGCAATATTGACAGAGGATTATAAAGTAAAACCTTTATTCAATTAATTAAATAATATAAGAAAATCTTAGGCTCAGCTGCCACTGAGTACAAGGAAGATGTTTACAAATTACGGAATATACTTGGAAAGAGGAAAAATAAGAAAATAGGTTTTAGTCGTCAAGAGGGTCGACCGCGCCTACACCACCGATAAGTTCTGCTTTAATGCCTATTGATGCTCCTCCCTTCGGATCTGCCTCAGCTTCTGTATCAGGACCTTCGGAGGAAATGGAAAAAGTCTTCGGCTGAACAATTGAAGAGTGGATTGGTCCCCATGGACGAAAATCTATGGAATACACATTGTAAAAGATGTCCACGAGTTTCACACCAGCTCTGGGACGCCTCCCCTGCCAGTGGTGTATTCTTGAACCACCATACAAACTATTGAGTGGAGTTGCAAGAACATGAGCATAACTTTTAAAATGTTCCCACAAGAATGCCTGGAGAAATGCGAAGTGAACGTACGACTCCACCTTCTTGTACCCGTTGGAAACATGCATGTCCATTGCTAAGGCATACAGATAAGAATACAGTGATCCAAGGAACAGGGCATCGAGAGGAAGGACTTCGCCTTTAGCTATCTTTATGGCAATCTTGACAAGATTACCTTTTATGGTTTTCTTTCCAGAACCATCGATAAATATGTCTCTGGATAGCCATAAAGACAGAAATGAAATTACGCTGAGCTCATTTTCCAACTCATGATCCGGTTCTGGGTCTGCGAGAGACCATTCTGACACCCACCAGGTGTAAAAGCATCTCGTGTATTTTTTCTCCTCCTTATCCAGATCGTCGAATCTTGCCACCTTTCGGAGTATAGAATCATGATCACGTTGTTTTGTGTCGGAAAGCTTGTAATAAAAACTTCCAGCAATAGGCAGGTTCATCAATGAAGCTACGCTTTCCAGGGTAATAGTCATATCTCCCCATATAGATATGGCTGTATGAGTAGAAGGGCGCCAAGGAGAAATGGAAGTAATCAAACCTGCGGCGTCTTTCTTAATTTTAAGAGTAGAAGATGCATGACCGCATTTAGGATTTGCTCTTTGGTCAAATTAGCTTTAACATCCTTATTATTCAACATGCGCCTCATCCACCCTTCATAAGAGCCCAGTGGAGTATGACAAATCCTGAAGTCGATGGTAGAGGGTGGATATTCATTTCTTCGAAGACAGAACCTCATCACAAGTGCATAAGAAGAAGATGGACCAGCCTCCATATTTTCTGAACCGGAGAGCAGGACTATCTTGTGAGAAGGATGTTTCTTAGTGTTCGGAAAAGGTGAAGTAAAAAACTCATCATCAGTGCTCAGCATATCTTTGAAGCTGTCAACACTTCCTGACCTGGCACCAGCAATGTCTCCAGAAGACATCTCAACATGAATTCTTTCCTTCATTTCACAACAAAGGACAAGAGTCACAATCCCATTCTATGAATAAAATACACGAAATTCATCCAGGTTGGAGCATGTAGAAACAATCCCATATACCCTGTAAATTTACAACATTATTAATTAATGCGCAACCAGCCTTGTATTTCATGTACTCATTATCAGTGCGGCATGACGACTGAGTGTTGCACTTAGCAGAGAAACACGAATCTCTAAGCATTATAATAAAAGCATGTACGGAATACCCGTACAGGCTGCAACTCTCGGTGTGTTATACTAGCCCGATTGAGCATCCGGACTGACCGTATCAGCCTGGATATGATCACGACCATCCAACTCCACCAGCATGATTGGATGGCCCAGATCGATTCCATAACCCCCAAGCAGGTATGGAATATCCGCTGCCTAACCAATGCGGACCCCGCATGGTCGGCCTCCCCAAAAGATTGGCCTAGCTTTCTAAAACGTCCAAACCATAGCAGTATGGACGTAGAACCCTAAATTAGGGTTTGCGGCACATTACATGTGTTACAAAACAATCTCAACCCTCAATCTTCGCAGGTATAGATGGAGGGTGCAGATGTAGATTCAAAGGGCACAGAGTATTCAACACAATCACCATGGGCCCACCTACATACCTGACCGATCGGTCAGGAAAACTATAGTTAGTCGTCCTAGTTCGTACGCTCCAAACTAGGTACAACACACGTCCGGCAATACCCTGATTAGGGTTTATGTCGCGATCATAAGCGTCCATTTTCTCCTGATCGAACGAAGGGTCCAGGAATAGGCTAAGCAGGTCTGGTAAGTATCAACACGATCACTGCGGTCCCACATATATCTACACCCAATCGTCCAAGACCGAACTCTCTTTTTCTCCTCGATTCGCGCGCCTACAACATGCGTGGTCTCTCCTTCCAAATTGCAAACTAATCTCAACCGCTCGATTTCGCCGAACGAATTGAGTGGCTTAGATCATGTTTTCATGGGACGGTAAGGCATAGGCGTGAACACCATCCTACCATCTACATGCTGGAGCAATCATCCAAGACCGACCAAGCCTGGTCGTCTTGGAACGCATGCCCGAAGTTGGTACGATGTGCGGCTTTTGCGGCATCAGTTTACTGTCGCAAATTGATCTCGACCACTCAACTTCGCCGGATAAATTGAGTGGCCCAGATCACACTTCCATGGGACAGTGAGGTATGAACATGTGTACCAGCATGCCGTTAGCATACATGACCGACCGGCCATACCAAAACCATGTCCCAAGCATGGATTCGACCAAGCTGGAAAGTGGTGTTTGCGCACTTTTTCCTAAAACCCTAATTTCATCAACGGTCGAGATGAGTGTCTCAAAAGTCATCTCGTCCGTCCAACTTCACCGGCTTGGTTATACAACCCTGGTCAGGAGTTAATTGGTCAGTGTAGAGTCATGGTGATCATCATCCACCACTCTACCACACCATGTGGTCGGTCAAGGAAGGACTTGCTTGTGCAACCTCCCGATCATCACATGAAGTAGTCTGGATATGAGACTACTTTGAGACTCTCAAACAGCGATGCTTCATACATGCTAAATATACTCGATGCAGTACCTGCATACTATACACACGATACTTCACAAGTATCAATTTCCTAAATAACATAGCATTACATGCTACTTTCTGTGAGTCCCACGATCCACACGTCACAAACTGGGGGATACATACTGGGGTATTGGTCTGGCAGTTTACAACATGCAGCGCATAACGCACCATCACAAGAATTTGTCAGGAAGACATGGACGGTTAGTGATGATGGGAAAAGTGGGCAAGTCTGGCCGTGTGATACCAACACACTACTCCACTACTCCATCACTCCACTTTCTCCACTTCCCACTTTCAACAAGAAGGGAACAAGACGAGATAACAGAGGCAAGTGTTGATACAATCGTATTCAAACACCGGAACTGATATCTTACATCCTACAAGCCAGTTAAGCTTTCTGATATAAGTCATACACAGCCAACACCTTCACAATCTCAACACCTTCTTCGCTTCTGGCCCTCCCTAAGATCAACCCCGTCTCCTTCACTTTGTGACCGAAACAAGTCTGGAATGGCCATTTCATGGTTTAGGCCGGACTTGCACAGATTTCACAGATTCATTCCTCATCCACACCCCAAATTACCAAAATCGGCAGGAATAGTTTTCACTCATAAACAATCCTACAATTACCTTGATATTCGATCTCATAATATGTTGTGAACCCTTATGGTTTGGGTGACTTTTTTATTTAGCAGGATTAAGTTCTAGCCCATGTTGGTAGGCTTTATCAAAGGATCGTGAGGGGTTCTTGTAGAATCAATATGTGAAAAAGTCACAATATGTTGAATCGGTTCTGGTTTAGCATAAAAGCATATGTGTTTCGATGGTTTTCAACTTTTGCTTGCAATTGTTAAAACCTATTTTCAACCTTTCTCTGGTAAAGGTTGGTTGTTGTTATTCTTTTGTTTTTGCATAAGGATGAAAACATAATGGTATTTCAATATCAATTCTCCCTGGAAGAAGAAGATGCGATCATATTGGAGAAGTTGGATGTGAAATTGAGGTAACAATCTTGTTAGTTAATTGTTTTCCTGTATAAGAAAAGCCTGTTTTTATTTGATATATTTATTGCTTTTGCTTAAACGAAATTGTCGGTACAATTGATGTGTTTATTCCATTGTGAATGTTTGGATGTATGTGTGATTCAATTGGTTCCGGTTAACTATTGTTATCTTGCTTTGTTGTGTGATATCAATCGTTTAGGCTTACAAAATTTTGGTGCAATTGCGGTGCTTTAATGTCTATGTCATTTCAATTGCTTCCAGTTAAGTAAAACAATTGTTATTTTTCTTTATTGTGTAGTATCAATTGTTTAGGCTTGCAAGATTTCGGTGCAATAGTGGAACTTTTTATATGTTGTTTCAATTGCTTCCGATTGAGGTGAATAATTATGCAAGTTGATCTATTGGTTTGTATGAATTATTTATGGCTTAACGAATGAATATATTGATGGGATGAGTTATTTAGTCCAATTCGATTCCGGATAAGATAAACTAAGTTAATTTTGATCTTACTTAGACTTATAAAAGTGGAGGTTTCGGTTATTCAAGTCTAGTCGAATGCCTAAACAAGGAAATGCTAGTTAACTAACCTAGTATTTGGCTTGTTTAAAATCTAAAGGTCTAAGTTATATGGATAATTAGAACCTGATGAAAAAAATGGAGTTTATCTTTGTTTTGGTCTTATTGAATGAAGAGGTTGTATTTATACAATCGGTTTAGCAAAGGAACTAGAGCTGCTTAGTTGATTTTTGGTTTCTTAAACTAGTTGGGAAAATTGCTTCGGGCAATTATTTCCTTGATAACATAACAAAACATAATTACTTTGTAGTTTCAATTTTGTTATTGGTTATCAAAAATGGTATGTGGAACCCTTGTGCTTGACTTAACAAGTTGCAAGTCTATTTTGAGATTTGTAAGATCCTTTTTGTGTTGTCCTTTATTTTTTCGTTTCTTTGTCATTTTTGTGACAAAAAGGGGGAGAAATATATGGAGTAAACATGTGATGCTGGTATCAATTTTATATTAATTGGTGTCACTAGGGAAGAGGACAATGGCGCTTGAACGTTTATCTAACGAAAGAGGAAAAGCACAAACTAGGGGGAGAAACATATCATATGATTGGTATAACAAAGAAGCGCGGATTGAAAATATACCTATCTCACCTTTAGGGGGAGTATGAGCTTTGTTATTATAATGTCAACAACGCAATTTTAAGGATTGAATTAATGCAGGTTATGTGATGTTGAATTCGGGAATCAAGCGTATGTGTAATGAATTATTGTAATTTGTTTATCCATATGATTGTAAGAGTTTTGTCACTAAAATTGATAAAGGGGGAGATTTTTAGATCATAGCTCGGTTGAACCCACCAAGCGTTGGTATTTCAAGTTTGGTTGTCATATTTTAGTGAGCCAAAACTCATTTAAGAGTCGCTTGGTTTAAATATACTAGAGTCAACTTCGTATAGGTTAGCTTGAAAGTATTAGGATGAGACATTACAAGTATTGCGAAGACTTGAAGAAGCGAAGAAGTACGGAGCTACAACCACAACATCATCCTTCCACTTGAGGTTAGTGATATTTGACTTGAATTGTTTCATTCCCTAACGTATCTTTCAATTCGTGCATATTGAAACCATAAAACGGCGAAGCATGAATACTCTAGATAGACATAGTATTAAAGAATACAATATGAGGTTTATTGCTTAACCATTAAACTTTGTATATAAGATATCAACATAATCGTATGAATGATATTGTGATTATGTATGGGTATAAGGTGAGGATTTCATCTTAGGAAATAATGTTTTTACATGTGTTTTAAGGAAGTAAGTTCGTGATATGTGTTGTGAACCGAAAGGAAATCTCCAAGCGTTATTGTGGCTGTTCTTCATTACATATATTATGAACGACCAATATGTGTGATTAGTATAACCTCTCATGACTTGTTTGTGTTCTTGGTAAAACTATTCACATGAGGCCTGACTTATGTATTGTTATGACTTTTATTAGTGAAGCCAACCTTAAGTAATCACTTGGGGTATGATCGGGTTTGTGTGTCTGACCAAAATTGGGAGAGGGGAACCGATCCTAGTAAGAGGTGCAGTACATCACAAGGGGAATCGATCCTTGTATGAGGTGCAACAAGGTTTATAATAGAAAGGGGAACCGATCCTATGAACATATGCAACACGTTTTTAGGCAAAGGGGAACCGATCCTATGGACATGTGCAACACATACAAGTTACATACCAAATATATTTGGGGAACCGATCCTAGTGCCTAGTCAACCGAATCTTTGGTAAGCTAGTGTGACTATGCACAGTACTCACATGGAGGTAGAATCAAAACTTGTTTTGGTAGAACGGTTACACCCATGACTTGTGATTGAGTGTTACTTGATCAATCACATTGAAAGTCAGATGAACCAATTCTAAACTTTTTTGGAAGTGTGGTAAATTGGTTTCAAGTGAGTAAGTATAAAAACGGACTTATAAAAGAAAAGATGTCGACACACTTTGAACACGCGCATTAATGTGTATCTTTTATTGTTCAAAGATATTCCTTAACAGCTAAGAAGGAAGTAAATCCCTAGATCAAATTTAAATAAGTTAAGAATCTTTTAATTAAGGTTTTTAATTATATATAGAAAATAAGAATTAGTAATGTGCATTTGCTAGTTAAAGATTTTCCAAGGAGATTTCGATCATAAATTTGGACAGTGCATTCTCAGGAATTATGAAAACCGAATTTGGAATTATATTGAATATCTTGAGAATATTTTCGGTTTTGGAAATTCCTTGGTGTCCAAACTTCCTTTTCTATAAAAACTTTGAGTTTGCATTTCTAGCAAACTAATTCTTTGTGACAGTAAACTTCCTCTGTTGTACTGTTACTGGTGAAGCCGCCTATTCGGAGAGGAGAGTAACCTAATTAGGCAAAATCTCTTACGACCGCTCTGTTTAAAGTCTTCTTTGGGATTGAGAAGCTCTAGTGCGTACCGTTGGTGGGAAACTAGATAATTGTGGTTTATCTTTAGTTTTCATATTGATTTTATTGACTAATGGTGGTTGAACTTTGATTGCACCTAGTTTGTTTATGCTTGAGAATCATCTCTTCTGATATAAGATTCACTCATACTAGTTCAAGGTTTCGACAGGGATCTTTAGACTGTTGTTAGATCTAAAGACGATCTTGTGATAATCCATTGTTAACAGACTCCGTTCTGTGTGTGATTGATCACAAGAGATTCAAGTAGTTGTGTGCAGGTGTTTATTGAAGATCTAAGAATATTTGAAGACAAAGAAGAGATAGAAGATTTTAGACTTGGTTTTATAATCTTTGGTGTGCACAATACTTGTTTCGGTAATAGGGGATCCAACTATAATCGATTTATCCTTGTGGTATTTTGATAGAATAGTTGAGAAGATCGGCATCAATACATTTCCTTATGATTAAAGGTATTGATATCAAAATATTAACAGTTACCTTTGGTGATTGAACATAAGATAGATCTTGGAACCTGGCAAAGGAGTTTATGTTAAGATAAACAGAAGATCCTTTGCGCAACTCATATCACTTGGTTGAGGAGAGTTGATACCAAACAGATTTGTTGTTCCTTTACTGTTTGGAATACGAACCAAAGGAATTGGTCCAAGTACGTGACTTGTTTACAGGTTGGAGGCGTGGGAATACAGATGAAACTAGGTGAACTATAGGTTTAGTTGCTTGGTCTCAACTATACGAAGTTGGTTTATTTTGTATGGAGGCTTAATCCTGAGAGTATTCAATTCTGGACTAGGTCCCGGGGTTTTTCTACATTTGCGGTATATTTTGTGTCATTTACTTTATATTTCCGCATTATAATTGTTTTATTATAATTAAAGTAAATTGCACAAACGTTAATTCCTATTTACTTGTGTTTGAGGGTGAAAACGGTTTCTGCTGATTTCGGTAATTTCGCGTGAGTGGGTGGGAAACGAATCTAAACCCTAAACAATGTACTGCAAGGGAGTACTTTAGATTCGAGAGATCAATCTGTACAACTCCATCCTAAACCAAGAAATGGATCCAGACTTGCTTCGTCCACAAAGTGAAAGAGAAGGGTTGGTTTTTAGGGACGAAAGCGAAGAAAGTTTTGAGACCAGAATAGTTGGTTATGAAAGAGTAGTTGTTTGACTTGTATAAGAAAGTGAAAGATAACAGATGGGAAAGCTAGCAAGTGATTTCTGAGTGTTGTTTGCTCCTGATCAGAACTTGTTGTTCTGATGAAATATGTAAGACCTATTTATACAAGTCGTAACCCAAATGTACTCTGGTCTCGTTAGAAATATAAATGACTGAGCAAAGTGGAAGGAGGTGGTAACGGATAACGTCTGGAATTGATGTTCCATAATGAAAGAAACGTTTCACCATTACTCCTTGTATTTACTAACCGACTCATTCTTGCAACGGGCGTAGTGTACGCCGCACGTTGTAAACCGCCAAACCAAAACCCTAATGAGCATGTAGGAGCAGAATCTCGCAACAACAATGCTCTTGCAAAGATTTCTTCCACACATGGCAAGTGTCGCAAATAGTTAAAAGAAATGACGAAATATGTGAAGGTTTTATCATTACTCGCAAGAAATGTAGCAGAAACCTGAGGGAAATGTAGCAGGAGCTCGAGAGAAATGAAGAAAGCTTGCGAAAGATATTACCGCAGAACTCAGATCCGAAATTTAGGGAAAGTTTAGCTGTAAATGAGCTGTCATCCACTATGTAACTACCTATATAAAGAAGAGAGCAGGAGAGAAAAAAGAGGAGGAGATAATTTTAGGAAGAGAGAGAAAATTCTTTGACAGAGAGAGATTTTTAGAGAGAGATTTTTAGAGAGAGAAAATGTAATTTCTTTATCATCTTCTTCCCAAAAACTAGATCTAGAATTCTTCCAAGAACTCCATTAATGGAGATTGTAGACGTAAATTAATGTAGTTACAAATTATTATAGTGAAGATCCGTGGATGTAGATCACATTGATCGAACCACGTAAAAATCTTGGTGTTTATTTATAATTTTAGTATTTTTATCACCATTTTTATAGTTAGATCTAGGAATTGTTATCAAGATTTGATAAGGGGTGTGTTGTAGGAATTCCTGCAACTACATTTTGGCGCTAGAAACACTACCTACTATTGGATAGATTGAAGAAGATTCAAAGAAATTGGTTACTGGTAGAGTTACAATTTGTGAGGTCTAAAAAAAATTTGAGAGGAAATTCGATAATGGAGAAATTTTGTCTTCCAACAAACACCGGCAACACAGTGAAAACAAGTAAAAGCAAAAGATAAAGATGAAGATGCAAAGTTACGTCGAAAGGATGAGTTTCTACATCAACAGAATCTACATCAACTATGAGTCAAAAAAGGACAAATTTCTTCCCTATTTCTTTTATGTCGTGTTTAATTTTTCAGATCGGAAAATTTTAAGAAAAATTGTGAGAATATATTTTTTTTTACGTACAAAAGTTTTATTCGTCATCAAAAGTGAATTTTTCTTAGAATCGCAAGATTGCTCAAAAATCAAGATGAGATGAATTTTTGACTGTAGATTTTCCTTCTTTACATAAACTCTACTGCATAAAAGTACTTTACACTCTTCTGAAAACTTTTTATTTGCAAGTTTACATTGTGCATAACAGTTCATCATGGAGAAAAATCTGCTATTAAAGTTTGCATTTCTTTGATATTTTACAATTTACTTCGCAAGTTAAAGATAGTAGGAACTCGTTATTATAAGATAACTTACATTTCTTTGTCTTTGTTATCTCTTTCAATCAATGTGTCCTTAGTGGGAAGATTCTCATGTTTTGCGAAAATTATATGTCTCCAGCGAAGAAATGTTATTCCAGCAAAGAAAGATGCAAACACTAATCCAACCATAGCAAAGCAATCATTCTACGTCATTAGTTGACTATTACGGTTGAGAAGGGAATGAAGCGAAGACAAGTAATGAAGAAATAAATTAACACACACCAAAGTAACTGTGTCATCAGCGAAGCATTAAGAGAGATACAAATTGTTAAAGTAGAAGACGAAGTTCACAAAAAAGTTTATCAAAAAGTTGCGGTCAACACAGCTAAAGTTTGAAAAAATAGCTGCAGTATATCATTGTAATCAGTTGAACGAATGGCTTGGGGGTATCATTGTTATCTCACAGGTTTAACTCGCAAGTCACCAGCGAGAAGAAGAACAACCAAAATAAACGATATAGTTTTGAATTTCACTAACCTTTGTGTTTGATTTTAGTTCACAGAAATTTTATATACCAGATAATGAAGATTTATCTAAAAGGAACCATGGTGCAAATTTGCAAGATGCAATTGTAAAGCAATTTCAAATACAAATGGGATCTATTAATGACGCAAGAAGTTCCAATACAGATTAAGATATTCTTGAGTTTTTGAGCTGTTCTTCCCTTCTCTTCTCTGCTGATGCTTGGACAACCGAAGTCGCTCACTTAGTCCACAACATTTACTGTTACAGCGCAGAAGATCACTTCCAAAAGATAGATGAATTATCAAAAGGATAAATTGTGATTGTAGAAGAACAATCACAATTTGCAGGGATGAAGAAATATCAAAAGGGATTCCAAGAGGAACTAAAAGCAAATAACAATGAATCCTTTTTCTAATTATCTGAAATATTTTAAGTGTTTGAACATCATACAAGTTCTACGAATGATCAACACAAGTTGCGAACAGCACAAATTCTGCGAATGATCAGTGCAAGTTGCGAACAGCACAAGTCCTGCGAATGATCAGTTGTACCAACATAAAGATAATATTGGCTAAAGACGATCAAATTCTGTGATGAGTTGTACCAACATAAGTTCAAGTTATGCGAATGAAGAGTAAACAAGCACAACATGACTAAAGAAGAATACATGAAAAAGAGATAATATTGGCCATGTTACATAAGGATATGATCAAGTCAACAACGCAAAAGAGAAGGGAGTGTACGATTACAACATTCCCGATAGTCCAGCAAACCATTTTATGACAAGGAGAAATCATCTAGCTCATAACAAGGGAAGAAAATAAAGCAGCAGTGCTGAGTTCAAGAAAAATAAAAAAAAATTCATGAACTTAAAGCTATACAATCAGCATCTAAACAAAAATATGCAACCTATCAAAAATAACGGAGAAGGATGACAACTAGGCAAAACTTGATGAACCAAAGACGAATGATAAGAGCAGTTAGTTCTGTTGAAAGGCATCACAGCCAGAAAAGAATGTTGAGGATATTACGCTAACCCCTACAATCATCAGTAAACAGCCAATCCAACAACTATTACGAAACGTAACAAATACAACTGGAAAAAAGAGCCACTCAAACTCATTCTATCAGTTTAGGAACTGGAAATTGTTATGGTAGTAAGTTTGTGCACAGAAGTTTGGCATCAATCCAGCTAAAAATAATCGCAGTAATTTAGCTAGTTTAATGACGGTCCAGCGATCAATAGCAGCTAAAAACAACAGAAAGATGACAATCCAGCGATCAATAACATCGACAACAAGGATATCATGAAGTAAAGAGAAAAAATTACGTACGTGAAGAACTTTACATTGCATGAAGATCAACAACATTTATAACGTGAAGAAACTTGCCAGGGTTTCACAAGGCAAATCGTCATCAGTTACTTATCAACTTACTCCGTCAGCAAATCAGTTATGAATTACTTTGTTGAACTCATTAGCTAGTTCTGCGTGATTAAAATATAGCTAGTTTTGCGTGAATTAAACGTAGTTATGCGTGAGTTGAATGGGAGGGTGACATTCTCCAATGAAGTCTTGCGAAGAAACAAAATTACTCTGCGAAGATATAGATTAGAACTGAAAACAAACCTATACATTCTTCAACATTAGAACTAAATGGGAACGCTCCACCTGCAAGTGGGGTCACTGCTGAACTAAATGAATCGATATGATGAGAATACCTGGTACTCTCTACAGTTAAATGGGAACGCGGACTCAATCAGATTCAAGGCTGACTTAGAGTACCCCACCAAAGAGGGATACCATTTCATTTTATCAACAGAAAGTTGATAGTGACGAATTAAGAAGGTATTAATTTATGAAGCAAAATTTTGCGAGAAGGTGATTTATGATTCGCAACTCATCGCAGCCTCAAATCTGCGTAGCCATTATATGGACGTGGCAAAAGAATTATGGACATGATAGAATCCAGGGAACTATAAAAGAAAGAATGTCTGTGAAGCTACTTTGTCATCTTAAAATACCGAGCAATTATTTACAAATGTGAAGCATAATGCCGTAGATCATGAAGAATAATTATGCGAAGAATAATTCTGCGAAGATTAATAACTAGCGTGGTTAGTAGATTTTGTTCGCAAACATAAGTTGGTACAGCTGGTTAAGGGAGTAGCATATGAGTTTCAGATCGTGTGGTCGAATCCCATATCTCGAATATTTATTTTTGCAAGAAATCCCAACTTGTGAAGGAACAAACATACAATAAATCACACATTATAAACCAGCGTAAAATGAGATATGAGCAACATTCAAGCCCAGTTTCTCCAAGCCATTTCACGCAAGACTAAAATAAACCAAGCAATTTCCCGCAGACAATTGAGTAACGAGCAAGAGAAGCCCAATTTCCGCAGGATGCATTTATTTCACATAAGAAAATTTCCCAAGTTGGTTAGAGGCAAAATTTGTGATATTTCATTACTTCGCAGGATTTTCGGTTATTTCGCAAGAAGAAAATGGGAGATTATTTCGCAAACATATTTCGCAAGAAATGGTTAGACCAGTTGATATGGCGGAACATTATACAAGAGTCAGATCAAGAATTAATTTCGCAAGACTTCATTTCTCATTTCTTCTCAATGTTCAAGCAAATTATATACTTCGCAAGAGACAACAACAAGCTGCAAAAGATAAGTACCATTTCCTTTAATATTTTATCTGCGATTTTTGCGAGAAAGATTTTTGATTTTATTTATCAAAAGCGATAAAATCGCAAGATTTCTAAAATTTATAAGATTTCAAAATATTTCAGAGATTTTTTATTAGATTGGCAAAAAGCGATACAATCGCAAGATTCAAATTTTTTCAAAAGGTTACAATAAAGAATTCATCGCAAAAATTTAAAGATCTCAATAGTTTTCAAAGATTTCAAAATTACAAAAAACAGGGAAAATCAAATTTATATATTTCTGTAGAACATTTCTGATTTAAAGACGCGATATAAGCGCAAGATTTCAAAGAAGATTTCTAAGATTTCAAAAGATTTTACAGAAATTTTATTTTATAAATGATACTATGAGAATGAAAACAGAAATGAAAGAATAAAGAAATGCGAAATTATCGCAAAAGACGCGAATAAAATTTCGCAAGAGAGAAATGCAATTGCATAAGATGGCGGAATTATCTCAAGAAATGAAAGAATAAAGAAATGCGAAATTATCGCAAAAGACGCGAATAAAATTTCGCAAGAGAGAAATGCAAATGCATAAGACGGGCGCAAATCGCCTAAAAACACATAAGAATGGGACGAACCATTATGGCGTACACCCTAGTTCGCGGATTCTATTCCATAAGAGGCAATGTCCTTAAAGTGCGTCATAAAGGGGGTATCTCTTTGCATGACTATGGGAAAGGCTATACTGCTGCTGGAACCTAGTCATGGAGATTTGGGATTATAGAAAGTCCATCCAGGAGAGATAACTTGAATTCCAAACTTTATAAGGTTATACCCTGGTTGGGCGCCCGAGAGTTTCTCCTAAGGAATGCAAAGTATGATCAAGGCGCCGAGGTACACGGTTGAGCTGTGGGTGCCCGGGATAGATGAACCTACCCTGACCATCCATGGCAAATCTTGGCTACGATGTGTTCGCCCCGAAGAAAACCCCACTAGGGTGCAGTCTTGTAACTATAAGCCATATAGGCATAAAGGACAAGGCTGCGAAAACAACTGGTTGTTGGCAGAACCAGATGGTAAAGTGCTAGTCTTGTATGGCCGATGTATAATCCTTGAAGGGGCAACCGGGGGGAAGATAAGGGCGATACCCTCCATTAGGGAGCTGTGTATCAACAAAGACGGCAATGTTATGGGACTTTATATTCGCAAGAATATTTAGGCTCGTCATATTGTCGCGTGACACAGACGGCAATGTCATGGGACTTTATATTCGCAAGAATATTTAGGCCGGTCATATTGTCGCGTAACAGGCCAAAAAGCCTCATGAGAAATGTTAAGATGAGATCAATGGGTTTTTGCGATAAGATCAAAGGATGAAATAAATAAAATCAATGATAAGAGGATATAAATCGCAAAGACGTCCTGCGATTTCATCGCAAAGACGGCAATGTCATAAGTCTTAAAAAGCAAAGAAAGATTAATCTCACAAGATGGCTTAGACTTATCATATTGTCGCAGAGATCAAAATTAATTGATAAGACAAGATCAATGGATTATTACATATAAAAGTAAGAATGTCCTGCGATATTGTCGCAAACAAGTGGCATAATAAGACCTTTAACTAGGAAGGCAAAATAATACCACAAGAGAGGTTATACCTACAAGCGTATAACAGATTGCTAGCGACTTAATATTAGTCTTATTTCATTTATCATATTGCAGATCAATAATAAAAGGCAAGTATGGGAATGCATAGAATGGAAATTACAATTTGTCGCAGAAAATAGTCGCAAGAAAGAAAGAAATTCACATCACTATTCGCGGCACTATTCATAATTCGCGACACTATTCGCAGGACTATTCATAATTCGCATTACTATTTGAGCACTATTCACAATTCGCATAAATGTTCAAAAATTCACAAAAATATTTAGAAATTAGAAGGATTATTCATAATCACGAATACTCATTCATAAACTCGCAGATTTATCCAGAATTTCGCAGGAATTGTGATTATTTCCCAGAATGGGATTATTTTCTTAAAAGTGATTACCACTTGAGGCAGAGACAAGATAAGAATAGAGACGCAATTTAATCATTCAACATTTTCTCAAGGATTCTCCTTCATAGATAAAGAACAGAGGCAACTATGGATTACCAAGAAAATATTTTATGTTCTTTATCTTCTCGGCAAGAATCATTTCCAAAATGGGCAAGAATTCTCACCAAAAATGAAGAAATAATTTCGCATGAATAGAGGCAATATTTTTTATTCAAGAGCGGATACTTCTTATATTTCGAGGATTGAGTACTTCTTATACTTCTTCAAGGATACTTCACATACTTCATACTTCGTACTTCATACTTCGCATACTTCAAAAGATGATACTTCTAATTACTTCTCAAAGCTTCAGAACTTCGCAAAATAATAGAGGCAAGTATATATTTTTTAAGTTTGGTATTCTTTCGCTAGTTCTTTCGTCAACAAAGATCAGAGACTACTACAACAATGAATTTTTTATTAAAGATTGCTCTTCAAGCAATATTCAAGAAAAAAGAGGCAAAATGTAGGAGCAAAATCTCGTAACAACAACGCTCTTGCAAAGATTGCTGCCACACATGGCAAGTGTCACAAATAGTTAAAAGAAATGACGAAATATGTGAAGGTTTTATCATTACTCGCAAGAAATGTAGCAGAAACCTGAGGGAAATGTAGCAGAAGCTCGAGAGAAATGAAGAAAGCTTGCGAAAGATATTACCGCAGAACTCAGATCCGAAATTAAGGGAAAGTTTAGTTGTAAATGAGCTGTCATGAGCTGTCATCCACTATGTAACTACCTATATAAATAAGAGAGCAGGAGAGAGAAAAGAGGAGGAGATAATTTTAGGAAGAGAGAGAAAGTTCTTTGGCAGAGAGAGATTTTTAGAGAGAGAAAATGTAATTTCTTTATCATCTTCTTCCCCAAAACTAGATCTAGAATTCTTCCAAGAACTCCATTAATGGAGATTGTAGATGTAAATTAATGTAGTTACAAATTATTATAGTGAAGATCCGTGAATGTAGATCACATTGATCGAACCACGTAAAAATCTTGGTGTTTATTTATAATTTTAGTATTTTTATCACCATTTTTATAGTTAGATCTAGGAATTGTTATCAAGATTTGATAAGGGGTGTGTTGTAGGAATTCCTGCAAATACAGAGCATCCCCCAGTTTGTGACATGTGTTGATGTCTCGAGTGTTTTTGTGGAAAACATGTAGCATGTTACTGCTATTTGGAAAGTTGATCTTGGGAGACTTGCCGGCTCGGTGGTGACCCTCAACGGTCGAGATTTTGCATCTTGAGAGGAAGGGTAGCCGTTGATTATTGCAACCCTTCGCTTGGTATCCAGTGGCATGAAAGCATGGACGACATGGCTTTAACGTGGTTAGGCGTGGCCAAGCTAGGATTTTGGCGTTGGGCCAAAGGTGGCCATGCATTAGCTGGAAAACTTGGATGGATGAGATATGCACCTCAGATGGAATAGTGGTCGTTGATTGTTGCAACCCTTCATTTTGCAGCCAGCGGCATGGTTTAGGGCCGGCATGGCTTTGCATAGTTTAGGCGTGGCCAAAATTAGGGTTTTAGTACAAACCGTGATGTTTGGTCTTGGGCCGAAAGTTTCCATGCGTTAGGTGGCAAACTTGAACGGTTGAGATCTGCATCTCAGATGGAAGGGAAGTTGTTGATTATTGTAACCCTTCATTTGGTAGCCAGCGGCATGAAATCATGGCCGACATGGCTTTAACGTGGTTAGGCGTGGCCAAGCTAGGATTTTGGCGTTGGTCCGAAGGTGGCCATGCGTTACCCGGTGACCTTGGACGGCTAAGATCTGCATCTTAGACGAAAGGGCGGTCGTTGATCGCTGCAACCCTTCGTTTGGTATCCAGCGGCATGAAAGCATGTCCTTCATGGCTTTAACGTGGAGTGGAGCCACTGGAAGTGTACGGCTTGGAAGGGAAGCGCTTGCGGCTTTGTCTAAATTAGGGTTTGGTATGCTGAAACCCTAATTAGCGCCCTTTACTAGAATCGATGTAGAATTCTCACACGAACTCGGATTTTGATGGTCCGCACCTCCATTCTGTACGGAAAAGAATTTCCTATCTCCCAGCGAGGGAATATTAAGGTTTTGATATCGTTCAGAAGGTAAAAAAAACCCGAAAGTAAAACTCAAGAAGAATTCAAGAGGGATGTTGGTAGCCGGCGGCATAGTAGCATGGCCGGCATGGCTTTGGCGTGGCCAAATTAGGATTTGGTACAAAACGCGTGGTTTTGGCATTGGGCCAGAAGTTTCCACGTGTTTGGTGGAGAACTTATACGGCTGAGATCTGCATCTCGGGGGAAGGGTAGCCGTTGATTGTTGCAACCTTCCGTTTGGAAGCCAGCGGCATGGAGGTATGGCCGGTGTGGTTTTGGGAAGCTAGCATGTTTTGAGAAGCTAGCGTGTTTTGGGAAGCTAACAATTTTGGGAAGTTAGCAAGTTTTTGGGAAGCTAGCATGTATAACGACCTCTTTTGATACCGTGACAGGTTTGGAACAACCTAATTGGTCAATGAAAGTAGGGGGGGAAGCTTGGGGTACGGTGTATGCGCGACCAAAATTAGGGTTTTGGGAAAACCATGATGTTTGGATTTGGGACGCAAGTTTCCATGCGTTTGGTGGAGAACTTAGATGGCTGAGATCTGCATCTCAGATGGAAGGGTGGTCGTTGATTGTTGCAACCCTTCGTTTGGCATCCAGCGGCATGGTTTAGGGATGGCATGGCTTTGGCATAGTGTAGGCGCGACCAAAATTAGGGTTTTGGGAAAAACGTGATGTTTTCCTTTGGGATGCACGTTGCCATGCGTTTGGTGGCGAACTTGTACGGCTGAGATCTCCATATCAGGGGGAAGGGTAGTCGTCGATTGTCACAACCCTTCATTTGGCAGCCAGCAGTATGGTGGCATGGTTGGCATGCTCGTACATGTTTTAGGCGCGAAGACGTGGATGACATGGTTTGCCATTGGCATGGTGGAGCGGATGGCTTGGTCGGCATGCCTTGGCGCGAAGACGTTGATGGAATGGTTTTCCATTGGCATGGTGGCGTAGCTGGCATGGTCGACATGCCATGGTTTGCCATTGGCACGGTGGTGCGGATGGCATGGTTTTCCATTGGCACGGTGGTGCGGCTGGCATGCCTTGGCGCGGAGATGTGGCTGGCATGGTTTACTATTGGCACGGTGGTGCGTCTGGCATGGTTGACATGCCTTGTTACGGAGGTATGGATGGCACGGCATGCCATTGGCACATGTGATGTGGGAATTAGGGTTTGGCCAATCGAAACCCTAATTAGTATATAAAAAATGTACCCTGGTGTTGATGGTGGATTTTAGTTCAAGTCTAAAATTGTAAAACCAATTTTTCGTGCCAACACCCTGCAGGGGGTAAGGCCGCGTGATAAACGATGAGCGCAAAAATCCTCTCGTTTTATTTATTTGAAGCAATTCGATAAATACACAAAATTTATCCAGAATGGTGCATGTAGCAACAATCCCAATATTCTGTGAAATCATAGAATTATTAATTAATGCATGACTAGCCTTGTATTTCATGTATTGTTCTCAATAGGACTCTCATTATTGGTGCAGTATGATGACTGAGTGTTGCTCTCAACAGAGTAACACGAATCTCCAAGTGTCAATAGTGAGGCATGCATGAAGTACCCGTACATGCTACATCTCTTGGTGTGTTATACTAGCCCGATTGAGCATATATCTCTCGGTGTGTTATACTATCCCGATTGAGAATCTAGACTGTCCATATCAGCCTCAGAAACAATCACGACCACGCAATTTGGCTGCATGATTTAACCAGCCTAGACGATCCTCAGCAGGAGCTGGCTATCACAACAATGACCACCAGCGGGCCAGTTTATGCCCTGATAGGTCGAACATGAATCACGCCTCCAAAACAGCCACCAAATGCAAACCTGAAGAAGGATGGTCATGGAGCATCTTGGAGAAAAATCGAACGAGCAAGACTACCAACGGCAGTCTCAAAATCAGCCACGGCCGTCCAACTTCGCTGGCGCAATTGGACGGCGTGGATTATCCCATGACCGGTCGGACAAGCTTGTTCTGCACACCGGCGGGCCCCCTTCCTACCTACCTGACCGACCATCTCATGAGCAAGCCTTGGAACAATAAATTTTTGATCAAAACAAGGCTGGCGTGATGCTTTAAAGGGTCACGGAAATTCATATGTGTCGCAGTTTGATCACAACCATCCAACTTCACCGGCATGTTTGTATGGCTTAGATCAAACCTATGACCGTGGAATAGGTACCAGCGTGTTCACCGCCTGCCCAATGTGGGCCTCACATGATCGGCCTCCTCGAGGAAGGAGCATGACATGCGAAACCGATCAGGTGAAGTAACATGGGCGTGAACCGTACGAAACCCTAATTAGGGGTTGCGGCATGTTACATATGTCGCTAATCGATCACGGGCGTTCATCTTCGCAAGATTGGATGGAGGGTATAGATGTAGACTAAAAAGGTCCCGAGCATGTCAACATGATCAACGTGGGGAGTCTACATGCATCACTGATCGTTCAAGGCCTACCAGGGCTGGACGCCTCGAAATGCGCTCCCAAAGGAAGCATGACGCACGGATTCCAATTCCTTTGCGGCATGGGATTTCTATCGCAAATTGATCTCAACCACTCATCTTTGCCAGAAAAATTGAGTGGCCTAGATCGCACCTTCATGGGACAATGAGGTATGGACGTGGACACCAGCATGCCGTCTACACGCATACCTGGTCGGTACTCTCTAAAACACTTACCATGCTTGGTTTCGACCAAGATGAAGAGTGATATTTGCGCACCTCTTCAAAACCCTAATCAACGATCGCAGATGTGTCATCTCATCCGTCCAACTCTACCAGCTTGGTTGGGCAGCTCAGGATAGGAGTTAAGTGGCCAATAAGATATTGTGGTGACTATCATTCGTCACTCTACCACATGGAGTGATCGGTCAATGGAGAGCTTGCATGCGCAGCCTCCCAACGGTCATTCAAATATGACTAGGCATGCACCTATTTTAAAATGCTTAATCCGCGACCTACTCCGTTAAGCCTTAAAACAACGATGCTTCTTTCATGCTAAATATATTCGATGCATTACATGCATAGAATACACATGATATTTTATAAATATCAACTTCCCAAATAACTTAGTTATTTAACATAGCATCGTGTGCTACCTTCCGTAGGTCCCACGATCCACATAATCGAGACATCAAACATGTCACAAACTGGGGGATACTTACTGGGGTATTGGTCTGGAGGTTTAAAACATGCAGCGTGCAATGCGCTATCACAAGAACGTGTTAGGAAGGCATGGACGGTTAGCGATGATGGGAAAAGTGGGTTAAGACGTGGTCGTGCAATCACCCACACGACCCCACTATTCCATCACTCCACTTCCTACGAGATGAGGGTTTGCGTTATGACTTGTATAAATAGGCCCTTTACCTGTTTCAAGACAGACAAGCACAGACAACCAAGTGTTGTCATTCATATCCAGAAAACACCAGAGATGATTGCTTACATTATTGCAAGCCAGTTCGATTTTCTGATACAAGTCATAAACAACCAACACCTTCACAATCTCAACACCTTCTTCGCTTCCCTCCCTAAGATCAACCCCATCACCTTCACTTTGTGATTGAAGCAAATCTGGAACGGCCATTTCTTGGTTTAGGCCAGAATTGTATATATTGATCTCTCAAATCAAAAGCACTCCCGTGCAGTGCATTTTTTTAGGGTTTAGATTCATTTCTCATCCACATACCCAAAATTACCAAAACCAGCAGAAATAGTTTTCACCCATAAATAATTAGCGACCACAGTGGGAGATTAATCTCTCGGTTGTGAAATCATTTCCATTGATACCCAATCTCATTGGTTGATTTCAAAATGGTTGGTCTTAGGACTCACCGAATAATTTCAAATTCCGATCGAAGTTCCTCCAACGAAGATGCTCCTCCTCCCAACGGTGTGTATGATGGCGTAACCGAAAGAATCCCAACATTGATCGAGTTAGCACGGGTGGATGAGGTTCACCCGAAGAACATGGACCTGATCAAAGAAACAATAAATGGCATACTCGATCTCCTCATCAAGATGACATCAGATATGAACAGTTTCCCTGTCACGGAGATTTCTGCACTGGGGACTGATCCTCACAATGATCCTCCTCAAGTTAACAATTTCACTATGAACCAGAGACCGGTGGATCAAGAAGCTGATTCTTTATTGGAGAATTTGTGCGAACTTGTACACCTCTCGAAGAATCAACGGGCGGAGACGTTTGCTACAATCAACCAAATAGCCTTGGACGTACAACTAACCCCTTTGCGCCCAGAAGCCTCCAAAACACCGGAGATGTCTGTGAATAATGTTACATTTACAGAAGAAGACATGATGGCGGAAGAAGGTCACAACCCGGCCCTGCACGTTACTGCGAGCATCAAGGATTCATAATTCAAGAGGGCCCTCATCGACACAGGAGCGTCTTCGAATGTGATTACCCTCAAGACACTCAGGACGGCCAAGGTTCGCCTAAGCAAGATCGTGCGACAGCCTACCACGATGACAGACTTTGAAGGAAACCAAACCAACACATACGGGTACGTCAATCTAAATTTATCTGTAGGACCTGTCAAGTCATATGCGAAATTCGAAGTCATAGAAAATGAGACAGACTACCACATGATACTGGGGAGACTGTGGCTTCATGATAATAGGATTGTCCCTTCAACGTATCACCAGTTCCTGAAAACTGTGCTGAATAATGAAGTCATTCATATTCCTGCGTCGTTGTCTCCTTACGCACCGATATATGGAGTGGAGTTGTTTGAGTCAAAAGAAACTTCACGGGATGAATCAGGCAAAGTTCATTGCATCTTACTCCCCACATGGGCATCAATCCAGGAAGAGGACCGACTAGCATCATTGAAGGCTAATCCCCAAGATACGTCGGGACATCCTTCTTCGTCAGGTAAAGCCGCAACTCATGTTTACATTAAAAGGGATCGAACTTTTGTGGCGATCCATGATCAGAAAGGGAAGACACCTTGAGCAGTCTAACTTAAGAATCAGACTTATGCCAGAAGAGCGCAGACAGGTCTGTGGTATTTTATTATGGCATTACTTCTCTTATCACAAGAATCACATGCAATCATATGAAGGCACACCACTGTGCCTGAGAAATATCAGATGCAATCTTAATGAAGGATTTGTCTCAAAATAGCATAAATAAAAACCTTGTTCAAACAAGCAAGCAGAAATAAGAAAACCTTGAACTCAGCCGCCACAGACTACAAGGAGAAAAGTGTTCACAAAACTACGAGAAAATACTCAGAAGAGATGGAATAGGAAGATTTAGTCATCAAGAAGATCGACTATGTCTTCCCTATCACTGGATTCGGCTTCAACGTCATCATCATTGGTCGGTGCTACTTCTTATTTTGGATCTGCCTCAGCTTCCGCTTTGGATATATCTGCAGTAATATTCTTTGCTTTGACAACATCATCAGTAGGTACAGTCTCCATATCTTCCTCAAGAGCCGCTGCAACATTGGAGATCGTGCTGACAGTTTTCGAATCTCGGGCTCGTCCGTATCAGAAACGAGGATGATTATACCATCACATATCGAATAATCACACATATCTTTCCTTGGAGTCCGTTCATGTTTAACCCTTCGCATTTTCTGACGTGCAACAAATCTCTCAGCTCTTGCGCTTACCGGTGGTTGCGACGCTTCCTCAAGCCTCCATTTTTTCCTCCCTGTCGATTAAAGCCTGAAGATCTCGAATGCGTTCTCGAGCGACACACAGATACATAATTGGCATGCCTCGTATGGCGCGATCAGCCTCGCGAAGCGGAACATCAATTTTAGCCATCACCTCCTCGAACGCACCATCAGTCTCAGTTTTATTCACTTCGAAGCTTCTTTCGGGAGAAATACCAGAGAAGACCTTGCCAGCCGCCTCCATTCTGCGAAAAGAGGTTATGATTATGTTAACAAAAAAAAAATCATCACCAAGCAGATCAAGTTATGTAATGGACGAAGAGCAATACTTGGGACAAAGAAAGGAAAAATTCTGCGATGGGAGCAGATTCATCATCTTCTTTATATTTCACGAGTTAACAAGATCCCGGAGAAAAGAGGAGTCTTCACTTACCGTCTGCAAAGGCTACAAATGCGGGATAACAATCAGTGGATG
Organism: Papaver bracteatum; assembly: GCA_023529315.1. NCBI lineage: Eukaryota > Viridiplantae > Streptophyta > Magnoliopsida > Ranunculales > Papaveraceae > Papaver > Papaver bracteatum. Next base: position 44,053 of record JAJJWX010003254.1, on the reverse strand, counting down.
TTTATCGAATATTTGAGGGAAACTGTCGTGCAATGGAAAGAAACGCATCCAGTCCAAGAAACATGCCAAATTCTATCCTAGGAACTTGATTATGTCAATGTTCATCTAATGGGAGAATACGAGCACACATCGGGCCCACATTCGAATGAAGCGGGAATAACAAGGCCAACACTTGACAAGAGCGAGCGCAGTAACCGTTTCTATCGACCGAAGCGGGCTTAGCTGGGTTGATTGAGGCAAGCAAGGATGACGTTCGAGCGGAATAAACACAAAGCAGCCTCTCGGTCGGAGCAGACACAACAGGATCGACGTTCAGTCAAGCATGCTCGGTGGGCCCATGTTTATTCAGGTTTGTACGTATTATGACACGGTTTTCTATGATCAAGGGTTTATCCCTGGGAATCATGTCTACGAAATTTTATAAGTTATAACCAAAGACTAGGCTTTACATGAAACGGTGGAAAAATGAGCAAAAAACAATATATTCATGGGTTCGTGGCTTGTTCTGCGGAGCAATCCTCGCAATATTAATGGCTATGCTATTGAAATCAATCATACCATATTTTGCAAAGAACGTCGCCTAAAATGGGATGGTTTCTCTCAAAGAACAAAAGGGTTTACCTAAGAATTAGGTTTTGTACCGGAAAAAAAAAATGAACGATGAAGTACCTACCTTGTTGCTGACGGGCGTGCAACGACAGCTGCAGCGAGGAAGTAGCGTCATCAAGCGTCGGCGTGATCGGAAACGGCAACATCAAAGCTGCAACGTGAGGTGCTGACCGAACAAAAAAATATATAAGGAAAGAAAAGGGATCAGTCCCCTTTTATATACACAATCAATTGAAGAATCCTGGTAGAAAAAGGATTCCCTATTTGATTTGAACACCCAAAGAAGGAAGTCGGTCCCGCCAAAGTCCCATACACATGCCGCATGTTCACAGGGATAGTTACTAACGGTCGATCAAAGCTTCTCCGGGTAAGACTCTTTTATCTCGTTTTATTATGTTGTATATGTCACCATCTAATCCCTAACCCACGATAGTGTAACCATCATATGTTAGGCAGGGGATTTAATGTTGCTGGTGGATTTTAGTTCAGGGCTAAAATTATAAAACCAATTTTTCGTGCCAACACCCTGCAGAGGGTAAGGCCATGTGACAAACGATGAGCACAGAAATACTCTCGTTTTATTTATTTGAAGCAATTCGATAAATACACAAAATTCATCCAGAATGGTGCATGTAGCAACAATCCCAATATTCTGTGAAATCATAGCATTATTAATTAATGCATGACTAGCCTTGTATTTTCTGTGCTGTTTTCAACATGACTCTCATTATTGGTGTGGCATGATGACTGAGTGTTGATCTCAACAGAGTAACACAAATCTCCAAGTGTCAATAGTGAGGCATGCACGAAGTACCCGTACATGCTACATCTCTCGGTGTGTTATACTAGCCCGATTGAGCATATATCTCTCGGTGTGTTATACTAGCCCGGTTGAGAATCTGGACTGTCCATATCAGTCTCAGAAACAATCACGACCACGCAAGTTGGCCGCATGATTTAACCTGCCTAGAAGATCCTCAGCAGGAGCAGGCTATCACCACAATGACCACCAGCGGGCCCGTTTATGCCCTGATAGGTCGAACATGTATCAGGCCTCCAAAACAGCCACCAAATGCCAACCTGAAAAAGGATGGTCATGGAACATCTTGGATAAAAATTGAACGATCAAGACTGCCAACGGCGGTCTCAAAATCAGCCACGGCCGTCCAACTTCGCCGGCGCAATTGGAAGGCGTGGATTATCCCATGACCGGTCGGACAAGCTTGTCCTGCACACCGACGGGCCCCCTTCCTACCTGTAGTTGCAGGAAATCCTACACTACGAAATTTGTAATAACCAACTCAAATTTGAAGATTAAGAACGACACTTTATTATTTGATTTTCAGAAATGTTTACAGGAAGTATAAAAATTCAAGAATACAACTTTTCTCTTGAAGTTTCTCTCTCCTCAAGACTTTCTCAACTCTCAAAAATACATCATCGTTTTCTGGACATATTGGGTTTCTATTTATAGGGTAGTTACATAATGGATGACAGCTAAGTCTTCCTTTTATCTCAGATTTATACTGCGATCTTCATCGTGACAACCATGATTTTCCTTCTCGCTAACTTTATAATTATCGCAGGTCAACACATGCTCTTTATACGATTCTTCATTCGTCAGTCATTATGTCATTCCTTAAGCAATTCTGCAACACTCGTCAAATGTTGTTGAAGCACTCGCGATGTTCTCGCAGAAATGTTGTTAATATCGCAAAAGTGTTGTTAATATCACAGGAATATCGTTGTGGCGATATTCTGGTCCTACTTCTTGCCTCTTCTCATGTCTTTTCTGTGAAGAAGAGAAGATCATTAGAATCCCAGACTCTTCATAGCGCTCACAACTTCTTTTCTTTCCATATTTTCTTCTCGACAAGACTCCGTTAATTTAGCTTAACCGCCTACACGTGTTGTAAATTCACCTTTTTATTGACACGTCTCTACTCAACAGGTCATTCCCTTTTGCCTATAAAAGGCAGAGTTAGACTTCAAAACTAATTTTCTTCTTTTATTTCTCTATCTTCTTCATCTGTTTATTTTGTCTTCCGTCTGCAACTTTTCTTCTTCTTCATATTCTCCTGCTACTATTCTAATGGAGTCATCAAGGTATTTTTTTATATTATAATCTTTATTTGAGTCAATTTTTACTCTTATTCTCCGATTTTCTCTATTTGATCCTTCATAACTCCCGTATTATATCTTCTCTTTAGTGGAACTATCCCTAACACACAATCATCAATTCAAAATCCTAATGCTCGTAAAAGGCCAACTGACAAGAAGAAGAGGAGTTCTGCGAATGATAAGGTGGTAAGAAACACATCCTATTTCTTAATAACAATATTGTTGCCTCTGTTTCTTATCTAAGTTATTATTCGCAGAATGTCGAGAACATCGCTAATCCTCCCAAAAGACCTCGTCAATTTAAATCTCTTGAGGATGATTTCATCATCCCCACATTAACATCTGCGAAAGTTATTCCCACACCCTCGCGATTGGATCCTCTTTCTTTTATTTGCGATAATATCGCTGCCAACACCTCTATTTCTTCTGTTTCTTTGACAAATCAAACTCCTGAAATTGCTATGACTGAAACTCCTTCTAGCCCTTTATTGCCTTCAACTGTTGTTTTTCCAAATACTTCTCCTTCTGATAATACAACCATCGCAAATGACTCAAATCGTCAACTTGCCCTCGTCACTACTTCACCCTCTGCATCTCTCTCTTCATCAAGTGAAACCTTAGCAGGAGTTGATGTTACTTTTAAAATTTTATCTAACATTTTAGACGATGCTAGAAAATCTTCTACTGACTCTCTCCAATATGAATTTTGTGAGACTTTACTCAAATATTTTGGCTCTGATAGTACTGCTTCACGAGCATCTTTAGAAAATGAAGTTGAAGCTCTAAGAAAAATCCTTCAAGTCAAAATTTATGAATGTGATACTCTGAACCATATGCTTCGCAACTCTTCACTTAACTGCGAGAATCTTCGCAGAAAAAATGACGAGCTAAAAGGTACGATTTTCTTGCCTCTACCCTTTTGTTTTTCTTTTTTTCTTTCACATCCTCTTGTACTCAAGTCTCCTTATTAAATTCTTGGTTCATATATTAGTTTCAAATCAGACTCGTTTCATGGAAAGACTTAAATTTGAATCTATCGTTGAAGAAGCTCGTGTTGAAAGAGATTCTTGGATGGACCAGTATAATAGATTAGATAATCTCTACATATATTCGATCGATCAAATAGATAATCTTACTAATGAGAATAATCAACTATCGCAAATCCAAAATTTATTAAGTAACTAGGTTACTCGTCTCTCATATTTGTTAACCAAGTCTAACTTAGCGGTAGAATCTTTATCCGATGAAAATAGAACTTTATCCCAAGAGAAACATAGATTTTCAAGCTTGATGGCGATTTCTTCGCAGTAATTGAGTAACCTACAAAGAATATGTGATAATCAAGAGCGATCTATTCACTCCCTTAAAGATGAACTCAAGGAAGTAACTAAATCATCTGCCGCTGAGAAGGATAAACTTATTAAGGGTAGATTAACTCTTAGTTTAAAGGCCAACAAGCTTCAAGACCAATACTCCCAATTAAATAAATCTCATTCTTTATTAGCAAAGGAAAACTCGTATCTACACTCCAAAGAAAAAAACATGAAATCTCGTCTGAAGGGTATGGTTGGCGATACATTTGATGATGCTATGAACCAATGGGAGAACTGTTTCTTTACATTAATCCAAAACTTAACCTCTCAAAAAAAAGGTAGTCAATTGACTGCCTCATTTGTTGATTTTTCTGTCAAATTTTACGTTATGTTTCTCGCGAGATCTTTGTCTGAATAATATTTAATAATTTTTGTTGCTCGCAGAATCTAAAAGAAGTCTTCATTCTATCATCGCTGATCTTACTGATAAATTGGATAAAGTTCGCAAAGAAAACAGGATTTTCACTTCTGATCTTATAGAATCTCGCGATAAGGCATGGTGAAGACTTGATTATCTCGAGTACTTCAAAAATATAGAGATTAGAAATCGTGACAGAGATTTCCTTCGCAAGGTTCACCTTAGTGCTGAAGTTCTTGTGAACGATATTCTGATATCCCATTCTCTCCCTCATGTATCTGTTCTTCCTCTAAAAGTTGATGATGATGAAATCCCTCTTCCTATGGACAAGGATTTAGAATATGTACCCGTTGAAGAAAATATTGAAGAAGATGTTGAAGAAGATAAACCAGAAGAAGAAGAAAAAAGTTCTCCCAGAGAAGGAGAAACTCGTAATGAGAAAAATGTTGGTGATGCTGACAATAACGGTAAAAATCCTGAGTCTGGCGAGACCATCGCTGAAGCTTGAATTTAATTCTTACTTTCTTTTCCTTCTTCTTTCTTACGAGCAATGTAACTTTTGCAACTTTTAGAATTCAACCTTTAATTTTGTTAACTTTGAATATTCTCAAGGAAGATAATGAGATCTTATTTATTCATTCCCCTACTTGCCCTTCAATAACTTTCTTGAGATGTTGAATTATTTCATGTATCTTGTTTTTGCAAACTGTGTGACTATACCTCTTGCGAAAGTAGGAATATATCTGCGATGTAATGAATTCTTGCGATATTCTGAAAAATTCCGAAGAAAGTTGCCTTCTCATATATTTTCCTGCGAGAAACAAATATTTCGTGCATTCTGAAAATAGTTAATGTTTAATATTATTCTGTTGGTCTTATTTTGCCTTCCTAGTTAAAGGTCTTATTTTGCCAAACTTTTCTTTCTGCGACAAAATCGCAGGACGTCTTTACATTTGTATGTAAAAACCCATTGATCTTGCCTTATCCTTGTTTCTTCGAATTTTCTGCGACAATATGACAGGTTTATATCCTATTGCGAGAACAAAGTCCTATGACATTGCCGTCTTGCGATGAAATCGCAGGACGTCTTTACACTTTCATGTAAAAACCCATTGATCTCATCTTAACTTTTCTCTTTTGGCTTGTTGCCGTTGTATAATTTTCGTCACGCGACAATATGACATGCCTAAATGTTCTTGCGATCATAAAGCCCCATGACATTGCCGTCTTTAGACACTTATCATCTCCCTAATGGAGGGTTCCGCCCTTATCTTCCCCCTGGTTTCCCCTTCAAGGAGGGAACATCGTCCATACAAGACTAGCTCCTCCCATACAGATTTTCCAACAACCAGTTGTTTTCACAGCCTCTTGTCCTTTATGCCTATATGGATTATAGTTACAAGACTGCACCCTAAGTGGGGTTTTCTTCGGGCCAAGTGCATCATAGCCAAGACTTTCCAATGAATGGCAAGGGAGTTTTCGTACGCCCCTTGGCACCCTTGACTCAACCGTGTACCTCGGCGCCTTGGTCATACTATGCACTTTTTAGAAGAGGTTCTTAGTCGTCCAACCAGGGTATAACCTTATATAGTTGGAAATCCAAGATCCCTCTCCTGGATAGGTTTTCTTTAACCCCAACATCTTCATGACTCAGGTTCCAGCAACGGTATAACCTTATCCAACTCAAATTTGAAGATTAAGAAAACAGGATTCTCACTTATGATCTTATAAAAGCTCACGATAAGGCATAGAAAATACTTGATTATCTCGAGTACTTCAAAAATATAGAGATTAGAAATCGAAATTCCTTCCAAGATTCACTCTCCTTTGAAGTTCTTGTGAACGATATTCTGATATCCCATTCTCTCCCTCCTGTATTTGTTCTTCCTCTAAAAGTTGATGATGATGAAATCCCTCTTCCCATGGACAAGGATTTCGATTCATGTTCCAGCAGCGGTATAACCTTATCCCTGAGTCATGTAAAGAGATACCCCCTTATATGACGCTATTAGGTCTTACATTTGCCTCTTGCGAAATTTTATCCACGAACTAGGGTGCACACCATAAATGTTCGTCCCATTCTATTAATCCCTGTGAAAATTTTATTCGCCTTTCTTGCGATTATGCTCGCAGATTTTGTTTTGATTTGTTGTCAGAAGAACCTCTCAGTTGTAACAGAGAAAGAAGAACTTTTTTTTTGTCATACAACGTACCAGTATCTCTTATCTCACAGAAGTTGTCATTGATAATACCTTTTTAGAAATAGTCTATTCCATGGTCTGTCAAGTCTTTGACCAACATCTCTCCCTTCAGGGTCCATTAGTTTGTATGCCCCGGTTCCAACTATCTCTTTAATGATGTACGGTCCATCCCATTTTCTCGCCAACTTTCCACCATTCTCTCGCTGATAACTTGGTGTTTCTCGCAGCACTAAATTGCCAAGTTGAAACTCACGTTTCTTAACACGTTTGTTGTACTCACGAGCTAATCTTCGCTGGTAATTTTCCATATGTTGTAAAGTCTTTTCTCTTTTTTCTTCTAATTCGTCTAATTTATTTAAAATTATTCCAGCACTTAGATTTCTTTCCCAAGCCTCTTTTTTTGTTGTAGGAATAGCTACTTCTGTTGGTAACACAGCTTCAACTTCATATGTCAAACAAAAAGGTGACATTCCAGTAGCTTCTCGTCTAGTTGTATTGTAAGCCCATATTGCATTATGCACCTGTTCGCACCATGATCTGTGGTATCCTTCTAGCTTCTTTTTTAAGATGTCTGCGATTGTCTTATTAGTTGCTTCAGCTTGACCATTTGCTTGTGGGTATAAAGGAGTAGATTTTCCACACTTTATCTTAAATGCATTGAGTAGCAATTCTATATTCTGCCCTTCAAATTGCTTTCCATTATCAGACAAAAACTGTGCTGGAATCCCAAATCTGCAAATTATATTCTCAAATATGAATGTAAAAATATCTTTATCGCGGATATGTTGTACTGCCTTTACTTCTCCCCATTTTGTGAAATAATCTGTTGCGACAATTAGATATCTTCTTTGTCCAGAGCCAGGCACAAATGGTCCTAAAATATCTAATCCCCATTTCCCAAAAGTCCATACACTTGTTGAAGATGATAATAGTGCTCCTGGTGCATGTATCTTCTTTCCATATCGCTGGCAATCTTCGCAACGCCTTGAGAGTTGTTTTGCATCTTCATGCATATATGGCCAGTAATAGCCTGGCATTTTTGTTCTATATGTCAAAGATCTTCCCCCACTATGATCACCAGCATCACCACTATGCAACATCTTTAATATTTTTTGTCCTTCCTCCCTCGTCAAACATCTTAGCGATGGTCCACTAAAAGATATGCGATATAATACTCCATCTCTTAACTCATAATTGGTTGCTCTACTTTTTAATTTATGTGCCTCTAATCGATTTCTTGGGATTTCTCTTCTTGCCAAGTATGCATGAATATCTGCTCGCCAATCTGTAATGTTGCTCTTTAATTCTTCTTCGCCAACTTCTACCATCATCACATCTTCCTTTTCTTCTTCCTTGTTTATCGCTGGTAATAAAAGTGTTTGAATTTTTATGCATCTCGCAGCTGGATTTGTCATCATACTGGATATGAAAGCAAAAGCATCTGCGATCCTATTATCTTTCCTTGATATGTGTCTCCATTTTATTTTTGGAATTCCCGCAGATAATTCTTCGACTAATCTTTTATACTTTCTCAAAGATGGTTCGTTTGTTGTGTATTCTCCTTTTATCTGGCGAATAACCAATTATGAATCGCTGGTGATTCTAGCATTTTCCAACTTCATTTCTACCGCAAATTTTAAATCATGAATCACGGCCTCATATTCTGTCTCATTATTAGTGGATGCAAATTCCAATCTAAATGAAAAAGATGTTTTTTCTTCTTCTGGAGAAATAAAAACAACTCCAATCCCATTTCCTTCTCCATTTGATGATCCATCCACCAATATCTCCCATATGTCGGTTTCTGTTAATAGCTCTTTTGGATCTCCATGTTCCTCTTCTATATCCATCATCTCTTCCACAACTTCATCATCTTCTAAAGGAAATTCAGCTAAGAAGTCTGCGATAACTTGTGACTTTGGCGAGGATAAAACTTCATATTGGATATCAAAGTGTCCTACTTGTGCATTCCATCTCTCAACTCTGCATGATCTTTTTGAATTTTTCATTACTGATTCAATTGGCACTTTTGTTTACACTTTGACCTTATGTGCTTGAAAGTAGATGCGAAGCTTAAAATTTGCATGCACCAACGCTAGAATTAGTTTCTCAATCTTTGAATAATTTCTCTCTGAAGAATTGAATGTTTTGCTGATGTAATAAATTGGTTTTTCTACACCTGCATCTACTCGCAGCAACACATCACTTAGCGCATATGTGGTTGTTGCGAGATAAATCAATAGTTATTCTCCCGGTTTATCTTTCTGTAAGATAGTTATATTCATTAAATATTCTTTTATTCCTTGAAAAGCCTTTTCACATTCATATGTCCACTTGAATTTTGTTCCCTTCTTGAGTATATCGAAAAAATGTTTGCACTTGTCTGAAGATCGCGAGATGAATCTTCCTAGCGAGGCTAAGAGTCCATTCAATTTTTTCACATCTTTTAACGTCACAGGCGTTGGCATATCGCGAATTACTTGCACTTTTTCTGGATCAACTTGTATTCCTTATTTTGATACAATATACCCCAGAAATTTTCCTGAAGTTACTCCAAAAGTACACTTATCGGGATTCACTTTAATATTAAATTGTCGCATTTGATCAAAAATCTCTTTCAAATCTTGCACATGATTCTCAGCTTCTTTGCTTTTGATCAGCATATCATCTACATACACTTCTAATGTTTTATGGATCCACTTTGCAAACACCTTCTCCGCCATTCTTTGATACGTTGCACCAGTATTTCGTAAGCCAAAGGGCATCTTTGTATAACAGTATAATCCTCTTGGAGCAAAAAGTGCGGTATGTTCCTGATCTTCATCAGCGTGAGGGATTTGATTATATCCTTTATATCCATCCAATAAAGATATTCTGGCATTTCACGCTGCTGATTCAACCATCTGTGGGATATCTGGTAACGGAAAACTATCTTTAGGACAAGCTTTGTTTAAATCAGTGAAATCTATGCAAATTCTTATCCCCTTGTTCTTCTTTGGGACCACCACCATATTTGCAATCCACTCTGGATATTTTGCTTGCCTTATAATTCCTGCGTCGAGCATCTTCTGTAATTCTTCTTCTATTTGAGAATGGTATGTTGTTGCGATTTTCCTTATTCTTTGTTTAAACGGTCTTATATTTTTGTTGATTTCTAATTTATGACATGCTATTGACGGATCTATCCCTGGCATCTCATCCATGCTCCACGCGAGGATATCATTATATTCTCACAAGAGATTTATAGTTCTTTCTTCCTCATCTGCCTCCATTCTAGTCCCAATTTTCAGCATTTTAGGCTCTTCTTCACTCCTAATATTTATTTCCTTTGTTGGTTCTTCTACAGTATAAATGGCTTTAGGTTCTCCCATTGGTGTTGGTGTTTTCATAACTCTCGCAAGTTCATCTCCTTCTCGAGAGATTTCGCTGGGTATTCCTTTTCCTTCTTTTGCTCTTATCACGTAAAATTTAAATTCTTCTTCCTTCTTTGTTTCTCTTGCCAATTTTCTGCGAGCCTTTCGCAGCTTTGGACGTTCTTCACAATTTCTTACTTCAATTTGGTAACAAAATTTTGCAAAATCTGTGTCTCCTCTAATTTCTCCAATTCCACTAGGTATAGGAAATTTGATGCATTGATGCAATGTTGATGCTACAACCTTGATTGCGTGTATCTACGGTCTTCCTAATATCATGTTATACGGTGATTCCACGTCTACCACACATAACGTTACTTGTGTTTCAATCTCTCCTAGTGGAATTCGTACCACTATCTTGCCTTTAGGTTTTGTTAAAGATTTTCCAAAGCCATGAATATGATATGTTGAATAAGACATTTCTTCATCCTTATATCCCATTTTATTAAAAGTATGATAAAATATTATATCTACTGTAGGACCAGAATATCGCCACAATGATATTCTCGCGATGGAAACGACACTTCTGCGAGAAACCCAAATATTTCTAAAAGTATTAACAACACTTTGACGAGAGCATCGCAAGATTCTTCAAAGACATTTGGCGAGTGTCACAAAAGAGTAATATAACGGTTAACAACTGAAGATATATGAGAAGAATAAGTTTGCTTCACGATGGTAACAAAACTAGCGATGGTGAAGACTAAATTTATGGCGATGAGATCACAGAGTAGATCCGAATTAAGGGGAAATCTTAGCTGTCTTCCACTATGTATTTTCCTATATAAAGGGTTCGACTAAATCCAGAAAATGATGATGTATTTTTGAGAGTTGAGAGGGTCTTGAGGAGAGAGAAACTCCAGAAAGAAAAGTTGTACTTCTGAGTTTCGATATTTCTTGTAAATCTTCCTGAAAGTGAATTAATAAAAGTGTTGTTGTTCATTCTCAATTATGACTTAATTTTCATAGATTCTTGACAAAGGTGTAGTGTGGGAAATCCTGCAACTACATTTTGGCGCCCGAAACAGGGAGAATCAAGCTAAGAAATCTATAATTACAACTTGAAAATTTGAAGAAATTGTTAGAATTGAAGAAATGGCTAGAAGAAGAAGAAACACATCAGAACCACCAACAACTGTGAGGAGAAGTAAAAGACTTGCAGGTGAAGGAACAGGTGAATTAGAAGAATCTTTAAGGATAAGATCAGGAAGAAATAGAACAAGAAATGAAGCAGAAAGTTCAATCCAACATCCGAATCAACAAGCGCAAACGCAAGATAGGGATGTGGATTATGATAGAGTGAGTGTGCATACTTGGAGGTCAGATTCAGTAGAAGAGACAGAAAATCGACAATTGAGAAATAAGGAAGAAGGAGAAAGAAATAAAGAAGTGGATGGAGGATTAATTCATGAAGGACGTGAAATAGTAGATGATTTGAGACAAAGAATACAAGAAGAAAGGAGATTAGAGGCAGAAGAGCGTGCGAATTTAACAAGACAAAATCATGATCTAAGAATGGAGAATTTGAGGTTACAAAGAAGGAGATCAAGAAGTACTGTTAGATCAAATTCAAGATCATTCAGAGAAGAACCAAGGCAAAATTCCCCTATAAGAAATGTCAGAGAAAATATTCGAGGAGAAGTGCAAAATAGGGAAGAAGAGATAATTGGTGATCGCTATAATCCATGCAACAATAGAAATCAAGAGGGAAGAAACAATCAAATTGAAGAAGAAAATCCCGAAGAAGGTAGGAGGATATTACATGGGCGAGAGAATCAAAGAATGATTGAAGAATAAATTGAGAATCATTACGTTGAACAAGCACGTCTAGCTCGCGAGAGAGAAATATTAAGAGAATAAGTAGAAGAACATGAATTTCGAGAAGCAGTACGACAAAATAATCATGAAAATCGAGAAAGGAGACGTACACAAAATCGTTACAATGGTAATATACATGAGGAATATGATAGAATACAGAGGAGAATAGAGAGACAACGAAGAGAAATAAGGAGAAATGAAGAAATTCGCAGAGAAGAAGATAGGCAGTTACGATATCAAGAAGAAGATGAAAGAGAAAATCGCAGAGAAAGACGAAATGACGATGAAGAAGAAGATACACAAAATCTCGCAAGACAAGAAAGGCAAGAACGCAGAAGAAGGGAAACAACATTAAAAAGGCCAATGGAACAAAACTCAGCTGAGAATGAGCAAATATTGAGAGAATTAGCAGAAATGCGAGGAATAATAAACAATAGAATAGAAGGAGGTAGAAGGCAACTTGATGAAGCTATTGAAGAAGCTACGAGAACTCCATTTACTCAAGAAGTATAGTTAAGAGGGATACCTCCAAAATGCAATTTACCAGCGTTAATCAACATTTTTGATGGAACTACTTGTGTTGTTCAACACGTCAAAGCTTATGTTAGATGTATGCTACAGTGGGAAAATCATGATGTTGTGCTATGCAAATATTTTGCATCTAGCTTAACTGGCGAGGCGTTGAAATGGTTCGAGGGATTACCAAAAAATACTATAACTTCCTTTGATCATTTACAAGCTACATTTTTGGGAGCGTATATTAGCAACAATTCATCGCGGCCGGGTATTGAAGATGTGTTTGGATTAAAACAGAGAGTTGGCGAGAGTCTGAAACATTTAACCATAAGATGGAAGACAATGTGCAGTGAGATGGCAGGAAGAGTTGATGAGAGATATCTTATCTTGTCTTTTATCAATGCAATGTTCGCGACCAATCTACTGTACATACAAATTTTTAGAGTTAAGAATACAATCACTATGACTGAACTGCGAGAACTGCAGGAAGAATACATTGCTTTGGAGGAGAAACAAAATGATATGGAATCATACCCCATCGCGAACACCAATTCTGGAGCAACAAATGGGAGTTTACTTCCTAAAATGATAAACAATGTAGCGAGCAGCTCGCAAGTGCATCAAGAAAAAGTAGAGATTGATAACCAGCAGAAATTGGTAGCTATGGGTAGTAGAGATCAAGAAGAATATGAAAGGGAGAAGAATTACTACAATCGTGGTGGAAATAACAAGATTCAAAGGCTTGATCAGCCGCAAGAAACTTATGTCGGACAAAGGCAGAATACATATAGAGGGCAAGGAAGTCAGAAGATCATATGGGAAGAAATTAAGATGCCTCCTCTCAATGCTAGTATAGAAAATATTTGGGAAGCTATCATTTTAATGGAAAATATACCATCTCCATGGAACATGGTAAAAGAACCACACCCTAACAATCGCAGTCAAGAATTTTGTCTTTACCATCATTTTCATGGCCACACAGTAAATGATTGCAGGAATATAAAGAGGATAATTTTAAGGATGATCGAACAAGAAAAACTAAATCACTTTTTAGTAGGACACCCACAATCACATCGATTGCCTCCAGCACCAGAAACTCGCAGGGTAAATACTGTAAAAGGATCAGAATCATTCGTAATAGAAGTTGGAGCTAAAGTAAAGAATCTGTTTTGTAATTCCATTGTACATTCACACAAAACTATAGAGGATTTCCATGACAATATTCTAAGCAGGGTATTCACGAGAGACACAGATGGAAGAGAGATATTGAATATCGCGAGGGCCTCGCCATTAGAGGAGTGGCAGAAACAAACTATATCTTTCACTGCACAAGAAGTACCAGAACCTGGTGAGCAGCACGATAACCCATTGGTAGTAAGGTTAGAGATAAACCCTAAGCAAGTAGTAGAAGAAGATGAAGAAAATGATAACAAAAATGAAGATTCTTGGGCTATCAATAGAGTTCTAATAGACACATGGAGCTCAGTTGATATATTATTTTATCATACCTATAAGACCATGGGCGGAAAAGACGAAGATCTAATTCCATCAACATACAAAATCTATGGTTTTAACGGCACAACTAATAAGCAAAAGGGGGAAATTGAAATTCAAATACCGTTAAAAGGAGTATCTTCAAAAATCTTATTCTGTGTTGTGGACATCGAGTCACCTTACAATGATTTGATAGGACGACCTTGGTTACACGGGATATTGGGTGTAGCATCTACTTATCACCAGTGTATCAAATTTCCTCATCCTAAAGGTGTTGGGGTTATTAAAGGAGATTGGAGAGAAAGCAAGAAATGTTATGAAATCGACATGAAGTCTTGCGAAGAAAGAGCTGAAAATAATAGCAATTGGAAGTACAAAATCAAACAACAACAGAGATGTGAAAGGTTAATTATTGATGAAATAGAGCGGAAAGAAGATGTGAAATCTGATGACGAGCATCTCGCAGAAAAAGAAACAACGGTAAAACGTAGCAGAAAAGCATAATCACAAAATAGTAAGTAGATAGGTAAAATGATGAACTCTAGAGAACTCTATGAATGATTTGTTTGAAAAAATATGTAATTGAACAGAATATTCTTCTTGAAAGAATCGCAAGATTTTCAAAGTTATGAAATTCTATCAAAGTTACAATACTCGCAAGAACAACGAATAAAATTTCGCAGAGATTTAAGAATGGGACGAACCTTTATGGCGTGCACCCTAGTTCGCGAATAAAATTTCGCAAGAGGCAAATGTAAGACCTATTAGCGCATCATAGGAGGGGGTATCTCTTGACATGATTCAGGGGTAAGGTTATACCGCTGCTGGATACCGAGTCATGCAGATGTTGGGGTTAAAGAAAACCTATCCGGGAGAGAGATCTTGGATTTCCAACTATATATGGTTATACCCTGGTTGGACGACCGAGAATCTCTTCCAAGAAGTGCAAAGTATGACCAAGGCGCCGAGGTACACATTTGAGCCAAGGGTGCCAAGGGCGTACGAAACTCCCTTGCCATTCTTGGTAAGTCTTGGCTATGATGCACTTGGCCTGAAGAAAACCCCACTTAGGGTGCAGTCTTGTAACTATAAGACATATAGGCATAAAGGAAAAGAGGCTGCGAAAACAGCTGGTTGTTGGTAAATCTGGATGGGAGGAGCTAGTCTTGTATGGCCGATGTGCCCTCCTTTAAGGGGAAACCAGGGGGAGATAAGGGAGGCACCCTCCATTAGGGAGTTGATAAGTGTCTTAAGACGACAATGTCATGGGGATTTATGATCGCAAGAACATTTAGGCCTATCATATTGTCACGTGACGAAAATTATACAAAGGCAACAAGCCAAAAGAGAAATGTTAAGATGAGATCAATGGGTTTTTACATGAAAGTGTAAAGACGTCCTGCGATTTCATCGCAAGACGGCAATGTCATGAGCCTTTGATTTCGCGAGAAAGCTTAGACTTGTCATATTGTCGCAATACAATCAAAATAATACAGATAAGGAAAGATCAATGGGTCGATACATGCAAATGTAAAGAAGTCATGTGATTTTGTCGCAGATAAATGTAAAAGTTGGCAAAATAAGACCTTTAACTAGGAAGGCATAATAAGACCAACAGATAGTTGCGATATTGCTCGAAGTATTTATGAGATTTGGCAAGTATTGAGGAATAATGTAATGCCAGTGCCGAGACATAATATATTTTTACTTCAACTAATATTTAATATTTATGCAATTTTCTCTTATTGCAGATGAATAATATAGGCAAGTATGGGAATGCACAGAATGATGAAATTATTATTCATCTATTATATGATAAAATTGCATTGATAAATAACATACTTATACGATCATTAAAAGATAACAATTATATTGATTGCTTTGCAGAAGAGAATTGTTTTTTGACTCATACAGATAGAAGCAAAAGGAGTTTATAATGATGGAGAAACTCGTAGCTAATTATAGAAAATAGGAAATAATTATACAAAGAAGATAAAAGAAGAAGAAAATTAATCAGACTGATCGCCATCTTCATCGTCAGATTTCTTATTTTCATCGCCAGATTTCTTTTCTTCACCATTGTTAGATTTCTCTTCATCGTCAGAATTATCTTCTTGTTCATCATCACCAATACTGTCTTCATCGCTAGAATCTTCAGCTTCGCTATCAGAGATAGCAGGTCTTGGAATTTCTTCTTCTAGATCAGGATATGCATAACGAGAGATATTATGATCATCACAGACCAACTTAATGAATTTATTGCGAGTAATAACAAGAGATCTGTTAAAATTCGCAGTAGTAATTTTGAGATGGTCCTTCAATCTTGAATACTTCTCATTGCGAGTAGTAAGTTTGGTCGCAAGTTGATGTTTTTCATCTTCAAGTTCTTGAAATCTCTTGCGATAATTCCCTTCAACAACTGCGAGAACGTGACAACGAATTAGAAGCTTTATCAAGAAGAATATTAAAACGAAAAATTAGCAAGATTTGAACAAGTTAACAACCTTCTCCTTCAGAAATCATATCCATAATTAAAGCCACTTGTTCAAGTTGAAGGCTAACATTTACACCTAGGTCATTCCTGGCGTTATCAAGAACCTTCGCAGCCCAAGAAAATTCATCATCGCTATTAATAAGGAGACGAGATCGAACTTGAGTCTCCCTCGCAAGAAGATCTTCATTCTCGCGGATAAGTTTATCTCTGTCCATTTGAACATCAAGGATAGTTTTATGAAAGTCTGCTAGGGTCTTGGATCCCTTTTTGATAGCAAGATCTTTCTCGTCAATAAGATCGCTATTCTTCTGTCTTAATTTATCTATTTCTTTATTTGAATCAAGATAAAAGCGCTTATATCTATCAGTCAGACCTAAATTGAATCTGTGTTCAATTTTTAAAAGATTAAGCTTGGATCTAAGTTCATCTATGAAGAAGGATTTAATCTTATCATCTGAGAAATTACTTAAAGAATTATTAATACAGGCGAGAAGATTATGATCATCTACAGGTTCAGGGAAAGATTGAAAGAGTATAGCCTCGTCACTAAGACCATAAATATCTGCAAGTTAAAAGTGGTCGCTTGAATAAGCTGAGATAAAGTAAAAAGAATTAATAGATAAAGGAAATCAGTCATACCATAGAGTTGTTGGTTAGCTCTAGCAAGATTAGAGATCTTTTGCTTATCAACAGAAGCTTCAGTCTCCAGCTGTTTATTCTTCTTGCGAAGCTCAATAACTTCAGATTCTAATTTTTCTTTATCCTGGCGAAGTTTAAAAACTTTCTCTTCAGAGTTGGCACATATTTTATCTAAATTAGAAGCAACAGCAAAAGAATCTCTCCCAACCTGCGAAAGAAAAATATAAATTAAGATCTAGCGATGGAGAAAATATATGAACAAACTGAAGAAATGAAAACATACCAAGGCACCAAGAGAATTCAAGAGACTGGGAGTCAGCGATCTTGAGATTCCTTGGAGAGAATCATTATCCGCCAGAATAGGTGCATCGCAAACTTTAGCGAGAGCTTGGGATGTATTGTTAATAACTTCATCCTTATCATTACAAGTCATGATGTGGGAAATATCGCCAAAAATTCTAGATAGATGAGTCATTGAAGAATCGGAGGAAGAAGAATCTTTTATTGAAGGAAAATCGCCAACATTAAAATCCTCGTCATTATTATCCTTATCAAATTCCACATTTGGGGTTTCTGGGATAAGTGGAGGAATTTCAGAAGAAGAGGGTTGGGTTTTCCTTTTCTTCAAAGGAGGATCGCTAGAATCTTCACCACAAGGAGCAGAAGGTTTCCCTTTGGGAGGAATAATATCTTTATCTTGATCGCCAGATTTTCCACCATGAGGGGCAGGAGATTTTCCTTTAGGGGGAACATCATATTTATCCTTTGAAGGCTTCTCCTTAACTCTCATGGGTTTTATTGGTGGTAGTTCTTCAATATCCTGCGATCACAGATGAAGATAAGAAATAGGGGCAACAATATATTGTTAAATTCTTACGAGGAAATATTTCTTACTTCATCCATGAAAGATTTAAGAGCAAAAAAGGTGTTGGGTTTCCTATGAGTTTGATAGATGAGTTTCATCCTATCAATCTGAGAAAGATCAAAATAGTTAGCGAGAATATAAAGAAGACAGTAAATGATAATAATATGAAAAGTTAAGAGAATATACTTCTTTAGTTCTTTCAGGCCAGTTAAAAACCCAAGGATGATAATCTGCAAGATTCGCGGGAAATTCGCGAGAACCAGAAATATAAGGACCTTCGAGACACAACGGAAAGATAAACCACTTGTCATCGCTAGAATGGCGAGGACCGTGATTGGTTTTTGTATGAAAGTCAATATCTAGCATAAGAGCTTCTTCGATAGCGAGCTTCTTCAAGCGAACACCCTAGCAGGTGCTATCCCTCTTCATAGGAGTATCTTGTAATTTTTGAAAAAGTTTTTTACATTATAATCTAATACAATCTCCACCTAATTGGTATATTGCTCGCGAGAATCTCTCGTCAGATATTATTTGATAAAATAATGGGAGTTCTGGGTCATAGAGAGGAAGGGGATTTTTTCACGAGAACATTGATCATTAGTAAATAATTTGAGAGAAAGTTCAGATTTAGAATCCTGATCTGGAATTAAAGACAAGTTAAAACCTTTAATTTTGAGTTTTTCGCGCATCTCATTAAAGGCCTTTAAGTTTTTGGTACCAACAACAACCATTTTTGAGTATGGGAATGAAAGAAAAAGTCGAAAAGAAGAAATCACAGCAGTAACAGAAGCGCAATTCGCGGAAGAACAGTAAAATTTAAAGAGAGGGTATGAAGAGAAAGAAGAAGAAAGTAAAAAAGAAAAAGGAAAGGAATGAGAAGAGTATTTATAGAAGAAGAAATTTCTCGAAGAAGATAAAGGCAATTAATGCAAAGAAAAGACGTGGGTGGTCAGATCGCAGCGGTTAGAAGAGACGTGTCAAAAATTTATTGGAAGAAGAAATTCGTGAAAACAGCTTGGGAAGGACGTAGAAATGTGTCAGAGCAAAGATGATAATGAAAAGATAAGTAGTTGCAGCATTTTGATTCTCATGATCTTCTCTTCTTCGCAGAAAAGACATGAGAAGAGGCAAGATGTAGGACCAGAATATCGCCACAACGATATTCTCGCGATGAAAACGACACTTCTGCGAGAAACCCAAACATTTCTACAAGTATTAACAACACTTTGACGAGAGCATCGCAAGATTCTTCAAAGACATTTGGTGAGTGTCACAAAAGAGTAATATAACGGTTAACAACTGAAGATATGTGAGAAGAATAAGTTTGCTTCACGATGGTAACAAAACTAGCGATGGTGAAGACTAAAGTTATGGCGATGAGATCACAGAGTAGATCCGAATTAAGGGGAAATCTTAGCTGTCTTCCACTATGTATTTTCCTATATAAAGGGTTCGACTAAATCCAGAAAAGGATGATGTATTTTTGAGAGTTGAGAGGGTCTTGAGGAGAGAGAAACTCCAGAAAGAAAAGTTGTACTTCTGAGTTTCGATATTTCTTGTAAATCTTCCTGAAAGTGAATTAATAAAAGTGTTGTTGTTCATTCTCAATTATGACTTAATTTTCATAGATTCTTGACAAATGTGGTGTGGGATATCCTGCAACTACATCTACAGAACTTCCTACATCCACCAAAGTTCTATTCATAGCCCATTCTTCTACATATTTTATTGATTCCTCCTTTCTCATTGGTATAGTGGATACTGTGATTACCAATGGAGATGTATGACTAAGATTTTGTTCTGGTATTTCTGTTGCTGTAAATGTGATCTCCTACTTTTCCCAATCTTTCAATGGTGATATTTTTTCCACCGTCATAATTTTCCTTCCTTCAAAATCCCGTTTGTGTATCTTCCCCTTAATATTTTCATGAAATCTATCAATCATTGTTCTCGTTACCATACCACACTCCAATTTTCTACAATCCTCTTTGATTATAACCATTCTTCCTTCAAATATCTCACCGATTTGTTTTATGATTTTCTTAATCTTGAACAATTCTTATCTTCTTCTTCACTTTTTTCTATGATTTCGCTAATTCAATCCCTGTTTCGAGCGCCAAAATGTAGTCGCAGGAAATCCTACACTACACCCTTGTTAAGAATTTGTAATAACCAACTCAAATTTGAAGATTAAGAACGACACTTTATTATTCAGAAATGTTTACATGAAGTATAAAAATTCAAGAATACAACTTTTCTCTTGAAGTTTCTCTCTCCTCAAGACTTTCTCAACTCTCAAAAATACATCATCCTTTTCTGGACATATTGGGTTTCTATTTATAGGGTAGTTACATAATGGATGAAAACTAAGTCTTCCTTTTATCTCGGATTTATACTGCGATCTTCATCATGACAAACATGATTTTCCTTCTCGCTAACTTTATAAATATCGCAGGTCAACACATGCTCTTTATACGATTCTTCATTTGTCGGTCATTATGTCATTCCTTAAGCAATTCTACAACACTCGTCAAATGTTGTTGAAGCACTCGCGATGTTCTCGCAGAAATGTTGTTAATATCACAGGAATATCGTTGTGGCGATATTCTGGTCCTACAATACCTACCTGACTGACCATCTCACGAGCAAGCCTTGGAGCAATAAACGTTTGCTTAAAACAAGGTTGGCGTGATGCTTTAAAGGGTCACAGAATTTCATATGTGTCGCAGTTCAATCACGACCATCCAACTTCACCGGCATGTTTGGATGGCTTAGATCAAACCTATGATCGTGGAACACGTACCATCGTGTTCATTGCCTGCCCAATGTGGGCCCCACATGATCGGTCTCCCCGAGGAAGGAGCATGACATGCGATACCGATCGGGTGAAGTAGCATGGGCGTGAATCGTACGAATCCCTAATTAGGGTTTGCGACATGTTACATATGACGCAAATCGATCACGAGCGTCCATCTTCGCAAGCTTGGATGGAGGGTATAGATGTAGACTCAAAAGGTCCCAAGCATGTCAACATGATCACTGTGGGCCCGTATACATGCATCACTAATCGTTCAAGGCCAACCATGGTCGGACGCCTCGAAATGCACGCCCAAAGGAAGCATGACGCACGGCTTCCAATTCCTTTACGGCATGGTATTTCTGTCGCAAATTGATCTCAACCACTCATCTTTGCCAGGCAAATTGAGTGGCCTAGATCGCACCTTCATGGGACAATGAGGTATGGACGTGGAAACCAGCATGCCATCTACACGCATACCTGATCGGTCCTCTTTAAAACACTTCCCATGCTTGGTTTCGACCAAGCTGAAGAGTGATGCTTGCGCACCTCTTCAAAACTCTAATCAACGGTCGCAGATGCGTCATCTCGTCCGTCCAACTCTACCAGCTTGGTTGGGAAGCCCGGACTAGGAGTTAAGTAGCCAATAAGATGCCGTGGTGACTACCATCCGTCACTCTACCACATGGAGTAATCGGTCAAGGGAGATCTTGCATGCGCAGCCTCCAAATGGTCATTCGAAGATGACTAGGCATGCACCTGTTTTAAGATGCTTAAATTGCGACATACTCTGTTAAGCCTTAAAACAACGATGCTTCATTCATGCTAAATATATTCGATGCATTATATGCATAGAATACACACGATATTTCATAGATATCGACTTCCCAAATAACTTAGTTATTTAACCTAGCATCGTGTGCTACCTTATGTAGGTCCCATGACCCACACAATCGAGACATCAAACATGTCACAAACTGGGGGATACTTACTAGGGTATTGGTCTGGCGGCTTACAACGTGCAAGGCGCCATCACAGGAATGTGTTAGGAAGGCATGGACGGTTAACGATGATGGGAGAAGTGGGTTAAGACATGATCGTGCAATCACCCACACGACCCCACTATTCCATCACTCCACTTCCTCCACTTCCTACGAGATGAGGTTTTGCATTATGACTTGTATAAATAGGCCCTTTGCCTGTTTCAAGACAGACAAGCACAGACAACCAAGTGTTGTCATTCGTATCCAGAAAACACCATAGCTAATTGCTTACATTATTGCAAGCCACTTCGATATTCTGATACATGTCATAAACATCCAACACCATCACAATCTTAACACCTTCTTCGCTTCCCTCCCTAAGATCAACCCCATCTCCTTCACTTTGTGACCGAAGCAAGTCTGGAACGGCCATTTATTGGTTTAGTCCAGAATTACATATATTGATCTCTTGAATCAAAAGCACTCCCGTGCAGTGCATTTGTTTAGGGTTTAGATTCATTTCTCATCCACACACCTAAAATTACCAATACCAGCAGAAATAGTTTTCACCCATAAACACCTGGTAATTTTCTCGCAGACATATTAAAGGGTTCAATAAATGCGCTTAGTGGAGACATTATTACTCAAGTTCTGTAACGTCACTGTCTGACTAGGGTTTTACGATTTTAACCCTAAGCTAAAAACCACCATCAACATTAAGTTCCCTGCTTAGCTCGGAACAGGGGCATTGTTCCGAGGTAAGCATAAGATGGTGACAGTCAAGGACATAATCGAAACGTAAATCATGCAAGATGATCAGGAAGATCCTTCTAACATTTTTCGGGAAGTAAGGAGAATATGTGATCCTCGTATTTTGCGGATTTACGTAAATTCTGCTCGTGGTACTGCAGGTTAGGCTGGAACGGAGCCGCTAGTGTAGATTTTGTGTGAAGGGAAGTTGCTAGCACTGTTCGGCTTGGACTTGGATCCGTTAGCACTGGATCGGCTTGGAATGGGAGCCGCAGGTATCGTGCGGCTTGGAAAGGAGCCGTGAGCGTTGGATTGGCTTGGAACGAGACATTAGCATTGGTTGGCTTGGAATGAGAGCCACATGTATCGTGCGGCTTGGAATGAAGCCGTGAGCGTTGGATTGGCTTGGAACGAGCCGTCGGCATTGATCGACTTGGAATGGGAGTCACAGGTATCGTGGATCCGTGAGCGTTGGATTCGCTTGGAATGAGCCATTATCATTGGTCGACTTGGAATGGGAGCCGCAGGTATCGTGCTACTTGGAAAGGAGCCGTTAGCATTGGATCGTCTTGGAATGAGAGTAGCTAGTGTAAATTTGGCGCGGGAGCTGATCAGTTGGCATGGCATGGCGTGAGCGATGGCTTCGTGAAGATGACAACTTGCTTCAGTTCCGTCGAAAGGTGACGACTGGCTTCGGGAAGATAACAACTTGCTTCAGTTCCGTGGGAAGGTGAAGAATGGCTTCGAGAAGATAACAACTTGCTTCAGTTCCGTGGGATAGTGACAACTTTGTCAAAATTAGGGTTTAGCATGTCGAACCCCTAATTAGCGACCCTTACTAGAATTGTTGTATAATTCTCGTACGAACTCGGATTTTGACCGTCCGCCCCTCCATTTTTATCGAAAAAGAATTTCCTATCTTCTTACACTAGAATACTTAGGTTTTGATATCGTTTAGGAGGTGAAAACGGACCGACAGTGAAATTCAGGAGGGATGTTGCGGGCCCAGGGTAGCATAGTCGTGCCGAGTCATCTATTCCCATTCATGGAGCAAGAAGGAAACTTTATTCTGTGAAACTCTAGAAACACTGTCTGTGTGAAAAGAGGTGTTGACTTTCTTCTATTTTTTGTTGCTCGTCCGGATCCGTGCTTTCGTCTGCAGTGTCTCTCCAGTGGATTCCAAAATTTACCAAACTCCATTGCATTCTTTGGATGGATGGATGTGGTTGCGTTGTCGGTCCATCCTTGATTTTAGGTTATTCAGTACCTGGACCTTCTGATCGCGATGACAGTATGTTGTGGATGCTTGTATGGTCGAAATCTTCCGGATCCACTAGATGAAATAGATGAGTTGTGAGACGTTTTGTTGCCGACGTGTTGCTATCAAGTCTTCAAGGACTTTGTTCCAAGAGACATCATTTGATCGATCTTCTGAATCTTGGACTATCATATGTAATGGGATGCTCAAAATATCACATGGATGAAATACTCTGGATAGTAAAGTGGTAAAAATGAGAGAGTTATGTTGTTTATCGAGGCTCCCTATGCTTCTTCAGGAAAATGTTTTAGCCGTGTCTCTAGGGTTATCTCATGAATCTTTGATGGTCATCGGGATGGAATGCAATGAGCAGTCCCCAGTCACACTTTTCTTTAGTTTCTGAATTTGTTTCTTCTTAGCAGGCTTGGGATCCACCGCGGCCTTATAAAGTGCTACAGGCGTCTTCTAGACAGAGAGGTGATGATATTCTTACGTTGCACCCTTGAAAAGTAAATGACCTCGTCGTGACTATAACCTTTTGGTTGACTGTGTCTTATGAGCTTTGACAGTGAAGGAATTTTGTATAGATCCCCAGTCCCCAAATGTGGATAACATATTTCCATCTTTGTCGTGATCGTGCTTTGGTGAATCTCTCGTTGGTATCAACAAATGAGCGGCACCGGTTCTCGGCAGCAGATGTGATCAGAAGAGACTACATTGTCATGGGAACAAAGTAGGTTGGCTGGATGCGTAAGCGAGCAAATTTTCCATGAACACGAGATTTGGCGGGAAGGAGGCGTTGAAGTGGAGAGGCTGCGTCAATCAATCAGTGTGTTGTC
Source organism: Papaver bracteatum (assembly GCA_023529315.1). Lineage (NCBI taxonomy): Eukaryota > Viridiplantae > Streptophyta > Magnoliopsida > Ranunculales > Papaveraceae > Papaver > Papaver bracteatum. Next base: position 19,525 of record JAJJWX010003254.1, on the reverse strand, counting down.
AAACTGGACACCTTTCAAGCGAACAGTGGTTAGGAGTCCCCAGTTCCATTTATCAATCGTGCTTTCCAAGAGAGGTTGGGGTTTGGGAACGGCTTCCTGGCTGGAAACAGATGCTTTCCTGATGCATTGCGGTTGAGGGCTTCAAATATGTCTTGACGTTGTACCTTGGGTAAATATATAATCTCATATAAATGTTTTATCATAGACTGCACGATTTTGCGGGCGAAGTCCCCAGAAATCATGCATCTCCTGACAGGAAAAGAGTCTTTGTGAACTCAGGGGGGTTTCTAATTTTATTTGCTTCAATTTTGGAGAAGTCGTTCCTGATCTTTACGTGTGATGAAATTAAATTGTTGATTCCCTTCTACTAGGCATTCAAGAGTAACGTTGGAAGGATGAAAGATGCAAGCTGTTAGCGCTGGAAGGATGCAAGCGATGGATTGGCTTGGAATGGGCGCTGGCTTGGCGTGGACGCTAGCTTGGCATGGACGCTGGCTTGGATTTGGAATGGCGCAGACTGTTGGATGGGCATGGCGTGTACTGTTGGCTTGGCACGACGTTGGATTGGCGTGGCGCGAACTTGTTCTTGCGGGCCCAGTTGCTTCTTTCCATACGTAGCTCAAACGGGAAATCCTTTCCTTATTCAAATTCCGAAAAGTGTTATGCTTATGAAAGGGGATGGCTCCCCTTTTTATCTCGTATCTTTTTTATCACGTCCTGGTGTTAGCGGTAGCGTGGTAGCAATAAAGTGGGCAAGCATATTCCAGCTATGTACTCCAGCGTTTCTCTTTCAATATGTTATCTTATTTTCTTGTGTTGGTACAAACCCTAGCCATACGTATGCCTTCCATAAATCTGTAGAAATATTTTTCTTCTGAACCGGTGTAAATCCTAGCCATGGGTATGCCTTTGATAAACTCGTAGAAATACTTCATCATAAATAATTCTTGTTCGAATATCATCGTAGTAACGTCGGCTACCTCATGAATAGTGACGGGTAATCATTATTATGCAAAGTAGGCACGTACGGGTAGGTGAATGTTTTTTTTTAAAGGAAATCAATGCGCCTAGTTTATGGTTTGATTTGAATTGAGAGATAACTGTTATCTATGAGGGTCTTGGATTATTCTTTCAGAATGAATTGTTTTAGAATAATGTTGTCTTGGTTATGACTATAGTAGCATAAGTATCCAAGGAAAGCCATGGAATTGTGAATGTTGTGCGATAGTATAAAGCATGAAATGAAACATGGGAACAATATGGCTATCGTTTTTTATCATCTCTGTGAAGATTTGAAGTAGTAGACCATGTATTTTTTCTAGAAAGACTTACTCAGTTTTCGGATCTCCTAACGAAAAATGGATCTTCCGGGTGCAAGTCTGAGTTTTGTGGGAAGCACCATCGTGATCGTGGAAAGTCGCCAGTCATCCCTGAGTCATCTAATAATCGAGTCGTCGATCCCTGGGTGGATCATTTGCTTCTACCATCTTGGAAGCCCCCAGTCACCCCTTATCGTGTTATGACTGGTAACAGAGTCGCCGGGTAACTGAGTTGTCGATCCCTGAGCGGATCGTTTTCTTCCACCACCTTGATGTCTGGGTTTAAGTATGAGATCGATAATTAGAAATTGATATTGTAACCGAGAGATCAATCTCCCACTGTGGTCGCAAATTGTTTGAGGGTGAAAACGGTTTCTGCTGATTTCGGTAATTTCGCGTGAGTGGGTGAGAAACGAGTCTAAACACTAAACAATGTACTGCAAGGGAGTACTTTAGATTCGAGAGAAAAATCTGTACAAATCCGGCCTAAACCAAGAAATGGCCGTTCCAGACTTGCTTCGGTCACAAAGTGAAGGAGAAGGGTTGGTTTTTAGGGAGGGAAGCGAATAAAGTGTTGATACCAAAATAGTTGGTTCTGGAAGAGTAGTTGTTTGAATTGTATTAGAAAGTGAAAGCTAACATATCGTAAATCTAGCAAGTGATTTCTGAGTGTTGTCTGCTTTTGATCAGAACTTATTGTTCTGATGAAATAGGTAAGACCTATTTATACAAGTCGTAACCCAAACATACTCTGGTCTCGTAAGAAATAGAAACGACTGAGTAAAGTGGAAGGAGGTGGTAACGTGTAACGTATGGAATTGATATTCCATAATGAAAGAAACATTTCACCATTACTCCCAGTATTTACTAATCGACTTATTCTTATGACACTTTCTTGTAACGGGCGTAGTGTACGCCGCACGCTGTAAACCGCCAAACCAATACCCTAATGAGCATCCCCCAGTTTGTGACATGTGTTGATGTCTCGAGTGTTTTCGTGGAAAACATTTAGCATGTTGCTTCTGTTTGGAAAGTTGATCTTGGGAGACTTACGGCTCGGTGGTGACCCTCGACGGTCGACATTTTGCATCTTGATAGGAAGGGTAGCCGTTGATTGTTGCAATCCTTCGCTTGGTAGCCATCGGCATGAAAGAATGGCCATCATGGCTTTAACATGGTTATGCGTGGCCAAGCTAGGATTTTGGTGTTGGGACAAAGGTGGCCATGCATTAGCTGGCAAACCATCTCAGATGAAAGGATGGCCGTTGATTGTTGCAACCCTTCGTTTGGCAGCCAGCGGCATGGTTTAGGGACAGCATGGCTTGGCATAGTTTAGGCGTGGCCAAAATTAGGGTTTTAGTACAAACCTTGATGTTTGGCCTTGGTCCGGAAGTTTCCATCCGTTATGTGGCGAACTTGTAAGTCTGGGATCTGCATCTCAGGGGAAAGGGTAGTCGTCGATTATCGCAATCCTTCGTTTGGCAGCCAGCAGTATGGTGGCATGGTTGGCATGCTCGTGCATGTTTTAGGCGTGAAGACGTGGCTGGCATGGGTTTCCATTGGCATGGTGGTGCGGCTGGCATGGTCGGCATGCCTTGGCACGGAGACGTGGCTGGCATGGTTTCCATTGGCACGGTGGCACGGCTGGCATGGTTGGCATGCCTTGGCGCAAATACGTGGATGCATGGTTTGCCATTGGCAAGGTGGTACGGCTGGCATGCCTTGGCGCGGAGACGTGGCTGGCATGGTTTTCCATTGGCACGGTGGTGCGGATGGCATGGTTGGAATGCCTTGGAGTAGGGGTGTGGCTGGAACGATATTCCATTGGCACATGTGGTGTGGGAATTAGGGTTTGGCCTATCGAAACTGTTAGAGCATTGCTCGGTTGAGCCCACCAAGCGTTGGTATGTCAAGTTTGGTTGACATATTTTAGTGAGCCAAAACTCATTTAAGAAGTCACTTGATTTAAATTTACTAGGGTCAACTTCGTATAGGTTAGATTGAAAGTATTAGGGTGAGACATTACAAGTATTGCGAAGACTTGAAGAAGTGCGGAGCTACAATGACAACATCATCCTTCTACTTGAGGTTAGTGATATTTGACTTGAACTGTTTTATTCCCTAACGTATCTTTCAAGTCGTGCATATTGAAAACTTAAAATTGCGAAGCATGAACACTCTAGATAGACATAGTATTAAGGAATACAATATAAAGTTTATTGCTTAACCATTAAACTTTGTATGTAAGACATTGACATAATCGTATGAATGCTATTGTGATTATGTATGGGTATGAGGTGAGGATTTCATCCTGATAGACACATTTTTGTGTCTGAATTGTCCTCAGTGTCTCTATTGTTAGTCTTGATTTTTGTACTAATTTTGGTGTTTTTATGTTTGTTTAGGTGTTTTTGGAGAAATACACTTGTGTGGAAAAAGTTGCTCGAAAAGTGCTTTTTGGACCCCCGGAGAAAAGTGATAAAGGCACCCTCATTTTGGATAAGGGCACCCCCTCAAGGCAGCTACTATTCGCACCCCTACTCTAGATAGGGGGAAACCATCTTCTCCCACGGTTCAAATTATTTTTGGCGGGAAAATGCTTGTGAAGAACCGAGAATTACAGTGAAGATTTTGGACGTGTTTAAGGGAGATTAAATAGCTGGATATGGCTAAGAAGATCCTGTTTTGACTAAACAGGGTTGGTAATGAGTTTTGAATTAACCAACTTGGGCTACGTCCTCGGATCAAAGAAAACAGGGAAGCACGTTTTCAAGAGAGGGAAACTCGGGATTTCCTGTAGCTTATTCGTCGGAGCTGCGTGAAGAGATTATCCTGTCACGAGTTAGAATCAATCTATTTCGAGAAATACGCATGTTGGAATACGTCAACACTAAACAGACGCGTGATGATCTAAAACAGGGAACAAATATATTTCCGTTTCACTCACTGTTGGTGTTACTATGGGAAAGATATGTGCAGTAAAGGAGAATACTGACTGGGAATTTTACACTATTGATGGAGAGATATTTTACAGCTCGTTCATGCATGCAGAAAAGAAAAGAAAAATGAAATTATTCTCGAGAATAATATTCCTTCATTGTAAAGATTGTGAGGAGTAATTGGAGGTGCTACCGGGTTATAAATAGCTTCTGAGATGTAAGAGATAGGAACGGAGAGTTTGGGGAGAAAAACGGAGTGAAATCGAGAGCTGCAGAGAATATTTTTTTTTGCTGATGTGATCATCAAGAACACGAAGAACAGACGGCTCAAGACATTCATTAAAAACTGTCATATATTCTCAGCCTTAGAAACAGTTTCACAGCGACAACTAAACAGTAACCGCGACAGTTTCTTTATATCGTTCTGTAACAGTGTCATTTGCAACAATTATAATCGTTACAAATTGTTGTTTTCATATATTTTCATCCTTGTAAGCACATTTTGAGCAATGAAATCAACTTTTGAGCGTGTTTCCATGATGAGAAGCTAAACTCATCCTCTGGGGCGACGGAGAAAGCCAAGTTTCACGAATGTGGTAATTCTATCGATTCTTGTTACGACTATTTGCATTGTTATTCAATTGATTTATGAGTTTCATTGAATAGTTGTGATTACAATTGATGGGTCATGCTTAGCTTAGATGTTTTGATGTCCCATGCTTTAGTTTTACACCAATTACTTTCGAAATCTACCTTAGGCAATGAATTAGAGTCAATAAAACTTTATCATTTGAGCTTTTATTGTTTAGAATTGATATTGAATCATATGAGTGTGGAAATTGGTGGAATCCTAGCCCTAGTCTCTCCATAATTTTCACAACCCTTTTAATTTTGAGTTTGTTATATTTTTGCCTTAAAATTAAGTCCAAAAATCTGCTTTCACAAGTCTCAACGAATCTTTTACTACAACATCATTGAAAATACCATCACATCCTAGGGAACAATGTTTACATGTGTTCTAAGGAAGTAAGTTCATGATATGTATTGTGAACCGAAAAGGAAAGCGCCAGGTGTTATTGGGGTTGTTCTTCATTGTATATCTTATGAACGACCAATATGTGTGATTAGTATAACCGCTCATGACTTGTTTGTGTTCTTGGTAAAATTATTCACATGAGGCATGACTTATGTATTGGTATGACTTTTATTAGTGAAACCGATCTTAAGTAATCACCTGGGGTATATTCGGGTTGTGTATGTCTGAACTTATTACTTGGAGAAGGGGAACCGATGCTAGTAAGAGGTGTAGTGCATCACAAGGGGAACCGATCCTTGTATGAGGTGCAGCAAGGTTTATGGAAGAAAGGGGAACCGATCCTATGAACATGTGCAACACGTTTTTGGGAAGGGGGAACCAATCATATGGACATGTGCAATGCATACAAGTTAGATACCAAATATATGTGGGGAACCGATCCTAGTACCTAGTCAACCATATCTTTGGTAAGATAGTGTAATTATGCACAGTACTCACATGGAGGTAGAACCGAAACTTGTTTTGGTAGAACATGTTGATGGTGGAATTCTATTCGGGGCTAAAATTATAAAAGACAAATTCTAAGCTGACGTCCTGCAAAGGATAAAGCCTTCATACGATGAATATTATCACCATATTAATTCATTGGAGCATTGCAACCATACCTGAGAATTAAAACCTATCCAGAGCAGAGCATGTAGCAACCATCCCGATTTTCTGTAGGTTTGCAGCATTACAATTAATTCCCTACTCAAAGCCTTGTGTTCGACATGCAAACACCCGTAGCCTACCTGACGGCGGGTTATATTAGCCTCGTTGAACGCATGCAAGACTACCCATGTTAGTCTCACCTGCTGAAAACAAACTCAAAAATAGATCTCATCTTTCCAACTTCGCAGGCATGGTTGGATGGTCTAGATCCCGCGCGGGACTGAGTAGCACGCACGCACATGCTTACCGCCGATCCACCTTCCTCTTGGAGCAATCGGTCTCCTCATGGAAGCCGTGGAAGCTGCAAAACGATAAGCTTCAAATTGCGGACCCACAACTAGAAGAAATTAGGGTTCGGTGCAGGCGCGACCTCCCTACTTTCACTTAATGAACGGGAGGCTTAAGATGATCGGGATTGTCGGCCGATGGTACCTACATGTCCTTCGTGGGCCCATCTTTATGGTACACCAATCGGACGGAATTCATGGTGGCTACACGTCTCGGAAATCGCGTCTGAAAGAGGCATGAAGGGTCCCTTCTAATCTCGGTCATCCGTCATCGTAGGCCAGAACGGGCGACCCAGATTGCTCTGATTGACTTCCAGCTGGCGTGGACGTGTAGAGTGGCGTCCCACCTACATGCATGGACAATCGGCCACTCCATGTACGCCTCCCAAGGCATAAAACCGTTAGGGTGAAAGAGGAAGCTCGCAAGCCTTCCAAACCCTAATCCAACGGTTATTCCTCCATCAATCTCGTCCGTCCAAGTTCGCATGCTTGGATGAATAGCCTAGGAAGGGAGTTAGGTGGCAAACAAGGTATCACCGTGATCACTATCCTCCACACTTCCCCATGGCATAACCGGCCAAGGTGGGTCCTGCTCATGCGACCTCCGAACAACGCCTGAACATAGCTAGTTGAGTCACTTCAACTTGCAATCTTTTCATCAAGGTTGTGTAGGCTTCAAGTATGTTAAGCATATTTAATGCAATGCATGCATACAATATGCGCCTAAAAACAACTTGATTATTTTACCTAGCACCGTTTGCTACTTATGTGGGTCCCATGACTCACTCGAGACGTTAATCACGTCATAACTGGGGGATACAAACTGGGGTATTGGTCTGGAGGTTTACAGTGTGCAGCGCGCAACATGCCATCACAAGATCGTGTCAGGGAAACATGGGCGGTTAGCGATGATAGGAGAAGTGAGCAAGCAACCGTGTGACACTAACACACAACTCCACTTCCTCTATCACTCCACTTCCTCCACTTTCCCACGAGAGACGTGATGAAGGCTTATCGACTTGTATAAATAGGTTCTCCTCCCTATTTCCAACGACACAAAAAAACCAAGTGTTAATACCATCGTATTCAACACCCAGAGCCTGTCTGCAATATTTGCTAGCCTGCTCAACCTTCTGTTAACAAGTCATCAAATAGCCTTCACCTTCATACTCTCAACACCTTCTTCGCTTCCCTCCCTAAGATCAACCTCACATCCTTCACCTGTGACCGAAACAAATCTGGAACGGCCGTGTCTTCGGTTTAGGCCAGATGGTCTGATTATCTCTCGAATCAAAAGTGCTCATCGTGCAGCACATTTGTTGAAGGTTTAAATTCACTTCTCATCCACACACACCCAAAATTACCTAAACCTGCAGAAGTAGTTTTCTCCCACAAATAATTGGCGACCACAGTGGGAGGTTAATCTATCGGTTGTGAAGTCGATCTCTTCAATACCATTTCAATTTTCAAGAATGGTGGATCTTAGATATGGATCAGCAACCAATCCCGAGGGAGGTAGCGCCGACAACACTTCTAGCGCTGATATCCCAATTACTGGTATCACTATACAACCCGCCAGTACAACCAACGTGTCCCATGGAGTTGCGTCTTCTACCATCAGTACCACCAGTACTAGAGGATAAGGAGCGGACATTCCAGTAGGTGTGACACCTCCCATTACAAGAGCTAGAGCGGCTGCAAATCCAGGCATTTCCTCAAGCATGACACCTTTGTCCATCACCATAACGACTTCTACTCCCCCTTCAGGACGAGGATCTGGACGACCCAAAGGAGGGCAACCTCCTATCACCATGGTGGACTTGATGGAGAGATAAGAAACCCTCGCTAAAGCTCAGGCAGACATGGTAACCACTCAGAAGGAGATACTCACCTTCCTTAAAACATTAACCGATCGATTACTACAAGAGTCGAGACAGCCCCAAGGGCCAACAAGAAATACGTTCAGCACACCTGGAGCAGGTTCCTCAGTTGCGCAAGCCTACCAGAACGAAGAGTCTTATGCTGCTGACCACGCAATAGAAAGGGACCAAGAGCGTCTCAGGGAAAGGATCCGATCATCCAACTTTATTACACGTGAAGATCTGGAGAGACTCCTCCAAAATCGTGGCAAATAAAATCTGATGGACGCGCATCGACACCAGCCTCCATATCCACAAGACGTGCAGCGGATTCCTCTTCCCAGGGGATACACCTCCCCTCAATTCACCCTTTACGATAGTACCGGTAATGCTCATGAACACGTCTCTCGATTTTTAGAATCCTTAGGAGAACACGAATACAATCACGTTCTCCGCCTGAAGGAATTATCCAAATTACTTACGGGGAGAGCCTATACGTGGTACAACAACATCGCACCCGACAGCATATCCAATTGGAGTGAGATGGTCAGCGGGTTTTACAAGAAGTACTTCTTTGTATCTGAGCAAGTTACTTTCTCAGACCTGGGGAGAATCTCCCAACGAAACAACGAACATCCAAATGATTTTGTTAAAAGGTTCAGAACACAAGCGTTGGACTGCCATGAACCAAATATCACAGAACAACAGCTGGTGGAATTATGCATCAACGGAATGATACCCATATATCGCGCCCTGCTAGAAAACTTGGGATTCCAGACGTTCTCAGAGCTCCATGAAGCATCCAAACGTTCAGCCACTACCTCCCCAGCATTATTGGAAAGAACCAGGTTCATTCGGAGCGACGATTCATGAGATAATTGGGGAAACAGGCGCCTCATCAACAAGCAGTATAATACTGGCCCTTCTGTCAGTGTAGTAAGCGAAGGCGGAAAGAGAAAATCTCCAGCGGCGGCAGGACAACTACCCAAGCGAGCAGCTCAAATGCATAAATCTTCGCCTCGAAAGGGAACATGCAAAGATCCTGCGCAGAGTACCGAAAACACAGGCTTCCTGTTTCCGATAAATGAAGTAATGGAACTCTTGGAGGCATGGATTCAGGATGATGCTATCAATCTACCTCCTATCAGACGTCCACCAACTGAGAAAGACATGGTGGACCCTAAGTACTGCCGTTATCATAGGTTTGTCCACCACCCAATTAAGGATTGCAACAAGTTGAAAGAAATCTTCAGGGAAAAGATAGCAGCAGGAGAGCTTCAATTGGGAAATGAAGGAGTTCACAGAGACCCTCTTCCTGTTCGAAGTTGCATGATCTCTGGAGACTCTGTGCGCAAGACTGCACAATCCATGATGGAACACCTGTGTGAAATCTTGTACCTTTCCAAGGTACAATGTCAAGATATATTCATGGCCGTCAAACGTATTGTGTCAGGCAGGCGCTTGTACCCAGAAGAAGAAGTCGTTCCAACATCTCAAGCCTCCTTGGAATATAGCGCCAACAAAGGAAACTAGGGACTTTTGACCGTCGCCCATTTGAAAGATGTCAAGTTCGATAGCACATTAATCGATGCAGCTTCTGAATTCAACATCGTTACTATCAAGACACTGGAAGCTGCGAAAATCTCAAAGCAGGAAGCTACCCGTGGTCCGACTGTGATCAAGAACCCAGCAGGAGAGTTTGTGGATGTCTACGGATACATTGACCTTGATGTCAAGATCGGTAACACTCCAACACAAGCCAGATTCCATATAATTAAGGAATATCCGGATTACGACATGATTCTGGGGCGCTCGTGGGTACACAAGGCGCATTCCTTACCAATCTCAGTACCTGGAAGAATCTCCAACAAGCCAGCTCCGATGATTTCCAACAAACCTTGGAGACTCGAAAACTTTCTGTTTCCTCCATACCAACAACTCACAAGCATAACGCAACTCCCTGGTGAAAGCCCTTCGTCCTATGTCAAGAGATTCCGAGCCCAAGTAAATCTCATTGAACAACCCTCTTTGCAAGTAGTGGATGATTGTCCTGCTGGACCACATGGGACTGTTTCACCTGACAGGCGGGCCACCACCAAGAGATGTGAATGGAGTGCTGGCCCCTTTAAGCGCTTCACCAAAAGTTTGGAAGCAGTCAAGAACGACATATGTCAGAAGCAAGCTGTTATACCAAGTCCAAATCCGTTTCAAATCGGAGATATGGTAGCAAAGGTAACCACGTTCCAAGTTGGAAACATGGTAGTAAAAATAAGCGCTTGACTGATATGCCTGCAAAGGAAGAAGAAGTATTCTTAGTGGAAGATGTTATCTTGGGCGGTTACTGCAAGATCATCAATGCAGAAAAACTGGAAGGTGTGGTTGTTCACTCACGATGGCTCAAGCCCTACCTCACTTGAAGACACGACATCACCTCTCTAATCCCCCCGGGGGGATTCCTCCAACAATTTTCCTTTTCACAATGTTTGTAATTCCTTCAAAATGATGGCACCGCTTGCCTTCATACTTATTAGGGTTTCAATATTTCTTCAAGTAATCAAGATTTTATTCCTTTTATAATTTCTCATAAAATCACACAAAGTTATGAGTCACCTTCAAACCACCATTACCCAGAAAGAAAACTCTTAATCCTCATACCAAATCTTCATACCAGCCTGGTAATATGGGAGGAATAAAACATGTAAAAAGGGGAGGAGGAAGGTATCCTACATGATCTAGTTCAACAGAGCCAGACTCACGTCAGGGGGCACAAGCAGAAAAATATGCATGTTTCAAAAGCAACATTGAATAAAACTTTGTTCAATACAAGCAAGCAAAGAAGAAAACTTCAAACTCAGCCATCACTGAGTATATAAAAAAAAACTACCAAGAAGAATAACAGGGAAACTCAATTGCTGGTTGCGTCTTCATCACTGTTGGGATCCACATCTCGTGCCGCTTTCTCTAGAGACGCCTCAACTTCTTCTTCGGGCACAACATCTACCGCCTCAACATCTTCAGCATGCGTATCTTCTGCACCTTCTACAGAATCTATTACAACCTTGGAAATCGTGCCAATCACTTTCGGACGTTCAGTCTCATCAGTATCAGGGTCAAGGATTATCACACCACCACGTATTGGGTAATCACACTTCCTATCACCTGCAGGAAATTCGTGTTCAACCCTCCGTCTCTTCAACCGAGCTGCAAACCTTTCATCTCTCGAGCTTACTGGTGCTTGTGACGCCTCGCGTTTCCACTTCGATCGCAACGCTTCTTCGTGTCTTTGTTTCTCCTCCATATCGATTGCAACTGAAAGAGAATGGATCTGCCCCCTGACAATGGTTAAATGCAAGACAGACATTCCCTGTACGGCATGGCCGAATTCACGAAGTTGCGAATCAATTTTAGCCATCACCTCCTCATGTGCGTTAGCTTCTGGTTTATCAACTTCAAAACTTTTTTTTTTCTGAAGAAGCTGCAGAGTGATCATCACCTACTCCTTTCATGATGTACTTCAAAAAAGAGAGAGGAAAATAAGTTACGGCGGCACATAGAAAGTATTCTAATCATAACTATCGCCAATCGAATAAGAAATCAACGTGTGGAGAAATACCTGAGATGTTGAAGAAGACGATCGCCTAATTAGAAGAATACAAGAAAACTTCTTTATGTGCTTCACGATCCAACAAGATCCCCAGGAGAAAAGAAGTCCACCTTTGCCGCTTTCTGAGGCTGTTAAGTCGGGATTGTGATCAACAATAGTTATCGAATGCACGATGCTTGATAGGCATATGAGAAGGCACACAGAAAGAGGAAGGTCAAGGTGGATCGACCCACCAAGCTGTACTTCCCCAACCGAGCTTTACCATTGGAAGGATCAACTCAACCGGCTCCAAGGCATTTAACACACATGACATACCTTCTCCCACGCGGTAAACATGTATTTACTCTGGCTTTAGTTATTTTTGTATGCAAATTGTCACCATCTCATGCCTACCCTACAATAGTGTAACCATTGCATGCTAGGCATGGGACTTAATGTTGATGGTGGAATTCTATTCGGGGCTAAAATTGTAAAATACAAATTCTAAGCTGACATCCTGCAAAGGATAAAGCCTTCATACGGTGAATATTCTCACCATATTAATTCATTGGAGCATGTGCAACCATCCATGAGAATTAAAACCTATCCAGAGCGGAGCATGTAGCAACCATCCCGATTTTCTGTAGGTTTGCAGCATTACAATTAATGCCCTACTCAAAGCCTTGTGTTCGACATGCAAACACCCGTAGGCTACCTGACAGCGGGTTATATTAGCCCCGTTGAACGCATGCAAGACTACCCATGTTAGTCTCACCTGCTGAAAACAAACTCAAAAATAGATCTCATCTGTCCAAATTCGCAGGCATGGTTGGACGGTCTAGATCACGCGCAGGACCGAGTAGCACGCACGCACATGCTCACCGCCGATCCACCTTCCTCCTGGAGCAATCGGTCTCCTCATGGAAGCCATGGAAGCTGCAAAACGATAAGCTTCAAATTGCGGACCCACAACTAGAAGAAATTAGGATTCGGTGCAGGCGCGACCTCCCTACTTTCACCTAACGAACGGGAGGCTTAAGATGATCGGTATTGTCGGCCGATGGTGCCTACACGTCCGTCGTGGGCCCATCTTTATGGTACACCAATCGGCCGGAATTCATGGTGGCTACACATCTCGGAAATCGCGCCCGAAAGAGGCATGAAGGGTCCCTTCTAATCTCGGTCATCCGTCATCGCAGGCCAGAACGGGCGACCTAGATTGCTCCGATTGACTTCCAGCTGGCGTGGACGTGTAGAGTGGCGTCCCACCTATATGCAGGGACAATAGGCCACTCCATGTACGCCTCCCAAGAAATAAAACCGTTAGGGTGAAATAGGAAGATCGCAAGCCTTCCAAACCCTAATCCAACGGTTATTCCTCCATCAATCTCGTCCGTCCAAGTTCGCATGATTGGATGAATAGCCTAGGAAGGGAGTTAGGTGGAAAACAAGGTATCACCGTGATCACCATCCTCCACACTTCCCCATGGAATAACCGGCCAAGGTGGGTCCCGCTCATGCGACCTCCGAACAACGCCTGAACATAGCTAGTTGAGTCACTTCAACTTGCAATCTTTTCATCAAGGTTATGTAGGCTTCAAGTATGTTAAGCATATTTAATGCACCGCATGCATACAATATGCGCCTACAAACAACTTGATTATTTTACCTAGCGCCGTTTGCTACTTATGTGGGTCCCACGACTCACTCGAGACATTAATCACGTCACAACTGGGGGATACAAACTGGGGTATTGGTCTGGCGGTTTATAGCGTGCAACGTGCAACACGCCATCACAAGATCGTGTCAGGGAAACATGGGCGGTTAGCGATGATAGGAGAAGTGGGCAAGCAACCGTGTGACACTAACACACAACTCCACTTCCTCCACTTTCCCACGATAGACGTGATGAAGGCTTATCGACTTGTATAAATAGGTTCTCCTCCCTATTTCCAACGACATAGAAAAACCAAGTGTTAATACCATCGTATTCAACACCCAGATCCTGTCTGCAATATTTGCTAGCCTGCTCAACCTTATGTTAACAAGTCATAAAATAGCCTTCACCTTCATACTCTCAACACCTTCTTCGCTTCCCTCCCTAATATCAACCTCACATCCTTCACCCGTGACCGAAACAAATCTGGAACGTCCGTGTCTTCGGTTTAGGCCAGAATTGTACAGATTATCTCTCGAATCAAAAGTGCTCATCGTGCAACACATTTGTTGAAGGTTTAAATTCACTTCTCATCCACACACACCCAAAATTACCTAAACCTGCAGAAGTAGTTTTCTCCCACAAATAGAACCATAAACCCATGAGTTGTGATTGAGTGGTACTTGTTCAATCACATAGTTCTTGAAAGTCAGATGAACCAATTCCAAACTTGTTTGGAAGAGTGGTAAATCGGTTTCAAGTGAGCAAGTATGAAAAAGGACTTGCAAGAGTTAGATGTCGTCACTCTTTGAACACGGTGCATTAATGCTTATTCTTTATTGTTCAAAGATATTCCTTAAAGTCTAAGAAGGAAGTAAATCTCAAGATCGAATTAAATAAGTTAAGAATCTTTTTAATTAAGTACTTTGAGTTTGCATTCCTTGGTGTCCAAACTTCCTTGTCTATAAATACTTTGAGTTTGCATTTCTAGCAAACTAATCCTGCGTGACATAGACTTCATATTTTGTCTTTGTTACTGGTGAAGCCGCCTATTGGAGAGGAGAGTAATTTAATTAGGTGAAATCTCTAACGGATACTCAATTTAAAGTCTTCTTTGGGATTGATAAGCTCTAGCGCGACCCGTTGGTGGGAAACTAGATATTGCGGTTTGTATTTAGTTTTCATATTGATTTGATTGACTAACGGTGGTAGAACTTTGATTACACCTAGTTTGTTTATGCTTGAGAATCTTCTCTTTAAATATAAGATTCACTCAAACTAGTTCAAGGTTTCGACATGGATCTTTAGACTGTTGTTAGATCTAAAGACGATCTTGTGATAATCCATTGTTAACAGACTCTGTTCTGTGTGTGATTGATCACAAGAGATTCAAGTAGTTGTGTGCAGGTGTTTATTGAAGATTTAAGAAGATTTGAAGACAAAGAAGATATTGAAGATTTCTGACTTGGTTTTTATAATCTTTGGTGTGCACAATACTTGTTTGGGAAAATGAGGATCCAACTATAATTTATTTATCATTTTGTGTATTGTGATAGAATAGTTGAGGAATATCGGCATCAATACGATTCCTTGTGATTAAAGGTATTAATTGGCTTAATCTTAACGATTGCCTTTGGATGATTGAACATAAAATAGATCTTGGAACCTTTCAAAGGAGTTTATGTTAAGATAAACAAGGGAACCTTTGCGCAACTCATATCACTTGGTTGAAGAGAGTTGATACCAAACAGATTTGTTGTTCTTTATCTGTTTGGAATACGAACCAAAGGAATTGGTCCAAGTACGTGACTTGTTTACAGGTTGGAGGCGTGGAAATACAGAAGGAACTAGGTGAACTATAGGTTTAGTTGATTGGTCTCAACTATACGAAGTTGTCTTATTTTGTATAGCGGCTTAATCCTGAGAGTATTCAATTCTGGACTAGGTCCCGGGTTTTTTTTGCATTTGCGGTTTCCTTGTTAACAAAATCTTGTTGTGTCATTTACTTTATTTTTTCGTATTATAATCGTTTTATTATAATTAAAGTAAATTGCACAAACGTTAATTCCTATTTACTTGATACGTGAACCCTATTGAGTTTGGTTAAGTCCGAACCTTTGTATCAAGTAAACACACTTTGTTGTTGTATTGTCTCTATCTAATATCCATAGACGATCACACAAAGTGTGAACTGATTTTTTGTATTATCTCGACTCAGTCCAGAGACAATCACTTTCGGGGAAAGGACTTATAGGAAGGAAAAGTAATATCTTGTGGTATATTTGGGTTACCCTCTCCTTTTCAATTGGTATCAGAGCAGGTAAACACGAAAAGATCTAACAATATGTGTTTGGTGCGATTCATCCTATAAGAAATGAATCTCTTACATGATTCAGTTAACGTACAACTAAGATTTGATGGGACTAACTATCCGTTATGGAAATCTGCTATGAAAGCCTTTCTTCAATTCCGAGATTTTAATATTTGCTTATTAATCGAAGACGGATATCAACAACCGATGGATTATTCGAAAATAGAGTTTAAACACTTAGTGGATTACACTCATGTAGAAAGAATTCGTGCAATGCATAATTCTGTTGGTTTGAACGCCATCATACATGAAGTTAGCCATGAACTCTTACAACATGTGCTGGCTTGTAGGACTTCTAAATAAGCATGGGATACTCTTGAGACTATATTCGAATGAGATGACTCTGAAAAGGAAGCTAGACTTCTTTCCCTTTTATCTGAATGGGAACATCTCAAGATGGATGATAACGACACCTTTGAAGAGTTTAACTCTAAACTTTCTGAGATTGTTAATGCATTTTTTTTTCCTTGGAAAGGTTATACCTGAAAAATAAATAATATGCAAAATTCTCAGATCGTTAACATACAAATACGAGTCTAACAAACATGCTATAATAAAAGGAAATGATCTTTCTACACTTTCTCGAAGATCTCTTGTGGGAAAATTAAAGATCTTTGATAAAGAAATTCTGCTGAAGAATCAAACTGTGAAACGTTGCCAGAAGGACAAGGTACATGTTGAAAAAGAGCTTGACTCAACTATTGTACTACTAGCACAACGAATTAAGAACATCTTATCTATTGATAAACATGTTCCAGATACAATATCGGTTTGCCATAAAAATGATAACAATGAAGTACAATGCTTCAAGTGCCGAGATTTCGGACATATGACAAAACATTGTCCCAGTAGAAGAACTCAGAAGTACAACAAGGCATATGTCTCCACCCTTGATGATATTCCGGAGGAAGAATCCAATGAAGAAATGATCATACTAAAAATAAATTTATCAAGGCTCTTCGAAAAGGGGTAAAGATTTTTAAGACTGATAAGTTTATAAGATCTCAAAAGAAAATTGCAAACTCTTGCAACTACAGGAGTAAGAAAGAACAAAAAGAAACACAATCTATTATGTTCATAAGTCATCCTAGGGATGTCTTTTTTCAATATGGTGGGAATAATTCTCACCTCAACACACACTGATTGTGTTGAAATATGCATCCTCACTTGTTGCCCAATACTTTGTGTGAGGAAGCATAAATCCGGGCAAAAGATTTTGTCTGTGTAAAATAATAGATATCTTTATATTTTTGGTAAATATAGTTTCGGTTTTCTTAAAACAAAATTACTTATTAATATTCTCTGATCCCTCATCTTCTTGTCCGAAAGAAGACTTTGGATTTCAATGGAGAATTTAACTGAAGATAAGACATCTCTTGATGACTTAGCACTCTGTGCATCTGTTATGACTGGAACTCATGATGTTTCTGCTCATGATATTTCTCAAGATTCTCTAAGAAAACATATTCTCTTTGTTAAAGGTTGCATTAGATATCATGAGTTGATGATAAAGGAGTCAAAAGAAGTACTAGCTAATCTTCATTCCCAACTGTTCGAAATGAAGAAATCATCTACTGAAAGGGGAGTGCTCAGAAGAATTTGAATATAGTTTTTGAAAGCAATCGTCATGAGAAGGGTTATTTGGTTTTTGGTACTCAATTTTTGACCTTAAACTGGTTTTGGTCTAACATTTGTCCAGGCTTTGCGTTTGGTCTAAAGACCAACGTTGACCTGCGTTGACCCCGTTATATAGTGAATTCTGTTTAGAAATTATTTTAAAACAATAAAAAATAAAAAACAATACTAATAAAATAAAATTACTACAAAAGTTTACTATTCTGCCCTTCACTTTTTTAACATTTACATTGAGAACTCGTCTTTCTCAACCTTCTCCGAACCCACCGCCGCCACCACCACCACCGTCCATTTCGGAAACTCAAACACTTACAGAAACCCATCTCCACCACCACCGTTCTCCAAATTATTCACCCCCCTCTTCAATACTACCAGCAAATACATTTTTGTGCACCCCAGTTTAGCATTCAAACTTATCTCCCCCTTGAACCTTTGAAAGTTTACCCATATAGCCACCACCAACCCAAGTCAGTAAGAGACTAGAACCCTAACTTGGTTGTTGAAAATTTTAATCTCAATCACTTCATTATCGGACATGACTGCTATGATAATAAGACACACGGATGGACTCCATTAACCAATATCTCTTTGAACACCTAAAATCTCACTGATTGACGCCATTAATCAACCTCAAAATTAGGTAATCACACCCAGCTTTGACACCATCAGCCGATTCATTTCAGAAAAAACTAATTCATTACCAAAAAATTCGAACCCATATCAATCCATCTTCAATTCCAGTCATGCAAAAACCCCACATCTGTGTTCGTTGTTGATGTGAACTTCAATATGAAATCTCAATCTCAAACACAGCTCCCCCATTGAACCCATTTCAGTCCATATAAACACGACTACAATCACCACCACCGTCTTCCATTAAATCAGGTATCGAGGCTTCAAATTAGATCCACAATTAAGAGCATATCAAAACCATTTTCCATTGTTATTTCAGTAAGCAACACACCCATCAACATTGAACCCATCTGTTCAAGTCACCAATTTAGTATTAAACGGATTTCTTAGTCGCTGACAAGATGAATGAACCAAAATCACCAGGACCACCTATTATGCTTTTTTGACGAAGACGAGGAAAAAAATGGTTGTTGGTTTCGGTACAGAAGGAAGAATACTTAATATATGTTTGAAGTATTTGCGGCCATCCATGTGTACTTCAGATCAACGGTTCTAATAAAATAATTTAGATTAATAATTTTATAAAATTAAATTAAACTTAACCTAGTCAACGCAGGTCAACGTTGGTTTTTAGACCAAACGCAAAGCCCGGACAAATGTTATACCAAAACCAGTTTTAGGTCAAAAACTGAGTACCAAAAACCAAATAACCCTCATGAGAATTGATAAAGGAAAAATAGACATCAATTTTTGATTTATTTCATTGATTGTATAAGACTATTGAATAAAACTATTATGAATAAAGTCATTTGATTTATAATTTTTCTTGTGATAGTTTTTGATTTACATAGCCGATACTTCAATGCTTTATTTATTTGCTATGTATGTGTATGAGATGTTTGATTTCAGTTTTATACCTTGATATTCGATCTCATAATATGTTGTGTACCCTTACGGTTTGGGTAACTTTTTGATTTAGCAGGATTAAGTTCTAGCCCAAGTTGGTAGGCTTTATCAAAGGATCATGAGGGGTTCTTGTAGAAACAATATGTGAAAAAGTCACAATATGTTGAATCGTTTTTGGTTTAGCATAAAAGCATATGTGTTTCGACGGTTTTCAAATTTTGCTTACAATTGTTAAAACCGATTTTCAACCTTTCTCTGGTAAAGGTTGGTTGTTGTTATTCTTTTGTTTTTGGCATAAGAATGACAACATAATGGTATTTCCATATCAATTCTCCCGGAAGAAGAAAGCGATGCAATCATATTTGGAGAAGTTAGATACAAAATTGAGGTAACAATCTTGTTAGTTAATTGTTTTCCTGTTTTAAGAAAAGCCTATTTTTATTTTTTATATATATTGCTTTTGCTTAAACGAAATAGTTGGTACAATTAATTTGTTTATTCCATTATGTATGTATGGATGTGTGTGTGACTCAATTATTTCCGGTTAAGTAAAACTTTTGTTATCTTGCTTTGTTGTGTGATATCAATA